>JAWWNJ010000041.1:0-1200000 GCA_037176885.1 Favolaschia claudopus | reverse complement strand
AAATACTTGGTCTGTGGTGACGGCCCTCAGCCCGAAACCATGCCTCTTTCTCTTTCTCCGACCCAGCTCAGTACCGCAGCGTTTTTGGCACTGGGTCTCTACTTTCTGGCGCGTATTTCACGTCGGCGGAGCGCCCCCCTCCCTCCGGGACCGCGCCCCTGGTTCGGATTCACCGCCCTCCCCACCTCGACCGACAGAGCATGGGCTGTATACTGCGGTTGGGCTGAAAAGTGGGGCGAAATCACCTCTGTCACGGCTTTCGGTCAAACTGTCGTCGTTCTGAATTCACTTAAAGTTGCGGTTCAAATGATTGACAAGAAGTCCTCGAAGTATGATCGACCAGTGTTCCAAATGTGCGGGGAACTGGTCTGTGCTGCTATTCTACAAAGTTTATTTTCGTCTCAAACGTTGATTCTTATGATTTTTGATTCCAGATTGGCTGGACGCAATCTATGGTCATGATTTCTACGCGGACGCCTCAATTCAGATGGACGCGTAAGATATTCCACCAACTGGCCGGCAGTCAGGGCAACGTCAAAAGATTCCACCCCTTGCTTAACGAAGAGTACCGCAAATTCTTACAACGCTTGCTCGAAACGCCCGAGCAATTTCGAGCCCATATTAATTTGTATGCACTACTACTACGCAGTGAATTCTGTTCAGTTTTGACGTCTTAAAGCATCACAGGTGCAATTGCTCTGCGCATCACGTACGGTTACACAGTCCGAGACGAAACCGATCCCATGCTTGACCTGGTCAACAAAGTCATGGATGACTTCTCTCAAGCAATCATCCCCGGGGCTTTCCTGGTTGACCTACTCCCCATATGCAAGTCGTTTCCTCGAAGAACCACTCACCGCAGTCTGAATGTATTCGCAGTGAAATATATTCCTACTTGGATCCCTGGCGCGGGATTCCAACGCAAAGCAAAATTGTGGGCGAAGCGCAGGTCCGAAATGTTTAGCAAGCCATTTGAATTAGTCAAAGAACAAGTGGTCCGTCTGATTTCTCCAGCATCCCGAATTTCAGCACCCTTTGACGCGGTTTGGATTGCTTGTTAAAGGCCCAGGGCACGGCGCAAGACTCATTCGTCTCGCTTCTCCTCGAACAAGATCTCTCGCAAGACGAGCAGGGTTACTTACAGTGGGCCGCGGGCAGTATCTATGGCGGCGCAGCCGACACCGTTCGTCGCCGACTTTATTTCATTTCAGACTCGGTGTTGACTGAGCAAAACTTCAGACGGCATCTACAATATCTACTTTTTTCCTCCAGATGGTGCTGCACCCGGAGATACAAGCCAAAGCGCAGGCCGAAATTGACGCGGTCGTAGGACACAAACGATTGCCCACGTACGAGGATCGAGAGCGCCTGCCATACGTTGATGCGCTTTGCAAAGAGGTATGTATATAAATAAGTAAGCTTTGTGATTATTCCTCCCATTGACTCGCGATGTCAGGTTTTCCGCTCACACCCCGTGGGCCCAACGGGTAAGAGAATCAGTTCATGTGGAACTGCCCGTATCCTGACGAAGTCCGTAGGCGTACCGCTCTGCGCAACCGAGGATGATGTCCACAATGGATATTTTATTCCGAAAGGTTCCTGATTACTTTCTTGATTTGCGTTCGTCAATTTAAACCCGCTTTCATTCGTACCAGGCTCGTTAGTGCTTGTAAACATCTGGCAAGTAGTCAAGTTGGCTCCCGAATATGACACAGAGCTTGACATGACCTCTAGGAATATGGCACACGATCCAGAGCTTTACTCCAATCCTATGGCTTTCGATCCTTCGCGGTTCATCGCTTCGGCAGGACACACTCCCGAGCCTGATCCAAGAGGGGTTGTGTTTGGATTTGGCCGTCGGTATGATATTTCGCTTTATGCGGCCTAGCACGTTCTAAGTTTGCCTTTTCCGTTTCCGTTTTACAGCGTCTGTCCAGGTTGGTGCCGCTTTTTTTAATCAATTATTCCGCTTCAACATTCTCTCAGGGAACGTTATTGCGGACACTTCGGTGTTCACCGCCTGTGCCATGACGCTCGCGACATTCACGATATCTGCCGCTGTTCAAGACGGGAAGGTTGTGCAGCCGACTCAAGATTTTCTCCCGGGTTCCATCAGGTAAGAATATGTAGCCAGCCCGAAAGGTGGAGGAATGTCTCTGACAACGGAAATTCAGTGGGCCTGCGCCGTTCTCATGCACCATCAAACCTCGGTCCCCCGAAGTTGCAGCCCTGATTGCTTGAATTATTGGATTCGAAGTTAAATTTGTATTCGCCGTTGCATAATATTGCAGCATGGATTTATACCCGTTTTTGTACCCGCTTTGTAGACCTGCGTGGAATTGATATCCCATTCTAAAGTAATTTCCGTCCGGCGGGTCTTGACACGCAAACAGGGTTTGGTATCATGTTGCAAGAGCGAACATCACGGACGACTGAAGGCAGCGGAAACGAGCCCGCGTACTCTCAGCTCCCATGCAACGAGATTGACGCGCCGTGTTACTTCGACGCGAACGATATGGTTGGCGGTATGCAGAACGCTATGTAGGTAGGCGAAGATGAGGGCGTCAAGAGGAGTTGCTTCGCTGCAGAATAAATAGCATTTAGTCCACGGAAATTTACCGAAACGCGTGAAAACACGAACGCTGATCCAAGGAACCATTTGTCGGTACCTAACCGGTCTGCAATTGCAGAAATGGCATCGTGGTACTTGGATTCGATTTGTTTGCGGTCGACGCGTAGGCCGTAGGGTCGGATGAGAGAAGTCAAACCAGACAATGGCGGGGGCGGGGGCAGAACAATGGATTCAAGGGGACGAAACGGGGTTTGAGGAAATGCCAGGAGCGAAGAAAGGTACGAGGGTGTAGGTTGTGCGATTAACTGGGCGACGACAATGAGCTGGGAACTGATGAACGATGAAGGCTCGCACCAGCGCAGAGTGAACGTCGCCTTCCAAGAGAGATACCCATGCTCTGCTCTCGTCTAACGCCGCCTGGTCCTTGTAGCCTTCCAGCGGGCGCTCTTCTTCCTGTAGAGTCTCGTCCGCCCATGTTGGAATGAGTTGCGCGGGAAGCAGTTGACCGTTGGCAAGATGTAGATTGGGAAGACGACCGCCCATTGCGCCTTCGGGTGCGATATCACAGCGAACTGCTATTTGCGAGAGACCGCGAAGGGCCAGGTAAGCCTGCCATTTAAGACACTCGACGTCGGCGCTGAGACGCGATGAATCTGAGCGCGGGGACTGGATCCATAGGGTGGGAGTGTGTGGATGTCGGCCTGAAGAAGGAGATATGGGGGGGAAGGTGTGGAGAGGGAAATGGGAGAAGAGTTGAGCGATGGGAGCAGGAATTGACATGAAGTTCAATTGACAAATATTGTGATGCCGGCTTCTCTTGAACGCTCTCAGGCTAAGCAATTTGAAGGTTGCAAGTCGAATGTCCGACCACTCTTCCTCTAATCTATCTAGACCTCCCTCACCTGATCAACTATCTCCCCTTCCATCCACTGCAAAACCCTACAGATTCAATTTCGACTCTACAAGGCAAGGTCCTGAAAGCGTCTCCGGCACAACTGAAGGACGGGATTACTTTGCTGGTCCTTCGCGTCTCAACCTTTTCAATACCTCCTCAACAAGTCTTGCGCTTGGAGCACTACCACCGCAATGGAGCAGCTCGACGCACGGCTTCCACGGTACGTGTCAACCCTCATACGCCTGTATAATTGTCTTACTGCTGCCAGCCATCTCAACCGTTCTAAATAACCCCCACAAACGACAAGCACCCCCGAAAGCACACTCCTCGTTACCCGCTGTTCCACCTGCAGACTTGCCTCGCGTTCGCCGGAAAGACTTCGACCCGTACCTCAACTCCATCACGCCAGAATGGGAACGTTTGGAGCATAGCAATCAAGTCAATCGCGAGGCAGAGATGCAGCTGGAAGGCACATCAACCCCGCGAGCGGCGTCTGCCAGCGGAACGTTTGTCCAGACTCCAGGTAGACCGCTACCACCATTAGACGTGGTCCCGTCAGTATTCTTCGAGGCCAATTTCAATCTTGGTGACCCACGCACATTCAATGCTGTCACTGAGCAAGACTCGCCCGGCCATGACCCTGCTGCTGACCCCACCGCGCTCTCGTATGCATTACCCCTGCTCGAGAAATTTTCGCATTACGCCGATACCGTGGAACAACACCTTGTCCGCGAAATATCTCTTCGTTCAGCCTCGTTCTTTGCCGCGTTGACAAATCTGCACGAGCTGCAAAGCGAATCTGAAGAATGCCTGGATCGAATATCCAAACTTCGCACACTTCTCAAGGATGTGGACGAGCAGGGAGCAAAGAAGGGACTCGAGGTTGTGCGCAAAGAAAGCCGGATGCGGAATCTCGGCAAAGTGCGCGAAGGCGTCAGGTTCATCGGCGGAGTGGTCGATACGACTAGTGTGGCGAAAGGCCTGGTTGCCGCCGGACAGTGGGACCAAGCACTAGCCGTATTGGACGAGATGGAGCGGCTCTGGGTGGCTCCCCCGGAATTCGAACCTCCTCCACCCACGCCGACGTTGGCGAGATCCATGTCCAATCCAAAACATGGCTTCTTTCCGGGCAGACAATCGTCCCTTCCTCCAACGCCAGAAGAACGGCCCCCTCTTTCACCTGATCTACCTCCTCCAATAATACCGCTATCGACTCTGAACGCCTTTTCCGCCCTTCCAGAACATTTGCGTGCTTTAACTATGGAAATCACTTCTTCGTTGTCCGCTGAGCTGGTCTCTGTGCTCCGAGTTGACCTGCTGGAACGCATCTCAAGTTCATCGCCCACCCCGGATCAGCGAACTGACGGACTGAAAGATCGACTACGACCTTTGCTTCAAGGATTGTCAAGAACAAAGGGCGTGCGAGAGGCAACATTGTCTTGGCGAGAAGTTGTTCTGGACGAAATTCGTTCGGTGATACGACGGGTAAGCCATAATCCGAGGCAGTCTGTTTTCCAAAAAAAAAAAATCAATACTTCGTAGTATCTTCCTGCTTTCGATTTGACAGAAGAGGAATCCCGGTCTGCTACACCGAATAATGGAGCCACTGCCGACACACCAAGGTAGCCTCTGGTTGATTTATTTAGTGGGTGTGGTTGGTTAAACATGATCAGACCAGGATTGGCCAATCATATGCGAGATATGCCTCATTCAGAATTTTCGCAGCTCATACAAAGCGTCTATAAGAGCTTTTTGAATGCTGTCCAAGGTCTGCATACACAAGGGGTCGCGTTTTTGGAAGTTCTAGAGGCCAGGTACCGTTCCTTTTGTTACTTTTGGTTTAATTCAAATACTTTTGTAGCTCAACAGCACCACCCAATACGACTTCCCTTCAAGAAGAACTGGCTGACATCCTCAGCTCCGCTGCTGAACTTTCCAACACTCAAGCGGCGAAATTAGTCGTCTTGCGCGCCGAACAACATGCTTCACTCGGTTTGTCCGAATTCATCACGTTTTTCAATGATTCGTGGTCGTTTGTGGTCAAATGTGAGGTCATTTGTCGCAAGATGATTGTTGGCCTGCGAGGCGTCTTTATCAGCCAGGTATATTCAAACATCCTCTTTTCAACATATCTGTACTCATGCGATTACCAGTCGAAAACCTTCCTACAAACCTTCCATCAAGCTCGTCTAACGCAGTCTGCGAGTCTAGTCGAGAATGAGCAATGGGAGCAGATAGATGCTACGCCTGCCATTCAGCATATTGCCGAGGTGCTAGTCAACGCCGCAGTCCAGGATGTGCCAGAGCTCTTGATTGCGAACGACAGTACCCCCACCGTCCCCTCGTCTTCACCCCCAGTATCGTCATCGCTCTCCTCGCTTGCCTCCTCCTCTAGTCTCGCCACTGCGTCCTCCACTGACACATTGAATGGAATTCCACCGTCACCTTCAGCTCCGGTCGTAAAGCGCGCCAACGGTTCTGCAGCCAAGAACGCGAAGGTGCGGCTAAGGGTCGAAGAGCGTACCTTCTCCGCCGTGTCGGCTACTAGCGAGGTTCTGTCGCTGCTTTTGGACTACCTGCGAGTGATAGTAAACCTCTCAATGCTTACAACGGATACAATGAGTCGTGTGATCGAGTTCTTGAAAGCGTTCAATTCGCGCACATGCCAGGTCGTTCTCGGCGCAGGCGCGATGCGTTCCGCCGGGTTGAAGAATATCACTGCGAAACATCTCGGTGCGGATCGTAACGGTTCTTGCTTCATCCTGCAGATTCACTGACTTTGTGATGCCAGCATTGGCGTCGCAATCTCTGTCCATTATGATCGCGCTCATTCCGTACGTGCGAGAGACGTTCCGTCGGCATCTCAGCCAGAAGCAAGCGGTCATGCTTGTGGAATTTGACAAGCTTAAACGGGTGGGTGTCGTACTGGCTCGTTTTATAGCTGTTCTTCTTTGCTATCGTCTACGTCTACTCCAGCTAACTCGTGTGTGACGGCAGGACTACCAGGAACACCAGAATGAGATCCACGCGAAGCTGATTGCGATTATGGGTGACCGGCTGAACGCTCATATCCGGACGTTCCAGGTGAGTTAACTTATGCTGCGTGTACCCTCTGCTGCTGCGGTGCGCTTACCTCATCACCGCCTTAGACTGTCGATTGGAGTGTTCCACGAGAGGAGGTCAATACATACATGTCGATATTAGTCAAGGAGACAGTGACACTGCACAAGGTGCTGTCGCGTCACCTCTCCATGGCTGTCGTCGAGGTGAGCGCCTGCGCGATTAACGCTGGGGAAAGCGGAACTGACTGATTAACTCCAAAATTGCGCCTTCCGCTGCTGTTAGGATGTCATGACGCAGGTCTTCGCCGCGATTAACCACCGCCTTTCGGAAGAGTACGCGAAGATAGTGCTGCCCAGCGAGGATGCGCGCAAGGGGTGCGTTTACTTTTTTGCTCTTCTGTGACGGGATATGGTGTTTAATTCCGAGGGTTGCAGGTTACTCACAGATGCACGCTTTTTGCACCAAAAGCTGTCCGAGCTCAAGAATGTTCGTGCGCCTAGTGGGATGCTTGAGATCGTCATCGCAGAGCTGCGTGTTCCGGGCGCGATATCGCCGGCTGCGAGCGTGACCAGCTTCAATACAAGACCAGCTGCGAACTCAAATATGACGGCCAATGCCAATTCAAGTTCCAATACAAACGCGAGTGCCAATTCGAATCCCCGGTCTCTTTCAAGCAGGCTCCGGTGGAATTCACTTGCAGCAGGCGCCAGTGCCAACGGCACCGCCAATTCCAGTCCTAGTGTGAATGGCGCTGGAATTTCTAGGAGCAATACTGCGACGCCCGTTTCGGGTCCTTCACCAAGTGTAAATGGCACAAAGCTCTCTGCACCGCCGCCGCCACTGCTGAGCGCAGACTCGACCAGCTCAGTGGGGGTTTCGACAAGTCGATCCAGGAAGCCCTCGCCCGGAAAGCCCGCGGCCGGAGAGCCCGTTACCAGCGTTGCCCCCGGAGGCGTTCGCTTCGTCCGAAACGAGTTCTTCACTGGCGTCGACGGAGTCAACTACTCCTCTACTCGGTGTTAAGGACGCGGATAAGGTTCCGATTGACGATCCACTGGGAGTCAGTACGCCTACACAAGCGACTTACGCGTTACCTACATCGACGGTTCTCTCGCCCGTACCACCAGCTAACCCTGCGCCCTTGGAAGCGCCGGTTGCGGCGCCTACCGCTGAGACTGATGGTGCTGTTCCGCATTCGCATGCGGAGGATGACTCGAGTCCTAATACGGCGGACAATGGGATCGCACACCCGGATCGTGATCTGACAGACTCGCCGGAGCCCGCAGAGTGATATACTCTTGACATTTCCGTATACGGCGTGCATATGCATATGTTACGGCGAAACAGCAGTTACGCCTGCATCGGGATCGTTCGTCTATGAGTCGGGCGCTGCTGTGGGAAGGGGATCACCCGGAGGGTGTGCCATGTCACTGTGATAGAGGGTGCTTCGAAGAATGGAGGGACGTATTATAGATACATATAATTCATTTTATATCGGAAGGGGGACATTCAAGTGCCATGGGAGGTAAACGTGAGGACTTTTGAGGTTTCACTTTTCGAATTAGAGACGCAAGACTGGCGCCAGGACTTCGTCTCGGCTGCGGGAGAAGGTCGTCTTGGAATTGAGCGGGGATTAGAGGAATCTTCTGTTCGCACATCCGACCCTTGTACATATTACTGGTGGCCTCTTCCTTCCTGGATAAAATTTTGGTATGCCGCGGCCAATGTGAGGTTCCATTTCTCAGCATTTCTTCGTTTGCAGGCGGCGTTCGGTGCGTTCCTTTCTGTGTTTTCTTTACCGCGTTCACCGCCACATTTCCCGCGACGAGTCAAAGGGAGATGACAGATGCCTCTCACACAACAATGGGATCGCAAAATCAGTTTCTTCATCCACGTTCATGGGTCGGCGGAGGTTGGCGGAGGATACCGGCGCCGGATTGCGCCCCTTGCTCTCTCGGCCGACGTCGACGCCCCTCGTCGGCTCCTTGCACCGATGCATGCATCTTGGCTTTCACAGTCACTTTTTCGTTTGCGACGCTCTCGGTCCGGGTTCACCAGAAACCCCCTTGCTCTATGCCGATCCTTGTCCTCCATCTTTTTAGCTTTTTAACCCAACGTTTGTGCACTCAAACAGGAACATGTCGAATTCGGAGATCTAGACTATCTTGGTGGACACCCTCTCGGTTCCTCGATTCTCACCAGCCCCAATGTTCTCACTGGGGGCCCCAACGGTTAGTCTCAACGTGTTCCTACCGCTCCAGTCTATGATTTCACCCCCCTCGACCTAAAATTTCACTTGGTCGCACCCCTTATCTGCCTATTTCGCCTTTTCTCGATGCAATCTAGGCTTGTCTTCCCATCGTGTTATATTTTTCCAGCCTCGGCAAGTTCTCCAGCTTCATCAGCGAATTCTGATTTCACTGAGCCCGTCATGCCCATTTTTGGCGTATTGCTATTACTGTCGCTCAAAATGCGGCATCCGGCTCGTAATCTTTATCTCATGTGCCGCGTCGCTACCTACGCGAACGCGTCCTACTTTTCTAGCCTCGGTCCCCACAAAGTTTTTGCTATCTCTGCTCGCCTCTCCAATTTGTCTCCAGTCGCCAGTGAATTCTTTGATTTCATATCCACCAGGGAGCTGCTGACTGCTCGGTGCCGCGCTCTGCTTCGTTTCTCGTTCTGCTCGCTTTCTGTCCCTCCGAAATGTGGCGGGACCCCTTGATAAGCACACGACAGCATAACCATATTGCATGCTCGGTGCCGCTCTACGTTTCCCGGACAAAGTACCCTCCCAGTCGCTCAAACTAGTAGCGGTCTGGGCCGTTGAGACGTGCTCGCCACGTTAAAACCATGTCCCGTAGTCCCGCAAAGTTAAGCTATGATGCGTGCGGGATGACACTTTTCCAAGTTTGATAACGCAACTTCCGTTAACTGGTTCACCGCCGATCTTCCCTCCGTACCTTCCACCCCTTTGACCGATTCCCTTTGTGCTGGTGCCCTTTGTACTGTCTTGTCTCAGTGGTCTTTTGGTCTCCGCGGATGTGATAATGGATGCTGATCTTCCATTCTCCGGCGCCACGCCGCAGTGCTATGTGGGCCAGCGATCGACGCAGTAGGCCTTCTGACAGCATGTGGGATGAGGATGGGAGAGGGACTGAAGTGACAGGATCTTCTTGGTGCAGATAGACAGGCGTTCCACGTAGGTTTTGGTTTGGGCAAAAATATGCCTGCACAAGTACGACTTTTCAATCCTATCAGCGATCCGTACTGATGCATATGCATAACAGCTTCTCTTGTCTTCTCAGAAGAGACGAGACGAAGACGAAGCAAGGGGGCGAACACATCATGATCTCGAGCGTTGTCCCTGTTTCTGTCTGTTTCTTGTTGTTCAACAAACAGGACTACTTCTCTTGTGTGGCATTGGTGAGTTAGCGCAACAAGCGCGTGCCCATTCGCGCGTCTTCCTTTACCCTTCCTGGAAGGTATATATCCCGACTTGGTAAATCTATACTAGAATTGTCAAATAGCCTTACAGAACGCGAAAATTTCCCCGCCATCTCCGCATTCCAAGTTTATTCAGTCTATGAAAACCCAGACAGACCCACGCAGCATCCGTCAATCTAAATCAACCCCAATCCCCAACCAACTTTCCTTGAAGGCGCACATAAGACTAGCAACGCCTGGCCTGGGGTTGAAATTCCCGTATACGGTAAATACAGTAGACGTCGACCGCGCCGCCGGCCGCCACATCAAATCATCATCAAACGCGACCGCGTTTTCGACCGACGACCACTGTTCGACCTAAAGCGGAAAGTGACTCTGGTTGGCAAGGACAACTCTTATGTACGCGGAGGTTGTCAACGAGTGCCGGCGGTAACCCTTTTACGACTGTTTTCCAAAAAAATTAAAAAGCAGCCGAACCGAGGACATGTCAATGACGAATCGACGATGCCAGCCTCGAGACATTTATTGTCGGTGAGACTACGTTGAGGCGTCAGTTGAACACGAATAAAGCTGCCCCAGAAACACTGATTCAGACTCGAAGCGCGTACCTCGAATCCCGAAGTTGATTCATTCCTAGGCCGTCTTCAATGCCGGACGTGCCCAAATTCCGCTGAACCTGGGCTCGGATCGACGACGCGACGCGACGCGCCGTAAACCCTTTGCCCTTGTCACTGTCTTTGTCCTGAATGTGTCATTGTCCTCATTTTCTTTATTGGCGCGTTGCTATACCGCCGCACGTGTGAGACTTTCAACCGCCCGCCGGATGCTAAGAGGCCCGCTCAGCGGGGATTGTGTACGTTTTTTTTTTCTCGAATTTCACAAGCGTTGAAGCCACCCTGAACGGGTTTCTGCAACAACAAAGCTCACATTCCGTTGTCGTCACTGGTCCCCTCGTTGCCGCGATTTATACTGGTGATACATGGCGCGCGCCGCGCTGTTCCAACTGGGAGTATTTCTAGTTCAAATCAACTGCATTGTGAACATGTATACTTGACTTTATTTCCTATCTTAAAAGGGGTTGTTCCATACACAGGGCAGCTAGTCGTAGAAGTGTTCACAGATCACAAGCAGAAATAATGTTCCCCTCGAAGTCAAAGCATACATACGCATGGACTGAACGCGACTCCGCGGCGCCGACGGTGCGGATGCTGTTGTCCTTGTCCTGGTCGCTGTTGTCGTCGTCGGAGAATGTGATGAGATACATATGCCCAGCACCTCTTCGTATTTTTTGAAGCACAAGGAAGAGAATACACATATCTGAGAACGAAAACAAGTCCGCGGCCGTTCTTCGAGTCAACAGAATTTGAACGCATGCACATTGAAGTCAAAGAGAAAAGATGGAGATTATCAACGCGAGAGGTCCGCGGCGTGTCCAGTCTATGCAGTCTCGACTTCCAACTCATTTTTGTCGGTCGGCTCGGTGGTGACGATGTTGTATGTTTTGATCCAGCGGTAAGGTAGAAGATAATCCAATGTGGCAGGTGGAGAGAAGACCCAGCGGAAGGAGGGATGACAGAACAATAGAGAAGACAAGAAGTTGGAACTTATTGACAGGAAGAGAACAAAGGCAAGCGGAGACCGTTCGTCGGGTATCAGCAATCAGGAAGTTGTCGACGGAATCCGAATCGAGGACAAAGACAAGACAAGAAAAGTTAGGGGCGCCGATAGGTCATAGCATCAATATTGATTGGGCGAAAGAGTGGGGCGGGCTGGGGAACTCCTGGGCGAGGATGATCCAGGAGAGAACGTTATTGGTAGTATCGTTTCTAAAATTATTCTGACCGGGGAATCCGGAACTTCGAGCAGCGATATACACACACATTTGAAGGCTAGGTTTGCAGAGCGAGCTTGAGTTTACTGATGAGAGTCGTAATACGGCCTAGAGCTTGACGAAAAAAACAAGAACAAGGAGGAGCCTCGAACGACGAAATGAAATGGAGAACATACGGCAGCCTGCGGCAGCAATTCATCGCTATTGTTCGCAAATCGTATGTCACGGGGGGTCTGACGGAGGACTTGGCTCCATCGACGTAGGTTGTGGCTAATCCAGGCATTGAAAGCGACGTTACGGACGATGAGGTCTGCTTGTGTGAGGAGGGAAATGAGGGAAATATTTGTTCTTGTTGGAGTCGTGGATCAGGATTTTTGTGCAAACTGGGTATGAGTGCGTATTAAACGTCGTCATTTGTTGAAAGAATGAAGCTTTCATTCTCAAGCTCGAGGAAAATTGTACAGGACAATTGAGACGCACTTTTGTGTACCGCGAACGAAATTTGATGTGCATTGCGAGTCGACGACGTCGCAAAATAATGCAGAATTGCCCTTCGCATCCCAAAAAAAATGGATTTTACGGGTCATGCTATAGCACACCAAGCCCCGCAAGAAATGAGAACATAGCCAGGCCGGGGATTCGGAGTGGAGTAGAGTCTGCGAGCGAGTTTTTTTGGTCACGAGTTCAGTGACGGGACCAGATGAGAGAGAGCACCAATAACTCCGTTTCCTGCCGTCCGTCCAATTCCAACATTTTTGAAAGCACGAACCTCGTACAGGACTGACCAAGACACGGTTTTGCTGAATTTTACATACGGGATCGAAGATGAAGCGCTCGCTCGCCGTGTTGGGCGGTAACGACGAGCACGGTGAAACCGCCGCTATATACTACTCGTCCCAGGACACGTCGCGTCCCGAGTCCGAATTGGGCGTTTCACGCCCGGAGCCCGCGCCGCATTAGGATTCCGGTCCTCCGTGAGGATTGGATTTGAAAAGACACTTGAACTCGGAGCAGGTCCAGAGGCTTGTTGTGGGGTAGTGAAATAAAAATTGGACTGTGGGTTGGAGGCTTGGAGCTGTGAACATTGCAGCTTCGGGGTTGATTTCCTCGAACGCGCGTATGACGAGCAGGCAAGTGAACCGCCTGAAGTTGAATTCTACCGCGGCGGGAGTCCAGGTTTGTTCAGAAAACTTTTTTTTCAGACATCCGACATGTAAGACTTGTCAGTATATTCCGTGCGGTGCGGTGCCCGACTGCCGGCTGAGGTAAGGGAGACCAGACTATGTTTCAGTCCGCGCCATTCGTTGTTGGTCATTGCGCGCCGCCCGACTCCGGTGGCAGTGGGATGGATGGATTACGAACGATGTGGCGGCCAAAATGCCGAAATGGCCCGAAAAACCGAGTGACGCGCGAGACCGCCCCAAACTACGTGCATTATGTGCTGTAAATGTTGTAGTTACAGCTTGCAGAAATAGAGTATCTATTGCGAGCGTCGTAACGGGGGAACGTCGGGAGGACGTACCCTTTGTCCACGCGAGGATGTGCAGTACATGCGCGTCATTTGAGAAGAATGCAGAATGGGAGAGAAAGATTTGACGGATTTCGGAGACGAGTAGTCGTGAGTGATGAGAAGACGGGTGACGACCAAGGCCACGGGAAGAGACGACGCGACGCGACGAGTCAACAGAAACGCGATCGAGAATATTTCCTTTTTGGGAAGGAGATGGACGTCATTGGAGTGTCATTGATGGGGGCCATGATTTCCTTTATTCGAGAATATTCGCAATCTGCGGCAGGGCGACACGTTCGTAGGCGTAGTTTTTGAACGTGCTGAGCGAGAGGCTCCAGCAATTCGCGTGGACGCAGCGGTGGTGGACCAGCTGCGTGTCTAAGGTCAGTTTCTTGTGATCCCACGAATTTCTGACTCGATTTTTTTTGCGGGTTTTTCACCATCTCATTAAACAGTGATGCGATGCTGCGGCATGGATGGCCGGAACCCCCTTGGTTTGTGCGTCTTCCTTGGCTGTGATGATTGCGGATTGCGTCGCGAAACGTCGAAATACCTCATTTCTGCGAATCGCGTCCTCGTTTCCGCAAAGGGCGCGTCTGGATCTGGGGGAAAAGGGATTTTTCACAATCTTGGCTTATCTGTGCTGGTAGATTAGATAGCGGCGTTGCCCCCTTGTCTGTCACCGGATGTCCGGAGAGGGCCGAGACCCCCTTGGCAATGTGAGAATGCGGGATCTGAGATCTTGTGTGACTCCTTTTCTGGGACAATAAATCTGAGATGTGGATGGCAACTATAAAGGCAAAGATCGACGCGCATTTTGACCACCCAAAAAATGTTCACAGACGTCTGTCTCTCCTGCGGCAAAGAGCTCGACGACGACCGCGCATTCTGCGACGAACAGTGCAAGCAATACCACTCCTCCCCAGATCTCTCAGATGCTTCCAGCCCCTTCGACTCCCCCCATCTGCGCTCACGCCATTCAGACTCCCTCGACGTACCCGCCCTTGTTCCTTCAGCCTTGGGCAGAGCTTTGAGAGCTTACACCGCGTCAGCTAGCTCGTCGTCTGCCTCGACCAGCTCGTATTCCGCGCTCACAGACACCGATACCGACGAAGACGAGCTTGACTTGCTCGACGACGTTGACCACTCTCCCCGCCACAACACCCTTTCATACGCTCGTCGTCCATCCCAGACGAACCACCCCCGCCCCAGTCTACACTGCCGCACCGCGTCCTCGTCTTCGGACACCGACCCTGATGACCCCGCAAGGACTCTCCGTAAGCGCAGCCGCGCCAGCTTGCCCACCTATTTCTCCATGCTCCAGATAGCCTCCTCCTCATCGAAGGTCCCTCCTTCATCCAAGGACCGGCCCATGTCCCCCTCCTCCAGCATCACTCTCACGCGCCGCTCCCCACCCACCCCCAAGCTCACCGTCGTCGCCGGCCTCGCAGCCGCCGTCGCACAAAGCCACACTCCACGCGGCCGCCGCCGTATCTCTCCCACCACGCGCATCCCCCACCACCTCCAGCCCTCCCCCTCGCGCTCCCGCTCCCCCAGCCCCGGCCGCCGCCGCACCGCCGACGAGAAAGTTGCCGACTGGTCCTCCGCCCTCGCACTCGGCAACAGCAGGGCCCGCGGCCGCGCCAGTGTGCGTCGCAGCTGCGACGAGTCGGATTTCTCTATGATCGAGCACGAGCCCATGAGCAGCCGGGATCCCAGCACGGGGACGGGCGCCGGCAGTCGTAGCCGTACGCGGGGACGTGCCCACGTCGACGAGCTCGAGGGCCCTGCGGACACGAGCCACCCTGGGTTTGGGTTCGGCCGTAGTGGGTTGGTGGGCAGGGCGAGGAAGGGACCGGATGGCGAGTGGTTGCCTGTGCGGTGATGACCCTTCTGCTTTCGATCATCCATTCAACGACGACCTTGCACGACTCGCATGAAAACAAAAACATCAGCTGTATCACCTCATCATCGCTCGCACACACCTCTCCTCATTGCATCGCGCATATTTCTTGGGCCCACAGCATTTCACTCTACATATTCGATTCGAGTTCATTGTTCACCCCATTCATCGTTTCGTTTTCGTTTGGCAACAGCAGCAGCACTATATATCCCAACCAACCCTCACTACCCACTCACTCAATGGTTACCCCTCTCGAGCATTATTCCCCTTACCCAACCGCATACCTCTCACATCGCATACACCCATATATTCACAAGCAAAACATACGGAGACGAAGGAAAGACAGAAAGAAGAAGCAAAAGGTTTAATTGTAGTAGTAGTAGTAGTATTACCCCCCACCTAGACGACTTAGTAGTTGACTTGGAGACGAGATGCAGACAAAAAACATGAAATATTTTTGGTTCCCGCCATTTCTTGCGTGACTCAATTGTTCGGTTAACTTGTACTGAGCGCTGAGCACTCAAGCGACCCCACACCGCGTTCCTGTGGCGTTTCCTCGCCATATAAATGTTTTAATTAAAAAGTTTTCGGAAAGAGACGCGACGCGTATTGACGTTTAGACGCCGGTACGTCGGCGTATCGCGCCCGACTATCAATCGTAGAGATAAACTATAGAATACAAGAGATAGAAAGGAAGCGCTCTGGGTATCTGCAGGGTGGTACGCGAGGGTACGCGATGCTAGCGCGGGTGCGCGTGCTCGGGGTCGGGCGGTATATGTTTCCCCGAAAGTACGAAGCGAGAAAGATCAATGCGCGCGAGTGTATGTATACATGGGCGGGTAGGAGCGGGAGGTTTCAGGATGGAGGTAGAGGTAAGGAGCGCCAGACGAGGAGCATGAAGGAAAGAGATACACGAGAGCCCCAAGCCGATTGTTTTTTATTTCTTGAAAACCAATGTGGACACCGCCAACGACTTCAAGAACAAAACCATTCTATGGCCACCTGACTTACTCCCCAGAACCCGAAGCCAAGGCGGATCTGTTCTGTTGTTGTCGTGTGGCTGACTGAAAGGGAGCAAGAGAAAAAAAAAAGTTATTGAATTCAAAGCCTCAGGAGTCAGGAGTATTGTAAAGAACGTGTCGCGTCGCACGTAGAGTAGATTCCGAATTGTGTTCTTGGCGAGGTAGGCAGCAGGCACCGAAGACAGACAGAACAAAGACATGCACCCCTCTAGCTGCTTGACCTCCAGTTTCAGTCGAGGTCTCAGGTCAGGAACAACGTGTTGTGGGTCCGGTCTTGAACTTGCCTCTTAGAAGCAATTTTGAAGCGTGATGAGGGATACTGCCAGCCAGCCAGCCACCACCACAACGCCAACGCCACGAAGAATGCAGCATACTGACTGACAACGTCTCAGTCTCAGTCTAAGAGTTGAGGAACAGGATAATATTTAAATCCTTACCACTCGCTCCTTGCGCTCGCCGTGAAACGTTCCGTGCATCTTGGTTGACAGTCTTCCGCAAATTGAAACGGAACAAAATCTCGGAGCGGGGAAACGTGCGTTTGCTTGTCTTGTCGGATGTCCTGACCTGACTCCTTGTGCGCGCCGAGACCGATCCTATCCTCCCAACTTTTTCTGATACATTGCTTGTCGGCACAGCTTGCGTTGAACACCGGCCGGAGTGTCGGTCCGAATCCGTATGCATTGTCCGGAGAGAATTAGAGTTGAAGAGCCTGCGACCAGTGCGAAAAAAGCCTCCGTGTCTACCCGCTTGACAATAAAATACACAGTGTGAATTGATTGATGACTGGCGAAAAAAAGGTCCGTGCCGGATGTATGATGCGTCTTGACCGCGCGCTAGCGAGCTAGTAGTAGTACCGAGGTAGATAGAAGATGCCTAGTTGAGGTTAGCTGCAACCAAATGAGGGAATCCTTGTGTCTGTATTTGGATGGGCGCGTCGGGTTGGGTCGGGGGCGTATTGTTGGAGTCCGAATTGGGTACAATGGCAAGGGGTACAGGTTCGGAGCTTGAAGGTAAGTAAATGTATGGGAGGAAATTATCCTACAAAACGCGTCAGATATTCAGTCATCTGGCAAGAGAAATAGATTGTGGGTTCAAGGCCTAGGGCTGCATAGGCACTGTGTGACGTAGGAAATGTTGGGGAACTAAAATAACGAGCGAGTTCAAGCAGTATAACATTGACGAAACGAAACTCACTGGTTATAGTTTGAGGCATCAAACATCCAACATTCGCAATCATCGCGGCAACGAACGAAACGAACAGAGTCCGCTAAGCTTCGAACAGACGCGGACGTAGTAGGATCTGCAGTGGCGCCGGCGCGTGCATCGTCGTCTTCGAAATTCGGGATAATACTCGCCGTTTGGTTCGGCCAGTGACGAGTCCGAGTCATTCAAGGCGTCCCGCGAAATTCGGATTTCCTCAACGTTGACCTGGTGAATTTTGGAATCTTGCTGAGGCTAGCATCATGCATGCGCAATCAACGACGCCGCCACAGGCGTTCTCGGTGCATTCGGTCCGAGAGAGGATAAAGTGGGCGCGATGCGTTCGATTCGGAACGTTTTTCTTGTCTTGTCCACCAGACGGTCGCGTCAACTGGCCATCATCGTTGGCAACAAATTGCAGCGATTGCGACTGAATTCAAGGTCCGGGATAATCGCTACATTTTACCAGCAATATATCATAGTCAGCGCTCAGCTCGGGATACCCAGAGTCATACCAATAGAGGCGACGAATCGACGTTGAACAAGGAAGTAAGTAGGAGAGTTGAACGAGTTACGTAACGACGCGTCAACAGCAGACAACAGGTTACATAATCAGGTACAACTTGGACTGAACCGCCACCTCGTCTTCCTCGTCTCCTTGGAGCTTCGTTTTTAGCTGTGTTTAGTCCTTTTTGGCTACTAGTTGGCCCCCTTCGCGCGTCGGGTTGGTCAGCCTTGAACTCTTCGACGCTATCAACCATGGAACCAAGAACCGTGCAAGGTCCAGGCGGCGTCCCCAATCCACAACCCACGCACAGGCGTCAACAACTCGAATTTTCTTTCGATTCCGACGGACCACAGACGCGTTATATCCTATCTACAGCTGAACCAACCGGCTTTGCACCCCCCTTGGTCCGGAAGCCTCTTTGCTCACGATAACTTTAAATAAAGCGTGTTACCTCGAATTTCGACATCGGCGGAGAGTCTTCGACTCCGCCTGTGTGTCTCCGCGCCCGAAAGAAGAGCATTATACGGTTCCTATGTACGCTACGTCTGATAGATGCCTCGAAACCGGCGGCCTCGAACACGTCGTGTTGGGTTCAAGTCGAATCGGAAGGCGAATCATTGGATTCGCTGCGATAGCTCAAGTCGACTTATTCGAGCTCAGGCATACACAGACGGATATCATAAAAGTCCAGGTCACTGTAGAGACTAGTCTTCCTCCGGCGACTTGACAAGAGAAGCTAATATTTCCGAGTCCTTCTCCTCACCCGCTGTCTCGCGCACGTTGTGTTCTCCATTCCGGCTCACACACCAAACATCGTTCTGTGTGTTCCATAGGTCTGGACGACTTCACTTCTTCGATTCATACCCCACGTTGATTCGTTGATTGAAAGCTTTTCGCTGGATGTACTTTTATAACGTCCGGTCCGATGCCCGGCTAAAATGTGTGTATCCATTCGCGGTCACAGGAAGTTTAATTGACCGACAGACATTTAGCGTTGCGCGCACAGCGCCAGTTGCCCGGCGTAAGTTCTGTGTGAGTTGCCGGTCAAGTCAATTGAAACAAATACAGCGGTAATTCTCGCTTTTTTCTACCGTACTCAGAGCTACCTTTTGAAATTCACTTCATTGCTCCTTGAAGGTACCGGTCGTCTCGGTCGGGTTTCAAGCATTGTGTTAGCCTTTTGCTTGCAAGTATACTGATTCAGCAACCATTTATGCGGTCCGATACTTGCGTGGTGCGCACGCTAACTCTAATTTGAAACCCAATATTAATTTTAGGGTTGCAGTGCGCTGAGATCTATGCAGATACTACGAGATGTAGCCAAGATTAATCCGCTCAGTTCAATCGCGCTATGCCTTCCTCTATACACCGTTCGCACCTCTACTAACGAAACTACCGCTTTGTGTCAATCCGATGGAACTTCATCGTAGCAACAAGTCTGCTACGGCCCGACGTCAAATAGAATCGCCGAGACAGTGTTCCGCTGGACCAGAACGACAGTGTTTTACTTGTTTTCACAATTGACGCCGGACAGAGTGCCCCCCTCAGGTGCCGTGTCACTAACACCTGGAGATTGTGACACAGACTCTGGAACAATTCACAGCAATCCAGTATTGATTGTTTATCCTCGCCATCCTTAGACGACCTTGGGCCGTCTGTATCTCCACTAAACTTTAGCAACACTCTTGGCTTGGTACGCCCCACATCCATGCCCCGCGTTCATTTTGACCGTTAACTTCCTCTAGAGAGCGAAAGCTCAAATTTCATCTGGTTAAACTTTTCAAGCACGCGTCAAAGAAACTTCAAGATGGTCTTATCAACGCCTACAACAAGACGTACGAGCGCTCGGTGTCCGGTGCGCGTTCCGATTTATCTGAGACTGTGGCTCCATTCTCCTCGCCCACCGGAATCCTGAAAAGGCGAATTCATGAATGGAGAAAAGTAGAGCGTGTAGTATGTTGTGGGTGTCGGCTGTTGCGCGTGCCTGTCGCTAACAGCATCTCACTTGCAAGGGACTTTGACCCCCGAGGGGGTACGGCGTTTTGTTGTTTCGCCCTTTCTACACTGCTTGCTTGTTATTTCCGCGAAACTATGTTCAAGACAACACCGCCATCTGTTCCGTACTTGCACTACGATGATGTTTCGGTTTCGGAGTGGTTCGCTACGGATGTTGGGGAGTACAGACTGCTTCGGTCAGATCTTTTTAGTCACTTAAAGTGCTGAGCGGTCCTCTGCGGGACGGAAAACAGCGGAAACAAAATGCTTGGGCATCCGCACTATCCGCAGGCATCCGCCGTGCGAGACCGAGCGGCAAAAATGGTGTTTATTGTGCCGCTCGGTCATGTTAGTCGCCAGTCTCTTGTCATGTATTTCATTTCGTACACTGTGGGGCGCTGGACGTCAGAAACCGTTCGCCCCGTCGCCGCAGAGGCGCCACATTTTCTTTTACCAAAGACACAGACGAACACTACAGTTATGTTACGAGCCTGTAGAATGACGAGTTGTTCGGCCAGGATGCGAATCGTACAATACACAACGAGCACAAGACTGATGCCCTAGTCGACAGCTCAAGGACGAGATTTTGAAGTTGTTGCACACGTTAACGGCTACTAAGCGCGATTGGATCCATGGCTGCAATTCTTGATTGCAAAGAAGGCGGCCGGGCCATGAAAGCGGGAAAAAAGATTGATCATATACCGTGACTGCTGCGCAATTACTACCGCTACAGTTTCAAAATGCGCCTAGTCTGAATGCAGAATCAGAACAGCATCAACAGGCAATAGCCAGTGCAGACGAACACTCCAACGATACAACAGATAATTGAAGCTCAGTGATGGCGGAATGTTGATCCTGATCTCGAGGCGTTGTTGTGTGGGGGGATGTCAAGTTGGGACAAGACTTTGCGAAGCGAACCAGGCACAAGAGTCTTTGTTCGGTAGGATCTTGAATGGCTGATCGTCGAGGTAAGGGGAGCTTGAATCCTTGGCTTGAGTGTGGAGTTGGTGGCGTTGAAGATACCGGAAACAACGATATTGAGCGATCTTCGGGTACGTCCGACGAAGCGGCCGACAAGTAAGGTCACGCTGTATGAGCAGGTGCTCAAATGAATCTTGGGCCCCTGGGGGATTGTGTACAGTTAGTTGACACGCATCTAGGATGAGGGGAAGAACCCACAACAAACAAATACCAAACCAAAGCTCGCCGTCGCGGGAAGCGTGTAATTGATTTGGGAGTAAGTTTTTTTCTTTCTTCCAGCTGACGCCCCCCTTTGAGACAAACAGTCGATTGCGATGAATCGCGCCCTTCTCTTCAGTAACAGTTCTCGCAGAGTTTCCGCGATGAACGTAACGCAAGAAGGAAGTCTTCCTTGTCCCGAGACAGCCCCGAGCGACGCAGAGGTGACCGCGAAGAATTAACGGAAGAATTGGCAGTGGGGAAATAGTCGTCAAAGCCGCTGTTGAGGTGTGCAACTGTGAAAGGCTACCGTCATGCCGACAAGATGGGAATCTGGAAATCTTGCGAATAGCGTCAATGCACAAGATGCAGTCATTATTGATCCAGTCCCAGAGAGATGATGAACCCAGGAACCCTCCGGCTTTCAGAAGGGCCGAAGCAGGGGAAGTCAGAATACTGGAGGCTGCACGCGAAATAGCGGTAGAGAAATTGGAAGATGCGGGTCGTTGTGCGGCTGGTTGCATTTCGCGTGGTCGGCGCATGTACATATATACTCGGGAGATGCAGATCCCGAGTTTCGTGCGTCAACTAACAGAACACCGAGCACACAGCGCGTGAATACAGTCCGTCTTGTAGATCCCCAAAAGATTCGAAGCCATTATGTGTTGGGGGAGACGAGAATGAACTTGATGTGGCAGTCTAGCGGTGGTGACTGACAGTCAGCCTGTATCAACGATGTAGATCGTGAAAAATGCTCAGGCTTGGGTGAATACTTTCAAAAACACATTCAATGCGATGGCGTGATATTCGGAGATTCTGTTAAGGAAGGGGGTCGATTCTGTGTTCTCAATGGATCGAAACGAACATCAACTCACAGACTGGGTGTGGTTCAAACGGTAGTATACGTGTATGTTTTCGGCGTGCGCTAACGATCTTGGAACGTGCGTGATCCTTGAGGAACCAAGAATACCGCTGATACGAGGCTCGAGCAGAGAGAAAAGAAGGCTGCAATAGCCCAGACCTGTGATACAACGTGCACTCAGCACAAGACGCTTCGAGGGTAGCGGCTGAGGTGGTTTACATTGAAGTGACGGTCACATCAAGTCACAATGATTCCATCATTGACCATCGATGAAGTCGACCGGATGGCTTCTGGCAACCGCAGTTCGCGTGCTGTAACCATGAAAATAGAGGAGGACATGCAGGAGGGGTAGGGGCACATACTGAAGCACGCAGGAAGGCAGGGGATCAAGGGAACCCTCAGAAAATCAAAATTTCGGGCCATCAGTACATAAATGATTCTGAAACGTTTTTCCCCCCGTTCTAGAAGCACAATAGGAACGATGGAAGATGCAAAAAGACGCAAAAAGGGGCTCAACCGGGAATTGAACCCGGGACCCTCGCCCAATCTGTGGCGACCGGGTTGGTTGCCGGGTAGAACCCGAAGGGCGAATCATACTTCTAGACCATTGAGCCATTGAAATGGGGTGGCCAGAAGGTGCTATAGAAAAACAAAGAAGAAGGAACATCGTCCCGCCGACCAGCTAACGGGAAGTGCAGCAAAAAAATCGTAGCAGTTGGTCAACTATGACGTCGGCGTAGAATGGCAGTGCGACCTGAGCGGGAGGTGCCAAAAGACTCCATAGAAAGTGGGATGGGCCTGAGAACGAAGTATATAGTTAGAAGAGAACATTGCGTCAAAGTCAGTTGAAAATTCTCCCTCAGAATCGCGGAATTTGGGCAGATTGCTTGCGCTCCTTGGGAGGTCAGGTCCTAGAGTTCAATGTCGTGTAGCACGGGCGCAAAATGTTGCTAGAGAGATATCAGTGAAGATGCTTTGGCTGAAAAGGTGAAATTCCCAAACTTACTTTGGGTTTGGAGATATGTGTCAACGGACAAGGTGAAAAACACAGAGAAACAGTGCACTCCGTAGACACCAGAGACCTTAAATCGTCAGGGAAGACACACAGTTACCTGAGTTACCTGGTGGATATTCATCTTGAAAAGGTGGCCAGTACTGGGACCTATCTAATCGTGCTGACAATATTCTTACTGGGAACAACTAGAGGGACGCAAGCTCGACGGTGTCCTTCATCGGAAGAGGATCGGTGCTGCAGTGTGAGGTTGAAGCTGCAGTCTTTGCGCACCGACTAGTTACGACGAGAAAAGGAGCGACATTTTTGATGTATCTGGTTGGCGAGATCTCCAGCCTGAAAGTGTTCAGGATTGTCGGTTCATTCCAGGCATAGGGAAGCTGTCAGAGTATATGGGCAGTCTTCCAGTCGTTGTGATTCGGGCTGGCATTACTTCAGAATGGTATGTATGTAGTTTCATGACATTGGAGAGGAGGTTTGAACGAGGTTGATTACGAAGTAGTCTGAATTGGTATGGTTAGTGATAGTTAAGGCAGGTAAGTAGAAGGGTATATCGGTTCCGCCGCAAGGGGTCGGTTAACTTCATTGGGGGCGAAACTGAGTATGCGCAGAAGCTCTTGCTGCGAAGCCTTGAGAATCTTCATGAAGGCGTCGTTAATAACGGCAGCGTTAGAAACCTTACCCTTGATTCTATGAAACAGTTTAGCGCAATGAGTCGCGTTACTGGTTGAGATTGGACGGCCCCAGGAGGCTGAGGCGCGGCACTTCTGAAAGTATTTCTGTAAGGGTCTAGTAGAGATTCCTGGATCCATTTTATGGTTGCCAGGCAGTACTACGCAATTTTCCCAGTCAGTTATCCAGACACAAGATTGTGAGGCTTCATTC
This sequence comes from Favolaschia claudopus, assembly GCA_037176885.1. Taxonomy (NCBI): domain Eukaryota; kingdom Fungi; phylum Basidiomycota; class Agaricomycetes; order Agaricales; family Mycenaceae; genus Favolaschia; species Favolaschia claudopus. The sequence goes on along the minus strand of JAWWNJ010000041.1, from coordinate 1,176,119 downwards.
CGTCGTTCAAGTAGGAAGATGCGCTTGGAAGTACTTAGAAGAGCTTAGCAGACATCGAATGTGTGGCCTGTGCAGTATGATCTCCACTTTGTAACACACGAGTCCATATTCTGCGGTTTGAGATGCCCAAAAGACTGGCGTTCTTTGACGCTGCACGCCCTGCTCCATTGCCTCCGGCGAACTGCCTCTTCCATCTGCTACGTTTCTCAAAACCAATCTCAGGATTCAGCTCTTGAGAATGCCCATCATAGAGGCACAGCTGCAGGCACTGTTTAGTGCGGCCAATGAATCCTCTTTCTTCACTCTCTTCGAGCAAGACCGTGCTCCTTCTTCCCAGGAACAGAGCGCAATTGAACTGATACTTACGGAGAAGACTGCTGACTTCGACGACCTTCTCTCACAAATTCCCGAGAGACAATGCGGAAAGATAGTCAAAATTCCTCATGGATTGCTCCGCGAACTACAATATTTAGGAGAGTTGATAGCCTTTCATCGGGCGTTGCTTGCACCCTGGCGTCGACTTCCTGTCGAGATCATTTCTCAGATTTTTCAGCTGACTTTGGAGAGTAGAGGTTTGTGGCGACGCTTTTGGAAAAGACGATCGCGCAGGCACTTTGCGCCTCTGCAACGTCTGTCCGATATGGAGAGCGATTGCTTTACAAACACCTGGACTATGGAACATTTTGTCCATTCGTTCTCCCATTCGTTTTATGAAATGGGTTTCAACGTGGCTGGAACGTTCGCGATCGCTCCCTGTTGCCCTCGAGCTGCGTTGGGGAGATGGTGTTTATCCACAATTCGTACTTCCAGTCCTATCGACGTTTGCGATGCATCTCAATCACACTGTTGAATTATCGCTAGGTACATATGGGTGTTTACTTCGGTCAGCATTCTCCTCTGACAAGTTTATACAAGGCCGATTTGCAAACAAACCGTACCAAAAGCTGATGGACGACCTTTATTCTATCGTCACCTTCAAGTTGCGCATCGAATCGATCCAAGCTCCTCTCCTTTCAACTGTCCGCGTCAATTTGCCTGCAAAGGGCAGCGTATGGAGATGGATTCACGCGGCATGCCATACTTCGCGCTGCGTGTCGCAGTTCTCTACGTCCCATCTTGCTCTCGACAGATTCCCAATGTCCAATGTCACCGTCTTGGAGCTGCTTAACCCCCTCCCAATGTTGGAGGTATTTCGGATTTTCGAGGAAGCTTCGAGTATCGAAAAAATCGCCTTTTACACCTACGGGACTGGCGCTGTTTGCTCACCCCAAAGCCGCCTTGGTATGAAATCGGTGAAGAGGTTGAAAATAGGGTGCCACGAAGAATTCGGTGATTTTCTTCAGTGCGCCGAGTTCCCCAACCTTGTGGACTTCGCAATCCGCGAGGTTGATGATTGGCCATGCGGCGAGATGGATGCCTTTCTTTCCCGCTGCTCGTGCGCTCTACAGTCCCTCGAAATTTTTGACTGCACTTTGCTTGAAATAGAGCTCATTGAATGCCTACAGCACAAGGCCTGTAATACGCTGGAATCGCTCACAGTCATCGATCCCTGTGTCCCTGTCCAAGACGCGTTCCTCAAGTATCTCACCTACCAGGGCCCTGACTATCAGCTGCCCTGCCTCACCCATATCCATCTGCAAACGATCTACGCCTCTGATGGCCTGCTTTCTGCGCTCGTAGAGTCGCGTTCCCTTCAGCTGATGGCTCAGCCGTCTTCTGATCGGCTCACACCAGTGCAACTGAACCAGATACAGTTTTCCTTTTTCATGTATCCTAGTTTCAGCCACAAACAAACACATCCCATCGACTGGAAGCGACTCCGAGAATTGGAAAGCATGACGAACGGAAGGCTGGCGATCGTGTGGCCTGCGGCCGAAAGTGATTCAGAAGACGAGGAAGAGGAAGAGAGTGATACAGATGAGGACGAGGACGGGGAAGACACCGAAGATGAAGTAGTGTTCTATTGGGATTGAGCTCCGCCTCACTACTTCGAGAACCGAATCTGTCAGGCTCCGCCTCATTCACGGAGGAACATAGATCTTTTGAATTCTGACGGAGCCTGTCCGCCATGGTATCGCAAACTAGTTCTCCAATGCACCGATCTCTCTTTCCCATCGATCGCATACTACGAACACTCCGCCTGCTTTCGCCTATATGCTGGAACAAATGTTCTCTACCCGAATGCCTGTAATTCAACATCTTCAAAAAGGTCAAATTGAATAAAGGTTTCGAATCATTCCAGACCTCGCGGTGTCCACCAATGCCTTCGACATTGAGAACTTATGTTCGATAATTGAAGGCTGGAATGCATAAATCGGAGGACACGAGACGCGATAGCCGGCACGGCCCACCACTTGCCATGGGTCAGTATTGTCAAAATGGCTCCGGAAGGATGCAAAGTTATGTCGGTAGTACCGACAGGCAACATTCATCATGTCGGGTCCACCGCAGATGAAGAAACCCCGGATGCCGCATTCGTACACTCGCAACCAGGGTAGCAGTATAAGACAACGTCGAGGTCAAGCAGACATCCTTATCCTGATTTTTTCTGAGTCCTTCGTTGGCCATGATGCTCGCCCAACAGCCAAATCTCGTCGGAGCTTTGCTCGGCACCTCCACAGAGAAGTACGGAGTTCCTATAACTCATACTCCCCGCAACTACCAGGCGTTCCCTGGGTCTAAATACGCTCTTCCACACGACACCGAGGAGCAGCAAAGGCATGTCTTCACTTGTGCTGCCAGAAATCAAGTATACTGAGGCGAGCACCAGATTGTTGCTTCAGCACCACACTCTGAAGAGCCTGTTCGAGAACAGAATATTGCTGTGTCCAGTGAGCTTGGACAAAAGCGACAAAGTCCTAGAGATAGGCACTGGACCTGGTGAATTGCGCAACGCCATTCGTCTGCCAAAGTTACTTGGAGCTGAACGTCAGGCATAGGGCTCTGGATCATGGATCTCGCATCGACTGTAGACCCTTCTGTCCCTATGGTCGCCGTCGATATCGAGCCGAGACTGTTCCCGACATCTCCCCCGAAAAACATCGAGTTTCGGGTCGAGTCTGTCACGAATTTGCCAGCGGATTGGACGAACACCTTCTCGCTCATTCATCAACGACTACTAATCCTCGCTCTGCAAGTCCCGCAGTGGCCAAAAGCCATCAGCGAGCATTACCGAGTCCTTCGTCCTGGAGGATGGATCCAACTTGCCGAGTGCACCCCTTGGCACGAAGGCAAATACCCCGGAAAACCGTGCATGGAGAAACTTACCGGCTTGTACCGGCGCCTCGCGGAACACCGCAACCTCTACGTCGATTGCGTATACGATATACCAAAGATGCTCGAAGCAGCGGGATTCGTTGATATCCAGAGGGAGTCGCGGATGCAACTGCTGGGCAAATGGGCAGGGGACATCGGAGCTGCCAACGCGATCAACCATGTTGGCGTGTTTCGCGGTATAAAGACTCCAGTTCTCGAGGCTGGTGGATTCGGCGTTGTTGCATCTTCTGAGGAATACGACGCGCTTTTGGAAGGATTGGACAAAGAGTGGAATGAGATCCCGGGGAGCGAGAAAGACTTCATTATTACTTGGGCCCGAAAACCATTGTGATCTTGCGTGTTGTAGTTAGTATTCCAGTTGACTGAGAACTAGAGAACTTGAAGAAACCGATATACCGTCATGAGAGTAAAGAGCAAGGCACGGCGCGTGACACCTCGCGTCTCTTTCCATCTACATCGTCTTCATCAATGGAGAACCCACACGCTGAAAGACAAGCCGTCCTTCTCGAGCGCATTCTCAAGAATACAGTGCGCGAGCCCTCTCCAGGATCTACAATTGCCTGAACAACCTCCAGTCCAAATGCACCGAAACGATTCTTGAGCTCAACCACTGCATGGAGGTCCGTGGCTATTATACTTAGCTCTTGTGAGTATTCCCGTTGGCTGAACTGGATGCTAGGAAATCATCCGAGCGAACGCTCAGATCAGAATTGCGGCAGATTTGTCCAAGAGCTACCGGCGAAACGTTCAGTACAATCTTGAAGCGACCAAGGGCGACGATACCGTCCCAAAGCGCGATTCCTGATGCGCACCATGTACAATATATTGCAAGGTTCGGTCAAGCTGAATTCAACTTTGGTTATTTCATTGTGACTAGGAAATACATTGGATTTGTATATATACTGACAAATGCTGAGTTTATGTACGGTTGGGATGGGAGGTTGGGGGGATAATGCGAGACAAGAAAGGGTCATCAAAGCCCATGGCTCTAGCAGTAGCAAATTTTCGTAGTGGTTGGTCAACGTATAGATAATTTTGGACGAGAAGAAAAAGTGAGCAAATGCGTCATGAGGAAGGAGAGCTTCCAAGTCTGGTGTTTCTCCCGTCTCGTGTTATCCCTTGATTTCTTCTAGCGCTTCAACAACTTCAGACATGGTCGGCCGCTCGTCGTGCTGGTGAGCCCACATGCGCTCTATGAGTTCTACAATCTCGGGGCACCACTGTTTTTTGAGGCCAGAGATAGACGGCCGCTGCTTTTTGTTTCCAACAATGTCGTAGATTGCATGCTCATTCATGCCCTAATCCGTGGTCAGACCAGTGAACAATGACAAGCAAAGAAAGAGCCAAACCTCCCAAGGGAACTTCTTCTCCTTGACATGCCACTGAAGCATCTCCCAATAAACCATAGCGCAACTAAAAACGTCCACCTTATGGTTGTACTTGGGATGCGCATGCCAAAGCTCCGGTGCTTGCCAATTGACCGTCCCGACGAGGCTGCGAACCATAGATCGCGTCGACTGCTTCACTTTCGCCAAACCAAAGTCCGCAATCTTCGCCGTGCCTTTGGCGGTAATCAAAATGTTCGACGACTTGCAGTCCCGGTGGATCACCGACGGCTTGCGCAAGTGGAGGTATTCAAGCCCGCGCGCGATGTCAAGCATCATGGTCAGCTTCGTAGAAGAGTCAAGGAATGGTCGTGACCAAAAGGCTGAAGAGACGTACGACTTTATTCAGTGAAGGTGCAGGTACGTTGCGGACGTAGTCGAACAGATCGCCATTAGAGCAGAGCTCGCTCACGATCATAACTGGCGTCTCGCGTGTGTTCTCGGGTATACTTACCCCAAGCTATATGCGCATATCAGTACCACTCTCGTCTGAACGAAGTCAAGGACAACTCACGAATCGCACAATATTCGGATGGTCAAAACCGCCAAGGAGTTTGAGTTCTTTGATATCCACTGTAGCGCAAAAAAAATTCAATGCTGCGGCAAAACCCTTACAGCGGCGAACACTTACTAGCACTCAACTGTCCTCTGAACTCTGAGATCGCAATGCGCCGACCTCTGAACTTGCCGATAAACACATCCTTGAACCCACCGCTGCCGATCTTCTCCAGCTTCTGCAACTTGTCCGGAGGGATCTCGCGGTCTTCCAATCCAAGGCTCTCCAAGTCGAGCTCGAGTTCAGGCTCACCAACAGCAGCCTCCTTCGGCTCAGGAGTACGCGGCTCGTCAATGTGCACCCGCTCTGAACGCAACAAGACGGGTGTCAGCGGTGTTGAGTTGTTTCGGCGCCGCTTGATGACGACAGTAGATGGAGGGCGGCCGGTGACGGTACCGTTTGATGAAGGTGAAGATGCGTCGGCCTGCCTATCGCGCCATTGAAGAAGAGCCTCGGCAAGTTGCGGTTTGGTGCCGACGGCTTCGAGATCGCGCGTCTCGCACAAACGCACCAGGTCATCGCGGCGGAGGCGGACAAGCGTCTTGGCGGTCGCAATCGTCAGGTCCACTGTAGCAAAGAATAAGCGACAGGCAGAGATGAGTGTGCGACAAAGGCATACCATCTTCCTCCTCCATGGCTTCGTCTTCCTCGCCCTCAGCATCTTCTTCGGTCTCTCCTTCTGCCTCAGCCTCGTCGTCGACCCCCTCCGGCTCTTCACCGTCCTCATCAACGTCCTCGTCGTCTTCCTCCATCTCCACGTCATCGCCAACGATCTTCCCATTGCGCAACTTGCGCGGCTCAATGGCAATCGTCTGCTCCTCCTCATCATCCTCATCCTCACCCTCGGCAATCTCCTCACCTCCCTCCTCCTCCTCCTCCTCCTCTCCACCATCCACCGTCTCGTCATCCTCTTCCGGCTCCTGCTCGTCATCCCCATCCCCATCCTCGCCCTGAGAGAGCTGTGCATCTGCACTCCGCCGTGTCCGAGGTCTTAGCCTCCTCACAAGCGGCGTACGCTGCACATCCTCCAACGGCGAGCGCGACCGCTGGCTCTGCTTCTGCCCCCAACGAGGACGCGTCGGCGTCGCCAGCTGATCCTCGTCCTCCTCATCTTCATCGTCCCCATCCCCGTCACTTCCCAACTCTTCATCGTCCTCCGCCGCGCACTCATTCTGCTGTTGCTTGGCCCTCCGCGCTGGCGTGACACGCCGCGCCTGCAGGTCACTGAAGCTAGGGTGCATCTTGAGAGCAACGTTCTCCTTGCCCTTCCCGTTCACCGACGCAGTCCCATTCAGCCGCTCGCGCTCTTTGTCCTTGCTGCGTAGACGCCGGGGGCTGGGACCGGTGCTCGCGCCGGGACCGGAAACCGCCGCGTCCTCGTCATCAAGCTCCGTGAGATCGCTCTCCTCGGCGAGCAAGCGGCGCGCCTTTTCGCGTTCGAGCTCCTTTTCGAGCTCGGACAACTCGCCCACAACCTCAGTGATGAACTCGACCTGCTTGCCCTTTCCTTTCCCGCGCGCTTTGGCGGCGGCAGTCGTGCGCTGGGTCGGAAAATGGAAGCCGTTGGTCATTAGAGTCGGCGTGGTGGAAGCAGAGGCAGAGGCGGATGAGAGAGGAGCGGAGAGGGAGAGAGTGGACGAGGCTGCGCTGGGCTTTCGGGAGCGTAGACGTGTGGCGGGTGGTGAAGAGACGGCGTGCGTCGGGGGAGGGTATGAAGAGCGGAACGAGCCTTGCGATGCAAGCGTGCGGGACGTCTTACGGCGTCTAAAAAAGGAAAGCGAGATGATTAGTCATCATATAATTTTTGGCAACGAGTCCAGCTCAACTACGTACCGAATTGCGGGGCTAGAAACAGAGTCGCCAAGTTTGGAGCTGGAAGCCACTTGGCTGAGGTCATCTACACCGAGGAGGTTGCCCATTGAAAGGCTGCGACTCTTGTTAGGTCGGGCCAAGATTCCGTTGCTTTCGTTGACTGTAGCTCGACGTCGGAGACCACCGATGGTGAAGCGAGACCGTGCAGCAGGGGTGGGAGTATGTGTAACTTGTTCATCTGCGTCATTCTCGTGTTCATCCGAAGAGCCTCCACGAGGAGAGGACGGAGGAAGGTCTGCGAGGTCGTCACGGGCGGCGACAATAGAATCAATGATCTCATTCTTGGTTAGAACTTCTGCTTCGTCTGAAAGACCTGCAAAGATATAAAGACGGACGAGATGGTCTTTGCGGAGGCGTTGGAGCTGCTTTGAAGACGCGGAATTGATTAGATAGTCGTCGGCTTCGGCAGAGCGTCAATAAATAGAATGAGATTGATTTAAATGAAAGATACGAACTGGTTTCAGTCTGATCTTCATCAGAAGAGAGCTCAGAGAGCGGGTCATCGTCGTCTGAAGCGGAAGCGGACCAGCGTGTGGCGGAAGGAGCGTCGACATCCATTCCACTGGCTTCCCCAGCATCGGAGAGTTCACAAGAGTTGGAACGAAGGCGTTTGAGCCTGCCAGAGCCGCGGGTGGACCGTCCTCCGGCATGCGCGTTCTCGTTCGCGCTAGGTACGCGTTTACGCTTGGCTCCAAGTTGCGGGGGTGGCATGGGTTCGTCGTCGAGCTTGTCTGTGGGGCGTAGACGTGAAGGACGACGACGAAGGTTGGTATGGAGGGGAACAAGGACAGGGCGAGCGAGGGAGTGGTCTGGGGACGACTGGATGCGCACGAGACGGTGGGAATTTGGGGAGCGACGGAGGAGGTACTTTGGCTGGTGGGATGGAAGTCTTGCGGGCGGTGAGCGACGGTTGTAAGCCATCGAGGAGTCCAACGTCCTATTATTTCACGACAAGAACATGTTTGGCCTTGTTGTCCATCAGCAAGGCCTTGTTTACGTTTATTATTTGATAAAGACGAGCACAGCCTCACTTCCTCGAATTCCGATCTTACCATCTTGCACAGACTCCATCACCTCGTTCCCTTGAGCTGTACCGTTTGTCCACGCCTGCCCCGCCCATGTAACAAAGTCCGCGTCTTTCTCGTCGCTTCCTGGCGCCGTCAGACGCTTCAAATTCGCCTTTCGTCTTTTCACCAGCCCCGATATATCCAACGATAAACTTGTCTCCTTCAATCCTGTCTCCCCCATGGTGCTGTTGAATGTCTGCCAGTTGATGACCGCCAATCGCACCAGTGCACCCCCATCATACACTGCATATCCTGCAAACAGATCTGGTGACACTCCTTCTGGTGCGCTGAGTGCAAGCAGCCGTGAACTCCTCGATCTACCGACTGTCTCTGCGAGAAACAGTTGCGAGACGCTGCAATCGCGTTAACCGTTTGATAATCAATATATCTTAGCACACGCACTAGCTCGGATTCGCTCGTCGTCTGCCCCGCAAGGGCGAGTCCACAGGATACCACAAATCGTACGTGCTGAAGCCCGGCGTACCATTGGCTCCCGGGACATTTATCTGCGAGTCTGACTGCGACACCAGTGTTGCACCCTGGTGAAGATGCACACGCGACACGTTGAGCGAAGCCGCATAGAGCGTTGTATCAATCACCCAAAGCGCCTGCCCAAAGATATCCGTCACGTTCTCTTTCCCGCTGCCTGGCCCAGTTCTTCAGTCAGACTCTTCGTAGGGCAACTCAAGGCAGTCAACTCACAGCTCACACTATTGAACTCCCCGACAACGAGATTACTCGCGTTTCCCCTCGCAGCCGCAACCTTCGACTCCAGCAATCCGACAAACGCTGCTCAACTTGGTCAATGTTCCGAAACAGCCAAGTAACGCGACGCACCAGTGATATTGGTATGATTGTGAATATTCGGCACAGTCGCCATCGCCGCAGACGCAGGACGGCAGGACGAGTACGCGTACATATGCTGCGAGAATTCACGCACGATCGGGGGTTTGTCGATCCCTCGTGCAAGCAAGTCTTCCGTCTGCAGAGCTACCGTCACTGCCGCGGGCGTTATTCCGTCAGATCCAGCCCACCACTTCGTACGCAGCGGTCGGGGTAGTTTTGCATTCATCGAAGACGTCCAGTTCTATCTGCCCGTCAAGTCACATCAAGAAGAAACCAAATGCAAAAACTCAGACCTTCCACTCGGCGACATACGCAGCCGGCCCCCAAGTCGAAAGATTTCTCTGCGTCGCCTTGTAATTCCCCGCTTCGTTCCCCACTAACCATCAATTCCAAGTTATCACCCTCTTTCCTCAAAATGATTTCAGGCAACAAACAACTCACACTCAAACGCCCAAATCTTGTGCTCCCATCCCTCAACATATCTCACCGCCGCCAACGCTTGGCTCTCCGCAATCTCAAAACTATCATTCCCAAAATTCAGCGGCACAATGAACCTCGTTCCTTTGGGGAATGCGTCGAAGGAACGGTAGAACTCCGGTCCCCACGTCGTGCGGTATATCGCGCCAGTGGTGTTGTCTGTGGTGCGCGTCGGGCTGCTGGCCTTCCTGTCGAACACCGAGCTATCCTGCGTGACGCCTCCCGGGCGGATGATTGGGTATTCGCCTGTGCGTTGCGCGACGTTCTGGTTTCGATTCAAGTGAGTACATAGACGAATGCTTGCAATACAATTCAATATGTATGTATTAATATACCTTAATCATCTGCATCGAAAATTCATTCGGGTGCGTCTCGTTACCCCAGAACTCGACCCAGAACGCTGGATCGACGGAGAGAGAGGTTAGTGCAGGGCTGAGTGGACGTGACGCGGTTAAGGGCGGGTGAGAGGGCGCTTGTAGTACGTAGACTCGCGCACAGAGTGCGGTAGGAAATACGAGAAGGGCAATGAAGCCAAGAAAAAGCATTCTTGGTCGTGTCGTACGTCTTGGGATACGCGGCCACCTTTTATTTAAAAGAGACTCGAGAGAGGCGGGCCGGCGTACGCTACGCGTCGCGACCTCGTGATGCCCGCCTTGATCATGCGCCGTGACGTCGTTGGAGGCGCCGCACGATCTCTTTTCCCGTCAACGACCATCGACGATCGGCGAGGACCTCAGAATGCTTTCCCGACCTTTAGCACTAAGTCTACTATAACTAGTATCAGTAACGGGATCAAGTTCTTATTGCTCTTGCCATCAACATCCGAACAAGTCCTTTCCTCCTACTGCCTCCACTCTTACACTCACCACTCACCCTCAATCTTCTCCATTCAAAGACGGCCCCAGGACGGTTTCTTCCCTTTCAACTTCGCCTCGCCCTACAGTATCTGTCAACACGCCTCGGCACCGAAAGTAGACAATCGTCGAAGGACAATCGGCGATGCCACGTTCCACTCAACCAAACGGTATATAATGCCAGAGCACTACAGGGCATCGCCCTCCCTGTCCCCGTTGCTCCGAAACACAAGGACATCCAGCCAACCACTGCTGCACCTGTCGCCGTCTCTGCTTCGAAGTTCGAAAAACCTAACCGCGACAACAAACGAACGGCCAAACTAGGAAATTCGTTTATACTTTTTGCTTGAAGAACTTTTCGAAGCGGCGTCCACATCTACATAGCTCTTTATATAAAACAACACTCACCCGTAGCCCCTCGAATCTACTCGTATGCCATCATGCTGCTCAAATTCACCTCCCAAGACCTGTTCAACACCGCACTCGTCGATGTGGCTACGACACAACCTGTCTTTCATCTTTCCACGAATGTCTTGACGGCCGGCCCGTCTTCTGGGAAGTTATGTCGAGAGACGGAGATCAGCGATGCGGCTGGTAGAGTCGTTGCGACGATTGAATGGATGGGGCGCGTCCCGCAGAAGATTACTCTCTTTGACGAGTGTGTTGGAGGGCTGGTGGATCTTTTTGCGTCGAATACGGTCCAGATTATGTATGTGCTCTATCGCAGGATTGCTTAAACACTTTTCTAACTTTTTTTTGCCGGTGCAGTCCTAAACAAATTTCCATTCCGACCCGCTTCGACACGGAGTATTTCTGGACTGCTACACCGGATTCTGTCTACGTTGGTGTACCTTTAGTTTGCTTTTCTCCCCTGCGTCTGATACAGACCACCAGCTCCTGGATTACGATTCCAATACCCGCATGGCCCAGCTGCACATACGTGCACCTACGCTGAAATCAACACATGCGCCGATTCCCGGACGCGGTTCTACCTATCTGGAGGTATGTATATTTCTTTGTCTTGTCTTTTGAAGTAGATGCGCAAACTGAGATAAATGTCATAGCTCTCCCCACACCCGCAAAATCTCGCATCGCAAGTCGAGATTCTCGTGTCGCTTCTGATGCTCGATATATTGCGCCGCGGCCGCTTTGACCTGCCTGCGTATTCATTCGGGCCACCCTCACGTTTACAACAGGCGTGGGCGCGCCTAAGACCACGGCGAAATACAATTTGATTCGTTCGCTCGCTGGGTTTGACTCGTCGGAGTTGGAGTTTCGATTTCATGTTGCGCTGTTAACTCAAGACCTCATCCACCACTCTCCTTTGCTTTGATACTTGCTTGTTTTGTGTCCCACTCTTTCGTCTTTCAATGTCATCGCTGCATACTTATTCACTCGTCTGACTAAAAACCGGCGGTCAAATATCAAAGTCCAAACTGACCACAACAACGCGTCTTGGTTCTTCTTTCTCCTCTTCAACTTCTCTGCTCCAGTTTTCCAAACGTTCAGCTACTCTAACATCTCCCAGGTTGCACACTGGCTATAGACGATATCAATATGCCTCCGCCTACGATTGGTGCCCTCCATGACGCTCTCCACGAACAGATCTCTGGTCTTCGCTCACAGCTCGACGCTGTTCGCGCTCGATCGACCGCCCTTGACGCAAAGAAGGCTGCACTGCACCTAGAACTCGCAGCTGTAATGGCCGAAGAAACTGGTTGCAAGAAAGAGATGGAAGTACTGGAGGACACTTTGCACAACGTCCTCCAGAAAGTCTGCCATATTTCCTGCATTCCTGCCGACATCCTCAGCGAGATATTTCTCTGGTTGGTAGCATCGTCGCCGGAGTACATCACGCCGTGGCGACTCAGTCACGTCTGTCGCTTTTGGAGGAACACGGCCAAGAGGAATCCTCTTCACTGGTCCAACATCACGATCGATTGCAGGTTGGCTTCGGCCTTGACATATTCCCCAGCCGCTCTAAAGTCACAATTAGAGCTTTCCAAGGCCGTACCCTTGAAGCTCAAGCTGTTCTTTATTGAGGACAACGATACGGAATTCCTGCACTCTTGGACCTGCTCCTTCTTCACAGCGACCGCTGGGCTCGCCTTGTCATCGGCACGACTGAGGACGGTGATGGTGATGTTTTCAACGTTATTCAGGAAGCCCGTGATCGTCTTTCCGAACTGCGCTACCTGGAGAGCGAGGGTTGGAATCCTCGTTGGCCAGTGGACCTCAGCCGTGTATTTGCAGAAGCGCCGAACTTGAGGGAGGTTTCATTACCTCAATGGTGCTTCATGCAAGAAGACGTCCTGCACATGCACCTTCCCTGGCATCAATTGACTCGGCTTCATATATATGCCGCATCTGATCTTGCACTCGAATGGTTGCGTTCGGCTGGCAACTTGGTTGACTTGAAATATTTTGAACTCAGGGCAATGGAGCCTTCAACTACAATGTATGAGTTGATTGTCCTTCCCCAACTGCGACGACTGTCCTTGCTGTGCGGTGATTGCATCACACGAAGTCTTATCGCTCCGCGCCTTCAAGATCTCGAGGTGAGGTTCGACGCGAAAAACATATCCGAATTCATCCATCGTTCTGCATGCCACTTGTCGCGACTCTCCTTCATTTCTATCAACCAAGATTATGCATCCGTCGTCGCTGCTTTACCACAAACTTGCCATCTTTCTCATCTGGAGTTGCGTCTTGATGCCGAGGATTTCGACAGTGCATCTTACGTGGAGGAGCATATCAGGGTTCTAACAAATTTGTTTCGTGTCTTGATACTCACTGGATGTTCAACCGACATATGCCCGAATCTGGTATCTCTTTGTATTGATTCATTGCCGCCAACATTTTATAGGGAGCCCGAGTTCGACGACTGGTTCTGTGAGATGCTCGAGTCCCGCTGGAACCTTTCGCCGAACTTTCGCTCTCTCCGAAGCGTTCAGACGAAAGCGCCATTATCTGTCCGCTCCTCGATATGGAACAGATTGGAGGCTTTGCGACTGGACGGTCTCGATTTAACGAAGGCGATTTGGTCTCAAGAGGAAGACGATGAGTGGGAGGTCCGTATGGCTGATGAAGGAGCAAACTTCCGTGGATGACGAAACATCGGACTCCGACTAGTACTAGCGACGGGTGCGTGTTTCTTCTCTGTTCCACATCACTCGTTACTTATTGGCAGCTCAAGCATCCTGCCTGCAATGAAATTCTTGATGAAGCTTATAGTTCACGCACCTGAAACTCGTGTTTTTATTGAAGTTAGCTCTTTGGAGTCTCGGCCATGGACTCGGATGTGGTCTTGCCTGGTATGTTTGTCTGGCTTTTTGCCCGCATCTGGCGATTAATTATAGTTTTTTCAGCGCTATCTGATTGTGCGTGGAGTTCTTGTTGAGGGCTCCTCATCTTGGCCGTCTATATTGCCCGCCTACTCTGTATCGTTGTGTAGTTTCTTGGAATCAGCGGCAGTGTTGATGATCAAACGGAAGTTCGCACGAGTGTTGCCTTTCTGTAATGCGTCCATGAGCCTCGTGTCTTCCTCAACGATCCCTGGCTATGTCCTGCGCTATCGATCCCATGCGATGGACGGAGTCTATTCAATCCTAGCCGGCCTTGGTGTTCGTGTCGTTGTTGACGCCGCCACTTGGTCAAATGTCAAACTCTCTGGAACGCTGATTGGGCTTTGGGAGGGTGTCGTCCTGCTCCATTATGTGAAGAAAGCTCCTGGTTCTACAGACCCGTATCTCGCCTACGCCGTGCGGCTGTTTGTGGACTTTCTCGTCACAGAGAGCGTTTTCAAATTGGTGATCGTTCTACTCTGGAGTACAATGGGCATGGTGCTGGCGGACATTGCGCCGTCGGTGTGGGCGGATCTAGGTCTGAGACGACAATGGAGTCGAATGCGGCGCGACCTATATGTCTCGACGCGTATGTTCTCCAAACGCAGAACGGTTCGTTTCGTATCCACCCCGACAATTGGAACCACGGCCGCCAGATCCACAGCCAGTAGTGCCGAATCCTCCGTAGACGCCGAGTCTACCGTCGGGACAACGTTGTACCCCCCTTCAACAACGATATACGGCCCCTCGACTACGGTTCCAACCACCGCTCCTTCGGAGTCTATCCTCACCCTCACGGAGACAACTATTCGTCCCGTCATGGCTCGAAGAAGGTCTTCTGTACCCGGGACGTTCCCTGGTGCCGAAATGTCAGAGTCGGACACAGATGGAGGCTCGGTCCTGAACGAAGATGAATCCGAAGGGGAGTCTCAGGTCGAGACTATGCCTATCTTCTCTACCCAATCGTCCCACGTTACCATTGCACGAATTATACCTCCAGAACCTTCTGAAGACACCTACACCTTCACGAGTTCCCCCCGGTCGTCGTCTCCCACCTACTCGTTGGAATACTCTGATGATCCGTCTGCAGACAATCCTGTGGACATTCCGTCAGATCTCGAGGAGGAAGTCCTCGTACACTCTCATCGACGGCTCTCGGGTTTCGACGATCACGAAACAACCCCGAAACAAATACTTGTCGTCCTCCCACCTACATTCTCCGAGTCCTTGCAAGACTGGGAGAGCTCACATGCCACAGAGGAAGTTCCCCCGTCCCCGTGGATGCCCCTCATTCCCGATCACGAACCGTTGGATGAATGGGAAACAGTCAATGCCCGGGAAGAACCTTCTGCTCCTCCGGAGGCAGATGTGATCTTCACAACGGTTTCTTCGAATGAGGACAATGCCAGTATTGACGCTCCGTCCACGATCGCCCCGGAACCTGCCCTTGGCGAAACTGCTGTTCCGGATGTCGATCTCAGTGAACCTCTCCCCGTTCATATTCCTGCACCACCTCTTATATTTTTCGATGGTTCGCCTCCCATCACCATTCCTGTTCCTGATCCTGTGCCTCCCGAGATTTCCGAAACTATTATACTTGTGCCTGAGACCGTACAGATTGTCGGGACTTCCGACGGCCCTGCCGCCGAGGCTCCTCTCCTTGTCCTGCAGCCCTTGGCACCCGATCCTTCTCAGGATCCGCCTGCTATCCCCGTGGACACGGTGCCAGTACCCACCTCAGAACCGCAGACCATCGAGACTCCGACTGCGCCTGAACCACTCGCTCTGCAGCAGCTTTTGGACGCAGGAAACTCCTCTCATCGAACGCCTCCCCCTTCTTTCGAAGACCTTTACGGACCGGACGTCCCAGAAATTGCCGACGAGCCTCCAATTCACCCCACCGTCAACACTTCCCTTCTTTCCTCTCGACCCGCTACACCTCCCGTCCCCTCCCCGTCGGGCTCTCTGAGCCGCGCGCTTGGCTTGCGGAAAGAAGCACTTGAGATCAAAGCGCGCATTGCTTCGCTTGACCGGCAACGCAAATCGTCTCTTTCTGAAGGCGGGTCTGCCGCAGCATCTGCTGTTCTGGCCAAAGTCGAGATGGAGCGAGCGGAGAAGGAGCTTGCTGATGTGAACAACAAGGCGGCAGGTGCTTTTGTTGGACGTACGTTTGTTGCTTTACTGCGCGTTTATGAAACCTGAACGTGTTGGTGTAGTTTACAATCCTCCGTCAGCGTCGCTGTACGAATTCAACACAACCGGCCTGACGCCAGATGAAGCTGTATCTCAGACTGAGGCGCGACTAGAGAAGCTTCTGCTCACGCAAGTGCCGCCTGTTGGTACCAGACCCGAGGACATGGTGCACGACTCTCCGAATCGTGGCGCGCTCAAAGTGGTTTTGGAGCAATCAATAAAGGGGCGGCTCGTGAAGCAAAAACTGCTTGTTGCTTTGACGGAGTACGTTCTCTATCTGGGTCCTCGAAGTTTTGACTCATCCTCCTTTGCAGCAGTGGCCTGAACTGGTTCGAGGAGACGAGTCGCCCAAATGTTGTACATGTGCTATTACCCGTCTCCGCTGCGGCTGAAGACCCAGCATCCGCATCTGCTGCTGGGGAGGAGCAGCCCCCTAAGAAAGCAGATGAGGACGACGACGACGCTAAGGAATACTAGAAGTCCCAACTAGAGACTTGCTGACGATTTGTTTCATGATTTTATGTTGTTACTTACTAGCCCTCCTTGTTTTGTTTCACTGCATCCCAGCTCTGTATAGCACCGGATTCCTTTGGATCTACATTGTAAAATTTGCTTTCGTACTGCTAACTGGAATAAGATTTGTGGGACCGTTGACTTGAACTGGAGGGACTTCAGGAGACTTCGGAGGTGTTGTGTCACACGGCACGAGAGGTGACGAGACGCGTGGCACTTTGACGGTGACCACAATGTCAATAAGGACCCCCTAACACTCGTCGATTTTCTGCTCTCGACTCCCTTCAGCTAATGCCACCCGTGGATAGAAAACGAACTGCTGCAAAAGCCTCATCTGCTCCAAAGCGTAGCAAGGGAAGGACAGCGTCGACTTCCAAGTCCAATAATGCTTCTACTCGAGCGGCACCACGCTTTCGAGGCCGAGGCCAGCTCAAAATGTTGCCAGAAATGCCTCTCGACATCGTCTTTGAGGTATTGATTCTTCTCGCTTACAACAAAGCACTTTCCGCCAACTCGCCAACGGTTCCTTATTCTGCAAACAGATTTTCAGCTTCCTGGAGCCTCCTGATGTCTTGAATCTCGCAAGAACGACGAAAGACCTACGAAACATGCTGATGTGTCACTCCGCCATTTCGATTTGGAGGTCGGCGTTTCTCAATGATTCAGACCTTCCGCCTTTGCCAGAAGGTTTGAACGAGCCCCAATACGCTAACCTCGCGTTCTCGCATCACTGTCATGTATGTCATACCTCCTCTCTCAAAACTTAAACCTCTCTTATATTCTCAACTGTCTCTTAGTCGTGCCTCGCAGCCGGAGAGCACAGTGTGCTGTGGGCATTTCAAGAACGCCTCTGCGTGAACTGTGTCGACGGACGGTCTGTGATTTGTATTCTAACTTGGGTCGTCTATCTTACTTGTTTGAAGATTTGACGAATCATACAAGGTCCTCAAGAGAGTCCCGGGTAATTTAATGATGCAAAATATCTCTTTACTGCGCCACGCGGTATTGAGACCAGTCGGCCGTAAGTAACAAGTATGCGAAACATTGAGGCACTCAGACAACTTGACCAGGGTTCGTTTATAGCTACGAAGAAGCCAAGGACATCAACGAGCAGCTTAGAAATCTCAAAGATGGTGATTCAAAGGAGTTCGAAGACTTCTGCAATGAGAGGCGTAAATTGGTAGAAGAAATACAGAGGGTACGAGTACCGTCTATGGAGAACTCAATCGGTCTTGACGTCCTCCAGCATGCCTCTGAAGCGGAAATGGCTGGACCAAAACGATTGATCAGACAGCAAAAGCTGCGTGACGAAGCCCGAGAGAGGCGAAAAAACGCGTAGGTAACTTACCTCGGTAATGTCCGTGCGCCTTACCGCTATCCCATATAGAATCTGCAATCGCCTGAAGGAGTTGGGCTACGAAGACGAAGTCGAATACATAAATGCTACCCGCCCAACCATGTTATCTGAGCATAGCTTGGTTGAGGGCGAAGATGTTCTCACCGATCAAGGTATGATCACAACTATTTTACCCCACACTTGGTAGTTATGCAATCCAGTTTGGGACAAAATTAAGGCGCAACTTGGGAAACTAATGCAAAGCGTCACGGAGAAAATGCAAATCCGGAAGCGCAAATTGCTCCTCAAGCACCGGCAGCGTCTTCTGCTTTCTGTCCTCAAAAACTTCGTGCAAGAACAACCAGTCAGCGAAGTTCACCCAAGGGCTGTGGATATCTGCGTGCTGCCCCACATCAACGCCATGATACAAGATCCTTCAATGGACGCATACACCACAGAGGAAGGTTTCCAAGAGCTTGTTCATGACCTCCCACAACTTTTCGAAAAGTGGCGCGAGTCCAACATCCTCAAGTTGCTTCCTCTGCTCCCCCAAAATAATGAGGACAGTCGCGACTTCCTCAACCGAGCGACAACCTTCTTTCGCTGCCGCGGTTGCATTGAGCCCATCGGTTACCCCCGTATCTTGGCGCATTCCTGCTTGTTCGAATTGCAACACGGCCATCGCAATCGGGACGACGACATTGCATTGTTATGTACGAACCTCGACTCGGTGCCCTGGAACCATGATGGCAAAGGCGTGTCATATTATCCCACCGCGGAGGCCTCCGCCCAGTCTGTGGTACGCGCTTGTGGGTTGGACGTTTACATGACAACGGCCCAAGACATGGACGATGTTTCGCCTTGGCTGTCATGTTTGCGCTGCAGCCCCAAAAGCAAGGGTCAAACTATATTCCCGTGGCGCAAGGCGGTCAGTCTTCCCACTTCTTCGTCGACGCACCATTCCGCTCACTTTGGTTCTGGTAGATATTGCACGACATGTATCACGTAGCGTCGGAAGAGAATTTTGCGTGGGTGTTGCTCAACGATTCGGAAGTAGAGGCGGCAGAGGCACTGCAGCAGAAGACCTACGAGAAGACCTATTGCACCACGGCCGACCATGTATGCACGCGGTGCCGCGGTGATTTCACGATGCAGGGGGTTCTTGGGCATCTTAAATACAGGTTGAGATCTTTTGCCCGTGTGTTCGTGATACTGAACAAGCTCATAGTCATGCTATTGACGACCCCGAGGTTGGCGAAGACTACGTGTTGAGTATCGACGCGTCGATGGACCAGCCGCCCTTCTCACTCGTATTACCGCACTCTATACCGGAAGCCGTGCAGTTGGAGGTCGTCGTACCCTCTTCTCCATCGAAATATCCAGACGAAGGAATTGTTATCGACGAGGACGATGAGTAGGGACATTTGATGCCATTTCTTTCATTATGTACAGTATGCACTACTTTCCTGCTCTTTAGCATGTAACAAACATCATAATACATCCATCAGTCTTTGCAGATTCAGCGAAGGGAGATATGGTATGCCTGTATGTATGGCGAGAGATTCAGAACACTAGTAAAATACTTTGCGAAACAAGATGCAAGGAAATCCGTGCTGGTCCGAAAAATGTGACAGACACTGAGACAATGAAGACGAATTGGAAAAGAGAGCGTTAGCATCGTATATATGAGCATCAGCTCTGGGTATCTTCTTCACCCAACGATTCCGAGGCCGAGCTGTCTTCTGGGTTCGGGCTTGGAGCCGGGTTTTCGAGTGGGGCGGCTGCCAGAGGCGTCGGTAGCTCTTCGGTTTGGAGTGCGAGTTCAGTGACAGGCTCTTCCACCGACTCCTCTGCACTCGCATCCGGAGGTGGTTTTTCCAGATACCCTGCGCCCACCAAATGCACGCCAGGACCAAAGTCCGTAAGAGAAGGGAAAGTAAACTCTGTCGGCGGCGGCGGCGTGTCTGCTTCCCTCAGACGCTCCTTCTCCCGCTGGGTTTTAGGACGCGAACGCACGCCTATACTCTCGGGCCTCTTGAATATCGCATCCGCCAGCACATCGCTCAATCCTCCGTCGTCCTCCTCATAATGGTACCCGTATTCGTATGAGCCATACTCCCCGTCATCCTCTTCAGGGTCCTGTCGCTCATGGCCATATTCGGATTCATACAGAGGCGGCTCCCCGTCGTGTTCATGTTCGACACCCACCCACGAATCAGACATGTCCCCCTCCGACGCCGGGCCACTCACCCCGAGCCGCGCCTCGGCCGTCTTGATCCTCGTGCGCCGCCTTCCGCGGTCAACGAGTGACGGGCACGGCGCAGGCGCAGGCGAGCCAACGAGGTCAGGCGAACCCGAGCCAGAACCAACACTCGAGCCTGAGACACTCCCTTTCGCGCTTCCCCCTCCTCCCCGCCCTCCACTCTTTCCACTCGCACTCCCGCTGCCGCTCCCACTTCCACTTGCGCTACCGGCGTTAGGGAACAACATAGAGTAAAGTGTCGGCTGTTGTTGGTGCGACTGTGGTTGCTGGTGCTGAGGAGCAGGTGGCAGCTGCATTGATGGCGGTGGGGGCATGGGGTAGGGCGTGAAGTAGGGCTGGGGTTGAGGCTGTCCTGGTGACAGAGGGGAGAGTAGTCCGGCGAACGGGTACCCTGGTGACGGGTAGCCGTTAGGGAATCCTGTAGGGGACTGCGCGCCACCAGGGTAACTCGCCGGAGACTGTGGGTGCGAGTGTGTGCTGGGGCTGCCTGTGCGGGGACTACCATTGTGCTGTGGCGCATGACGACTTTGCGCCTGCGCCTGTGCGTGGAAGAGGGCCGCGTAGGCTTGGAGCTGATGCATCAGGTGGTTGACCTGGGCTTGGAGCTGTGAATTGTGCAACGTCAGCATGTTAGTTGAGTTGAAAGAAGAGGGAAAACCCACTTCAACCTCTCTCCTCCTCCAGGCTCCGTTCTCCCATCGCATCATCTCGAGATCCTTGGCAAATCGTTCAAGCTCACCCTTCGTCTTCTCCTCGCGCAGACGAGCGGCCTCAAGTGCGCCGCGTAGAGAAGCGAGTTGTGTTTGAGCCGCAACCTCCCCAATTGCTGACGCAGGGCTGGCGCGTCCAGTGGAGTTCGGACGTGAGTTGGGGGTAGTGAATGTAGATGCAGTGGAATTGGTACGCGGGGTAGGCGCGGGGCGCGGGGTCCCTGAGCCTGTACCTGTGCTCGTTCCGGCGCTAGTGGCTAACGAATTGAGCGTGGGGATTTCTGAGGACGAGCCTGAGGCCTGCCCTCCAGATGTGGAGGAGTGGAATCGCGGGGGCTTGCGATACGCGACCGATGCCGAGTCATTACCCGCACCGGGTGTAGAGGAAGAGGAAGAAGCCGACGGGCCTTGCCCGTCCCAGTCCCACGGGTTCGGTGCGGGAGGGTAGTACACGGGGGATGAAGCGGATGAAGACACAGTGGCGAGCGGTGTGTGTGAGGAGGATGAGGCGAGATGGACAGTGGAACCGGATGAATTTGTCGTGTCGGTGGTAGGCGAGTCACCGGGTCCCGGCAGTGTTTCGGGGTTCTCGGCGACGCCGCGTGGAGGCGCACCTACGTCGGGGCTAGCATCGGCATCGAAGGCCGTTGACTGCATGATTGGGTTGGGGGTGCGGCCGCGTGGTTTGCGGGTGGAAAGCGCAGTTACAGTCGCGTCTGTGTGCTCTGTGGTCTGCTCGCGGGGATGAATGTCCGTCATGCTTATGGGAGCAGCGGGATCCCGAGCAGACGCGGAAACAGAACGCGAAGTAGAAGCGGTAGATACAGACACTGAACGTTGAGAGCCAGAGACAGAAGTCGAGTCATTGCCTGATTCTTGGATCTGGGTCAAGGGGAGTGGCGAGGCGATTGCAGACGTCGAGGCGCTAGTGGCAGAATCGCCAGGATCGCGAGACGAGACAGAGAGCAATTTCAGCTTCTTACCACTGCCCTTGAGGATATCTTTCAGAGGGTCCTTTCCGCGTCGACGGCGCTCCTTCGAACGCGCATTGTTCTTGGCTGACTCGTCTGCAGAAACGGTTTGACCGAGGAGTTTCTGTTTCTTAGCATCGGAATCGGTTTGGGGAGCACCAGAGGCGACGAGGGAGTAGCCCTGGTGGTTGAGGGAGAAGGAGAGTCGTCTTCCGGAGCGACAAATGAGGGCAGAGCCTGCGAGAAAGAGGGTTGCAAGCGTGGTGGCGACCAAGACGGTGTGGTCAGCGTGCAAGACAGCGCGGAGGGAGTCGTGCTCGCCGTCGTCCATGGCGGCGCCGGAAGGGGCGAGATTAAGTTAAGGAATTACAAGGGAGCGAATGAGGGATATAAAGACGAAGCGTGACGTTATTCAGGAACGCGTTACAACAATAACTATTTCCAGACTCTCACCTTGTCCTCTTCCGACGTAAATCCACATGTTCAACGGTCTCGAGGCTCAACTGTGACACGGGCCGTCTCATGTGCATCTAAGTCCATCTTCGGCCTTGTCGGTTTCAATACGGAAAATCTGGCACCAAGGACTCTCTTCGGAGTCCTATACAACCTCTTTCAATCTCTCTGTGGCTTTCATTCTCTCTGCTACGAGCTCGCGCACATAAAACTTATCTCCTTGGCCGCATCGTCACGCGTTCACTCCTTCTTGACCGCCATTCCATGGTCCGCCGCTTTAGGAACAGCCTTCTATTTCCTGAATACTTGTACCACTTTCGTTGTCTCACGCGCCCTATGCTCAGTTGTCTGTTTTCGGAATTCCCTTCAATCTCTTTTGCTAGTCGTCCCACTTTTGGTCTCTCTCGGTTCACAAGACCTCGTCTAGCCGTGATTTTGCCAACAAATCTGCATCACTGCCCGTGTTATTTTCTTCCACGCCGAAGATCTGGTTTCCCCGCAAAATGTCAACTGGTAAAAACTCTCCGCAAGTCCGAATTGACGTCATTTTTCATTGTCGTGTTGTTCCTCTGTTATTCCAACCGTCCTTGCTCAACTCTATCCGACCCTTCACCGTTCCTCTTCCAATTGAATCCCGTTTTGGCGCTTGTCTTTTGCTCCATGTCCTCAGTGCTGGCAACCTTACAGCAGAAAACTTCCTCTCGGGTAGCCGTTCGTTGTGTGATAGCGTTTTTATCTCTCGACGATGCTGACTGAAGTCTGACGCATGCTCAAAAATCTTCTCCCGTCCCGCCTCCATTCGTCGCAGCCAATCCACGCATGACGGCCTCCCGCGCACAACGCCTCCCGCAATGCTCATCACTTCGATTCAAACCGCTTCATCGCCGCCTGCCCGTCTTACTGTCTTCACCTGCTTCCGGAACCCAATATAATATCGCGTACATTTCCTAAATATAGTCCCAGTTCTTGCTTGATTATTTTCGGCGACGGTCTCGCTTATTTCTGGACGGCGACATCTGCTGTTCGCCTCGACAACTTACATCTGTATCAAAGCACTGTACCTCTATGTGCCTGTAACGGCCAGTTCCTCTATGCTTCCAGCTCCTGCTTTCCCCTGTGTCCTTCCGTCGGGTTCATTCCACTATAGAATGCATCTAAATCTCCGCCGTAAGAAAGGAAGGATGGAAGATCTGAAAGCTGTATAAGTATTGCATGTGCGTCTTCTGCGGGTCATGGTCGGCATGATTGGACGAAATACGGCAATTTTGAACAACCGCCAGCTTGCCAAGATATCACAACGTGTCGCCCAAGGCTACGTCGAATTCACCGTCCGAGGTTCATCTTCACAGATTATCTATGCGAACTGCCGCCGATCAGATCAATGTTGTCGTTCGTTCACCGAATCGTTGAAGTGGCATTTCTTTCGTGTTTAAAGGCGGACAGGATGTAACGGGCGGGGGCCCCCGGGTTCATCTACTATTTATTGTGCTTCCTATCCTATCCTCTAGGGCTGCTGGTAGCGCCGTATGAATTGGAATTTGGTCGGTATTGGACGTTTAGAGTCGAGTGAATACTGTTCAATTTGCAATCGGAGACAGCTGCATCCCGCCTATGTATGAAATAGCGTTTGTGTATGTGAAAGAACTCCAAGGCACGTCTTTCACTGCCCAACAAGTTGCCCACACTCTTGAGAACGTATACCTCGCGGTTGACTGGCCGTGGCGCAGATCGACACATCAGCACGAAAAAAAAACTCGGAGCCGCTGCAACTCATACTCGCGCAACTACCAAGCCTCTCCCACACGACGGGCCGCAGCGGTAACGGTGAACCCTGTGCTGTCTCTCTATGATTGCTCTATGAACAACATTAGATAGGGTAAGCGGTTTCTTACACCAGCATAATCGGTGGCCGGTTGGGGTCTTTCGACAAAGGCCTGTTCGCACCAGTGAGACTCGATCACAATGATAGGATTTTGGACGCTGGCACGGGTTCAGGTGAGCCTGAGAAGGTTTGACGTCAAGACAAATTTCATGAGATACGAGACTCAATACGGCTATGGATATTAAATCTTGCAACAACCACACCACCGTGGTTCCAATGTTCGCTGTCGATATTGCATCCACTTTGAAAAAGATCGAGGCACACACGTACCAGCCGAATAGGCAGACACGTTCTCGGGCGTTCTCGGTAGGCTGCTAACGGCTTCTGATCCTTGCGCTTTAGGTTCTACAGTGGCCTAGAGTGATCCAAGAGATCCACAGGGTAGTTTAGCCCAGGGGGATGGCCGCAATTTGCGGCAAGTACGCCTTCGCAATGAGGTATCAACGATCAAGAGCAGTAGAATTTCAGAAACCATACTGGAAGAAGCCGATCGCGCTGGAGCGACGCTGGTGCGCAACTTGGGTGGACTGCGCGTAGGGCCTTCCAGAGATGCTGGTAGAACCCGCATTTGTCGATATACAGAGCGTGCTTGGATGGTCCCTATGAGCAATTGGGGCTGTGGATGTGCGGAACCATGTTAATATACTTCGAGGGATGAAGACACTTGTTCTTGAGGCTGGGCTAACCAGCCTGCATACTTTTTGAGATTTTACTTAGGGAGATCATTGCAGTATGCCTATGGCAATTCTGACCCCCGTCCGAGAATTGCATATCGTATGTGGCTAGTCAAGAGTGGAGGGGAGCTTGGGTATTCATCCAAAACCCCTGGTGGTGGTAAGCTTCTTTGTGATTGAAAGGCTTTGGTTTGAGAAGGTTTGAGAGCGTGGGCAACCTTGACTGTTGTATTTGATGAATTCGGATGCAGCTACAGTATTCCAGCCAGATTTCAGACACAAAGGAACAAGCTGGGGTCAGAGTTAATGAATTTCCACGAGATAAACAAGGACTTGGAATGCTTTCAGCTAATTACGAGGTCAGAGCAGGGTCGTGCCAGTGACAGATGCGTTACTTGTCACTCATCGCGAACCAAATCGGGCGAAACGCGCAATGCAGTTCCTCCATGTCTGCTCGACCAACTACCAACTCAGATTCAGAAGACGATTCGGATTTTGTTCCTCAGGCTGAGAAAGGTACATACCCGCTTTCTCATCTCAATTCGCCCGTCTCAAGGCGTCAGCACGCAGACTCCGATTCATCCGAAGATGAGCAACCTGATTTGAAGAAAGCGCGAACGAGTTCTCCAAAACCCACGGAAGAAGGGAGGGCAGCCAGCAAGAAGTAAATATAATTTACTGAAGACCTATGCGTTATTCAAATTCTCTGCAGAGCTCGAGAGGAGCTGTGGGCCAATTTCCAAGCCTCTGTCGACACACCCATAGAAAGACCTCCAGAGGCGCCGAAGAAGATGGTGAAGGTACAAAAGAGATATCTGTTTGCAGGGGAATACACTACGTGCGTGTTGGTCGCTCACAAGCGGCGTCTATTGATCCTTCAACCGCTAGGGAAGTCGTCGAGGTTTCTGAGGATTCAGCCGATGCCAAGAAGTGGCCGCTGTGGTTTCCGCCGGAGACCTCCCAAGCTTCATCCTCAGCAGAAGCTAGTACTTCCTCATCTGCCCATTCTACGATCGAAGCTCGACCTCCCGCAAAACCCCGTCCAGGGCCACGAAAATCGAAGACCACTCTAGCTACCATCCCCACTCAGAAAGCTCGTAAACTTTCCACTCTGGACAAATCCGCCATGGACTGGCAGGCGCATGTGAACTCGGAGCCTTCGGAGATGAAGGATGAGCTGGACGCGAATCGCCGTGGGGGCGGGTACATTGAAAAGGTCGAGTTTCTTAGTAGAGTTGACGCACGGAAGGAGGATGCGCTCGAAGCCAGCAAGAGTACGAAACGCCGGAGATGAGCGCACCGGTATTTGTGCTGTATCTTTTGCACTGAATTATACTTTCTTTGAACCTTAATAGCCTTCTTGGATTGTGGACCTTCGCGGCCAGTTCCCTCCAGTCCACGTATCAGCTCACTGCCAGTGGCTTCTTTGTCCTGCTCAATTCATGGTCACTGTCGACCGTCGTATCTCGGGTTTCCTTGCAGCCTGTCTTGTCACACTCGCTCTCAATGCAAATCCAATTCCACCACCTGTTTGGTGTCTCGGAGGGAACAGGTCCGGAATCGCTATTCAAGATCCATTCTACACCCTATAGACAAGTTGCGCGGGCTTCCATGAAGCATTCACAACTGCTAGCTTCTCATGCAAGGTATCTCAGAACACTAGCTGCGTCCAGCTTATCCCCCGAGAGGTGGATAGACTCTGGCTTCCAGGTTCAACTTGCGTGCTAAGAGAAGCTCAGATTAACCAGTGAGCAGCACGTCACCGAGACTTCCCTCGACGATACCATGCTTGACAAAAAAATCTGGCTCAACGTCGACTGCTGCGAAGTTCCTCTGCAGCTCTAAATGCTGTCTTTGAGTTCAAGTTCTCGGAGGCAATAATTTGCTAGTACGTTCTTTTCTTCTCAAGTCCGATTGCAAAATATCACCGTCGTCTCTGCGAAGTTATGCATACTATGGAAATGGAAGCCTAAATAGAGGATCGGCGGAACGTGGACTGGGAGTGGATTCTTTTGATTTGTCGTGTGACGATATCACTTTTTGCGCAGTTTTTGCGCCCATTGCAACACCGACCGTTCTTCCGTACTCACATTAAATGTAAACTGTTACCAGCTCTGTACAACACTGAGCAGTAAGTAGCATACAATACTTGCATACAAGCGAAACGGGCACGATTTTGTGGAATAGCTACGTCATGTTATCTTTATCCCGCTACGTACATCCAGTACCGGGTCTGGCCGACTTGATTCACGACGCTGAGCATGCTAGCGCCCCTGCGCGCTCGTTCGCGTCTCCAGCTACAATGTCTAACACACCCACCCCGCCGCACCTTCGTCGCCTCGCCAACGCGTTTCAAATCTAGCCCGTCAAAAACAAGCATCCTCTCGCGCTCCTTCACCGTCGCAAGGTTCACAGGTCTCTGACTCTTGCGTCGTCGCGTGCGTACCTACGAAACTGAACCAACAGCTATCTAGGGTACCTCTGTTTATCCTCCGTTCTCGGGGTCTTCATCGTCGGGGCAGGTTTCTTCGTCCACGATGCCTTCACGTATAACGAGAAGCACGTTGAACGTGTGCCCGTGTCGCCGCTCGCGCTGCATCCTGCAAAAGGCGGGCCGAAGAACCTGCCTATTGCGAGGGTTGCGGTCGATGATGAGGAGGACGAGGAGCACAAGAAGCTTGCAGAGCGACCGAGATTAGTGATCGTAGGCGGCGGATGGGGGGTACGCGTTTCCTTGAATTTTGGCACAGAGCTGAACTCAACACGGTGTTCTCAAGGCTATGGCTACTCTCCAAAATCTGTACCCAGGCGACTACCATGTCACTCTCGTGTCCAGCGAGACATTCACGACATTTACACCTCTACTTCCCTGTGCGTTTGCTTGTATTTCTTTCCGTGTCTTCCGATTGACATCTTCGTTCAATTAGCTGCCGCGGTAGGTACCGTACAGGTACGGTCTCTAATCGAGCCTATACGCAAAATTATTGCTCGTCTGCGAGGACATTTTGTGCAAGTGTGTGCTCGTTGTGCTTCCTGGTGACATTTCATTTACCTCTACGCGCCTGCAGGGCAAAGCCGTGGACCTTGTCATGGGAGAACGTCTGCTCGAGGTTGAGACAATTTCCTCGGATGGTAAAAAGGCAAATCTGTATATTCCGTGCGTGTTTTCCTAGTATTATAATACACGTCTGGCTGACACGATGAACAGGTACGACAAACTCGTTATCGCGGTCGGCTCAACGTCCAGCACACATGGCGTCCCCGGTATCGAGCATTGTTTCCAGCTCAAAACCATCGCCGACGCGCAAATGATGCGGAGGAGGATAATGGGTGATATGCCTGTCTCCAACTCTGTCGCAACTTACTGATATTGTTTTCGCCGGCTAGACAATTTTGAAGCTGCTAGTTTACCCACGACGACGCCCGAAGAGCGCAAACGCTTGCTCAGCTTTGTCGTCTGTGGCGGCGGCCCGACAGGTGTTGAAACTGCCGCTGAGATATACGACTTTTGCCAGGAGGATATCATGAACTATGTGCTTCGCCCTTTCTTTGATCCACCGTGTCCCTGAAACTAATTTCAACACGTCCAGTACCCGAAAATTTGTCGTGAAGAAGTATCGATACATGTCATACAAAGCCGAGAACATATCCTCAATACCTATTCCGAGGCGATCTCGAACTATGCTGAGGTATATTTTATTCTACTGCATCACCCTCAAAGTTAGTTGTGTTAATCTGAACAAGAACAAATTCAACCGCGATGGTGTCAATCTCGTCACGTCTGCTCGCGTTGGGGCAGTTACCCCGGAGCACGTCATCTACACGGTGAAAACCGCGCAAGGGGAGGTCGAGCAACATACTATCCCGAGTAATTTCGTGCTTTGGTCAACGGGAATTGCTATGAACCCTTTTGCACACCGGGTGACGGATTTGTTGCCGAATCAGGTTTGTAGTTTGCTTGATTCGACATGTGTTTACTCACGATTGAGCAGGTACACAAGAAGGCGATAGAAGTAGATGCGCATCTCCGTGTGCGCGGCGCGCCGCTCGGGACGGTGTACGCTGTAGGAGATTGTGCTACGGTATGTGTTGTTTGACGCAATTAACCGCCTTTTTACTCATACAGCGTCACAGATTGAAACGTCGCTAGTGAGCCATCTGCTTGAATTGGTACAGGAGGCGGACCGAGACGGCAATGGGAAGATTGATTATGGGGAGTGGGAGATCATGGGTTCGTTCACCGACCTTTCAGAATTAGAAAACAGCACTCATAGACTGGATAGTTCCCCGTATCAAGCAGCGCATCCCAATGGCGGCCGACCATCTTTCGGAAGTCAAGCAGCTCTTTGAGCTGTACGACACGGATGCAGACAATAGTCTCTCTCTCAACGAGCTCACGGAACTACTCACGGAAATTGGAAGCAAAATCACTTCCCTGCCTGCCACGGCGCAGGTTGCCGCGCAGCAGGGAAAGTACATCGGCAAGAAGCTTCATAGAATTGCGCGCCAGAAATCGGTGATGGAAGCGAATTTGTTTGCACCGGATGCGGGTGTGGGCGTTGACGAGGCGGTCATGAAACCATTTAAATATCAACACCTCGGGAGTCTCGCGTATATTGGGAATGCTGCCGTATTCGATTTGGGAGGGCATTCCTTCATGGGGGGGTTGGTCGCGATGTACGCCTGGAGGTGATATTTTTGCTCAATTTGGGTTAGCGGCGGGAACTGATAGAGATTTTTTTTTGCGTTTTTGCGCGTAGATCCGTCTATTGGAACGAACAAGTCTCCCTGCGCACCCGCTGCCTCTTGATGATTGATTGGACGTGCAGAGGATTATGGGGACGCGATCTATCCAGACTTTAATAGTATACGCGGACAAAAACCTTATCTGGTATTCGAACTAACTTTTAGCAATGAACTAAAAATGACATTTTGCAGGGACATATGGGGGCGGGATCTTTCCAGACTTTGACGGGTCGCAGCGATACATGTAAATCCCGTGTTGTCGAATACATAGAAACGGACCTGGTATTTTACATTGTGGCGCTTTAAGCGCTAATATAAATTTTCTTTTCTTTTTTACTCTGACCACTCGAAGGAACCGATGACGACTGTTCGCCCAACGACGGAGCCTTGATTAGGTGCCAGAACCGTCATCTTTCGATGCGCGATGTCCAGGTTGGTGCTATGCGCCTTTAGTTGCGCGAGACGATGATAGAAATGCACACGAACATGACAATGAATCCAGATATGGGGAGATCTAGGATCTCCTCATCGTAACGTTCGGCGTCGTCAGAGTTCACTGGGGGTGCCAGTATTGCGAGAACGGAGTTCAAGAGTCCTGAGCCAGGCATTGCTGGGTCAATGGCGACGGCTTGGGTTTCCGAAACCGCCCGCGCTGCGCCGATGGGAAGCGCACTCGAAGGTGCCATTGATTCTGTCCGACAGAAATTCAGTTGCTTTTCGGCGAGGATTGGTACCAAGGAGCTATCAGAAACTGACCGGCGCCAATTCGAAATATTGAGAGGTCGTCAAAGTTGATAACGGTGGAGGACGGCGATAGTACCAGGTCAGAGAGGGTTTCGCCCCCTAGTGAGGCGGCGGATATTCCGGCTGGAGGAGGGATAACCTGTCCGTAGAAATACGAGTGCAATTGGTAATTATGCACGCGCTCGCGGTATAGGTGATCTAAATCGACGACCTACAAACATGATAAATACCCCAAACGTTCGCACAAGAAGAATCCTTCGGATAGAAGACGCACACCACCCGATTTTGGAATTTTTACAACAGTGAGTTGGCCAGCATAGGCACGCTGCATCTCGACGTTCAGTTTTTCGTGACCGACGACAAGGATGACATTGACTTTGTACATGAGTGTAAATAGTCGACTTGGGAAAGTACGGAGACGAAGCGAAACACGGACGGACTTTTGAATGCGTCGACGCAAGCCTTGATGAGTCTCTGGCGGTCGTCGCTGCTTCCCGAGCCAGAGGCAAAACTAGAGGGTGTATCAACAATTAAGCCTGCTGTTCGCCCTGCAAGCGGTTTTTATCCTAGTTTTCTGCGTAATTTGTACCATCCTACCTTCAAGATCCACTTGATATTTGTCGTTGATGTTTTCGCCGATATTCCGGATGAGTCGTTCCATCAATAATGGATTTCTTTTGATTTCTCCGTGACCATACCAGTATGCGAGGGGGAGCAGAGCATTTGAAGATAGCGCAGTTGGTGCGGACGTTGCAGCCGTGCCGAGAGGACTTCCCGGAGAAGACGTAGGGAGCGGACTATGTACGGGTGCAACTGACAACGCCCCTGGTGCCGACCAACCGCCCTAGAGCATCGGTCAATGGACATTTAATACCCAAAACAGTACCGTTCACTTCGGATGGATCGGTGTTGATAAGAAGAGGAGCCCAACCTTGACCGGCTCTGACGGCGTAATTTATGAGCAGCTTACAGACAGTCGTTTTACCAGAATTTTCGGGGCCGAGAACCAGGACTCGCGGAGGATCTGTCGGTTTGTCACGCTCATAGTCTGGGACGGGGGAGCCCCGGAGATCCCTCAGTGCCCGGACGCGCATTTGCTCAAAGGCGATATGTAGGTTAGCGTACGCAGCCATTGGTGTTTCGTCAGAAACATATTCGGTAGACGGGCGGCCAGTGACGTGTTCTCGAGAGGGACGGTAAGAAACAAGAGTGCGGGCGGCGTTTTCGAGGACACTCATCTCGATGACACATCCACGCCAGGTGAAAATAGCGGCCTTGCATTCTGAACCAAAAAGATATGGCTTGTTCGCCGCCAGCTCCGCACCGAAAACCTCGGCATGACCACGAATAAGCTGGGCGAATATGGTCAAGTCAAAAATGGTGTGGAGAGTGTCTGAACGGCACCTTTATGGCGAGGGAAGTGCCTGGATCGAGTTCAAACCTGTACTCTGTTTCGGGGTCAAGAGTCCATTCTTTGCTCTCAGCAGCGGGAGCCCCCTCCGAGGCCATCTAAGGGAGAGTTCAACGGAACGCACACAGTGTCGCGTCTAATCCTCAAGCGAAACAAGGCAAAGGCTCAAATCGTCTCACAGCGACTCAGACTTGGTTGGTGGAAAGCAAGAAATCGGTGTGACATCCGGTCACATATTGCGTGACAGGCTTCTTGCCTGCCTACCTTCTGAACCTGACGTTCGGCGGGATGTATCAACCGCCGCCTCCTGGTCTCTGTATCTTCACGCGCTGTCTCATATCCGCTTGTTCTCTGTCCCACACACTGTTTGCCTCAAAGCTGAGCAGCTCGAAGCCGCGGTGGCCAACCTTGAGAGAATCCGACTTCCGCGGTTAGCAATTCATCGACATCAACGGTGGAAGAACAGAAGGACCTGCGCGGCTACTCAACTTAACCACCCTTAGACCCACAGATTCCAGATACACGCAAATCCCTAATCTGATTCCTCACCTTACGGCACACAGGGACTTTAAATACCGCGTCGCTGTTGCTTTACCTCGCCTTGCCCTGTCCCATGGATTCCAGCAGTGAACACTCGGAAAAACGCCCCCATCCCGGCTCGGTCGCCGTCAAGGCTGCAGACGTAGATGTAGCTGCTCAGCTCGCTAATTCCAATGTGACATTGGATCCCGAAATCGCTGCTAAACTTAGGTAGGCTCGTTTCGCCCTCCCCGCACCCGTATATTCAGACAATATGGCTTTCTAGACGGAAAATAGACTGGCATCTCATGCCTCTCATGTGTCGTGAGTTCCAAGTACGCGTCGCGTTTCGCTAGCTCAATTTCCTTGCAGTTATGTATCTGTACGCGCTCAATTTTCGATATCTCATGGGTGGTTGTCTTATGATTCAATAGGATGACATTCGCCGACAAGACGACTTTGGGACAGGCTGCTGTGCTGGGTTTACAGTGAGTCCCCTCCACCAATCTTTGTGGGCTCACTGACTGTTCGGAACTCAGACAAGGCGCCCATCTCACGCAGAACCAATTCAATTGGCTAGGCTCTATATTTTATTTTAGCTACCTGCTTTTTGAGGTCTGTTTTTTTCTTGCTCTTACTTGCACTTCAATTTTTGAACTCGTCTTCCCTGTAGTACCCTCAAAACCTCGTACGACCTTTTTTGTTTGCTATTTTACCCACTCTGATTTTTCAATGCAGGCGTTGCAACGTTTTCCTGTGGGCAAATGGATGGCTATTAATATCTTTGTCTGGGCAATAGCTCTGATGGCTCATGCGGCTTGCAAGTCCTTTGGCGCCTTATTCGCTGTTCGGTTCATCTTGGGGCTTTGCGAAGGTGCTATTACCCCTGGATTCATGATCGTACGCGACTTTTTGAGTGACAGGTCTGTTTGTTAACGATATAATCAGGTCACCTCCATGTTTTATACACGAGAGGAGCAGGTATGTTCTATCTAAACGTGTTTCTATCGGGCTTATATTGGCCCTTAGAACAAGCGCGTCGGTTATTGGTGTAAGTTCACCATTCTCACCTCCAGCATATACTCAAGATTGGCTTTGAAGTCCTGATGAACGGATTTGCTGTCATTTTCTTGGGTTTCCTCGCATTTGGCGTACTTCATACCCACGTAGGCTTTATAATGTTATAGGCGCGCCCTTCGTCGAAGCTAAACAAACTCTAGACCCACAACTTCATGCCGTGGCAATGGTTTGTCTCCAACTAGTCTTGTCCGTCCCACTGATCCGACGTTCACACAGGCTAATGATCATCACTGGGCTAATCACTCTCGTCACCGCCGTCTTATTCTGGCGAGTTGTCATTCGACTTCCTTACCGCTTTGGCTAGACTATATTGGCAGGTTCTTCTTCCCCGATTCTCCGACGACCGCCAGTTTCTTGACCATCGAAGAGAGAATCCTGGCTGTAGAAAGGGTCAAAATCAACCAAGCAGGCGTTGAGAATAAGCACTGGAAGCGTGCGCAGTGAGTCTGCTATGTCGATTGGTATCGACAGACTTTTTTGACAAAACTTCTCCAAGATTTATATCCACCATCAAGGATCCCAAGATTTGGCTTCTCGCACTCTTTGCCGCGGTTTCGTTCGTGTTCCATTCTTTGTCGATTATAGTCATTGACTGGTCCAATAGCAACATCATAAACTCGGTACGAAACCGACATCACAGGAAGATGATCTTGAGTCTAATTCTTAAGATTAGCTGATCGTGCAGAGACAAATCATTGTCAAGTTGTTTGGTTTCAACACAATTCAAACCACTCTTCTCGGGTGTGTCGACGGGGTCGTGGAAAGTGGGTACTTTATACTCATAAAGTCTCCCAATTATTGACCCCGATTAATAAGTCCTTAACGATCTGGGCTGGCGTCACTCTCGCTGGCTACAAACCGATTGGTCGTGCATATGCAGGGTTTATCATGTTCATTCCTGCCATTTTGGGCTCCATCCTGGTTAACACTCTGCCGAGTTCTAACAAAGTCGGGCTACTCTTTTCTTACTGGTTAACTAGTGCGTCTCCGCCTATGTCATCTGAGAATCGACTCACAAAATGCGTCCTAGTTTTCGCTATCACACCTTTTGCCATTTCCCTTGGCTGGATCAGTTCCCTGACGGCTGGCCATACGAGGCGTACGTGTGCAGACTGTCTCGCTATGCAAAATCTCGAACGAATATATTCTAGGCACCACTGCAAACGCGATCGTTTTAGTCGCATACGGATTAGGTAACGCAGTGGGTCCATTCATGTGGAAGAAGCAATATCAGCCTAGGTCGGCATCTCCCGCGGCTGTTTGTATCTATCTAAGCTTTTTTTCCTTCGGTCAGGAACCATGTGCCCTGGGCCATCATCGCGGCATGCACCGTCGCCTCCGCGCTTTTACTTTTGATCATCCGCTACGTCTATGCAGCGGAAAACAAGCGCCGCGAAGCTAGCATGGAGAAAGATAACTACGACGATTACTATATTCAAGAGGTCCAGGCAGATGGCACTGTTGTTGAGAAGAAGGTCGACAGAGTGAGTTCTTGTTTTTCTCGTAGCATTCATGACGAACTGATGACCCGAAGGAATTCCTCGATCTTTACCGATGTCGAAAACAAGGAATTCCGCTACGTACTGTAATACGCCCGGAAAGAATGGTACATGATGGAGCGAAGAACATGACGCGGTTGATGATTTACAACGACTGCACAACGTGAAGAGGCACAGCATAGGCAACACGGAATCTGGATATATAAGATAGCTCCTCATATAAGTACTTAATTACAAGGACTGTGCTTCGCTTCATTTGATTCTCACCGGACCCGGTGGCTGACGGATCGTGATATCGAGGTATGGAACAGGCTCCAAATGTTGACCTTTATGGCTGCAGTATGAGTCAGTACTTGCGCCAGTGGCTCAGTCAATTCGTATACGCACGTCCACTGGAGATGTTCTTGCATTTGCGCCTGTGTGCGAGGT
This sequence comes from Favolaschia claudopus, assembly GCA_037176885.1. Classification (NCBI taxonomy): domain Eukaryota; kingdom Fungi; phylum Basidiomycota; class Agaricomycetes; order Agaricales; family Mycenaceae; genus Favolaschia; species Favolaschia claudopus. Next base: position 1,141,019 of record JAWWNJ010000041.1, on the reverse strand, counting down.
GTCGGGCGATTGCATTTGGGGCAGAGTAAATTAGGTGGAGGACGCTTCTTGCTCTTGGCTTCCCGCTCTTTCGCAATGATTACTTCATCTGATTCGAGAAACCTGTAAGACTTAGGCTTCAGAGATTCGCCGTAATGGTCCTCCAGTTGGTGAAGAAGCTGTGCCCCAGATCAAAATTAGCACTGCGATATTTGAGCTTGCATGAAAACGTACTGCTGATCTCCATGTCATGACAAGCCTCCCGGCGGTGGTATCTCGACATTGTAGGCATTCGAATCGTGGGTCAAGTTCGTCCATTGCAGCTGTGGTGCAGATTTTTGGGTCCTGACCGCATAGCTTGACCAGGTTTGCCGTTATATTCGATCCCTCCGTATCGAATGCAACCCCTTCGTAGCCCTGCATCCAGGGCGCGTCAGCGAATATACCCGAGAGAAGGTCTCTATCTGCCTCCCGCTCATCGTTGGTCGCACCGGATTTGCGGTGTTTGTTGAGGCAAGCGTGAGTGAGAATTCTTGGATAAGAGATAGGCTCGCGACACGAATGGCAGCGGAAGAATGTTGTGCACAGATCCAGGAGTTGTACATCTGGCGTCTTGCCTTTTTTCTTCGAGCTACCGGTAGAAGGAAGCAATTCAAGGAGAAGGTTCATCTTCGAATTATGCCATTCTTGCACGTGCTCAGGTAGATCGAGCAGGACGTCGTTGAAATCGTCTTCAGTGACGTTGTCTTCGGAAGGGCGCTCCAAGATGGCTCGATATTCTGGCAGCGTACAGACGTCAGAGTTGGATGGCCGCTCGGATATCGGTATAGCATCCAAGTACGTTTGCGCGACTGCAAACATTATATTGATGCGGCGATTGAGGACAGCACTCCGTTCACGTTCTAGGCGCTGACTTCTGGCCGCAGTGAGGAATGCAACGAGATCGGGCTCGATATTTGCCCAGACACGTTCGTTCAACTCCTTGCTTTGCCTGAGGGCAGGCAGAGCCATGAAGGACCGTTTCGTGCTCCAATCAGACAGCTCTTTGGTCCAACCCAAACTTTCCATCTTTTCCAAGATTCTGATAAAGAAGTGAGATTAGTAGGCTAGAAAATGAAGCCGTGCAACGAACTCGTCCTTCCGGTCCGTCCGTATGTTCCTGAGCTCATTCCGACGAGCACTTTTTAAATTGTGCTTCCACCATTCACACGGTGAAGAAATCTACAACCGTCAAGCCTTCGCTATTACATTGAGATATCAACTAACCTGCTCCTTGACCTTTACTTTTGCCTGGCACTGTGAAATGAAATCCTCCACGGCCTTCTCAGAACCGGTCGCCTCCACTTTACTGAGTGCCAACTGCGCGGCCTCTAAGTCAGTCTTGAGATATACGTACTGACCATCTGCGGAAGAGTTTGGCTACGGGGAGGAGGGAATGAATGCGTTTGGGGACTCACTGTAGCGTTCAGGGCAATGGTAGAAGCTGGGACATAACCTCAAGACCTTATCATATTTTCTCGACTGGTCTGTGCCACCGGAGCCGGGATGAACTGAGACGAATCTGTTGAACTCATCAGGCAGATTCCTCAAGACAAAAGACTGACGCACGTCGGCTCCTTAACACAATTTTTGCATGTGCGAAAACGGCACGGCCACATAGTGAAGGACGGAGCGGAGCCGCAGACCTTGGAAGATATTAGTCAGATATTGAAGTAATTGCCACCTTGAGTTTACGAAGCAATGTTTGCCCCATAGCAAATTCGTATATTGGGCCAGGTTCAAGTCAACAGGACAGGGGGGTGGTGTGGGCGAAGACACATTCAAGAAGGCTTGCTTCCATACAAACAGGGAAGACTTGCTGAGAAGTATGTTGCGTAACGCCTTGGAAGCGCGGGAGAGGTTCAGAATGTCGAGGGGGAGTAGGTACCCAAAAAGCTCAAGGAGAACATCGAGGGGAACTTCAGTTATGAACCTGAGTTTTCCCTTCTTACGCAGAATCTTGGGTTTAGGTTCGCTGCAACGTCGACGGTGTGAGTATCCGACGCGCACCGCTAGAAGCAGAGTTAGAAAGCTCACCTGGGTTGGGCGGGTTCGGCTTGCTCTTTCTTGGATTTCTTCTTTGGAGGAGCCTTAGCTGAGGGTTCTGGGGCAGTGACTTCAGCGGCGTCGTCTTTCGCTTGACGCCGACCAGAACGGCGCAACATGGTGGTAAATGGTGAATAGGAGGTGTGTGACCGGCGTGACTAGTCGCGCCGTGCCATCATTGCCCATCAATTACGAAATTGGGCCTAAATTCAATTCCCTCCCAAATCCAGGTCAATACTGGATCAATGCACAGATACAATAATACAGCGATAATGCTACATGAATGCCTTCATCTTGATGGGCTTTCGGACGGCAGCAGAGTTGCCTTCCTTAAACTTATAAGTTACTCGATATTTCTTCTCCACATTCTTCCTCTCAGCAGCCTTGGTCGTGCTCAGAGATGGCGCCGTGATTAGGCGGCCGAAAAAGTCTGTCGGTGGCTGGAAGAGTATATATGTGAGATGACGCGCTCTGCTTTCTAAACAACTTTGCTGTTGACCTTGTCTGCAATGTCAACAGGTTTGGGCTCTACCCGTGCACGCTTATTCGGTGTATCAGCACCGTCCGGTGCTCTCGTGGGCGAACTCAACGAACCACCATCGCCTGGCTTTTTAGCGCTACATGAATTATATGTTAACATTAGCTCTGAGAAGAGTGGAATCGAACACACGGCGATGATTTGTCGAAGAAGTCGTGCTTGCCCCGCTTCCCCTTTTCAATGATGTCCACCTTGCGAGATATCATTTGCGCTTCGATCTTTGGAAACTCAGCATGAAAATGTAGGTGCAAAACGAGGATCCGACCTCTCCCGCAACAAGGTGACGAACAGCATATCTCGATACTGCGATGTCAGCCGCTCGCTTCCCATCGTAGGTCACAAAGACGTCAATAGGGCTGGAGATACTCGTCAAAAAAACCGCAAAGGAAAGACAAATATCATGAACTTACGGGTCTAAGCGGTAGGTGAGTTGTCCGTCCTCAGTTCTTTCCTGGTAGAACTGAAGTTCCAAAGTAGCCATTATGTCGACCAAACGCGCCAACACGGCACGCTCTTCGGGCTTAATTACTTGGCTGTTCACCTGCGGAATGTTAATGATCATTAAGAGGCACCGCGTGGTCGGCACATACGGGTCGAAGCGGCGGGGATATAATTCGGTTGAGGCAAGGCGCGAACTCGAGTTGCATGACCGGCGTGCCGACAAGATGGCGGTAGTCGCCGCCATGCCGTGTGCTAGCTGTCTGCAAACACCGGGAAAGTGATTTGTATATCTCTTCATTCGCTCGCGTTTGTACGGCAGCCTAGAGGAACGAGTCTCGTCATTCAAGTTCAATAGAATTCTCAGCATTTAGCTTACCTCCCAGTCAGCCTGGCTTCGTTCTATACGCTGCCCTCCGCGTTGATTGAACAGAGGGTAGAAAGGGACCAAAGTATAGGCGATGTATTGGCTGAGTGCGAAGTCGCCATCTGAATACATGGCCGCTGAAAGTAAATCAAACGTCACCAGCCACTCGTTCGCCTTTTCGTATCGAGAGAAATTCGCGTCATGCTGATGAACCGTCGCATAATGAGCGAAACACGCTAGGTGCCTGTCAGCATTTTCTAGAGGCGACGATGATTTACCAACCGACTGCGACGCTATTCTCCCGACCACACCCATCTATCTCTCGGCTAATGCGCCCAACAAACTTGGATTCATCTGCTTCGGTGAGGCCAAGCTCCTTTACCCGCTTCCGCGTCAGCGGCGAGAAAATACTGTTCACAACCGAGAGGAGGGAAGTGTCTGCCTCTTTCATGCCCACAGTCGCATTCCGGATGACGGCTTCGGTCACCTCATGATTTCGAGACTTGATGAACTGGAGTTGAGTTAGTTGACACTGTTCAAGCTCGAAAGAAGGACAAGCTGCATCACCTGCAAGGTATTGAGACAGCCCCGAAGATCGCCTCGAGCAATGCCCACTAATGTAGTGAGAGCTCGACCATCGGCTTTCAACCCCTCGATTTCGCAGACCTCGCGCAACCGTTTCACGGTGTGCACATCAGCTGGCCTGACAAAGCGAACCTGTAGCGCGACTGCTCGTAGCTTGGCAAGTGAAGCGGCATTTTGGTCATTACAGATGCAAATAATCGGCCGTAAGATGGGTCGTTTCGCGTTATTGTCGTGACCTTTGCGGTCTGCAGAGTGAAATGATTAATTCCGCCTGTTTAAGTATGTGAAACAAACGAACTTTTCTTCCTTGGCTTGTCAGAAGTGAGTTGAATTAATTTGTGGATGAAGGTATTCGACTGCAAAATAGGTCACCAAGGTGTATGAACAGAAGTTGAGGTCGGCGTACACTTTCGCCAGCCCCGGTAGCACCGTCAATCTCATCTATCACCAGAAGGACTGGTTTGGTGCTCCCCACCGCGCGTCCCGACTCCAGTGCAGGTCGTATCCGGTCGTCGATGACAGAACCAGAGCGAGCGTCGCTGGCATTGATTTCCATGACCTCATACCCAGCCTGGCGTGCCACAACGTGAGCTAGCGTCGTTTTCCCCAACCCAGGCGGACCAGAGAGAAGTAACAGCTTAGCATGGAGTTAGTATATCGAAGGCAAAAAAAAAAAACGATAAAGCCACCTTCTCTCTTGGTCGACGATATTCGTCCATGGCATCGAAAGCCTCGTCACCTTCTCTGGGACGCTTTTTTCCTGCTTTTGTCTTGCCAAAGACGCACCAATCCCACTGCTTTACCCACGCCATGGTCTCTCGGGCTACGCGTTCGTTCCCCATCAAGTCCGCAAACTGGCGGGGACGGTAGCGATCGACCCAAAGTGTGTCTTCTGTTATCGCTTCTGATTCTGGATGAGTCGCTGCCTGTATATCACTGGAAGTTTTGAGCAACTTTGACCCCCATGTAGTTGAAGCCAACGCACGACGCTTGGAGTTTTGCGGCGGTATCAGTGGAGAGTCCCTCCAATAGTTGATGAATAGGAACGTCAAGTAAATTTCCCATTCGTTCGGTAAAGGAACCCAGGAGTAATCTCTGTTCAATCGTTCATTAAGGGCGTAAATTGGAACCTATTCTCACATACATTGCGTCTCGGTGGCTTCTTTCGGAGATGTATCGTTTTGCCGTCGAAAGTGGTCGCTCTGACGGTGAAAGGAGAGACATATTCAGAGACTGGAGGCGGAATCCCCAGTGCTTGTGCGACTGTTGGCGGTTCGTCGTCGTCGTCTGCCGTGCGTAGTAAGAAAGCCGAATTGTTATTTTACGCAGAAAACATGCTTGTAGTGTCACAGGGCAACTCAATAGGGGCAGATTTCGTTCCATTGACATCTATAAACTGGTGAGCACTGAGAGGTCTGTAGCAGGTTTGAGGTAGACCATACCAGACGACAGGAGCCCGGTCGGTGTAAACACCTTGCTAGGGCCTTAAATTACGAGGTCAGCAGTTGTTGCAGCAAGTAACACTCCAGCAGCACCAGATTCGGAGGAAGAAGCGGCCAAAGCAGAGGTGGATGCAACTGGGCCCAGTAGGCCGTTGAGAGTGAAGGATGGGGGTGCTAATACTGTGTCTTCTTTGTCTAGTGTAGAAGACGGACCCAAGAGTCCGGTTGGAGCGAATAAAGACATGCCGCCAGACGCGACACGGTGGACGGAGACACGGTGTGATGGGAGAACGCGTGACATCATGATGATGTGTGACCGGACGCGATAATCATGTTTGCTGACATAATTCCGCTATACTTTCCTCACTGAAGTCTGAGGCTCACTCGCCCGACCTATGTACTAACTAGGCAGTTCGGGTGATTGGGTTTCCTGTGGGCGCATTACCACTTTGTTGCCCGAAACCCACCCTTTCTGTGGAGATCAAATGCATCCATCCAACCACTCAAGCCACCCGGAATAGGCCGACAGTCTTTCTGGCCTATTGAGACTGCCAGTGATAACTTGGCGCTCGAGATAGCCTTCAGCTAAATCCCAGAATGTCTCACTGAGTTGAGGGTTTAGAAGGCATTCAGACGTCGAGTGAAGCAGTTCACCCCAAGTTCACCCACGAGGCCCTGACCATATGCACCTGTAGGTCCAGCAGTCCCCGACAGAACAATCTCTTTCGCCTTTGCTGCTTCTTTCACCGCTGGTGGTGCAGACAATACCGTCACCAATTTCTCTGATTGTGCAATAGCTCGACACCAAGTGACTGTGTAGGCGGGATCGAGATGCAATCCACGACATACTTGGTCGGTCCGCCCGTTGCTTCCACTGCTCCAGTATCTGCGTTCCAAGGCGGTCGAACCAATTCCTATCAATTCATTCGATGTTCGGCGGAGACCCAACGACATAGGTTAAGATATCACTGTTGAGAAGCGTTGGCCATCGACTCAACCACATCGCGCTCGCACTGGTTCTGAGAGCGCAGTTGGGATGTATTGCGATTAGTAATTACAGTGACATCTAAAAGGTAGCGTTCATGGTAGCTCGTCACTTCATGACTCTTGAAGGACCTTCCGTCCGTCCATAAATCTGGGCCAACAGTCCCAACACACCCCCATCCTCCATACCATCTTCATCCTCCGCCTCCACATCCAGCCGCGTCTGCGCTTGCTTAGGATCCACGTACGATTCCCCAAGTCCACTGCCAACTCCACCATCGGGTGATCTATCTTCCTCCATGATATTGTCTCCGTGCCCTTGAGGCGCAGGTCCAGCCACAGGTGAGCGAGGCACTTGTACGCTCCCTTGAGAATCTCCCAAGACAGCAGTCTGTGCAGTCGACAGGCCGCCGAATACGGAAGAAGCGGAAGGCCCAGCGATAGCTGACATTCCCAGAACACTACCCCCAAGGCCACGCCGACGCGTGGCAGCGTGCTGACTTTGTTTAAGGGCACGGTCGTACTCGTGCGCACGGTCAGCTAGATGTTCTGGATGGCGCAACGATTGAGCAAGTTCCTGTGCGGTTACCGTGGCTTGACGGCGCCGCAATATTGAGTTCGGGTGATGTGATGCGCTAAGATCAGCCATGCGACTCAGATACAACGATCCGGAAGGATCTGTTGGATTCCAATCCGGGTTCGCTGCCTGGGGGACAGTCAGTATGGGGAGAGAAATGGGTGTGAAGGTCATTTACCTTGAAATTGAGGAAGCTCTTCTCCATCTTACCCTCATTCGACATCATCCGCTTGTCGTCTACCTGGGCTGGGGCCCCGAACTATAAAAGTACTTAAGACAAATAGCTGAAGCGCGAGAACTGACTACAAACCTTGACATTCCCGTGCCGCTCGAAGTTGAACTCTGCAAAGCTACAGACGTAACCCCGCCCATCGACATGAACCGTGAATTCACGGAAGAAATCGATGATGGCAGGGGCACAATCGGGTAGGGAAAACCACAGGACGAATGGCGTCAGAACGACGGACAGCAACTCCTCCACGAAGACCATGATCTTCATGGCGAAGATTTGTCCGAATTCCGTGTGAACCTGATCCATCAGCAGTGAGCGCAAGTACATGATGAATCGTACGAGATATGTACCCTCTTGCTGTGCAACTGACCCTTCCAATCCTCGGGCATATAGTGCGTGAACGTGATAACCTCAGTCATCAACAACTCGGGATCAAAGACACGATTTTCCTCTGGTATCATACCTCTGGCTACCGCTAGCACGGAACCAAAGACTCCGAGATAGAACAGGACCGTGCGATGGGGAGTAATCTCAAAATGGACGAAAATGTCGGGATCTAGCACTGTTGCCAAGAATAAAACAGCAGCGAACGAGCCCGATACGAAAGCCACGAAACTAGATACAATGTTAGCAGACGCAAAGCAGAAACGAACTAGAAACAAACCGCATGATCAATGTAAGATTTTCGTTCGGAAATTGACCAATGTACATGTTCGCGAATGGGTGGCTCTCGTCTAGTCGTCGAGCGAAAAGATGCGGCAGTTCGTTGAATTCTCGGAACTTCCACTGAGCGTAGGACGTGTAACGTCGGCCCCCGATAGTGGAGGGGTCTTTGTGATATTCCTGGTGCATCGAGTCAATGATATGTAACAACGAATAACAGTCCAAGACACGGACCTCGAAGTACCGAAAGAAGGAGTACATGAGCAAGTAGAGAACGATGAAAGGGGCAAATATGGCATTCAATATTCCCATGAATATAAAGCGCCTTCTTAACCTAGAGCGTGGCAATCAGTCTAGCGACATGTAGGTCGGATGTTGTGCATACCCTTCGATCAATACCGGCCGATTCTTTGACTTGAGGAATACTTTCCTGACCTTCCCATGTTGATCAAATAGATATTCCATCAAGCAAAACCGTAGATTCCACTCCAAAGCCCGAGTCAACATCTTTCCTTTCCCTTCTTCTTCCACGATGAATCGTTTGAGAATATTGGGTAGAGGCACACGTAAATCCAGCAGGTCCTTGTTGAACAATGCGATCAAGTAATTTTCTTGCCGCAGAATCCGGTTAGCAATATCATGAGCGTCTAACTTGGCAGTCGTAGTGTCGTTCGCTTTTTGTATTTTACTTGATAGCGCAGTGAGGGGATTGTCTTCCCGAATGGCACCGATTCTTCGAACAATTTCGGGCCATGAAATAGTTTGAATGTCTGCCTGCAAGAAGACTGTCAGCTCCAGAAGGATAAAGGATAGGGTAACTCACGTCGGGAATCTTCAACAAATGTGTGAAGAAGTTGTACATGTCGGCCAGACGAAATACGCTCAAAACAAACGCGACAATCTGCCACACGTAAAATGCCATGAAAAGGATCCAGAAAATCAGGGTGAATCCGGAGAAACTATTTCGCAGCATGAACATCGCAAATTGATCGACACAACATTCCTTGAAGACTAAGACTCACTGCGATACACAGCGGCCAACGACCACGTCAGCCAGCTTCATAGATTGCCCGTGCCGTATCCGGGAGTAGTCGATACATCCTAGTAGGAATGTTGAAAAGCCGATGACAAAACCGACTGTCCTGGGCGGCGTCAGGGACTACGCTTGGACAGAGAGATCGGAGAGGTAGACGTCACCAACAGAAGATTAAGGCCGCGGGACAGTGCAATGCTGTATATGCCCTTTCCTTCGTAGTAATAATACACTTCCTGGAGGAATGCATCCAGGTTGTATACATTGACCCACTTCCACAGAGCACGCTCGTAGGCGTCGAGTCCACGCATTGGTTTAGCAGACCTATCATGCCCATTGGAGGAATTTCGACTCCCGGGGCGGTTGGCATCTCTGCTATTCGTTGGACTCAGCCCCGGTCGTTGTGGTGGAGTCGCGTGAGTAGGTAAAACTGGGGGCAGTTTCCTCCCAGCGACGGAATGTAAGGGTTGGGACCGCCCCCTGCCAGAGTCCGAATTGGACTTTGATTTCCCCTTCTTCGAGGACTTCTTTGAAGCAGCCTCGATCATGAAGCTCTGGGGTACCTCGTCGTCTGACGACTGTCGCTCATGTAGTGCATCCTCTTGCTGGATGTTTGGGTGAAGGGCGGGTGGAGGGGCATCCCAGGAGACGTGATGCGCATGTGTACGGGATCTGGACAAAGGAATGTCCTGGGCAGTGCTCTGAAAGAGAGTGTTCCGACTACGACCTGCCTCCGCGTTGGCCTCCTCATCACCACTACTCCGAGACTCGTCCTCTTCCTCGGGAAGGGACTGATTGGCTTGGGTGTAGCCCTGATATTGCCTCGCCATAGGGTTAAGCATGTTAAGAAATGGTCGTGAGCTCGAGAGCGAGGCGCCGCCAGGAGGATAAAAAGACTGGGAGCCCTGGACGGATCTGGACATGGAATGAGAATTGGTTGAGCGCCTTGAGGAGTCTGGCATGGTGGGAGAGAGGCAGGGCACGCCTCCAGTCTTCCCAACTCGGAATCGTCGCTTGCGTAGGAGCCCAAAAGGGATTCTACGTGACAATCAGTGACAGACGCGTGCTGTGACGCGCCCCAGTGCCAGTGCCAGTCGCGCTTTACCCCCAAACCACATCCTCAACTATCAAAAACGTGCCGATTGCCGCCTTCCTCGAATCATCCGCCTGCTTACGCGAAACTAATCGACTTTGACTCGCATTTGCCTCTTATCTTGTACAAAAAAGCCCGATTTCTTCTGGACTACTAGTAGCAACAGTTACATTTTATCTCATGCCATCTTCTCTGGAACCACCGCTGTGCACTCCACTTCGAAGCTTGTCCTGTGCCTCAGCATGTATACTGAACACTGGACGAGAACAACGCACCATGCTCCCAGAGGAAGGGCTACAACGGCTACGCAGGTGCGCGCGGGCAAGTTGTCCTTGTCAAAGAACTGGCGGAGTTTAGCCTAAAACGCATAAGTTTGTGGGGCTCTACCTCGGCGTAGACTTCGTTCATCTTCTGGAAGTCACCCATATTCGTCAAGTATATGTTTGCCTAACGTATCGATACTGAGTGCTGTGGCCCATCGTCGAGAAGGTTGTACCTTAACGATGTGCTCCAGGCCAGACCCTGCTGCCTTGAGAACGATAGAGAGATTCTCCAGTGCGCGTCGCTCATCGTTTGCTCAGCCATGGAGCAAGCACCAGATGGGACATGAAGCTGGATATGTACTTACCGTCTGCGCCTGAACGCCTTCGACCACAACCAGGTCACCATTTTCCACGGCGCAACCTATGTTACCAGAGCAGTATACAGTGCCATTTGCAATGGTAGCTTGCGCTTCAATGTTCCAAAGGCTGCTATCAGATTTGGAATCGCGGCGTAGCTCGGACTGAGTCGCACAGAAAATCGGTAGAGGCGGAACGGCATCCTTAGTGAAGACTATTTTCTTCGACATGATCGTATTGCACTGAGATCTGGAACCAAGCAGCCCTGCGGGAATGCTAAGTGCTAAGATCTAAGAGGCGAAGCAGTGTAATCGGGTTTGCCGCGGCCACGGTTGAAGAACTCTTTCCGAACCAACTGTTGCCTGCCTCAAACTCATCCTATCAAACCTTGCTCCGCGTCTGACCGAACGACCATCGAACAGCTTCTACCACCTCTTCCCAGCCTTCCCAATGTCTTCTTCAGCCGCACCCATACACGGAAACTATCATGGGTACTCAAATACACTCATTCTCCAAACTCTTCCTTGAATATATGCAGCTACTACGCAAAACGCCCCTCAGTAAACGACCCCCGTCTCGAGCTTCTGCCGCCAGGAACATTCAAAGGGAAATGTGTTCTCGACGTCGGATGCAACGAGGGCTGGGTCTCTTGTGAAATTGGTCTGCACTCTTCTTCCTCTCGACATAATCTCGGTATACAACTCACCTTGAACAAGCCAGCACAATCACACGGAGCACTCAAAGTTGTCGGAGTTGACATTGACGACTCTCTTGTTCGTGCAGCCTGGCGGAGAAGACGTACCGTTTGGTCCGCACAAGGACCTCCTTCAGAAGACGCCGAGCCAGCAACGACAACGACGCGTAAACGCAAACGAATGGAAACCGCAGGCGAACCTGACTACTTCCCGGCTTCCTGCGCTCACTCCCATGGGCCGCTGCCTATACCGCCCTCGTCCCCTGAGCTATTTCCTCATAACGTCTCATTTCGAACCGCGGATTGGGTGAACGACGCGATACCAGAGGACGCGATCGGCTACGACATCGTTCTCGGGTGCGTCTACCCTCTCTTCTGTTTCGAAACATTTTACCTCATACAGCACATGCCAGATTCTCGATAACCAAGTGGATTCACCTCAATGGCGGCGACGCGGCACTCAGAACTTTCTTTACCCGTGTGGCCACCGTCCTCCAACCTGGTGGTCTCTTCATTGTGGAACCCCAGGCCTGGGAAACGTATCGCAACGCAAAGCGTATGGACAAAGTAATTATATATTCCATCTTTCACAAATTTCTGGCTCAATGCCCGTCACTGGCAGAGGCTGCGGGAAACGGCGCAAGGGTTAGCGTTGCGACCGGATGATTTTCCTCAGCTGTTAGCTGAGGTAGGTTTGGGGGAACCGGTGAGGCTGGGTAGCGTTGGAGAGGGAGGTAGGTTGCATGTTGAGTTTGCCCGCCAATCAATACTGATGACCGCACCAGGTTTCCATCGTCCGGTCGACATGTATACCAAGTTATAGTACAGAGCTGGTGTCCTTGATTACGCTGAAATGACGCCTTTGTATCCTCCGAAAGGAATCTCAGTGCTTCTTCATTGGGCTACTGACACGGCAATTCAAACAGATACCTCCAGCCTCCGAAATATTTACATGAATCTAGTCTTGTATTATACAAATGCGTTGATAATGGTGTCATGACGTGCAAACCAAACTGAACTATAAAATGCTCAATGTCTGAATCCCCTACACCTCCTCCGACCCCACTCTGATCGGCAGCTTCGCCTCTTTCCGCTTCACATCTTTCTTCTTCAATTTCTCCGAGATTCCCCGCCTATGCTGCATGCGCGTCAGAGTACCAATCCGGTGCTGGAGATGTCGGATACGTTTACGCTGTGAGGGACGTGGGGCTGGAGTATATTTTGGGAAAGAACCCGGCGACGAATTGAATAGACGAATGCGGGGTGAGGAGGATGATGTGGCGAACGACGGCGAGGATGATGCAAACGACGAGGAAGAGGATGAGCGCAATGGGGACGAGGAGAAAGTGAGCGACGGCAAGGACGCAGAGCTGGCATTTGCCTCTTGGGTGTAGCTAAACGGCAAGGCCATATGCTGGCGATAGTACTTGTTGAATGCGTCTTCGGGCTCATTCCAATTTGAAGGATCGAGCAGGGAGATTCGGTCTTCCTCCTCCAGCTCATCCTCCTCCTCTGGATCTTCCAGGTAAACAAGCCCACGCGCGCTAAAGACATGAGGAACATTCCCTTTGCCTCGCCGCGCTTCGATTGGTGTTGTGTTGATTGTGATGTGTATTTGTAGGCTCGCGCTGTGTTTCTGCGTGCCGCGTCAAGACCCATTCAGCGCAAGGAATGGCTGTCACTTACATATACTATTCCGCGAGAGACGTCGCCTCCTGCCGGCCATACATGGGCAATCGTCAGGTCCTCCTCTGCCGTCCACTTGCGCTCATCTTCCACGTCCTCTTCCGACTCTGGCGTCCTTGAGAAGGAGGTCTCCTCTGACTCGTCCCAATCTGGGTAATATAGATAGGGATCGAGAACGGACGACGAATATGCCCAGGTAGTGCCACACATAATCTGACCCGGCAGAAACGAGCTGGGATAGAGCCCCAGGTCATTCTTGACCTCGAACACATGTCCGGCAGCCTCGTCGTTCACGTCCAACGGTACCTGTCCATAGGCACCGCCAAACAAAAAGCGTATAAGACTCTTTAGGTGCACGAAGGTGTAACTCTGGGGCACTTGTACAACTCGGTATATGCCGTCCAAAACTTCGCGAGAAACACCACGCTTTACGTATTGAAAGCGAAGGGGGAGATGTTTTGAGAAAGAGGTCGGCGAGGGAAGAGTCTGGATCAGGTTATACGTGTGGGTGCGTCCGAAAGGATTGGAGGGAGAGTCGGAAGGATACGCTGGGTCGGATGATGAGGTGTATGGAAAAGAGCTTGAGATGGAGAGAGGGGAGCTGGGCGCATCCGAACCGCACGTGTTTCGACGTTTTCGAGGCGATTCAGAGGACGGGCTGCTACTGCGTAGACGACGTTTTGGTGGCATTCAGAATAGGGTCCTGGACGCGTCGCGCGATGATTTTGGTTCTTCACTGGGCCACTAGTGACGCGAAAAATATTTTGCCTCGCCGGAAGATGGTCCAAATTAACCAACAAGAAGAGTTTGAGCCGGAAGCACTGCGATGTGGGTGTGGTGGAAGGAGGCGCGATCGTCACATATCACGTGCAAGCATCACACCGTTTAAGATCCCGCTTGATTGCCGTGAATGTAACTCCCACACTCGCTGTCCTCCGAGTCTTTCCCTTCGCCAACAACTCAAAGTACTCAACATGTACGGAGGATGGAATGTAAACTCAATCTCAGGCTCATAGTCTTGAACTTGCCGTTGGTGAGTCTCTCTCTTGTGCTTGTTGCGCTGGTTGGCGCTATGGGATGAACAACTCAGTTCTGCTTCCGAACGAGAGCAACGCCTCTTGTGGACACCTAAATACCAAACAACTCTCTGAACCTTCGTATTATATATGGTAGCGGACCGAACTTCATATCAAGCCGGAATTTTGGCCAAAATTCTTTGAAACTTGAGATTTAGCAGGAACTTGGGGTGGGTTTATAGGCAAAATTCGCATTTCAGAGAAAACGGAGTAACCCTAGTATAGGGTTAGAAAAAGCGCGAAATTTTTGCGCAAAATTTCAAAAGTGTGTGTACCTAACTCACGATTTCCGGGAAAAAGGCCTTAGTCTATGGCTTGAAGTTAGTCAGTAGCTCACCTCTGACCCTAGCAAACATTCATAACAAGAATCTCTTGGTTTTGGTTGAGATTTGGTGGAGGTGCAGTGCTGCGGCAGGCATTTGATGCATTGATGGCATCGTACAGCCACCGGCTATGGCTCGGCCCGGACCGAAAGCGCGAAATCCGAGGAAGAAAAAATGATTTTGTGGATTTTCAAAGTTTCAACCTGGGGGATCTGTAGTCCTCCTTCTTATAGTGCTTTCTGCACAGTTTCAGGGTTGCCGGGTGAAAGGTGAGTGCACAGTAACAATTTCCAAATTGGGTATATGACTTGTCACGAAGTTCGGTCCGCTACCATACATCCTCTTGTTGCCTGTCAACTGATTGATTCTACTTTCTAGAAAGAGCACGGGCAGTTGCAATACAGATTCGGATCACGTAGAGCGGTGTACTTTCGTTTCATTCGCAGAGGATGTAGCATACAATATCATGAGTATCGTACCATTGAGAGTAGTAACAAGAGTTGGTTTAGTCATTCCTACAACAAGCCAAACGAAATGATGATACAACAGGAAATTTCAAGGAAAAGTCGATGCAGGCTTGGAGAATCACTGCGGGCTCAGAACATGCTCAATGCACGAGTGCCACTTGGCGGCCGATATGGCGTTCGTTTTTCCTGTTTCTTGATCTCTCGCTTGACCGATTTGGCGCGAGTGCCATGCAGTGGGAAAGTCGCCGACCCGGTATCACCACTCGATAATGAACCCTTGCGAGAGGTCGCGCTCCGAGGATGATACAAAGGATTTTGGAAGTCGATGACTGGAGTTTGTACCACAGAACTGCTACGACGAGATCCCCCAAAAAAGATTGGGGGGAGGTCTGTGTTATGCGAGGGGAAGCAACTGACGCTTTCGAGGTGACACTCTCCGGGGGGCGGCTCAGTCGTGGCGCTCCTAAGTTACTGAGAATCTCCCTCGCTCCTCCTCTGCCTCGAGAAGGAGAGAACGACACTTGTCGGCGGCGAAGGGCTTGGTCGGTTTGGAAGTCGTCAGTCTCCATGGAAGGTTGTCGAACTGTTGGCCGTGCGGTAGAACGAGGCGGAGGCATCCGGTCAACGTCCTCGAACATGTCGCCGTCATCTGATATGCCACTTTGCTCGTTCGGCGCCATCAAAAAATCGGCAACCTCCTGCGTGTCTGTAGCGCCTGCTGTCCCTCGGGAAGCCGTGTCTGGTTCGTCTTCTTCTACTACTTCCAGCGCTTTCTTCTTCTCGTTTCGCCTATTCTTTCGAGCCAATGCATCCACATCAACGACATAGGGTTCCAGAGACTTCGAACGAGATCGTGTATTCCGATAAGGCGTGGGTGCGGGTGCTGCGGCGATCTTACGAGCAGTTCTCTTCGCAGGAGGAATGGGCTGACGGTCAGCAGGTCGTCCAACGGATATGCGTCGAGCCGGCTGCTGCCGTCGAGGACTCCCCTGCAATTCCATTGGTTGCGTGGGAGCCAGCGGTGGCCGCAGAGGTGATTCTCCGCGCAGCGGTGAAGGTTCAACGAGAGTAGCCTCTGTAGGTTTGGGAGGGGATGTGGGATGTCCATCGAAAAGACTGTTCTCTGAATCATAGCCATCGCTGTATTCAACATTAGCGTCCATCGTAACCAGAAAAAAAACCTTACTCGTCAGGCTCTGGAAGTGCTTTTTCTTTGCCCTTTGACGAAACCGGTGTGTTCTTTAGTGGCACATACGACTGAGGTTCGGGACTCTGTTCGATACGTATTCTCTTGTTGGCATGGTGCGAGCCAGAGGTCGAAACAGGCCGTTTTCGAGTGGTTGGCTTCGGAGTTGGTTCCGCGGCTTCAACTATTTCAACCTCTTCTTCTTCTTCTTCCTCCTCTTCCGGTTCGGCACTGAAAAGCTCACGATGTGGGCCATGCCGGGTGTAGCGACGCGCAGCCTTCCGTGATAGTTCGTACTTCTGATGATCCAACGGCTCGAGTATGGCAGCAAGTCTTTCAATTTCTTCGTCGAACCTCGGCTGGTTTTTCTTGTAGCGCTCGCGCCAACTCTGCGCCGTGTGTCGTGTCGCCCATTCATATTCGTCTGGCAAAACTTCATACTGGATACGTGTTGTTAGCGACTCTGTCTCGCAGAGCTGTTCTTGAGAAATACATTTTGCATCAACCTCAAGTAGACGTTGTCTCCGAGCCGTCCACCATCCCTCTTGTCTGGGATTAGAATAGCAAGATAACGCGCCAGCTGATAATCGTCTTCCTCAGTAAAAGAAGTTCGTCTGGAAGACAATTTATGAAACTTCCAAGAAACAACAAAAGTGAAACGCACTCCCGGACTCCAACCCTGCCACCCATTCCTTTCTGGTAAAAGCGGTGAAAGTACTTCCCCATGCTGATCGAGTTGTTGACCCAGGACGTAGCCTCGACGAAGACGCCTTTCAATGAGGGATCTGAATGCGCCTTATACGCATTTCGTACGGCCTCGATCTCCCCGGAGGGATGGTTGGGGTTGACGATTATAACATGAGATCCTATGTCGGTAGGGCTGATTTCCCCTCCGTTATTCTTGTCCGTTGAGTCGGTGGATACACAAGAATTGAGCTGAATACCTCGATCTTGGATTCGAGTGACGAACGAGAACCCTCTTGCCGAATGCTTTTGTGCAAGAAGAATCTCAAGGGATCCCCGTTCTCGTCTACGAACAGTTTGTTATCGAGTGCTTCTTGCTCCATATAAGCAAATGCGTCGAAATGTCGTCTCAACGTTGGATTCAAGGAGCAGATAGTAGATGGACTCAAGTTGGATACGATCACGTTACAGAAATCTCGCGCGATGCCGTAATACATTTCCGGTTGTCCGTGCAGTGAATGCTGACATGATGTACACAATGAAATCTATGTCCCTACACACTCCCTATCAATTAGGAGTAACTTTTGGCCGCAATCTGCTAAGGGATGCCAAAACCGCATGAAGACCAGATGCAGTGATATCGGTGTCCGTCGCGACACCCCATTCACTACGCTTCTTCTCACCTGGCAGCTCGTAAATGAGCTCGACATAGGACACAGCAACCACGTCGACGTTCTCGCCGAGAGCGTGCTCGGAATACTCTCGTAGACTGATCGACCCCTCGACATGCGCGTGCAGAGCTGCAATCAGTGCGGATAAGGGACCATTACCTTCCCCATTGAATTTTCGCACTTGATTGGAAACCGAAAGTTCCCCCTTGATGAGACGCCGACTTCCATCGCCGACGCTCTCCAAGGTAAACGACGGCATCGAGATGTCGGGTTTGATCGTGCCTTTGGGGTCAAAGCCATATGTGTCTTTGAACAGATCCGTGAGCCCACCAACTGAGATCTCACCACCCGCCTCACGCGCAGCGCGCTGGACGACCTCGAAGAAGGCAGCTTGGAACCGCCTCGGCAGTTCGAGGCCCAAAGAGTTAACAAGGACGCTGGCAATATCGGCCTGTCCAGATCGTGCATTGAAGCCGACGGTCAGCTTGAGTTCAGGCAACTCCCTGTCCCCGATGGCTCCGTTGACCGCACTCAGCACTGCGCGTAACCCAGACCCAGCGATATCAGAGTCGACGCCCACACCCCACCAAGATTTTGAAGATCTCCGGTCGCCAGCGGGGACAAGCTCCACGTATGTCGCGGCTTTGGAATTTTGACCCTCTTCCCCACCGATAATGTGTTCCGAATATTCCCTGAGAGTAAGATCGATGTCGAGATGCGTCTTGAGAGCATCTAAGAGAGCGGACAAAGGACCATTGCCGTCCCCGCGAATTACTCTTAGCACCTTGTCGACCAACAGAGTGCCGTCGAAGCGTCGGCGTTCGTCGGCGGCCTCGTCGCCAGACAAATCCGAGGGGTCGGCAACAGGCTCCGTCGAGACTTTGAAATTGCGAAGAGACAATCGTCCCTTGTATTTCGGCCCACCGAAGTGATACGTCTCCCGGAAGGCGGTCGTGATGTCGTCTACGGTCATTTCGCGCGCCTCCCTGTCGGATACCTCCTGGACGACGTGGTAGAACGCGACTTGCATTTTGCGAGGCATGTCGAGCTGTAGATGTTGCTTGATGAGGTAGGCAATTCCGCCTTTACCAGACTGTGAGTTAACCCGAATAACAGCCTCGTAATTCAATCCGAGGTCAATGGGGTCGATGGGAAGATATGGCATATCCCAGTACTGTGGCTCGCCGGTCTTCGCAGCTAGGGCGTGTCGTTCATTTTGCGCCTCGAACCCCTTCTTGATGGCATCCTGATGGGAGCCAGAAAAGGCGGTAAAGACGAGTTCGCCAGCGTAAGGATATCTGGCGGGAATGGGCAGGTCGTTGCATTTCGTGACAACGTCGATGACGCTTTCGAGGTCGCTGAAGTCGAGGTTGGGGGAGATTCCCTGAGAGTACAGGTTTAGAGCGAGGTTGACAATGTCCACGTTGCCTGTGCGTTCCCCATTGCCGAACAAGCAGCCTTCTATCCGATCTCCGCCGGCCAAAAATCCTAACTCAGCGGCAGCGATTCCACATCCTGAACACATGTTTGAGTTCGATGCTGCATTGAAGACACGTTTCGTTACCTCTGTCATTGTGAGGATGCAAACTCACAATTACCTTCTCTCGCTCTGTAATTTTGTTGCAGAAATTTTCTATCTGAAAACGATGAGACGACAGCATACTTAAAGTAGGGAAAGTCTCATACCTGGTCCGCATAGTGATTCGGCGGAGCAATCTCTACGGTAGCGGGCAAGTTGAAGATAATACGATCATCTCCAGTTCCCGCTTTCCCCCAGGTGGCCTTAACAGCCTCGCAAATTTCTATTGCGAAATCGGGCTCGGTCTGAGTGAATGTCTCTGGACTATACTCGTATTTGAAGTGCGTCCCATGTTTCGTAGTGTACTCTTCAGTGAGTTGTCGGACGAGTTTGGTATGATTTACGGCGAGCTCCACGGTTTGCTCCTTTGAATTGCGGAACACAACGTTGCGGAATGCCGGAGACGTCGCATTATACATGTGCAGAATAACGTGTTTGGCCCCCGCCACCGATTCGAAGGTTCGACGGATGAGATCTTCACGCGCGGGAGTCAAGACCTAGCGCAACAAACCGTTCAAGACGCAGAGTGCACGAATTTTGAACAGTCAGCTAACCTGCATCCAAACGTCATCAGGTATTTCGTTGTTCTCGATGAGTCCGCGAACGAAGGCAAAGTCTGTGTCGCTCGCGGCGGGGTACGCGACTTCAATCTCCTTCACACCGCATCTAACGAGTTGGCGAAAGAAGATGTTTTTCTGCTCGATGGTCATCGGGTTGGCAAGAGCCTGGTTTCCGTCTCGTAAATCCGTAGACAACCAGATGGGCGGTTTGGTGAACGTTTGGGATGGCCATTGGCGGTTGGGGAGGACCAAGGGAGTGTATGGTTTGTATTTTTTTGAGGGATCGGCACTGAGTCTTGGTTAACTTCGAGGATTTAGACGTGTCTGGTGCTCACAGCATAGGCATGGCGGCAAAGGATTTGAAGGAAGTGACTCGATTGGAGTGAAAGTTTTTGGGCTTAAATTAGTCCGATTGTCGGCCGATGACCCGATCGATGAAATTCATGTACCACGATTGGTCCGATGAGTCCGAACAGGTCCTCGAAAAAACCTTTGACTCGAACAAACTAGACCTCAGCTCGATTTTCAAAACTGGGACTCAGGTCTAGACTGCTATGGCTACCTTGACCTTGACCTTATCCTCAAAGCAAACTCCCTTTCCTTGGGCTGCAGTCGCGGTTGCATCGTACACTGGGAAAGCAGAACTTGTCTTCGACGAGACAGTATCGGGAATTTCCTTGCAATTACCTAGTTCAGCGATTTCCGATGAGGAGCAGATTGTACACACATTGGCCAAGCAACATGGCCTTACGGAGGACAGCTCCAAGGTAGCGCAAAATTGGTACAGCGTGCGTTGATCTGAGTTCATCGCAGACACCCGCCTTCTTCGCTTTAGCCAAAAGTCTCTCGACCACAACCGCAGTTCCCCAAATCATCGCAGCCTTGGACTCCCTAGATGACCATCTGACATATCGCACCTTGCTCGTAGGTCATGAGATTACCGCCGCCGATTGGATGCTTTGGGGCGCGATGAAAGGTGTGTACGACCATCTGCGATAAATACGCGTTTTTCCAATATCTCTCTCTTTTCCAGGGAACAGTAGGATTTCTGGCCTACTCAAGAACAATAACCACCCCCATCTGTTGCGATGGTTCTCGCATCTCGAATCATTGGATTGCATTCAGGCTGCATCTGCAAGTCTTACGACAGCCAAAGCCAGCAAAGCACGGTCGAATAAAACAGCTGCTGGGTTTGCTCTTGGTCTTGCAAATGCAGAGGATGGAAAGGTCGTGACGCGATTCCCGCCCGAGCCCAGTGGCTACCTCCACATCGGACACGCCAAGGCCGCGATGCTCAACCAGTACTTTGCAAAAATGTACCACGGCAAGCTAATCATTCGCTTTGATGACACGAATCCCAGCAAGGAGAGAGTCAGTACAGCAGGCCTTTTTTTCCTCTCATCTACCTGTTGATAATCCGATCCAGAGCGAGTTTGAGGAAACTATCCTCGAGGATTTGCATCTTATGGATGTTCACGGGGACGTAGTGACTCACACTTCGGACTACTTCCAGACTCTATACGACCTTGCTGTCAAACTTATTCAGTCTGGCCACGCCTACACCGACGATACCGAGCAAGCGCAAATGCGGCTGGAGCGCGGCGACGGAATTGCCTCTGCACACAGGGACGACTCCATCGAGAGTAATCTAAAACACTTCGAGGAGATGACGGCTGGGACTACTGAAGGCCTACGATGGTGTCTCCGTGCCAAAATCAGTGTCACAAATCCCAACAAGGCCATGCGCGATCCTGTCGTATACAGATGTAATCTCCTTCCACATCACCGCACAGGGTCTGGTTCTTCACCCATATTTTTTTGATGTTGCGATTCTGATTCCTACACCAGGGACAAATGGAAAGTGTATCCCACATACGACTTTGCTTGCCCGGTGGTAGACTCCATCGAGGGTGTCACGCACGCTTTGAGGACAAACGAGTATCGAGACCGCAACCCGCAATACCACTGGATGACTGACGCCGTTGGACTTCGCAAAGTAAATATATGGGACTTTAGGTTTGTGTGGTGCTCTTCGATTTTGGCCTTGCACTGAGTTTAAATTAGTCGCCTGAACTTCATCTACACCCTCTTGTCTAAGCGCAAGCTTCACTGGTTCGTGGACCAGGGCATCGTGCGCGGCTGGGACGACCCTCGCTTCCCCACCGTTCGCGGTACGTGAAATCGTTGCTCTTTCGAACCATACATCTGACGTTTGGGTAGGCATTCGTCGACGCGGCATGACCGTGGAGGCCCTCCAGCAGTTCATGTTGGCTCAGGGGCCTTCCCAAGCTGTCGTTTCTCTTGAATGGGACTCCATCTGGGCAATGAATAAGAAAATCATCGATCCAGTTGCCCCGCGTCATTGGGCCATAGTTTCTGAGAAAAAGTTTGTCTTACTTTGTTGTGCAGTATCTCGTTTTCCTGAGAGATGACAGGGTTCCAGTCACTATCTCAGGCGGACCGACGAGTCCTGAGGTCAAAGCACTGCCCAAACATAAGAAGAATCCCGACGTAGGGGAGAAAAAAACGGTTTACACATCCGCCATCCTTGTTGAGCAGGAGGATGCTGTTTCGTTTGAAGATCAGGAGGAGGTATCTGTTTTGTTTTCTTTCTTTGACGTATTTACAATCTCTGAAAGATCACTCTTATGGATTGGGGCAATGCCATCGTCCGCTCGAAGACCACAAATGCTGCAGGAGAGGTCACCGCCATCGAGATGGAACTTCATCTGGACGGCGACTTCCGCAAGACCAAGAAAAAGATAACATGGCTATCCCAATCGACCTCCTCCCACCCGCTAACTCCCGTCATTCTGCTCGACTACGACTACCTCATTACCAAGAAGAAACTCGAGGAGAACGACAACGTTGCAGATTTTGTTACACCCGTCACCGAGTTCCGCCAGGACGCATTAGCCGACGCGAACGTCAGCGACCTCAAGAAGGGGGATATCATGCAGTTCGAGCGCAAAGGATACTTTGTGTTTGATGGGCTTGTGAACGGGAATTTGGAGTTCATCCGGATCCCTGACGGCAAGGCTGCAAATTTGGCGAGCAAGGCCGGAGTCCCTGCAGCGACGGAGAACACCAAAGCTGAGGCGGCGCTACCAGTCACGAAAATGTATCCTCTTGAGAAAGTGTACGGGGATGATGTGAAGGCTGAGGGAGACAGTACGAAGATGTACAAGGTCGAGAATATCTACAAGGCATGAGTAGTCGGATTGTATTCGTAGCGAAAACTGTATTGTACACAATTTGCTGGGATAAATTTACTTCAAAGGTATTTTCTGCTGCACGACCCAAGATTCTACTGGTCCTTCGCAACTGACGAGCCAGATCTCTTGACAATAGAAAGTGGATAACCAGTCCTCACCGAATCCGCCGCAGTTCAGACTGACAGAAGACCCCTCGTTTCGAATCTTACCAGTATGCTGGAGCCCTTGGTAGAACCTGTCTCGCTCACCAGCTGCTGCATCGTCGTCGCTGATATAACAAAGCGACATATGAGGAAATTTGGGAGTTTTCGGTGGTATTCCCAGTTTTTGGTGAACTTGCGAGTGCAGGTCGCGAAGTACAGGGCTCAATCCGACGGCGATGTACACAGAGCGAAAGTAATGATCGCCAACCTCGACGCCGTCGCAAGTCAAGGGTATGGCAGCCCCCACGTGTAGATTCGACGACAGTATGAAGTCGAGAGACGAGACCGTTGGGGGGAGCGATGCAAGAGTGATATGGGGTTCAAAAGTGGGATATGAAGGTGCCAAAGTCGAGCTGGCTGTGGGCGGAATCATGAGTCTGTTGAGTCTCTCCGAGTCGGCGGGAGAAGGAACGAGCCATAGACTCAATCCTGGAGATTTTCACAAAGAAATTGGAGGGTGATACACCGGTGATAGGGCAGCTAACGCTCACCCATCTCGTCGTGGTTCAGTGAAGTGAGAAGTCAATCTTCGGCAACTTGTTTTCGACCGGCGCAGCTTAGAAATGTTGAGACGCTTTAAGCAGCTCGTCCACCATGTCCACCTCTTCGAATTCCCCAGGTTCCCCTCCGGTCGGTGGCTCAGCCAAAATCCCTTGAAATTTGCTCTCAAATCCGGCTATCTTCTTCCAGAGAAAACGCCCCCGTTCAGAAACCCTTTCAGGTTCAGATGTGTGCTGCGAAATCTCTCTGGGTCGACACACACCCGATTCCATCAAAGCATACCTCGACTCTCTAAGAGCAGTCCCAGTGGACCTCGAAACCTTCACCAACCCCGCCAAATGCGCATCTCTCCCGTTCCCATCTTTGCTCAAATCATCCATTCAGTCCCTCCATCCACCCACCGGACAGTATCGGTATAAGCATATGGGCCGGTCCATATTTGCAACTATCATGTCGGAGATTCAGCGGTTGGATCCGCAAATTCCAACGCCAGTGGCCTTGGTCGGGACCTACGGTGCTGGCAAGACGCATTTGCTTTCAGCCCTGGCTTCATTTCTCTTTGCTCAGGTGAATGACGTGAAAAGTGTTCAATCGATCTCAGTTAACAATGCGCGCAGGGAAAACGAGTTGTTTTCTTGCCTGAATGCTGCCTGGTTGGCGAAGACACAGTATTCTGGTTGAAGCTGGCTTTCGCTTTAACTTTTGCCGATCTGCCTCGGACCCTTGAGAAGATTGTCCAGTTACAAGAACTTGATCAATTCATCGACTTCACCCGCGGCTGTAACGAAGACATCTACTTTCTCGTCGATGGATTGGACCAACTTGGCGACTTGAAAACATTCATTTGTGCACTCACTTCCCGTCATTTCCACATCCACACCACCTATACACCAGACGCCTGCATGTTCAAGGCGACCAGACTTTCTTGGATTCGAATTCCCTCTGGATATTCGACGGTTGAATTCGCCGAATGGATACGCCATTTCGAAAGCCTGATACCTTGGAATCCAAACAAATCTTTTCTCCAGTTCCACAGTGGATGTATTCCCGCCCTACTACGGCTGCTATTCAAGTATGCCGGGGAAGAATTTTCCGATATCTGCGCGAGAATGCGAATGGAACGGGAGTACCGGATGATTGCCGACTGTGTTGTACAACTCAGCTTGACGAACATCGATAATGCGTCGGAATCTCAGAAATCCAGGCAAGTCTCTTGCTTGTGCTCAATGTGCGCATTTGCTCATAGATATCTCTCCCAGGTTTACTCTACTGATGAACGCATGTCTGACGGAAACAATGCCCGAAATACGCTCTGGATCTAATGCGTCCCTGTACGATCCCCGCTTTTTCTATTTTGACAGTGAAGACAGAGGGCATTGTACCTGTGGATATGCTCGCGAACTCATGGCCGCTAACCTCCGGCCGGAAAACCTCCACCTCTTCGTTTCAGACGCGTGGTACTCTGCCGTTCGCTCAGGCCATGCTTCAATTCGCGACCAGGCCATAGGGCAGATATGTCTGTCCCGTATGAGCCTAGGCGGTCTATCGCACGCTGACGCACAGGGCAACGCCATGCGTATCTGCCAATTCCGACAAGACCCTAATTTTTCATGGGCGTTCGAAGAGGCGTGGAAATCACCCCGCGTCACGACCTCTTTCCTTTGTATTCCCTGCCCGGAGGTGTTCATGCTCAACGCGGTGATTTTGCGAATCAGTCCCAGCGACAAGACAGCGCATTTGATTCCGATACAGATAACTACGACGCTGACCTGCGTCGATCTCGCAACTCGGTTCTTTGCTATTTTATGGCACAAATGGGAGAACCTGATCAAGGAGGAGGGATTCAAGGTGAGGAATAGGGCTTGGTCGTAAATCTTCGTCTAATGTCTCACAGGTTATCAACACCTTTGTATGCATTGATAGCCTCACCCCTGAGAGTAACGACGTCGCTACGAAATTTGCCGCGTTCAGAGAGAAAGTGAAAGTGAGTCCTACTAATCCCTCTCAACCTCTTTCAAGTAACCTATTACTTAGTTTGTATCCCCCGAATATACGGTGCGAAGCCTGAACGTCGGAATGATTGACCCCAAGCTCGGACGAATCTTGCAAGGGGAAAAATATCAGACTCCCACATCAGCAGGCTTGACTCCACCCAAATGAGCTAAGTGTTCTTCATTTAGTAGCTGCGGTTCTTCAGAGGTCAGCTTGATACTCTTGGAGTCTTGGTTTGCTCAACAATATTGGTACCCAGGTTGTATCATTAGTGTTTTCCCATCTTTTCGATGCTGTATCAAATATATTACTCCACTACCAGAAACATTGGAATGCGATTAGGATCCTCGCATTTCTCCTTCTTTGCCTCCAAGAATCCCAATCCGCCATACAAAGCCTTAGCCGCCTCGTTGGGTCGATGCACTTCAAGTACAAGCCGCCTGGCTTCGCCGCCTTTGACTCTTGGTCGTTCACGGACCCAGTCTATCCCAAACTCGAGCATTCTCCTCCCCAGCCCTATGCAAGAATTGCGCCATAAGCTTGTCAATGCGTTGCCGCCGCGACAAAACACAAACCTTTCATCCTGTGTTCAGGATGAACCCACATCCCTACGACACCGTAGACATTCGGACCCTGCTCCACCATCGCTGGAGTCAAAATCGATGCAGTCCCAACACAGTCTCCGTTCCCGCCGCTTGGAGGCGTTGCACGCGCTATGATGGTGAACCGATCTTCATTCTCAACGCGCGCTTTCCATTCTGCGAATGTCCTCAGAGACTCTACTTCGAATTTCGACCCGAACGCCTCTGGGTTTGTTTTGAGTCCGAGCAGTCGTATCTGGGTGTAACTCGTAATATCGGCTTTGGATGGCGGGATTGGAATTCGGAACACTTCGTATGTTGTGGCCGACATGTGGTCACTGCCCAAGCGGGGATCGGCGCTGAGGGACTTGGTTCAGACGAAAGCACACACATACCTCAAAAATCTAGTTCGAAGATTCAAGATGGTGGCAAAAGTCAAGAGTAATAAAATGACTCGAGAACGTCTTCAGATTCATAGCACCGCCACCGATGTTGTAGATGGACTTGCAGGTTTTGAGGTCACGTTAGCTATGGGATGACAACGAAAGCACGGTACAACGAAAGCACGGTACAAGCCTTTAAATGAGCGCAATGGCATCGTTTTTATGGGGTATAGACCGTATAGTACACATTGCCATCTCTACGGATTAGAAAACACCGTATAAAACATAACTTACACAGCAGAGTAGACAAATCCGAATAGCATTCCAGGTTTGGCTTCTTCGAGTTTCCATCCACTAGCTTCCCCAAGCGCTCGGAATTGGTCAACCGTCCTCTCCTTCCCATTGAACGCGGTCATCATCTATAAAATCCGTCTCAGTTCCTGGGGAGCGAGAAGGAAAGAGGCGTTACCCACCTCCATGTCCAGATTTGTGACGAAACCTGCACCCGCTATGCCTAAATTCGGCAGAAGGGGGGCGGGCACAGGAGGTGCACCGGGTGTCGCACATGCATAGGGCATGACCAGGTCGAAGAGCACGAGCTTCGAGTCCTTGCCTGCCGCGCTGCGTATGTTCTTCATGATCTCTATGGCGGCAGAGTCTTGCCAGTCGTGAATTACGACGCGCATGAAGTATACAGCAGCCTCCTTCACAGGCTGAGGATCGAAAAAGCTGTGAACCTGCAGTTTTACACGGCCGCTCTTGACGAGTTCTGGCGCTGAGGCTGCCCAGAACTGCGCCGTCCAGTCAGAATGAGGCGAAAGTAAGACTGGGATGGCGTACTTTTTCGCCCTCAGTAATCTCCTTCTGTAGATCTTGCACAACATATCGCAGATGTGGGAAAGCCTTTGCAAGTTTTAAGGTTACAGATCCAATACTTCCACCAACATCCACGACAACAGCATCGGCCGGTAGCTTTTCACCCCCAACACCTTGAACTGTGTGGTCAATGAATACTCCTAACAGGGAAACACTTGGCAAACCATTTGTGAAGATGCTTTCAGGGAACATATCGCCTCCCCCTTTCATGCCAACAGCGAAGCGCCGAGCACGCCAGACGTTATCAGGCTCTTCGCGCCATTCCCACATAGTTTTTGGTGTCCGGAATGCGGCATTGAATGGAGAAGTGTTATTTCCTGGGTTGCGCAAGAACTCCGAAAGGTACCCGCTTGCCTTGAGTGACTCGTCTCCGCTGGGGAAAATGATCAATTGAGAGTCTCGACCTAACCCAATTGTAATGGCTTACGTGCTAGCAGCCACAGCAGCGAGAGGTGCCCCATCATACTTGGCTTCAGGACTAGATTTGAGGATTCGTCAGAAAAACGATGCTACTTACGGGCAAATAAGAAATGCGGACTCAGCCTTGATCTCTTCGAGGCTTTTGGCTTTCAAGAGAAGGGAAGAAACACGGTTGTTTGCAAATGTGTTAGGTGCGACCTCGGTGAACACATGACGAGTCGCAAGGAATCGCAGGACTCGGCCTAACATATAATGAGCCAGTGTAGAGGATAAAACTGGTATTCCGTGCCTTGGCTCTCAGCATCGATTCCATTTTTAGCTGCAAGGTCCTTAACGTGCATACCCTGATGATGCAAATATTAGAGTCAGTCAAAGTGGATGCTCAGATACAAACCTGAGGTCCTGCATCCTTCAAAACATCGGGAATATCTGCGTCGACCACGAAACCTAGGCTTGAAGTGGTGTGCATGCTCGCGGCGTACATCTGAATGGTTTCCATCGGTGAGCGCACGGTCGCAATGAGTTGAGAGGCGGCGGCGATGATCAAATGAGCAGTCTGGAAGACAGCGGGGTCCACGTCCAGAGGTGTGGGCTGAAATGGTGCATCGAGCGAGGGGAAAGGGATGCCCTGTTTAGCGTATGCATCTTCCAGCGTTTGTACGCCGCTAGTGATGAGCTGGGCGAGAGTAGCGAGGGGAGTGGCCATGTTCAAGACGAGGAGGAGAGTCAAAAGGTGAATTGGTTATCAATCGCATCATTTTGAGGTTTGCCATTTGCCAATATACCCGTGGTAGGCACGGGTCGGCCCGTCGATCTGTAACACGTTTATGCAGGTCGACCGTCTATGTCGTGTCGGTCAACGCAAGTCGCTCAAAGTCATAGGCAAGTGATAGAGGTGGTTGAGCGGGTGAGGGTTTTAACAGCGGCTGAGTTCACAACGAACAACAACAGTAAACAACTAACCTCCAACCGTCCAAAAAGGAAGGTGAATGCCCATAATGTCATCGACTCTCGACTATTGGCGTGCAGAGACGAAGAGAGACAGTAAAATCACACAACTTACCTTCTGGCAGCAGTGGCAATTGTCTTATGAATACAGCTGGTGATTTCCGATGTTTTCTGGGTTTTTGGGTACCAGACTTATATTGTACACTGGTGGGTATGATGTCTTTAATTGCAAAGGCTACTCCTTACGGGCGACGGGTATCGATATCCCTCGAGGACACCGAACAACCGTGCCACTGCGGGTATCATGAATCCAGCTTGTCTCCAGGAGCGTGCAAACTCCATCTGTCCTCAAGTTCAGGCGCTGATCGTGAACAGCTGGTTAGCACCGTTGGAGCAACCCTGCTGGTCGAGTTGTCCGTTGTTGTTGAAGAGACAAGTCCCGGCCTGGTTGGTCGGCGCAAGGGGGGTGGAGGTGCTCTTGCCATCGAAGGTGAAAAGCTGAGAGTTGGTAACAGCTCCCTCTGCAAGTCGACATGAGAAATCACTTAGTGTGAACGAATACGAAGAACATACCGCCATCGGCACGTCCACCGCAAGAGAAGAGAAGGACCTGGTTGCCAGGCTGGCGACGAGGGTCGAAGTTGAGGCATCCTTGAATCTACATATGTGCATTAGCATCAGAAGTAAATACATGACAACCATACTCACCAAGCTGCTGACGATGAGAGCTGTTCCGGCCTGATCGTTATGCTTGCCCTTGGTGATGACATCGAATTTCTGTCCAGCGCTGCCGTCGCAGGGAGAGATGTTGACGGGGACCAAGTTCTCGCGGAAGTCACCGGTACCAGAGATCACAGAAAGGCACTGGCCATCGGCGGTCTTGATAGCAGCGTTAGAGAACGCCCGGGTAGCAGTGTCGTCGCGGACTTGCGCCTCAGCGGTCGCAGCGGCATCGAGTTTGGTCAACTTCTCGCCATTGGGCAGAGCACCGTTGTTGGCAGGAGGGGGAGTCGGGGCGTTGGCGGGAGGTGCCGGAGCATCAGCTGGGGGAGCGGTGGCATCGGCCGGGGGAGCGGGAGCGGCAGCACCGTCACCGATGGTGAAGAGCTAGAAACAAGAGTAAGTAAGGGTCAGTTGCTTCAATTCACTCTTACCTGGGCAGCATTCCCAGAGCATCCTTGCTGATCGAGCTGTCCGTTGTTGCTGAAGAGACAAGTCCCAGCCTGGTTGGTCGGGGCAAGGGGAATGGTGTTGCTCTTGCCATCGAAGGTGAAAAGCTGGGAGTTGGTCACCTTTCCTTCTGCAATATGATATCAGCACCTAAATTTGCTGAACAAATGTGATACGAACCGCCGTCAGCACGTCCACCGCAGGAGAACAAGAGAACCTGGTTGCCAGGCTGGCGGCGAGGATCGAAGTTGAGGCATCCTTGAATCTGTAGATATATGAGCATCAGAAGTAGATATATTGCGACCGTACTCACCAAGCTGCTGACAATGAGAGCTGTTCCGGCCTGGTCATTGTGCTTGCCCTTGGTGATGACGTCGAATTGCTGTCCAGCGCTGCCGTCGCAGGGAGAGATGTTGACGGGGACCAAGTTCTCGCGGAAATCGCCAGTGCCGGAAATCACCGAAAGGCACTGACCATCCGAGGTCTTGATCGGAGCGCCAGAGAAAGCACGGGTCGCGGTGTCATCGCGGACCTGCGCCTCAGCGGTAGCAGCAGCGTCGAGTTTGGTCAACTTCTCGCCATTGGGGAGAGCACCGCTGTTGGCAGGAGGGGGAGTCGGGGCGTTGGCGGGAGGTGCCGGAGCATCAGCTGGGGGAGCGGGGGCATCGGCCGGGGGAGCGGGAGCAGCAGCACCGTCACCGATGGTGAAAAGCTGAAAGAAAGGATAAATACAACAAGAAATGCGTCCCCTCTGCACTTACCTGGGCAGCGTTCCCGGAGCAGCCCTGTTGGTCGAGGTTGCCATTGTTGCTGAAGAAGCAAGTGCCAGCCTGGTTGGTCGGGGCCAGAGGAATAGACGTGCTCTTGCCGTCAAAGGTGAAGAGCTGGGAGTTGGTCACCTTTCCTTCTGCAATACAATATCAGCGCCGAAATTTGCTGAACGAATGTAATACGAACCACCGTCAGCACGTCCACCGCAGGAGAACAAGAGAACCTGGTTGCCTGGTTGGCGGCGAGGGTCAAAGTTGAGGCATCCCTGGATCTGGATATAAAGGTATGAGCAGCAATAATGCATGCGCAAGAATATTACTTACCAGGCTGCTCACGAAGAGAGCGGTTCCGGCCTGGTCATTGTGCTCGCCCTTGGTAATGACGTCCCACTTCTGACCGGCGCTACCGTCGCATTTCGCAATCTTGACGGGAACGAGGTTTTCACGGAAGTCACCCGTGCCAGAAGTCACAGAGAGACATTGTCCATCCGAGGTCTTGATAGCGGTGTCCGAGAAGGCGCGAGTTGCAGTGTCGTCGCGAACTTGAGCTTCAGCAGTCGCTGCGGCGTCGAGGGTGACGCGCTTGTTCATGATAGGGGCAGCCATGGAGACACCAGCGCCCAAGAGCGCGAAAAGAGTGTTGGTACGCATTTTCGTGGGTAAGGGAAGAAATCCAAAAGGCAGGGGTCAAAAAAAGACTGTGAACCTGACTGGCAGGGAAAAAGACCGTAAAGAAAAGTGGTCGGAAGGGTGGTCGAAGAAAGGGAAGAGAAAGTAGAGGAAGCTGGGAACGTTCGGGAAGAGAACTTTATATTCCTCGGCGGCATCACACCTATTGGGTATGAAGGATCAGCAGATTACAGTAAGCGGCCAAGCCTACCCACTCGCGTCGCCATCAGCGTGAATTTTGAAACGCGCAACAAAAAACGCAATAGAAAACATCAGGAGCAGATAAGGAAGGAAGGAAGGAATCCTTATCTCGTCGGAAATTACATTCCGCGCAGTAAATTTCTTTCCATGCAGGAATCGCAAGCTGTGAGACGCGCAGCGGCATTGCAATGAACTATTGACCCCCCAGTTTTGCTCGTCGTCTTCACAGTCTAGATGGCCTTTAAAAGCGAATGTGGGTATGTAAACTTGAACTTGCAGCTGATTATGCAAGGAATAATGAAATCGTGATGTCGTCGCACTGAACGTCGCAACCTTTGACAGAGGACGTTCATCATTGATCATGTCGACTCGGCTGGCTTGCTCAGCTGCTCATGACGGTAAGCCTCGGTGACTGACTCCGTCGAAATATACTCCGACTCGGTGTGCGAGCCAAGCTTCAGCTCCAACCGCTCAGTAAGTTGCAAGTAGCGCTTGAATTGTTCGCGCATGGAGTGGTTACAGACGTAACTGTAACAGACGAAAGAGTCGGACACACTGTGGAGACGGCGCCGACTTTGCGAAAGATTCGTGAAAAGAGAGGTGGCTGTGGCTGTGAAGGTCACTCTTATTCTCGACCTTGCAACAACCTTGTTCAAGTTGTCAATGTCAACTTCTCGCTACTTGCTTACCGTTTACGCTGGCGAACAAGACTGCTATATGCATTTCCCCCACACTCGACGCGTCCAAAAATTCTGTCCAATTGTCCACATGCTCTTTCAGACTTTCTCTCTCTTTTCATCACGCACGTTGTTCTACGGCCCGTTGTTTCCAGATTCAAGTTCATCTTGAGCTCATCTCACCGTGATCCCCGCCCCTTGTTCATCGTTCAAAATGCACCTCGCACTTATTTACTTGACCGGAGCGCTGTTTATTTCTGCCGCGTCTTGCGCCTCATTCAATCCGTTGCACCACTCTGGACCTGCTTCACCTTATTTTGATGCCCCATCTCAAGATGGCGTCCCAACTGATACACCAGCTGGATGCGTCGTTGATCAGGCTGCTTACATTCTCCGACACGGATCGTACTGTATTTTTTGCTATCTTAACGGTTGACGGTCGAGGT
This sequence comes from Favolaschia claudopus, assembly GCA_037176885.1. Lineage (NCBI taxonomy): Eukaryota > Fungi > Basidiomycota > Agaricomycetes > Agaricales > Mycenaceae > Favolaschia > Favolaschia claudopus. The sequence goes on along the minus strand of JAWWNJ010000041.1, from coordinate 1,108,405 downwards.
AACACCCATCTACGTTTCAGCCGTTACCCTGAACCAGGCTCCTTCGCTGGCTGGCAAGATCTTTTCCTCAAGTTCCAGAATAATTCCTATACTGCTAGCGGTCCTCTTGCTTTCATTCCAACTTGGGTGCCTCCCGTCGACGATGTTCCTCACGAGCCTCTCTTTCTTTCGGCGACTGGCGCACTCGAGTCCTTTGCGCTTGGAGCCGAACTCAGAAAGCGCTACCAATTCACCAAAGGCGGAGAAAACATCACTGTCTGGTATTCCCACACTTTTTCGTTCTCCTTCTTTCACCTCCGAGTAAACATATACAAGGTCGGCATCGCAGCAACGCGTGCTGGACACGGCTACGTTCTTCACCCGCGGCTATCTCTCCCAGGGAAATTATTTGACGGTTCCTTCTTCCAATCGCGGAAGCATTATCTCACTGCCCGATTCCGTCAACTTCACATTCGCTAACTCTCTTACTCCATCGACGGGCTGCCCTGCGTACGCGACTGGAGATACCGGCGCACCCTCCGCCTCGGCGTTTCGTGCAACTTACCAAAATGCGATTGCCACCCGTCTCAATAAATTTTTTGATCGCCTAACATTGACCTCCACTGATATTGGGGTCATGCAAGATCTTTGTGGATTCCAAGCTGAGGTGAACGGCGATACGCGCTTCTGTGACGTGTTTGAAGGTAATCCACAGCTCGGAATTGGTCAAACCAAAAGTCCCTTTTTCATCTTCGACTTTCAGACTCCGAATGGTGGGTGTTCTCTCCTCACCAGCGTAGCTAACTCGTAGGGAAAGGTTGGACTATGAGTATGCCCACGACCTCAACTACTATTATGGGTGAGTACTGACTTCAGATGATTTTCATCTAGCCTGATACGCAGCGCAGATCCGGACCAGGAAACCCCTTCTCCGCAACCGTAGGCTTCCCTTGGGTGAAGGCAGTCTCTGACCTCTTCGCCTTGGGACCCGGCAAAACGACTCCCGGCGGGAATATAACCCCACCCGCTCTGATCATGGGCTTCACAGTACGCAGGTTTCCGGTCTCGGGCCATCAGCGTTTGAACCCCTCTCTCAGCACGACAACAATCTCCCGCCCATCATCTCCGCGCTTGGACTCTGGAACGATTCGCGCGTCGAGGGGGTCTACCCTCTGTCGCATACAGCGCCCAATCCCATGCGGAAATTCCGTGCCTCCTTCCTAGTTGCGTTTCGAGGATACGTCGCCCTCGAACGTCTCGCATGCTCTATCGTGCATGATACAGGCAAAACCGTCCATGTGGCCGGCGCACCACCGACGAATGTCACTACAAGTAGCTTCGTCCGCGTCCGAGTGAGCAGCAGCTCTGTTTACAGCACGCGGGTGGTGTACGTATCTAACTGACCGCACGTACATCCAGGTCGACCGCGCGCCCGTAGCGATTTCCGGCTGCACATCAGGACCGGCATCCACCTGCCCCTTGGCGCAGTTCACAGCTTACGTCAACGGTCCTCGCGCGAACGTTGCCGGTAATTTCGTGCAACGATGTGGCCTGCAAAATGTGGCAAACGCAACGGGAGAGGCTACATTTTTGACCGTGATACCGCCAGACGCGGGGGAAATTCTCGTTGGCCTCAATTAATCGATTGTATTTGGACCCCACCATGTCGTAGAAGCATTGTCTTTGTTGAATGCGTTGTCCGAGTTGTTATATCTCGGTGCTTGAGATGTTGAGAATGATGATAATACATAGCATGGCGATGAGTCCTGCGCAGGAAACCCGGTATAATTAACTTGAGATACTTCCTCTCATTAAAAGTGAAGTTACATGGGGCCGCAAATTGCTACTACTTCCACAACAACCTGTCGCCTTTTTCACCATATTTCCAATGGACGCAGTGGTAAAACAGTTGTTATTTGTGCGGCCAAGCAAGAGTCGTATGCATACGAAATGAGTAATTTTGTCTATGACGCTGAACATACAAAATTCGACGAGAGCGAATGAATCAACACGAAGAGAATACATGTAGGGATACAGAACGAGACAAATGGAGTTTTCGGTCTTTGCAGAGACTGAGAAAATGGAAAATAGGGGACTTGAAGGGGAAATACGAATGGCTAGTTTCTAAAAGTTTGATTAAAAAAAATGTCCGGATAAACCTCTGTGTTTGACGATCAACCACGAATGGTTTGGCCGGCTGTGAATGAAAAGTTAGAGTTTTGACGATCAACCACGAATGGTTTGGCCGGCTGTGAATGAAAAGTTAGAGTGATGAAAGAAATAAAGGCAAAAAACACGCACGACAAGTCCCGTTGGCAGCCTGCGCACAAGTGGCAGCGGGAGTGCACGAGGTCGGGCGCGAGATACACCCATCGCCAGAGTTAGGCCAAGCGAACGGCGCTGCGCCGCCGCATTTGACAGGGTTGACGTTGTTATTGTTCATCGTCGTAGCCCATCCGCAGCAAGTCGCGCATACGAATGACTTCCCAGTCCTAAGAACGCATAAGAAACCTGCCAAGAACGGTGTAGGTAAACGTACTGCTGCTGGAAACGACCTCGAGGTGCGCCGTAGCAGAAAGCTTGACGAGAATCTAGGATGCAAATGGGCAGGGGTTTGAATGAGTGGGAAAATGAGTTACAAGGCTGGTACGATCCGGCGGGACATGGGGTAGGCATCGCACTACCGCGGCGGTTCGTGAAGAACCCGGGAGGGGTACGAAGACAAGAGGTGGAACCTGTGTCTTTTGAATAAATTAGCGTTATATTCGTACATGGGGACGGCCGGAGTACTTGGCTGATATAATCCGGTGTCGCATGGATCAGGCCTGTTCCTGCCGCCGCTGCAGGTATTGCCGGCGGGGCAAGGTGCGCAAGCAGTAGTGTTGGCACGGAACGACCCAGAAGGGCAAGAAGACTGCCGTCCCATCAAGCCGCCTTCTTCGTGTCTACACAGATTGTCAGTTAAAGTCGACTTCTATTTAGACCGAACATACTGGGGAAGAGCAGTGACGCTCGCCAGCATCAACAGCGCCGCAGAGAGAAGAGTAGACGCAAAGAGCATTGTGATGACAGATAAATGAGGTGCCCGAGAGGTAGTGAAGTTTGTAGACTGCTTTGCGGTGAAGATTGAGCAAGAGATGCTATAGCCTTTATATCTTTCGCAGACGCTGGGAGGGATCGTATCTCAGACATAGACAGTTGATATCCGCGAGAGTTGAGCGCGGAACGCGGAAGATTCAGATTCAGAAGTTGAAGTTATGTAGGATGCTCTGCATGGCCGCATGCTAAGACAGGGCGTGACAGAACAGAGCACCGTAGTTGAGAGTCTCTTGAGTTTTCAGAGTATAGTTGATATTCGATAATAGTCCAGAGGCGACGTTCGACGCTGAGAGCGACCATGATATGCATGAAAGTTGAAGACAAGGAGCTTCAGCAACTTTCGGCAATCTCGGCAACTTTCGACTGGTCAACTACCTTTTCCGTTCTTTTCGTTGTATCATGAAGCCTTGTTTCCCAGATAAAGCGAGTAAGGCCGACGAGCGGCAGAGCCCGCTACCGGGTACCCGATCTCGAATCTACATTTTTGAATAGGCAAAAAGTGTAACAACAGACGCTATCGCCAGAATTGGCAAGAGGAGGGCGCAGCTCTTGAACTAACAAGCTGAACAGCGGCCCGAAAGCTCGCTCGGTCGACCCGCTCCGCGCGCCGACCAGCTCGCATTGGGCCGCAACAAGATTAACAGGACTGTATATAAAGTTAGATGTTGTTCAAGTCCAGTTGTTGAATAATTGAGGAGGAACATAAATAAATTGTACCAAAAAAACCACCGGGGAGGCAAAACAAATCGAATGATACAACAGAGGGACAGGCTTGTTGCTGTCTGACCCTGACTGAATCCTGAAGGCGCAAGCCGCAAGCTTGAGTTGAAAATAATTGATTGCTCTTTTTCCGATATCCTGGAGGCAGATGAGTTGCATGATGAGCCAGTCAAAATTTTGGAGAGTCACTCCTGCTGCACAACTCCTCAAGGGTCAGACTCAGAGCAAATGAGCAAACGAAAGTTCAAGTTGAATTTGAGTGGGATGACACGAGAGAGATCACGCAAGAACAGTGCTTACGCAAAAGATGCTGACGAAAAGGAGAGTTTACTGCAAGACACCGATTTGAAAGGTCCCCTAAAACCCTTACCTAAAGGTAGCGGGAATCTGAGGAGCCGCCCTCTATGGCGGCGGCGGCGGCGCCCTCTGCCCTAGTGCCATTATAGAATCAATCAGGCGCCATATGTTCAACAATTGTCTCTCCTTCACGTCCGAACTGAGAACTCTTCCAAGTCCCGGACCGAGATTCAATCCACTTGAAGCAGCAAGCTCGAGCTCGTTCAATTCCAATCGTCGCGATCTCCGCTGTGGCAGTCCCCAACAATCATGCTGAACTTAGTTCCGCACTTGACTCTAGCGGATGTAATCGATATCTGTCTGTGTCTGAATGCGACTCATTGCCACCATTCCCGGACAAGGTACCTTTGTATAAAGAATACTAACGCTGGTTAAACACTTCAGGTCCCCGCCGCCGAGCACCTCACCACTACTCGACAATCCTGCCATCGTCATGTTATTTGCATCCCAATTCATCTTTGCGGGTGTGATGCTGCTTGTCAGCGTTACCGCCCTTCCTCAGTATGTTCTGCGATATTAAACATTCCACATCCACTCATCTATTATTCAAGGGGATCAGACGATGATGCATTGGCATCGCGTGCAAAAAAATCTTGTCCAGCGGGATTCTATCCCAAGAACAACAATTGTATCATCTGTCCGGCAGGTTTGAGGGTCACCGTCTTGAACGTTCAACTACTTCAATACGATTTTACAGGCAATACTTGCGACGGGAGGTCAGGACCCGCGCAGTGCGCCACGGGTCATGCCGCGCCCAGTAAGTAACTTCAATTTGCCTCCGTGCATTGGCTCTTATAATATTCCAGACAGCGGAACGGTCGGCGCTTGCCCAGCCTGCCCACCCGGCACTTTTCAGGACAAGAAAGGTTCAAAATCTTGCATTCCTTGCGCTGCGGGATCATTTGCGCCTTGTACGTTGCCTTCTTCCTTTCCTTCTTTTTTCTTGTACCTCACCTGCGACAATTTTCCAGATCCGGGAACCAAATCCTGTCGTCTTTGCCCCGCAGGGTTCTTCCAAGGCTTGTGAGTAGCGAACCAAATCTCTTATACCATTCTCTAATATTAATCACTAAAGACGTGGTCAAAAAGTCTGCTGTGGAAGTTGCTGCGGGTGGGAGGCTCGCGGAAATGGCAAATCTTACCCTTCAAACTGCACCAGCCGCGCCAAACCTAACGCATCGCCTCATTCTGGTGGCGGTTGCACATCGAAAAAAGTGAACTGCAAACACGGCCTTACGTGCATGCAAAATCCTATTACGGGCTCCTGTCGTGCGTTTTTCTGGTTTTCCGTAGTCAAACGCACTGATCGTATTTCTCTAGCCGTGGGCTCTGCCTTATTGACTCATTTCTAAATCCTTGGGATTTGCGTTGTCGTCCAATTTTCGTTCATTCGCTTTCTATACATCTCTCCTCTTACGGCTGCCGAGCATGTACTATATGGATTTTACGATTGAATCTATTTGGTGACTTCAGATCAAAACCTCGTCTAAATCATCCAAACGGTTTCGTGCGTTGGAATTCCCCGTTGAAATAACCCGTCATAAGGGTAGTACACTAATGCCAGTTGTCCTTGTAGTTCGAGCAAAGTTCGAGTTGGTCAGAGTAGATCTGTTGCTTTAAACACATTGTACGCTTCGTGCGACTGGTTGTTGATAGGGCAACAACAGGAGATTAAGATGGTGTGCAAGAGAAAACGAGTCAATGTCAAAACATAATAAACGCCAGCATGCAGCAGCAAAGTTCTGAAACCGAAGGGCGCTAGCACAACACGAGGCGACAGCAAAGCTCTGGAAGAGGAGCAAAACTTGCGCGGGGACGCCCCAAAAAGCAAACACTACGACGCCAGCAGGATTTGAACCTGCGCCCGGAAACCGGAACAGATTTCTAATCTGTCGCCTTAACCACTCGGCCATAGCGCCTTGAGGTTATGCGCTGAGAAAGAGATCTCAAGAGTGGGGAGAATGCGGGTGCGCGAAAATGAGCGGAAACTGCTGTATTACCAATATTGATGATGGGTCACACTGTGTGACCTGTTGATGAGGACGAGGATTTGGAGGCACAGCGACGCAAAAAACGGCTCGGGTGATGCTCGTGAAGCTGCCCATTCACTTTTGAGGGCCCTATTTGGGGTTAGGACAAAGAGTTTTAAACGAAAGATCGAGACAGACCGGAGACTTGCCAAATTTGGAAGTGCCCTAATATTGAACTGAAATCATGGTACGCGCAGGAGTGTGAACGGGTAGAGCAGTGCATAGAGCAGTCGAAATGCATTGCGAGGAAAGCAGAGTAGAGGAGGAGCTCGAGGTAGAACGGAGACTTGCCGGATTGGGAGGCGATGCTCGAGATGTAAATACGCTGCAAAGGAGCGCAGACTGATAGCACAGAGGTGGACCAGTACAGATAGTAACGCGATTGACAGTCGTCTCAAGAGAGGAGTAGACCAGGAGGATTATAGGCCAGCGGGAGCGACGCAAGTAGAACATGAGTGAAGAAGTGCAGACGAGTAATACACGGAGAGCAGTAACATTTTGTGTTGACGGCGAGAAGGAGGTCACAGTGAAGCAATGTATGCCGGAGGGCAGAAGGAGAGGACGAAGAACAAAAACGGAGGTCAATCTTGCACTTTGCCTGCGCAGAGACCTGCAAGATACGGTAATTGGCCGCAAGAGAGAATAGGTAGAGAACATTGTGTGGCTTGGATCGTAGGTAGCGCGGACAATAGCAGAAAACGAGTTCGATTAGTGTCGACGCGTCGAGGTCGTTCTAGAGAAAGAAAGGCTGGGATGATGGCCGGGGTTGTTGACGGCCAAACAAACTCTATGGGTTACTTGCAACACAATGGACCATCTTGAAGAATACCTGGAGGACATGTTCCAGTCCCTCGAGAACATCCCCACAGCCCTCTCCCAAGTCTGGCAAGACATCACCCGCTACGGTCCACCCCTCCCGTCCTTCCCCGACGTCCATCTCCCAGGCGGTCTCGGCGACTTTGAAATCCCTGCCCCACCTCCCCCACCTCCCCCTCCATCCTGGATTGCTCAGTCGACCGAGTGGGTGCAGAAGAACCCGAAGCGGATTGTTGGCTTCGTGGCTGGAGGCGTTCTCGGCACTGGCTTAATCTCATATGCAGTCTACCTCCGGAAACTAAGGGCCCGAAGATTGAAGGAGAAGACCACGGAACGGAGACAGGTCGTCGGTATGTGGTTCCATATCATACCATGCACACCTACATAATACCAAACCCATGTCGGCCATGTCCAGTCGTACTCGGTGGTGACACTCCCCTCGCTCTCCCATTGATCCTTGACTTGGAGAAGAAAGGATACATCGTCATTGCGAGCGTATCTACCGCGGGCTCTGGCCAAAACTTAGAACGTCGATGTAAAGGCTACGTCCGCGCCCTCGTCCTAGATCCAAACGAGGTATACCGTCAATTGTTTCCATGTACACGCACAATCACTGAAAACTGACCTTGCTGCCAGCCCAGCACAGTCACCGCCTTCCTACGCTCCCTCTCCTCCGCCCTATCTCGCAAATTCCCCATCACCACGTCAGGCGACCCCTTCGTCGCCCCCTCCGCCCACCCGTACATCCACTCCGTCATCTCCCTACTAACTCTCGCACCCCCAGCCACCCACGCACCCCTCGAACACATCTCCCTCCGCAGCGCATACCTCCCCTACCTAACCGCAACCCACATCGTCCCCCTCCAACTCATCCAAGCCCTCCTCCCAATGCTACGCACCAGTCCGAATCGAGGACGCTCTGGGCCCAAGAAATCGATCATCGTCTGTGTCCCTGCCACAGCGGCCCGCGTTGGACTGCCCTTCTCCTCAATGCAGTCGATGAGTGCTGTAGCCACTTTACGAGCAGCCGATGTATTGCGAAGGGAGATCAATATCGCAGCATTGACAGACAAGTCAGAGACGATGAAGAACATCAAAGTCGTTGTCGTCGACGTCGGCGCCTTCAATTTCGGTCCGCTTGACTCGTTTATTCCGCCAACCGAAGTCTACAAGGCCATGGAAGGCTGGAGCTCGTCGGAGAAATTGACATATGGACCCTCGTTCGCGTCTCTTTCGCACGAGGTTGCTGAGCTGCCCTCGAAATCACAGTGGACCTCATCTTTCAGCGAAGCACACTCATATGGAGCCCCCAGGAAACCGACGCACATCTCTGTCTTTGTCAACAGCATCGTCGGAACGGTCGGGGGCGGGCACTTTGGGCCGTCCATCTTTGGTATCGGACTGGGCATCGGCAGACTACGGTATTGGATTCGCGGGGAACGGTTCTCGGTTGGAGCTGGCGGTAAGTTTGTTTTCTTTGTTGGTTTCTTTTTTCTTTTTTGGATCACAAATCAAATTGAACGTTCTTTCAGCGAGCACCTACAAACTCGCCTCCTTCCTCCCCCCGCTCCTCCTCGACACACTCATCAGCATCCCCCACTTCCTCATCCAGCTCCGGAACGCGCTCCTCCCCGTGCAGCCCTACCTCCGTCACCCGCCTCCTCTTCCTCCTGTCGTCAAGCCGCCTGTGCGGACGACGCGGCACGAAGAGGACGAGAGCAGCATTAGCAGCAACGAGCAGCTGTCGGAAACGGGCTCGGAAGCCGACGTGGAGAGTAATGGGGGTGATGGGACGGCTTGGGTCAATCTCAAGAGGGAGGAACATGTGGTTGTGTAATACGGAATGAGCAAACAACAAATTGCGTGCCTATCTCTCGGTGCTCAATCTCACCCCACTCATCTTCCAACCGGCAAACCATTCATATCTAAACTGTAACACCCATATGACCCAACGAATTGTTCAAGTAGCGTCAAATGTTGTATGTACAACCATTTGTAAACACACCCCACCCACTCTTTCCATTCCAGTGTATTAGCGAAGTCGATGATATATACATATAAAACCCCATGGTTCTACGTCGTTGGGAGACAAAGCGTAATTGGAACTCACGAATTATTCCTTCTAGGAGACGCAGCACCAGCCACTGTAGGTGGTGGCGGATTAATGACATTCGTAACCCCGATCAGCTCACAGAACTTGACCGTCTGCGGATTCGTATACCACGGCGCTATCAAGGCAAGGCAACATTCAGAACACTCATCGCACAAAACCACAACACCTACGTTGCGCCCTCCTCCCCCCCATCCCCTCCTCCCTCCCCGGCCCGGGCGCAGTCATCACAAACTCCTGCACCTGCGCCACCTCGAGATCCTCGATATCGAGCTCGGGCTCGCGCGCGCGGAGGTCCGCCGCGATCTGCGTGCGCGCGTCGGCGACGAGGGCCCGCGCGGCGGGTTCGAGGGGGAAGAGGCGCTGGTGGTGCGTGAGGGAGAGCAAGGGGTGGAATGCGCGCGAGATGGCGAGCCATTCTGGGTCGTAGGTGAGCCGCGGGGGAGGGTTGTTGTTGGTGGCGGGGTCTGTGGGGTGGGTTGTTGAAGGGGATGGTTGTGGTTGAGCGGTGGATGTAGAGGTGGATGTTGATGGAAGAGGAAGAGGGATATCGACGACCTATAGCCAGTGAGTCGAGCAGGCAGCGAAAAAAGAAAAAAAAACTGCACAGACCTCGAGATATTGTCGGTGATTCCCACATTTGTCCAGCGCCAGAAAGCTGGTGGCGCGCTGGCTGGGTCCAGGTACAGGGCGACTCCAATTCCGTCTTTGCGGACGGGGGATTTGTGCTGGTGCCGGTGCCGGTGGGGGAGGCGGAGCCACCTCATCCTCCAAGTCAGAGAGGGCAATCTCATCCGGGTTCAGGGGTGCTCGGGACGCCGAAGGTTCAGATGGGACTGTCACCTCGATGTCCTCATCATCGATGAGTATCTCGTTTGGATCGCGAGCAGCAGTCGTGTTTTGCAATTGCTCAGGTGGTACAGCCGACGACGCCTCCAAGTCTTCGTCTTCAACGTCGATCGCAATCTCACTCGGATCGCGTTCTGCTTGTCCGGCAGCATCAAACGCGAGGGCCTCTATTTGCAATGCTTCACCATCGCCATGAATCACACACGCCTCAAACCTTGTATGCAGATGCGCAGAAAACCACCACTCGGGCTGCAGGGTGGTCAGCAAACTCCAAAGCGGTGGGGAGCCCAGCTGGCCGGACTGAATATCGCTACGCAGGAATGATTTGCGCTGGAGAAGCTTCGGTAGATCGCCGTAGTCTGTGATAGACTGCGGCCAGTCGTGTGAGAGGAAGACTTGCGGGGAGGATAGCTATTAGAAGGAAGGAAAGAAAGGAAGAGTTAGGTTAGAATTTCGAAACAAAATCGGGTGGGGTTTTTGGAAACGCGCGGTGTACGTACAAGAGAAAGCTTTCGAACAGCGTATTCGCGAATGTGATAGATGCTGCGAACGGTACTGCGATCGTACGGCACTTTTTCGAAATGGCCTGTGTCATAAATAATGCTGTTTCAGCTAGCTGAAATTAATGGAAGGTAAAGCATTCTGGACGCGACGAACCGCGTGGAAAGTCGTGCGACTTAAAGATACCAGACGCGCCAGCAATGCGAAGTCCATTGACGCGTACGCAGCCCGCCTCGCCAAGGTAATAGATGTTAGGCGCCAACCACCCGCCGTGATACAGCTCCCACATGTAATTCGACGCCTCGTGGTTGCCGCCAATGACAAGGGTGAGCACAGGCGCTGTCTTCACACCGGTATAATATTCATGGAACCCTCCTAGCTGCTTGTACTTGTCGGGAACAGCCATGCATTGGAGGTCTTGATGATTTCGGATTGCCTGAAAGTCGCCGCAGATGAGGAGGAGATCGACGGTGTAGTTGTGCTTGGACTCGAGGGATTTGATTTCGGCGTATATCTTGCTCAGCTCACCGTGGCAGCAGCCCTCCACCGCGACCTTCATCGCTGCAGCTTGGGTGGATGATCGTGTTGGGGAATGAACAAGGCCAAACACGACAAACCCATTTTGGGAACACTTCCATCTACGCGATGGATATGGCAATTACTTGGCGCACGGAATCACGGAATCAAACTATTTTAGCTACGCTAAGCGAGGTATGAGAATCACAGGATTCTTGTGATCTAGCGTCCACCACCAAGAATATAATATCCAGAAGCAACAACAACAATTAACGATACAGATATGTCGTCTGTCCAATACAATGGCTGAAAGCTCACCGCAACCCCCGCCGCCGTCCACCACTGGTACGATTCGCCTCGGCTTTCCGAAGTTCCTCGTCGATGCGCCACATCCCCCGCGCGAACGACTCCCGATCAAGAGCCCCCGTCCGTCCCGGATCGCATTCGTTCCTGAAATATCATATCACATGCATTTCAGTACAATTCGCGAGGAAGAATTTAAAGGTCGGGCGTACCAAATGGAAGAAAGTAGCGGTAAGGGTAAACGCGAACGGGACCAGAGAACACGAATGACGGGCCCTGAGAGCGTTTCCGCGTCGTCATCCACCGCGGTGGATTGCGAGTTGACGCCAGCACCGTCGGGGTCACGGATGAGGTCGATGGAGAGACCGCGCCAGCCTGCGGCGGTGCGACGGCGCGGTGTGAGGAGTGCGGGCCGTTGGCCATGAGCGGTATAGAGAGAAGAAAAGAGAGCGTCGTAGCGACGGCGGGGGGCAGGAGGGACGGGGGGCGGCCGGGCAGTGAGTGCGGCAATGGGAGTGGCGAGGGCGGATTTGGAGGTAGATGCGGACGCGGAGGAAGAAACGGAGGTGAAGCTCCGTATGGATGCGCGGTCCGAAGGCGGTGGCGGCGGAGCGGGTCGGCGAGTAGGGGGAGGGGGCGACACAGTGGTAGTTGGCGGACGCGCGGGGAGTTTTGGTGGCTGCTGCTGCCTGCGGGCCATGGCCTTTTCCCAGTCATGTGAGATGAGGGCGGCGGTTGTGGGACTGGCGAATGCAGAGGACGCGGAAACTTCCTCGAAAGATTCTGCAGAGCTGCCTGTGGTGTGCTCGATGGTATGCTGGGCTGCAGTAGGACTCGGACTGGGAGACCTGTCGGACAAAGAAACGGAATGAAAGGAGGAGATGGAAGAGCCGTGAGTGTGGCCGCGACTCTCGAGTGGCGGATAAGTGTGTTCCACTGTCAGTGAATCCCCTCTGCGCACTGGCAGGGGCATAGTTATGGTGCTCTTCTTCGCAGGGAGTGATGCGGAGGACGAATTGGATTTGAGGGACGTGAGTGAGGGTTTTCTCGGGGGTAGCGGAGGGGGTTTCACGACGGATGGTTTAGGTGGAGAGAAATGAATAAGGGCATCGTCGGAATTGAATGAAGCCTGGGTGGGGGTCTTTTTGAACCCATTAGAGCGGGGAGGAGACCCGTCATCGAATACCCAGTCTTTAAGGTCGATTTTAACGTCGATGAGCGATGATTTATTGCTCGGCGGAGACGGCGATGGCGAGACTTTTGGGGGCGTCGAGGGGATAACTCGGGGCTGTAAAGGACTCTGGAGGGTGGTTGAGCGCGGGGCTGAGAGGGACTCAAAGGCGGTGATACGGGATTGCAGGGAGCTGGCAGGCATTCCCTGTTATAGCGATCGTGGTGGAGGAGGAGCAAAGAAAATATAAATAGAACAATAGCTGAACTCCCACCATCATGACCGACGCTAACAGCGACGAACTCTACGCCGTCGCAGGTCTGCACCTCCTTTGACCCTCCAGCACCACTTCATCTCACTATGGACCTCAAGACTTTTGTCTCATTCCAATGGGCACAGGCGCTGTATCAGTCGCCGCAGAAATTGCAGAATGTCAGCGCATTCTAAGCAAGTCCGGCCTCACATACAAGGTTAGAATGCTGCTATATCATCCTTGCAACGTATAACGGCCTTGAACAGATGCAGTACGTGTCTATCTCTCTGTGTCTTTGTATCCCAACGGCTTGAATTATCGTGTATAGCGGTTATGGGACAAATATCGGCGCGTCTCGTTGACTATTCTTAACTCCAACTATTGAATCAACGGCGTAGAGGGTCCCTGGAGCGCCGTCTCCAAAGCCATTCACGACTGCCATGCCGCCGTTCACGCTCATGGCGCACCTCGTATCGCCACCGACATACGCATTGGCACTCGAGTCGATCGCGAGACCGCTCCGGGTACTGGAAACGACCACAAAGTGCGCCGTGTCCAAGAAATCCTGCAGCAGGACAACGCAGCTTAAGTCCCTCCTCAAAAACGAACTAAAATTCATAATCCACCTTTGTATGAATTGTACGATAGCAAAAACACGCACCGATAAGCGAACCCTCTTTCTAAGTTTTCTTTCTCTCGGGACTCTTTACTTTGCCTCGCTGCAACACCAATCTTGCTTTCTCTACTCAACCGGGCAACACAAGAGTCCTTTGTGAACACAAGGCATATAAACTCAAGGCTTCGCAGTCTGTTCCTACGCCTCTCGCCCCGAAATCCGACGTGCTGCGCACGCCTCCACTCTCCTTCAAACTCTCATCCATACTGCTTACTAATTGCCCAAAATTCTTCTTCATCGCATCTGGGTACGCAGGTTTAATCAAGTTCTGAATTCATAGACCTGGATTTAATTGCGTCTAGCTCCTCTGCGCAGGTTTCCTACCAGCTTTCTTCAAACATACTCTGAATTATCGGCGCCAAGTCAAGAGCCATTCTACAACTACAACATCCAATACTGGGAATAATAATGCTTCTGCTTATGCCTGAATGCTCTCATGCGTCCTCAGGGTCAGGATTGGCGGTACGCATGGCTTGTTGGTCGACACACAAAGGCGAAAATGACGCGCTCTACAGATACCTTGCAACACTAATGAACCTGAAAACGAAGCGCCGGGGACCGAGGAGCTAGACGAACTACCTCTCGTTCTTTTAAATTTTGCCGTTTTCCGTCTGAACGGTGCCGACGAGGAGTCTCGCGGCGTCTCGGATGAACACCCGGATTTAGACAGCCAACTTGAAAGGCCGCCTATTTCCCTCCAAACGCAAGTGCGGGTATGTATACTATATATGCGCCTATGTCATTGACTCAGATCCTCGCACTAATGCGCTGCGCTATAGACTCGGACTACGCAGCGTCATTCAAGTTGGAGAAAACCCCTCACGAAAGGCGGGAACAACCAAGTTAGTGTCATAATCTAATCTATCTCCCACTATTTCTTAATCTATAGCGGTGCAAGCACCGGTCCCCTACTCTGATATATAAGGTGTCAGTAAAAAAAAGAGAGAGATACTAAGTTTTTATTTGATGTATACCAAGGCGGGCCGGCCAAAGCTCGCTCTGTCGACGCTTGCGCGCCGACCAGCTCTCATTGGCAGGTGAGGTTTAAATTTTTGGTAGACAAGACTGCCAAAGCTCGCCCGGTCGACGCTTGCGCGCCAACCAGCTCTCATTGGCCGGTGGGGTACTTGACTTGCCAGCGGCCAACATCTGATACATCATATGAACATGAAATCCGCGCAGTGGAGTAAATGAAGCCGTAGCCTTGATGCCATCATCAATGATGGCATCTGAGTGAGGGGTGGATTGGGAGTTCAGCACCACAGAACCCTACCTCTGTAAACAGAGTAGGGGATTCCTCGGCTTATGTTCGCACACTATCAGCTCCACGACCACAAATGCCCCGCCGGCGCTCCCATTCAACACAAACAGCGGAAACCGTCAACAACGACAACAAGGTGTAATGGTTCGGATGAGAAGGAGAACATTCCTCCGTGGCGGGCGTGGTAGCTCTCTTGTAAACAACGTTGGAGGAGTCTGCAATTCGTCATCTCGGACCTGTACATATAACCGTCTAGTGTATTCCTTGCCTCGAAATACTATATCCCACTGGCATGGGCGCGGTCATACCATATATAGAATCATACGCTGCGAATTCGGAACTTGCCCACCATGCTCCGCCCGAGAGCTTCAATGCCGCCAAGAGATCGCCATCCCCTCAATGGGTTAGAATCTGAGGTGTCGGAATCGCGCAGCGTATACCGATCTTAGGCGGCATTACTTCATGATGCATATGATCGAAATCAGGTGACCGCGAAAATATAAATTTCACCCACCAATGACTCGCCAACAACTTGTTTCTAGCCGCCATCTACCTCTTGGGCTTTCCGGCGATTCTGCGCAACCATGGGCCGCGTCTGGATGAACGATGTCAGCCCGCAAAGTCCTCTAGAAGAACAACCCATCATCGGCCTCATCGGAATGGGTGCGATGGGTCATATGTACGCAAAACATTTCTCCAAGGCTGGGTGGAAGAAGTATGTAGGGCTCTTTTATTCCCTTCCTTTTCTTCAGATATAAACAAGCAATTTAATTTGTGGTTGCATAAAGAATTCACGTTTGCGATCTCCCAGCCAAGTATGAAGCCCTGAAGGAGGAATATAGTGGTCAGACCTTTTCCCTGGCTGTCTCGCGTGGTTGGTTTTTTGTTCATAACCTCACGCAGACGTGCCTGGGGTGACCGTACTCCCGGATGGACACGCCGTGTCGCGCTCCTCGGATTTCATCCTTTATTCTGTGGAAGCAGAGTTCATCGACCGCGTCGTCGCGCAATATGGCCCCTGTGCGACTTAGCCTCTCTCTCTCATTTCAACTTACTGTAAACTAATTTGAATCAGCTACAAAGATTGACGCTATAGTGGCTGGTCAAACTTCTGTGAAAGCCCCCGAGAAGATTGCGTTTGAAAAGTACCTTCCGCCGGACGTACACATTGTTTCGTGCCATTCTCTACACGGACCGGCAGTGTCACCAATTGGCCAGCCATTGGTGAGGATCTTATATCATCGTGTGATCAAGGGATAGGACTGGAGCTGAGTATATATATTTTTCGTTTAGGTGCTCATACAGCATCGTGCTCCTGCGGATGCTCTCCGTTTCGTGGAAAATATTCTTCGCTCATTTGGATCGCGCTACGTCTACCTCTCGTACGAAGAGCACGACCTCGTCACAGCCAATACTCAAGCAGTGACGCATGCTGCATTTTTAAGGTAACACCCACGTACCCTTAGACAATATCTCCACGATTTTTACAATGCTTTCATTCACAGCATGGGAACCGCGTGGGCAGCTGTAAAGTCGTACCCATGGGAGCAGGGTCTCTACGTCGGCGGCATCGAAACCGCCAAAGTCAACATCATGCTGCGGATATATTCAAGCGTGTGGCACGTCTACGCCGGTCTGGCTATCCTCAACCCCAGTGCGAAGATACAGATCGATCAATTTGCGGACAGCGCTACGGAGCTGTTTAAACTTATGCTGCAAGGCACGGCTGAAGGGGGCGAACAGAGGCTCCGCGAGAGGGTGGAGTGGGCGCGCAATACCGTATTTGGGGACGAGATAAAGGACGGCAAACGACGCGCACCCATATTACTCTCCGAAGACGTCCTCGACAAATTCTCACTGGGAAGAAAACCGCCGCAGGGGTCGTCTTCTAATGCGCAAAATAACGCCAATTCGCATCTCTCTCTCCTTGCCATGGTGGATTGTTGGGCCCATTTGAAGATCCAACCGTTCCTTCACCTTTCGCTGGCAGCGACGCCGATATTCCGCCTCTTCCTCGGAGTGGCGGAACACCTTTTCCGGTCGCCTACGATGTTGAATAGCGCGATTCATTCGGGATTGTACGACACTTGGCACAGGCGAGATGATCTTGAGTTTGTTATCGCTGCGCGGCAGTGGAGCCAGTGTGTTAGTTTTGGTAGTTTTGAGTTGTACCGGAGGCGGTTTGAGGAGACGAGGAGGTTCTTTGAAGGACGGTTTGAGGAGGCTGGAGTGTTGGGAAGTGAGATGATTAAGGCAATCATGCAGAGTGAGAGGGTGCGAGAGGCTCAGGATTCGTAGCGGTTGTTTATAGTATGTTATTCTAACGGAGGATTCCATTGTAGGAGGTTGTATTAGTTGTTTGAACTCGGGGTTGATTTTAGAAGATCAGACAAGTTCAATACTACTGCTGGTTGAAACTTTGAATTTGAATTCACTAGCGCTCCGCAGTGCTGCTCCTATTTTAACTCTTTGACATTGTCTCATTTTTTTTCTGTGAAGCATCTTAATTGCTATTCTTGTTTAGTCTCTACACCGGCACTATACTGCATACACTGAATACATGGTGTGAAACAAGTATGCAAGGATAACAATGCCGCGGTTTCAAAAGAACTGGTGAGATGCATGTTGAATAGAGAGGTCATTGAAAACAAGCACGATATCACGTCCGAAACAATAGCTAGCCCTGATTTTGATTCTAGTACATATGACGCTAGAAGTATGATACGTCGTCGTCAGATACGAGATTTGAGGTCGGCGAAGGAAGTTGCCTAATCATCTTCCCCGGTTACATATGGTGGAGGCTGCTGGCCGAGAGCCACCTGTGCTTCCAATGTCGCCAGTCGCTGCTCAAGAAAGTGCAAATCTCCTCCGTTAGGTGGATGCGTAGGAGCTGAAGGAGGAGCTATCAAAGCTGATGCCGGGAATTCCGAGTCGTCCGGCACATAGATGTGATTCTCTTGCAACGGCGATGTACCGAAAGGGCCACCGTTCTCCGCCCCAGAAGGGCTATTCCTGTGCCCTAAGTTTGAGCTTAGCAACAGTACAGGTATGGAGTAAGAATATAAGGTGCATACTGAGTCGAGAACCAGGTGTGTGCTCGGGTTTCCGCTGGTGACTGTCACCAGCTTTCGGTATGTCTGGCGTGAATCGATGAGGGTAATCTTCGAGGCGAAGAGGCTGCAGAACGGCGGCTTTCTCCGTTGCTGATTCTAGATGGTGCCGGCCCCGACAATAAAACCATGAAGCCAATACGACCAAAATCGAGACCAGAAGGGCGCCAACTATTCCTCCAGCGATTGCACCCGTGTGAGGTTTAGACAGCGATCGTGGGTCCGATATGGTCGAGGGGGGAGTAGCTGGAACTGTTACTGTTACGATTGACCCGACAGAGTCACTGCTGACCCGACAGAATCACTGCGGCAGGTGTCAGCGTTTTGAAAAAAAGAATTATTGAGGTAACAGGGTACGTGGTGAATGACACTGTCCTGCTTTGCATGAGCTGCGGCATATGGAGGAAGGTAATGAGGCTGACATGGACGCCGAGGCCGCTCCTGTAGGTTTACTAGACTAGCCAAGTTCCTGTCAGCCGTGGCCATCAGCAATGAAAAACTGCTAACGAACACAATTGATGAGACTCACAGCTGCGTAACATTGCTGGCGAATTGAATGGACGTCGTGGACACAGCACTCCTTGAATCGGGTCAAGATTGATGTTCGTCTTTGTACAATATGCGCACATACGAAGAGTGGGAAGAAAGGCGCCTTTCCATTCATCACGTTAAGTATATTCAGCATGCATTATCTGCAAGATGAATGCGCACGGCGGCAGAACACTTGACTCACTATTCAACAATCAATCTAGGGAGCTGTAATACCGTAAATAGACTCACGGCGTGGGCGGATTTTGGATTGAGCTGCTTGCTGTGACTGTCAGTTCCGCTTTCCAGATTGAAAGCACCTACATACCTGGGTATTTCTGGGTTCCCACTCGTCACAACCGCGTAGTCGAATAACGCAGCCTGAACATCGACCCCAGCTGTGTCTACAAAATTCAATACCCAATTCACAGTATGTGTCTGATCCGAGGCAAGGCCATCCGCCGAGAAAAACAAAGCGTTGCAAATGTACAGCTCGCTGCCTGTGTAGCGGTGCACATGTTCAATGTTGTCCAACGTAAAGACGATGTTGGGCTCCAAAGTCGCTTGGTCAATCCCGAAAATATAAACAGCAGACCCTGCAGTCGTTGAATAAGAGACAAGACTATGAGTATGTGGATCTGACCGATGAAGGTAAATGAGCCCGAGGCGGGATTTCGAGTATTCCCGTCATGCCAAGTTCCATTCCGTGCTTGTGAGGGATCCGGACTCGACGCGCAGAAGCTACAGGGCGAACTCGGGGTTATCGTATTCCATGAACCTGTAAAGGTGAAGCTTGAGTCTGAATCGTCGAAAGTTGTATTCGTCGCCCCAACGACCAGTTGTGGAATAGCAAGAAGGGAGGGAATGAAGGAATGTGGTAGCCGCATGCGAGAGCGGGAAAGTAGAGGACCAGCGGTCTCGTAGGAATTAGTGAATGTCGAGAATTTTCCCCTTCATCCTGGGAAGCCTTTCTTTCCCGAAGATATAAACTGCCTTGCGTGGGTTAAAGTGGTTCGTTTTCAGAGTTCAATACTACGAGTGGATGACTTCCCATAGTGGTAAATAATTTTTTTGGAATATATTTGCTTTTCCGGAGGAGATGCCGGGGGACCCCATCGGGCTCAGATCTCATTTCACCTGTTCTTAGCCCGTACTAAACCTTGTTAAATGGTAAATCTGGTCGGGGGGTAGGGACCCCCCGTTCAGATTTAATACGTCTGCTTATCCACTGAATAGATGAATTTGGGAAGTCTGGACCTTCTGCCGCTCTCGGGTGCTCGGTTGTTCCCGCTTGCCCTTTCGTCGGCAACCGTCGGGATCCACAACTGGTGGTGATGCCGGGTGGAAAATTGGCCCGTTTGATGGCCGCTACCAAATACGCGTCTTGACGCGTCGCAAACGCGTCGAGACACGCAGAGGGGACGGAAGAGGCTCATGCAGGCCTACCTAAGGGTTTTCAACCTGTGAGAGAGTTCTGAATTAAACTATTCTATGGCTACTCATGAAAAAGCATGCTGGAAACAAACAGATATTATTTCGACACCATCAAAGCTTGTAGTTGGCATCATTGGCACCCCTTCGAAAACAATATGAAATAAATACTACTATGGGAAGTCAACCAGTGACCGCCTTTGGCGTTTGCAACCTTGCTTTACTTTGAATGGACTTTTAGTTCTTTCTTTCTGTTTGTGATTGGTTTGTGACTTGAATTTGTATTTGTTATCTTTTTTTTTCTTTGCTCGGAGGGCGAATTCAAGACTGCACTGGCCACGCTTGGACGTGTTGTTTGCGCATATTTTGTTCTGGCATGATAGGAATATTGCCTAGCTCCGTCCCGCTAGTATTTGTACATGCGTGCGACAGCGTGCCGGAGTTTATTTGTTATTGGCAGATTTCGGCATGCGAATTGTGACTGAGGGGGACCTAGCTAAAGCAAGGTGATATTGAGAGTTGATAGGGAGCGAGTGCAACAGCGCTGAGGTGCAGACTTTCACGCTTCTACCGTGATGAGGAAGAGATCATCATGAATCATGTCAAGATTATCATTCAGACGGCGATGAGGTCTGCGCGATGCTGGCGCACAGGACGTGGGGAGGTAGAGGTTAAAAGGTTTGAAAGCGTTACATCATCCCGAGCTGTCAACAGATCCAAATAAGCCGGAAACGAGCGGAAAACAACAAAAACATCACGACGCCAGCAGGATTTGAACCTGCGCCCGGAAACCGGAACAGATTTCTAATCTGTCGCCTTAACCACTCGGCCATAGCGCCGTTGAGGTTCCTGGCTGAGGATAGGCTGTAGGCAAGCAAAGGGATCGAGGTATGTATGATAGCAAACCGGAGACTTGCCAAATTTGGAAGTGCCCTGATCTGGACTGAAAGTATTGTACGCAAGCGAGTGTGGACGGGTAGAGCAGCACGGATAGCAGTCCAGACGCGTTGCGAGGAAGGAGAGTAGAGGCGGAGCTTGAGGTATAACGGAGACTTGCTGGATTGGGAAGCCGTGCTGATCTGGGGCAACGACGGAGTGAATGAGTGTCGCCGCTGAACGATGCAGATACTTCGAGCTATGCAGTAGAGCTGTGGTAGGTGGCGACGAAGGTGGGTAGAAGAGGAGGAGGGCGAGACCAAGCTACGACTTGCCCAGTTTGGAAGGCGTGCTGGATCTAGACAGGCGTACAACACAGGTAGAGCAAGACAGGCTGTAGCACCGTCAAGAAGCTAATTGGGAATGGAGAGTAGATGAGGGTGAAGTCGAGGGTGAACAGGGTTCGACTTTGCAAAGATGTGCATATAACTTGGTCAGCGATACTGGCAAAGAATGCAATTATGCAAGCCGTCGGATTGAGAGCAATGGAATGAAGAGTGGACGTGGAGAACTGAAATGAGGTGGAAGAATGAAATGAGGTGGAAGAATGAAAGGAGTTGGAGACTTGACCGATACATTCCTGTCAATGCCCACGGCCTCTGTGCGCTGGCAGGTTTGGCCGTCCGACCTACCGAGAACGCTATCACTGCCGCCTTCACATAACCGCTAATTTCACAAATGGCATTATTACGGAGGAATTATACAAAAACTCGAAACAAGGGCGTTCGTTTATTTGCCATACCGCTCGCGAGCCTGTGAAGAAACAGTTTAGACTGGTCACTGAGACGGCCGTCAACACCTACCGCGTCTTTCGCTAGATGCACGTAGTTCCCGGACGCCTCCGTGATCTTGGCGATATCCTTGCCCTTACTTGCACCAAGACCTACACCCTGCGCATAGACCGAAGCCGAGCTGCACCGTGTTAGTTTAGGTCTCGTGAATCATCAAGGGGAAGGGCGAACATGGGATCCACTCGGCCTTCGCCCTCCGTACCAAGCCCTGTTCCTTCCGTCCAACCCATCATCTTCAAAAGCTTGTTCCCAACATTGTTTTCGTCCTTGCCGGGATTGACGGGTGGCGGAGGCGGCGAAGGAGGTGGAGGCGGACCGTCCGCCTGGCGCTTCTTCCCTGCAACCTTACCAGCGTCCTTTTCAGGCATGGGTGTATCCGGCTGGTTAAAAAGAACACGACGCTCGGATGCTCGGTCCCGATACTTTGGTTGTTCAGCGCCGCCAGACGAAGTCGCCTGGCGTGCAGCAAGCTTTTGACGAGCAACATCGCGCAGATTTGAATCCTTGAGGTTCTTCTGTAATGTCCACGAAAGGAAGCAAACACGAGAACAATGAAAGTCAGCCGAATTATTGGAACACAGGGGACGGAAAGTTGGAGAATGCGAGCCTTGTGCAAGTCTGATTCCTTGTTATGACGCTTCAATTGGTCAAGAGTCTTGAACTGGCGTGCACAGAGTAGACAGCTCAAAGCATTGACGTCCGAGAACTCAAACTCCTGCTCCGGCGATGGGACTTCCAATGTCGTCGACACAGCAGCAGACTCGGCAGTATTTGAGGTAGATGCCACCGGTTGTTTTGGGGGCGCCTGGACAGAGAGGTTACACCATGAGAACACAGACAACCCTAGTTCTGAGAACTATAGCCAAGAAAGATGCGTCACCAGAGCAGAAGGCGGCGGTGCAGCAGCGCTGTTGGTCAGTTCTTCTTGAACTTGATTCCACTTGTTGATGTTGTTCGCGGTCTGGGAAGGCATTCGTGTCACAATTAGAGCGGGGAACCAGACAGGGTAGTCTCAATCTCTAGAGCTCAAACAGCGTACCTTCTTACTCGCGAGCAGTGGTGCGACCTTTTTCCCTGTACCAAATGGCCATTGAGAAAAGATAGCAAGGGTGAGGACAAGGGTATCAGACCTTTGGTCAAATTGTCGTCAATTTCTGGTTCCGCCGATGAGTCGCCTGCCGCTCCATCATCTAAAGATATTCCTAGGGCAGCTTTGACGGGTACTGCGATATTATGAGATGGCGGTATATTCGTGAAGAATTGGAATGTGTTACCAGGCCCTGATCGGCCCAACCCTTTATTAAAATTCAGGGTGACGGGTTTGCTGGACAGAGGCAGAGCCGAAGGAGCGGCCGGTGCATTGTGAATGTACGTGTCATTATCACCTGTGTATCGCTAAGATGCACCCATGGCCTATGACAGACGAATTGCGTACCCTTAGGCTTCCTCTTGTCCTTCTTCTCTTTCGCATGAGCAGCCTCCGGCTGTTGTTGAGGTACCTCCACGTTGAATTCCAGTTGCGCAATAGTCGTGCCTTCATCCCAGTACCGTACCAAGGTACCCTCCTCCCCACCCAGATTGAGAGATCCCGAAACACATGCCTCGTCTCGGACCATTGGGTCCACCGGCTGGAACGAATAAGGATGCGCGAATGAAGCAGCGACCGGACGGTCCGAAATTCGAAACCCGGAGGGATGTATTTGCGACGACATGGTGGCACCAAGCACGGCCGCCGCCGACTGTACAGGTTGAAAGGACGCCGGAGAAGATGAAGAAGGACTGACCTGGTTGTCCACGAATTCAACAAAGGCAAAACCGAAACTGGCCAACGTAATCTTGTCCTTGATGAGGATGATGCGTTTCATACCCTTGGCACCTTGTTTCCCGGCACCTGATGAGGCAAGCATCGCTTGGTGAATAGCTTGAGGTCCAGAAAGGGGATCAAGGCCACGGAAAAGTAGGACGGCAGCTTGAGAGTTGCCAATGTCGCGGGTGCCGTCGTTCAAGTTGCCACGGTTCATTCTTCCTTTCTCGTGAGGAGTGGCACTTTGCGAGTAGTCTATTTTGACTCGGCGACCATTATGAGGAAGACCAGTCTCGAGAGCTTTGTAGAATGCCGCCGAGGCAGACGCGCCATGGGAAGCCGGGGGTGGGACTTGTATGAACGGAAAGAGGGGATCCACGAACGCCTTGGCGTGTTCAATGCTTGGAAATTGGGCAAAACCAAAGCCTTTGGATGAACCTTGTAAAATCCAACCGCGAAGAACGTCAATGAGGGTGTGGAATCAGATATACAAATGGGCAAGTGCCTGTTGATCTCTCTCGGATTATTGTGACTGTCTCGATGGTGCAACCGTTCGAAGCAAGGTATTTTTGAAGCTTGAACGGACTTCAGCAAGTAGGAAAGACGCAGGAACTCGACAAACATCGGCCTCGTTGAAGTCGGGGTCCAAACCGAGGAAAATGACATGGGGACTCGGTTCCGACGGTTGTAGGCGCTTTTTACCGGGTGGCGCGCCACCTCTGTGGTCTTGCGACGGGTCGGCACGCCCATATGAAGCGTTGTCGTAGGAGTTATCAGCGTACGCATGAGAGGCCTCGTAGCCCTGGAGAAGATATGAGCACAGGACCGCAAGGACGGGAGTCCAACCCACTCCAGCATTCATTTTTCTTCGTTTTCCCTCCGCAAAATAGTCATCCTCTCTGGAGTAGGCGTTTGGAGGATTCCAAGACTGTTGCTGGGCACCCCAGGCCTTGCCTTGGTCCCATTCACGACTGTGGGCCATAGCGGAGAAAAGTAAAAGTGGATGAGTGACTGTCACCCTCCCCAAAACGAACTTTGAATATGACGGGCCACGGTCAGTGTCCAGCCCTTGTCAGTGCCGTTTCTGACGATTCCCTGTAGCCCATGTCAAGGTTAGCTCCCCTGCAGCTCTCCGGGTCTATTCTTCATCATCTGTAATAGGTCCAGGATGCTGCGATTGAGCGTCAATCCATAATGGTTAGTTCAATCTCAGGCTCGGTCTCTGTTGGCTTAGGCATTTTGTGCAGAGAGAAGAGCAGTTCAGACACTTTCGCTGGACAAACCGAACAGTGCGTTCGACTTTCTGGGGGGTGTTGATCATACCTGTTGGGCTGTACCTCACCATAAGTGCAACTCAGGCGCGTCATTTTGACCCTCCTTCCGCTATTCCTCTTATTTTATCCTGCAGAACAAGTGGGATTGGACAGGGAAACGGAAAGACGAGCCGTTGAAGAAGTCTGTGTAACATATATCACATCCTCTGCAATTCTTTTGAAGTGGCCACAGCCGATCGTCTTCAACTCAAATCCCAATTCCGGCGTTGTATGCATTCTCGACTGCGCTTCGGAATGTCTCGAGCGACGGTCCGTGAATATTTATCCGCTTAGATTGGGCGTCCGGGTGTCGGAGGTTCTTCTTTGCTTTCGTCAGAGGATTTTTGCCAAACGCCTCGACTTCCGAATCTTGAAGTTCCGATGCAGTGAATCGCCCTGCCATGACTTCTCACGTCTCAAGGCTCAACCCAGTGAACGAGAATATGACCCACTTGCTGCTGCAACAATGCCTTCGAAGCCGACGATACCGCGTCAAATTATCCTGGTTCTGTTGCTGTCAAACATCTCTTGGTCAGGACCTGCGCACACTTTTTGCGGGAAGCCCAGCGATTCCAGATAGGCTGCACCGATAATCTCGTGACGCTTTCCAGATGCTCACACCTTCGCTGAGCATCTCGTCTGCCATGAAGTCTGGGAGAAATTGCCCGACATCGTGTAATGATGCTACGCACACCGCGGCGTCATCAACGCCCCATCTCCTGGCTGCATCCGTGGTTTGGAGCAAAAGCTCCTTGTCTGGATGAGCTCGAACCGGACGCTGGAGGTCCGCGGTCATCTCACGAGTTGAGAGACGGGCTCGCCGATGTAATCTGCTCCGCCCTGGGTATAGCCGTAGTAGGCGGCTTCAGAATATTCAACGGCCCCACGCTTGCAATAATTCGAAGAGCCCTGTGACGACTTGAGCGGCAGCTCTCTTCGCCGATGCTTTAATGTTGACTGCACCAGAGTGATGGGTTTTCTCAGGTTCTAGTTTCAAGCGCGCTCAACTTGCTTCTTCGACAAGATCATTTCTTTGCAAGTCACTCATGGCAGGCTGTATCTGGGGGGCTCTGTTGTTCCCAAGATTGTCAGTCTCGAAGGCGGCGCCGTGGTTCTGACTACAAAAGATAGACATCCTTGAGCCTCCGGATCCAGCTTGACTACGCAGAATTGATAAACGTGCCTTGTCCGGTGGCGAGTGCTCAGGCGTCTGCTGCTAGGCTGCCTAAGGTAAAGCCGGCGTTGGAATGGGGACGTAACTATTTAGTCCCATTCAAAATGATTTCACGATTGTCTTACCCTTTTTTACTAGTAGATCTTAGAATGCGACAACTCTACCGCACAATGATTTGTGTATTGCCCTTCAGTTGGAAGGCGCTATTTCGACTGTCCCTGTGGTCATGACGGTTCTGACCATTCTGGGGGTACATACCTGGGCCTCCACTGAATCTTCTTCGTGATATGTTAACGTGTATTAAAAGAGAAATTGCTCAACCTTGAAGAGGCCCAAGGGGGACGAGTTTGGATAGACACTGCGTTCCGGGGTCGCCTAAACAGAGTCAGCCGAGCTGATGACATGTCACTGTGAGGTGAGCGTACGTCACTACACAGCGTCCGTTTAGTCGCTTACGCGCAGGGTATTTTAGCTGGAAAGAGGTGTCTGCGAGACGTCTAAACGGACATGGTTTTAGCTGAGTGCAGCTTAGTAGAGGTATGTGTAGGCGATCCCAGCATACCTCTGCACATCTAAACTTACCTTCTCCCCTGACAGAAGCTTTTCACTGGTCTCAATCTGATGATTGGAAGATGGTCAAATCGTGATATCAGGTGAGAAAAAAACAACATGAATGGCCGTCTCAAGATGTGCTGAACTCTGTCTAGGAGGCATAGTACAGGTAAACGAAGTTAGCGTAGCTCTGTCCAAGCCGATACGCTGAGCTACACAGACCTACAATCGGCTAAACTGAGATTCACTGAGCTAGACTGAGCTGCATAGAGTCCGTCTAGTTGGCTAGACACACATCCCAGTTAAGCTCAGTGTAGGTTGGCTGACCTCACCCTCAGTTTAGGAAGGGTCGGAACGCAGTGAGAGTGCTATGAAAGTCATGGCGTTGCTATTTCGGACTCTGACCCTCGTAAGATCAAGTCGAGGCTGAGCTAGAGAAGTATAAGTATTCCCGATGAATCGGAGTAACTACCGCTTTTTGAGCTCTCCTTCCTTTTTGGGCTTTCGGAGGTTAGGTGTTTGAACGTATTTGTCCTAGTCACAGGGTTAGGGTTTCTTTCTTTAACTGGTTCCACGTTCTGTACTTAGTGGCTTGACGATGACAAGATCTGCAGCCAATCTCAAGCACCGTACTTATCAACATCTCGAATGCATCAAGTCAAATTGGAAAATCCACAGCTTTCAGACATGAGTCAAGCCACAATGGGACGCAGCGATTAACCACTTATAAACACTCGAAGCTGTGAACCATTACTTGCTCTCAACCTATGTCTTCTTCCACTGTATCAACCACTGTCTTCGTTAGTCGCGGCACGCCGAATGGGGTGGTCAGAACGACAATCAAAGCCTCCCTCCCACTCGACACGCCGTTTGAGGACCTTGTCCCTGTGATTCAACCTCTCGTTGACGCGAATTCGCTGCTTGGTCTGGCTGCATACTTGCCCAGTCCATTGCGACGACGTTCACTCAAGTCTGACCTAGCGGAATATCGCAT
This sequence comes from Favolaschia claudopus, assembly GCA_037176885.1. NCBI lineage: Eukaryota > Fungi > Basidiomycota > Agaricomycetes > Agaricales > Mycenaceae > Favolaschia > Favolaschia claudopus. The sequence goes on along the minus strand of JAWWNJ010000041.1, from coordinate 1,081,131 downwards.
CCAGCCAGGCGATTGCACTAGTTGCCTGACTTTGAACGTGACGACGGGACGCTCTACGTATGAAGGAACTCTGAATATCAATGTGTAAGCCCGAGTCTTGCTCTGATCGCGACAATGATCGATGCCATCTCTTAGAGACGAGCCGTTGGTACAATACTACAAGAATTACCGCCGTCATCACGGATTTTCCGCCACCAACAAGACCTCAAGTCAATCCAGCGTGGAAACCACCACGAAAAAAGCCTGGGATGACAAGAAGAACATAGAGGTAGAGTGGAACACCTCCACTATCTCTGTGGGACCTGCGAAATTCAATTTCAACCGTACCTTGCGTGTGCCGGATAATGCGAAGACTTATTCTCTGCCACCTGTATGAGCGACCCCCACTTGTTCACGTCTGTGCTCATCGGTAGCCCTGTGTTTCTAGGGCCTTGGGACATTTCCTGTCGTCAAAGCTCAGGATCATTCGTCCTCTCTTCCGGGTCATATCAAGAAACGTGGAGGGTATATCATGGTATATCCTCGTTCGCCGGTTTTCATTGAGACTCTTACCACCTTCTTTAGCCACTTTTCCAGCGCGAAGCGCTCTGGGTCAGCATCCAGGCCGGTAGGTTGGAATTCTTCGAGCGTTTGAGTAGTATTTCAAAACGCATCGTGTTCCAGGTCATTGTGCAATCAAGGTCTCGGTCGGTGGTAGGTGGCTATTTCACTTTGATGTGTCTCTTTCTGAGACTATACAAGGCATCAACGCAATCACTGGTGGTAAGCGTAACAACCCGCCGCCGAAAGGTGGGCAGGACTACGTTGTTGGAGGAAAGCAACCCTGGCTTGATGGAATTGCCACTGAGCCTGGAGTTGTGCGCCAGGTGCGTTCCGTTCTATCAGTGCATCGTCTGCATGAGTTTCACGAGGTTTTCTTTTCAGTTTGTAGCTATGAAGCTTGGACATGGCTATACGATCGAGGAACAATTGTCGGACACTATGAATGGAGGAATACAAATTGACGTATATCCTTCGTTGGTCGGGAAGGTCAAATTCCAGCGCGACGATTCACAGAAATCGGAGTTGGCTTTGGACAAAACCCCGCAGCAGCTGGGCATGAAACCGCAGACACGAATCAGGATGATTGCGTATGTCTGTACTTCTGTCTTTTCTTTGAAACGTGCTCAGCGATGCCCGTGTAGATATTTCACCATTAGCACGCTGCGTGATATGGTTAAATACGTTACAAAAGAACCGGTGCTTCATCTGTTCCATGGCATTCCTCCCTCTGTGATTTACATCAAGACACTGACTGGGAAAACTGTCGAGATCTTGTATGACAGCTGCATGACCATTGACGAGCTCAAGAAGGAGCTTAATGCCAAGGAACACATCCGTCCCGATCAACAGAGGTTGATATTCGCGGGGAAACAACTTGAAGATGGAAGGACCCTTATAGGTAGGGATGCTTTCTGTCGACGAGTTTGAGCTGATTTCTCCGAATGTAAAGATTACAATATCCACAAGGAGAGCACTATTCATCTTGTTATGAGGTTGCGCGGGGGAGGTTTGTTTCTTCCTTTTTGCTTAAATTCCGACCAGTTCATTGACGGGTCATTTCATAGGTCACCTACCCTTGGAGGGCGGTAGAATGGGTATTGCAGCGGGCGGCAAGATCACTCAGAAGATATATGAAGATAGCTATGCGCCGGCGGTGTATGATGAGGATAATGCACATCGGGTGTTCATTCATACAGTGTCTACCGCTGCGTGGGAGGTATACGTTGCCGCTTTTCAGATTGATAGTAGCCTGACGTGCATTCCAGGTCATCACCGGCGTTGTATGCCCAATCACGCCCATAACTCCCGGGTGTATGTGATATTTTGCCATGTCTTTGAAAGTTGCTCACCGTGTGTCTAGTATACAAGGCCTACGACTACCCGTGGTTCTCCTTGTTTGATGAACACCTTTCTACGGTCCATCAGCAGGGTGCCTTCAGCGCACTTAGTTCCATCGCCAAGCTGGATAACGCGCTGCCATCATACAGTTTGATTGACCCGCAAGCGCCTCCCGACTGCGTTCGGCATTCGAGGACCAAGGCGACTTGCGTTGCTCGACCTTGCGGCCATACCGTTTGCTCTGGCTGCTTCGGAGAGTCTGTCATGGCCGGGACATGCGTGGTCTGCAAGCAGAGGGTTGTCAAGTTCGTTGGATTTGCCAAGCCTGTTCCTTCGGTCAAACGTGGCGGGGGGAGCGAAGGGACTTGGTGGGAAAGCGAGGCACAGATTGAGGGGGTGGTGAGGGGCAGCAACGATGTAATTACTCTACTGCTAGAGGAGGACAAGGTCAGTAGGTTGTACGGTATGTAAGTTAGGTTTAGTAGTTGATGATGTATCATCAATTTCGGCGGTAAACGGGTCGTATAAAAAAGATAGTTCCCACGAGGAAAGTTGTCCCGTATCACTACCCTCGTCGACGATGCTCACCTCGCGCGGCGCCGTTGCCCGCCTCTCCCGGAGAGCTGTCTCCTCCAAAGCTAAAACTAACGCCTTCTTCTCCACCGCCGCCCTTGCCTCGCGAGCCTCTCTTCCCGCCACCTCACAACCGAACCAGCGCTCGGTCGCTCGTCCTTCTTCTTCCCCCTCCACCCCAGGTCAGTTTCACGAGTACAAAGCATTCAAATCTTGTTAAAAACCATTTCTTAGCTCGCTCGTACGCGACAGAGTCGAAGGCCGTCGTCGGCGCGGTAAAAACCGTCATCGGTGCTGTCGTCGATGTCCAGTTCGAGACTGAGAATCTTCCCCCCATTCTCAACGCCCTCGAGGTCCAGGACTTCTCTGGTGGTCGTCTCGTCCTCGAAGTCGCGTCCCATCTCGGTGAGAACACCGTCCGCACCATTGCTATGGATGGTACGGAAGGTCTCGTACGTGGCCAAAAGGTCGTCGACACAGGTGCTCCCATTCTCGTCCCTGTCGGCAGTGCTACCCTCGGCCGCATCATGAATGTCATTGGTGAGCCCATTGACGAGCGCGGCCCTATCAAGGGTGTCAAGCTCAGCCCCATCCACGCCGACCCGCCGGAGTTCGTTGACCAGTCCACCACTGCTGAGGTGCTCGAGACCGGTATCAAGGTCGTCGACCTCCTTGCCCCCTACGCTCGTGGTGGTAAAATCGGTCTCCTTGGTGGCGCTGGTGTCGGCAAGACTGTGTTGATTCAGGAACTCATCAACAACGTCGCCAAGGCTCACGGTGGTGTCTCTATCTTCTGCGGTATGTGACACCGTTCTTCATACTCTGTTTGGTTCTCATTCTGGTCGTCACAGGTGTCGGCGAACGTACTCGCGAGGGTAACGATCTGTACCACGAAATGATAGAAACCGGTGTCATCAAGCTCGACGGTGAATCCAAGGTCGCTCTCGTATTCGGTCAAATGAACGAGCCCCCGGGTGCTCGTGCTCGTGTCGCTCTTACCGGTCTTACCATCGCTGAGTACTTCCGTGACGAGGAAGGCCAGGATGTGTTGCTCTTCATCGACAACATTTTCCGCTTCACCCAGGCCGGTTCCGAAGTGTCTGCTCTGCTCGGTCGTATCCCCTCTGCTGTCGGTTACCAGCCTACGCTCTCCACCGACATGGGTGGCATGTACGTTCAGCACTCATTTCTTGCTATAGCGTTTTAATTAAACCACGTTTCAAACAGGCAAGAGCGTATCACCACCACCAAGAAGGGCTCCATTACCTCCGTCCAGGCCGTCTATGTCCCCGCTGATGATTTGACTGACCCCGCCCCGGCCACCACCTTCGCTCACTTGGACTCGACAACTGTGCTGTCCCGTGGTATTGCTGAGCTCGGTATCTACCCCGCCGTCGACCCCCTCGACTCCAAGTCGCGTATGCTCGACCCCCGTATTGTATGTTTCTCCGCTGTTCTATTTATTTAATGCTGACGTGTCGTGCATCTCAGGTCGGCAACGAGCACTACGACACCGCCACCGCCGTCCAGAAGATCCTGCAAGACTACAAGTCTCTGCAAGATATCATTGCCATTTTGGGCATGGACGAGTTGTCTGAGGAAGACAAGCTGACGGTCTCGCGCGCACGGAAGATCCAGCGGTTCATGTCGCAGCCTTTCCAGGTCGCGCAGGTGTTCACTGGTTATGAGGGAAAACTTGTGTCTCTCAAGGACACCATTCGGTCGTTCAAGGAGATTCTGTCGGGTCAACATGACAACTTGCCCGAGTCGGCGTTCCTAATGGTGCGTCCTCTTCTTTGCCTCGACTTTCCAGTTTATTCATCGCATCCCCTGCAGGCCGGCACCATCGAGGACGTCAAGGCCAAGGCGGAGCAACTCGCCAAGGACATGGCTGCCTAGATAGACTAAATCGAATTGAAATGCGGATGGCTGGGTTATGAAAAGCAAAATGCGTCTGGTTGTTTGTGTACGGCGCAGGATTAATTGTGTCGTGGTGTCGTTACTTTAGAATTTTGTCTCGTTGCGTACACGACGCGGTCCGTTCGTTTTTGTGGTCTCTCTGCCGTCGCACTGCTCTTCGAATAAAAAACTATACTTCCTTTGAGGGCGACTTGCTTCATGACCTCTGCATGAACCAGAACCAAATAAGTCAAAGCATGTCCGACCTTCTTCCCGCTTCTTCAAGTTGACTTTCAAGTTCATGTTGTGTCGCTCACGTTGGAATTAACCTTCACCTGAGTGCTACAGAGAGGGTAGCATGCCATATACATCCAGTGCTTCCCTCAAGCTCTGTATTGTTACTCTGTTCTTCTACTACTCCTCATCAACTTGGAATCGAAAAATCGCCGGTTGGGGTCTATCTGCTAGGAAATAGCGGCCGCAAGCTAATTCTTGTCCTGCCACTTCGATTGCGCCGAATATCTTGCAATCGAATGGTGATCATCTACGATATTACCCGCGTCGGCGCTATCATGCACGTTCCGGCGCTGTAAGGTGAAGCAAGTAACTGTCGCGGGGAAAGTTTCCAATGGCCACGAGCACCCAGAATTCAATTCTTTCTGGGATATCAGCTGGAATGTACTCAAATGTGACAGGACACGGGAGCCACGGCGCAGACTCCCTATCCATAATCCTGCTCTGAACAGCTGGAAACTTGGGCTCACTTTGACCGATTTGCATGGAACCTTACTTGATCGGTTGCAACCAGTATCCCCCCCCCTCCCCCCCAATTGACACACCAGTGAAAAACAAACACGTCAGGCTACTTTTCTATGCAGTTCATACTTCTATTCCGCAAAACAAACAAACGCGCTTGGGCACCGGCACACTGCCAATCTTTCTGAGGTTGTGGTCCTGGTTCAACTTGTGGAACACGGATTGGACTGTGACTGCCCACAGCTCAGTCTAGACACCGATCTTGCAGATACTCACGGTCCAAACAAATACGTCCGCATACTGTATACCGTCCTCTCTGCGATATCAAGGCCTGTACCACAGCGGTGTGCGTACTAGTAGTATGGCCGTCCCTCGACGCTTTTCCTGCCGATCTTGCTTGGGCTCCGTGCATGCTGCTCGGTCTTTCTGACACCTTAACCACTCGGTCACCCGACCCTCGCACTACCTTGGAGCAATAGAACTGACTCCGGGCGTTCGGGGGAAGTCGAAAGAAGCAAAAACAAGCGAAAACGAGCGAAAACGGCCAAGAAACGCGGTAAGTCTGTGATATCACTCCAAAACCTCCCAATATACGTTCAAAGTTGTCTGCTACACATATATCAAGACCGAATATACCCAAAACAAGTGATAGTCAAGAGAGAAGCGCCGAATTGTGTCCCAATTCCAAATTGGGAACGATATTGATGATGGGTCACACAGCGTGACCTGTCACCTATCGCTCCCTGCTGCCTCATCGTGGCGTCGCCGATTGTCACCCGATCTTTGGAGAGGGGGAGTAGTGAGTCTGGGAGGTCGGGGAGAGCTTGAAGAACGAAAAACGAGCAAGACGGAGGCTATAGTGAGGCCTAGTGAGGCTGTGTGACGATCGTGACATGCGTCAACCGCAGACTGGGAACAAGATGAATGCCCACCAAGAACTGTTGCGAATACCGGTTGTCCTCCGCATTTAGCAGTCATCTCTGCGGCATTACCTACTCCCACTTCCCCTTTGATCAATCTCCGCCTCCTTGACTCAACTTGAAGAGCTTTTCACTTACCTCAGTCTTACCTCTCAAACCATCACACTGGAAACCATTCACCCAGAAGAAAGTCAACAAACCACCTCCTCTCTCCCCTCCCTAATCGTTTACCCTCGAGGTCCGTTTCTTTTCGCAACATTTTTCGGTTCACAGGTCCCCGTTACCTGAACCTCTTAATCGAAACTCTACAGTACATAAGTAGTTGGAGGTCATTCTGCACATGGAAGCTTAATAACAGGCAGACATTGACATAGACGGACAGCTATTTCTCTCCATTTGCTTGCTGTACATCTGTAATATTTAAGGCCGTCCAACACAATTAACACTGGCACCGTTGAAGAAAAACGAGGATATGGCAAAATGATTAACGTCGCGTCCACAGACATCCAACTACAGGTCGGATATCCGTAGACTTTACATGCGCGCATCACTTGCACACTAGTACAACGCGATTGCGATGGGGTCGGTTGCCAATGAGTGGAATCATGCTCTGTGTTCCGCGTCCCTAAACACAACGGAGGAAGTCAAATTTTACAGGCATTCGTCGTGCGCTGCTTGGTTATGAAACGACGATGGAATTAAGATAAGAAGTCGATGGTCAAGTTGTCCCTCCTACAATCACATTAGTACTAGAACCCTGGCATCGCTGAACTCGGAGAAAACGAGGACATGGCAAAATGATTAACGCCGCGCCTACCAACATCCGACTCAATGTCGGATATCAGTGGGCTATACATGCGTACACCACTTGCGCATTAGTACACAGAGATGATGGTCGAGTCTATTACTGGTGAGCGAAACCATGCTCTGTGCTCCGGGTCCCTAAAACAACTCATCTGACAAGGAGATTTTATTAGATGACATGTGTTGTTAAGACTCTCTCGGACCTCAGCTTCGAAGCAATTGAAGGCAGCTGTTGACGTGCTGACGATGAACTCGGTCGTTTGGTATGTGCAAATCATAATTGGCTTTCTAGACAGCACATTCGAGGAGTTGTGACATTCAGCGCAGGATCGTCGTACTCACTTCATCCTCGTAGCGGAAGCGTGAGCAGACAAGAAACAGTCTGCGAAGATCACTATACGTCGGTCAGCGAAATCATTGATATCCCAATACTTTGCGTCCGCCCTCAAGGTCCGTGTCTTGCCGAGCTTCGTGAAGCCGCGTGTCGTGGTGTGTGAGTCTAGGCATCCCCGTCCGTGCATGCTGCCTCACGCCGCGATTCTCCCAGTGCGAATCCGAGTCGAAAAGAAACAGAAGCGAAGAAATGCAGTGCCATGAGCATCAATGTGCAAGATGCAAAACATCGTGGGCAAAGGAGGGTAAGACGAAGGCAGGGAGGATGCCCTACACACTGGTGTCTGGGGCCCCGACCCAAAGCGACTAACCAACTCGCGCAAGAGTGTTCTTTGTGATCACAAGAGTCAGAAATAGATCCTCAAAAGGCGAGATGGGACACGATGGTCCTGCGAGAGGAGACAGTTTGGGAAGATCCGCCAGAGAGAACGACAACACTGATACGTCTGAAAAAGCGTACTGGCGGTAAGTCATCTTGTTCAAATCTTCTGAGATGGAACTAGGGAAAAGTCAGTTGCATATTGACGGAGACGGAAACATCGTCTGTTCATGCGAAAAACCCGACATAAAATCGTCTTCATCAATGTCCTCTCGAAAACTATCAATCAACGCGACATTCGGATCTACACGACTGGAAACTCGCGTGTTGTTGTTGGGCGGGGCGTGGATGAATAAGGAAGAGAAAGAGCAGGAAATTACACGAGCTATATACCGAACTGCTCGTCGAAAGATTGCTGCCCTGCACGAAGAGATGAGCGTCGAGCGAAAGAATAGGCGCATGAACTGCACACACACCATTCGTTTGTAGGGCAGTCAAATTTGAGAGCGACAAGATAGGATGGCAAGAACCGTACCCCCGGCCACTCAGTGGCCCCCGATAATGGCAGTGGTTGACCGACGCATTCCACAATTTTGACCTGATCCGGGAGACCCACGCAACTCTCAGATGAATGGGTCACCTAAATGCAAAGAAGCGTTCAAACGAAACAGCCCAGCGGCGAATCTCTGAGGAAGGGATTTAGGCGGGGCTTGCGAATCTAAAACGGTAAGAAGAAGTATAATCGTTGGTGACAAGGTCACAGTGAAAGCACGGAGGACCCAAGGAAACTCGAGTTCGATGATGCCTGTCGCGATACCGGATAAGGCACATCCTACAATTTTGGCCAAAAAAAAAGCTCAGTAAATAGAGTAGATTGAAATTATTGAAAAAGGAGACCAAAAATGCTGTTATTCAAGATAAGCGAGGAACATTAGAGAAAACATTATACAAGCTGCAGAGTCCGGGCACCACGCACAAGAGAATGTGCAGTGCGATCAATAGAGCAGACGGCATTAAACCTTACAGCAGACGAAGAATTGATAAAGTTCGTCAAGCGCAATCCAACCACAACCACGTGTGTCAGTGTGCTTGCTGACTGTGGCTTAACCTCGCGCTGTAGATCGGGGTTCTCATCGCACCAGCGGGAGTAGAATGTAAGACGACGGTATATCTGCAGAAATTGAGGGCCGAGAATTGAAGTGTGCGAAGGGAACAAGAAGAAATATTGCCAGACTGAGAGGTCAATGGTTCAACATTCGTCTAGCAGTGGTGAAGCAGACGCCAGCCAGGTTGCAGAGCAAACGGCGAGATGATCCAACTTCACAAGGGATTATCGTGGGTCCTGCAGGGAGCGATAGGTGACAGGTCACGCTGTGTGACCCATCATCAATATCGTTCCCAATTTGGAATTGGGACACAATTCGGCGCTTCTCTCTTGACTATCACTTGTTTTGGGTATATTCGGTCTTGATATATGTGGAGCAGACAACTTTGAACGTATATTGGGAGGTTTTGGAGTGATATCACAGACTTACCGCGTTTCTTGGCCGTTTTCGCTCGTTTTCGCTTGTTTTTTTGCTTCTTTCGACTTCCCCCGAACGCCCGGAGTCAGTTCTATTGCTCCAAAGTAGTGCGACACTATAGCATGGAAAATCAGTGCTGAACGTACATGCCACCCATATCAGTGGAGAGCGTAGGCTGGTGACTTGAGCGATGGAAGGGGGGCAGAGAACATTCCCGACGGCGTCCGTCGGTGTGACAGCACGCCTCTCAAGCTCAACCTCAATTCCACGAAAATACCGATCGGTATTTTCACTTTCAATTTTAGGTCGCGGTAAACGAGTTCCGGTAACATAACCATCACTGCGTTTAAGGGGGTCGTCTGCAAAATATTGTGCGATCCCCGTCCACATACCGAAATTTGTGAAGGGTATATCAGACTCTTGCATCATTCTATGGGCTCCAATTTTTGTCCAGGGCTTCTCTACGGCCTGAAGAACCCCAGACATCGGTTTCTCGGCGGTCATACGGCTGGGAGCACCTTGCCGGCGTTTGACAGGCGCTCAAGATCGGCCAATGATCGGCCCATGTCGCCCGAAATCCGCAGATTTTGATCGATCCCACGTCTACAGGCCTGCCGACGGGGATCTGCCATGATCGGACAAAGTCGGCCAAGTGCCGTGGACGTACCGGCTAAACGCAGTGCATACACCCGAGCAATTATGTATAAAACAAAGAGCCGCGTACAAAAAATTAGCTAGAGAATATTAACTTGGGGAAGACTCGTTTGTGAAACCAAAGTGAACGAAGATGGTCGGGTGAAAGGTCAAGCTGGGACTTGATTGGATGCGACGTGGTTGACCCGCAGTCCTGATCCCCTCCCTTTTTCTTGTTCAGGTCACCGGTACCGCACCCACGCGCTTTCGCAATATCGCGAGCCCGGCCACAGACGTGGAGGAAAATCCCACTAGTGTATTTAGGTTGCAGGACACCGCAATATCCGTGATTGCATATGACGAAGTGACCTACAAACCAGTGAGCATGTTCGACGCGAAGCAAGCAAGCAATTATTGATCTCAATACGCACGTTGTTTGCCCCCTGACCCTGTCCACTCCTTCAGCTTCCCCTCGTGTGCCCAGGCGTAATTGCGTTGCTCCGCCTTAGTCGGCCACATATTTGGAGGGCAGGAGCACACAAATTCGAGGCAGACGTCGATTGCCATGGTCACCTCCAACCACTCCGGCTCCGCCTCATCCTCAGCGCGATACACAAATAACCCCTCGGCCCTCTCCAGCTTGAGATCTGGAAGCTCTCTGTCGACGAGAGCCTTGTTCTCCGGTCTAGATAATATCTCACAGACGCTGACCGTCACGATACCGAGGGACAACAGAAAGGTGGGCAGAAGGCGACGCAGCGGCTCAAAATTGAGCGCACTATGGAGGTAGGGCAAAGGGAAGAGCGAATGGAACGTGTTATTTTGAATAACTTCGGCGGGCTCGCGCGGTTCGCATGCGTGCTTGGAGTTTTGGTTGTTAGCAATCACTACCTTTCCACACAAACGGCAAATTCCCGCGCGCCATCCGTTTGACGTTCTGCTGCCAGTCTTGTCGTTGATGGCCAAGGTACAGGTCCGCCAGTTTTTGATCGCTTGTACGAACTCCAGCAACAACTTGGTGGGATCCTCTCGCTCTTCTCGCTTCTGACGCAGCGTGTCGGTACCCAGCAGACCACCGAAGGACAACGCAGGCTTGTTGGCGGAGAGGGCGGCATGACTAGCGACGGAACGCGCATAAGACTCTGGGTTGGTTCCAGAAGCAGTGGCGGCATTTGCCAACCGCCTGTCCCGCCGCCGCTCCAGGAACCATTCTTGCATCTCTTGCCCGAACGGATCTTTGTGGAAGCGGTAGGGAATGACATGGAATGGGTCGGGGTCTGCACCGCCGCGGCTCAATTCCCGGTAATGATGTTTTAGCTCGTCGAACTGCGCACGCCGCTCAACAGAGTGGGGGTCTCCGACCGCGTGGGTCACTCCAGGGATCGCAAAGTCTTCGGCTTGGACCCTTGCGGAGGGGGGTTTGCGACCAATCGAGCGTAGATGGCCCTGAGCCCAATTGAGAAGCTGATATTGACTCTTATGCTCATTGAGCTCCTCTCGAAGGCCGCACGCCACGGCCCTGGCATTGGTTCTGGATACGAGCGCCTCCAGGAACCCCCAGACATCCTCCGCTGACCCATTTTTCCGATCCAAGACCATGCCCTCTTTCTCCATCACACACACCTCCTCAAGCGCCATCCGATTCAGGAGTTCGACCGATAGGATAATGCTGTGCGCTTCGAAGCCGGTTGCCGGGTCGTGCTTTATCCCACCCGTGTGGAGATTCGATATGTTAACAATGAGATCCGTCGAACGCGGTCCGCATCGAAGTATACGGAGCTCTCCAACTTTGAGTATATAGCCAGCGACAGTCGTCTTTTCCGGGGTCCACGTATCAGAAGGCATTTCAGGCAGGAAATCTTGTATGTGAGCAGGTGTGCGACCCTCGAGAAAGGTCTGTTGGAGGCCGGGAGGAAGTGTGCGCCACGCCAAGTGTAGATAGCCACCGCTAAAGATACTGTCGACGACCTCGGACCAAGACGACGTGACAATGGCACCAGTCTCTATAATGATGCGACTTGTGAACAGGCAGTGCAACCAGAAGTGCACATTGTCGGTCGTCAACGGCCACACATTGAACGTCGGGCCCAAGCGAGATGCAATCAGACTTGGAGCGAGGTCTCCGTCGGGTGGAATGTCAGGGTAGAGTGTACTTGCAATGTGACGGAACGACTTTAGTGCTCGTCCGGTGGTGTTGGACCATATTCCACCAACAGCCTTGCTTCCACGCCGAGCTTGGAAATCTTCCAGACTGATAGTGTCCAGAAAACGAAGCCCGGGAATGAAAGCACCACGACGACGAAACACGCCCGGTCCATTCTGGAGAACTGACTGGTAAGAGTCGTCGGAAATGACAGCAGCGGTGTGTTGCCGAAGATAGTTTTTCTGATCGTCCAGGAAGGCAATAACTCTGGCAGTTGTATCATGAGCTAGATCAACACCAAACAGCATCGATGGAGACTGCTTGAATGTCGAGATGAGAGTGGATGCGGCTGGAGAAGGACTAAACTTGGGAAAGAACCCGCCGACAGCGCGATTGAGGCCATGGGCGCCAGAGACAGTGATAGCAGACACCTCAGTGTCTCCACCAACTGAATCGGTCCGCAAGCCGGACGACGTGGGCAGTGTGAGGTCGTCAAGGTAATAGGAATTCCAGGTCACATAGTCGGCGTTGTCTGTCGCCCAGTTGTTGAACCTACTATGCTGCTCTTGCAGGTCTTGTTCGAGGCGGTCATGCGGGGTCTGCTCGTCCGTGACGCCAAAGTAGAGCCCAAAGCCCTGAATGCGAGGAAAATCTGTGGACGACAGAGACTCCAGAAGTGGTGCCAAGGCGTCGGTATCGAGCTGCAGCTTGACTGCTAATTGTAACAGCCTTTGCTTTACCACATCAAGGTCCAACCCGAGTGCCAGCAGAGATGAAACACCCCATGCGAGATCGGCAGAATGTCGTTCGATGTAACGCCATGCGCATGCCTCTGGTGTGCACTCGGGGGAGTCGTCTCGCGGGGAGGGGACCCGAACGTAGGTAAACTGCCCTTCGCTTGTTCGTGCATCTCCTTCGGGGCTGAGAACGAGAGCTCCACTATCGATGCCGTTTGTTACCGCAGTTGACAGGTTGCCAGAGGCGATCTCAAGGAAAAAGGTTCGCGTACGCGGAGCAAGACCGTCGAATACGGGGTGCTGGGGGGTGACGGTATATATGTGCTTGTGCATCGCACCGACCGTATGAACAGCGTACAGCGATTTGACAGGGGATGTCGATAGTTGGAGTGCACTCCGCGCGTCACAGGTCCAGGAATGTATATCCTCTACTTGTCGAGTCCACATTCGCGTGACCAGCGCGGTAACATCTTTGACATTAGGCTTGCGCCCAGGATGAACGAATTGATAGTCCTATAGGGAAACATTTCACAACAGCATGACTTATGAGGCTCACGCAAACCTACCTCGCCATCACCCACAATTAGATCGACCTTCATCTGATATCAGCGACTAGAAATCAATTGTATAACTAGCAACGCACCTCTTCTCGACCCTTGCCTTTTTGTAGGCGAGTGTGTGGCCGTTCCTCCGTCTGACGAACATAAGAGTTAAGAGTTAAATTATCGGGCGCGACGGCACAGACCTGAGCTCCATTCGAACTCTGACCCTTGTTGGAGAGTTGCCGCTCCTTGCGTTTGGTTTTGCGGGACCTCGGCGATCCGTTGTGTATGAGCGGTGCTGGAGAGGAGTTCTCCTTCCATCGGGACGAAGACTGTGTCCGGGTAAGAAACACAGAAGGACAGTGGAGGAATTACGCACAGGATGAGGTGACGTGACGAGCGATCCTGCTGTAGAAGCGGCGGTATCGACGCCCTGGGCCGCCACCTTTGACCAGATCAGCCAAACCCGAGGGAAAGACCACTGCGACTCACCGTAGGAGGAAAACCACCGTTGGACTCCTCGTCCTCAATCCCTTCGCCGCGAGCATCAGAAAGCGCGACGTCTGAATCTACTCGACCGGAAACCCGCGCGTTCTTCTTACGCGGGGCCTGTAGAAGAGAAATGAGCGAGACTTTGAAGATCCTGAATAAATATTTACTGGGCCGCTCGTCGAAATGTTACTGCCCTGCAAAGAATTAGGACGAGGAATGGGACACAGAGAGCATTCAAGACATACTGTCCGCTTCAAGGACATTGGGAAATGGGAGAGAGAGAGGGGATACGAGGTAAGAGGATGGTTGCCCGATCTTCATCCCAGTCCCCGTGAATTTCTCTGCAGTTGCTCTTCACATCGAGATCTTGGAGCTCGCGGAACACATTAAATGTGAAGGTGAAGAAGCACATCCGGACGGATGAGCTCAGCGATATCTTGGGGAAAGAGATATAGGTAGTAGTTGGTATCCCAAAACGGTAAGAGCAATTAGGATCGGCACTGTGAATGTGCAAAAGGAGCCGAGCAGAAATGTGATTAAAGTTGAGGGACGATAGCAGAAAGGGCACGGAGACCGTATGGAGTCTGTCCCGAGTCCGAAATCCTGCATATTGAAGAAATCCTGCACGTTTAAACAATCAGTTTGAAGCAATGAAGACTGAAAGAAAGAGACTTACTGTGAAACCAAGGCACTGCGCACCGAAGATATTGCGTATTCGCTGGTTGACAGCGGTTTGACAGCCAAAGAAGACGCGGATAAATTCATATCGGAAGTCGAAAGAGTGAAGAAGCGCTCTTGTTTCGGTGGCTTTGACCGTCCGGGGTCCGAGACGCGTCTGTCTATGCGACGCTTTCTCTTGTTGGTTCAAAGCTTGTCACTTCAGCATTTGACACGGTAACAATGGCATGTTTTAGGGAACGCAAGTGCTACTGTAGAGACATGAGGGCCACAGCAGATTGAGAGTAAAAGCAGTGAAGGAATAGAAAGGCCCCAATAATCCTCGTATGTTGTGGTCCCCTCCATACATTTGCACCCGGTTGTCAAAAACGTCGGTTTGATTGGGCGACCCGATATAGGATAGGTTTTGAAGAAGATCTGCGAATCTTTTAGTAATTCAAACATGTCCCGGTTTTGAGCGAGGTAGTCGCTGATGCCTCGCGCGAGGTACCATGAGAAGAGGCTCTGTATGAATACATGAAACACACCTGGCAGACCGAAGTCGTTTACAATCCCGAAAAAAAAAACAGAAAAAAACGCTTGTATCTGTGAAGTTGGCGTCAACATAGGCAGAGTAACGCTAGAGATCACACTCACATCCCAACGAATATAGTGTCTGGCTGATAAGGAGCACAGCTGTCCAGTCTCACCAACGCGCACAACGACATGGAGGGAAAAGAGCAGTTGCATCAATAAAAGTATGTACCAAAATACGTAGAATGCCCATTTTATGTCGTAGTTGTTAGCGCACAAAAAATAGATAAAATGAACGAAAGAAACAAAAAACAAAGAAAAGAAGAGAAGAGAAATGCGGCGACTTTGACTCGACGAGAACAACCGGGAACCAGGGATCTCGGAACGGAATGCATACGAGAACGGCCGTAGGAAGAGGGAGGGAAGAATAATGTAGGTAGGCCGTCGGACGACATAAAGTCGAGCCTCAGACAGCGGCAGCCGACATGCAGTCAAGCCTTGGATTGGAGGCAACATGAAGTCAAGCCTGCCAGTGGACGGGGCAGCGCAGTTGGAGCTGCAAAATGGGTGAGTAGATACGGGGGACGCGAGAGTTGTGACACACTGAGATGCAACTTCAAAGTCTAGTGCAAACGGTGCTGAGATTGACGTGAAGAGAGTTATTCACGGACCTCCGTGAATTCTGAACGCGTCCGGTCACAGCTACGCGTTCGTTCACGTGGGGATAAACAAAGTCACTGGGTCAACATTAATATAATACTTGGTGTAGGCTAAGGGTAGAAACTCAGCATACTGTGACTCACATGAATTAACACTGCAGCCTATCCATTCCCCACTTCCAACAATCTCCAGGATGTATTCAAGTTGCTTCTTCATGAGTTTGGCCCCAGGGGACAGCAGTGTTGAGATTGGCAAGAGAGTTGAGAGGTGAGTCAAGGAGGTGGAGAGAGGTCAAAGGCAAGGGCAGTAGGAGTAGGATGCCGCAGAGATAGCTGGTACTAGGACCAGGTAAAGTCCTGTAAAGTCGGAGGACATGGCGGGCATCGTTGCGCAATCGTGTCACGAATGTCACGATTCGTCACACAGCCTTGATCTTGCTCGTTTTCGCTCATTTTTGCTTCGTTCGACTTCATTCAAACGCCCGGTGTGTATTCTATCGTCTCACAACACTTTCGGCGGTCGGGTGACCGAGTGGTTAAGGTGTCAGATTTAAGTTTTCTTGATTCCTGATGGGTCTACACCCGCGCGAGTTCGATCCTCGCCTCGACCATGGTTTTTCTTGCATCCGAATCTGTCTTTCTTTGAATAGTGCCAGAACAAGCCCTCAACCAAACCACTGGCTTTCATTTTCTTACTTTTTGCAACGAACCACAAATAGCAGTGTGGAAGCGTGCTATATGTTTCTCGTAAGAAGAAGAAGATGTGGTGGGGCTTTGCCCCACCCCCAACTTGAACAGCCCCCAACTGCCTACCAAGTAATAAGTAACCTGTGTACGACGGAACTCAATCAAATCTTCAATTATCGATTACTCAGAGTCAATGGTTTGAGCCGTTTAGCGCGTGGAGCGCGCGTTGGCCGGGCCAACTTTGAGACATTGCTTCTGTCAATGAGAATGAAGAAATCAACTGCCAAACCTGAACAAGGCGGAGCTCTGGGCGCTGAGCGCCGGTTCCAATTGCCAACTCCGAGATGCTCCATTAACCATGCACTCTTTTCCAAGTCCACGGTACAAGGGAGGTCCGGAGGGCCTTTTGAGTAGTATGTGCAACTAAAAGTGTTTCCCCTTTGCAGGGGCGGTCGAGTTTCTAGCGGGACATTTACTTGTGAATTTTTCAGCAGCTACGAAGACATGCACGAGTTGTAATTCGAACCCAAGCTGAATACATATGTACAGCTTGTATTCGGTGTTCAGAAAAGCTATGAAACAATCAGCTGCAAGTTTGACGGTGCAGCAGCCAAACTTACACCAGTGACATTTCCTCCAGGAACCTGACGAACGCTAATGGCATATCAGTCCGAACATATCTAAGCTCATGCTGAACCAACACATACCGGCGAGTTGGCTTGAATTCTTCTACTTCGTCGTTTCCCCAGATACGTCCAAGAGTGCTGTTTCCTCCGGGAGCCTCGCGAACACGTCTGAATTCATTTACATGTCGATTCAACATGAAAGCGGATTATGAGACAATTGTACTGACCTGCTGGGCTTGGGGCCTTCGGGGGTTGCTTGCGAGGGCGCGTCAGTCGCCGAGGTAGGATCGGTGGCGTCGGGGAGCGCAGCTTTGAGTTGGGCCGGGGCGGAGGATAGAGCGTCGGGGGCATCTTCGTCTGCGTCTGCGAAGATGTTGGTTCGGGGTCCACCTGGAGGGTCGCGCACACGCCGGGACGGTTTGAAATCGGAGTTGGAGTTGTTGGGCGACGATGTAGAGGCCGGTTCCGATGCCGTTGCGGGCGCTGGAGTCGCCTTCGAAGGGGTTGTCGAAGACAACCCGTCGGCGTCTGAGATTTTGCCAAACTTGGCGTATCCTGCAATCCTCTTCGACCTTTGATTCAAAGAGAGATGATGGGCGGTATCTTACGGGGAAGCTTTGAAATGTTCTGGAAGTTTGTGTCCACGGTGACATCTGTTACGAGGTGGATATCAAGGCTCTCCCATAGTTTTGAGCGGTACCTATAGTCCTTGATCGAGAGTTGAGTATCAGGTTAAAGAGGCGCATGATTCGGAGTATCATACTTGAGAAAGTCCAACAAGGAGCGTTTAGTGAAGACTATGCTGGTAGAATCCCAGTCAAGCATGCCTACAGGTGCGGCATTATGCATAAGTAAGTCACCGCATCGAGTGCCAGTGGGAAGTAGAGCTACTTGCCGAGGTTATTGGCCCAGTCCCTCTCGCTGGCCATATCGATCGGTGAAGTGGGGGTAAAGCTATAGCCTCAGATGTGGGAGACGATTGGGAATTGAAGGAATACAAACTACCTGGCCATGGTCGTGGTGTTGGTCTAAGCGAACGTAGCAACAAACGCGTCGCGTCACGCGTTACCGTGACATCCTTGTGCTGAGGCAGCTTAGCTGCCTCCAGCGCCACTCATCGGGTCGCCGGCATGCTAGCTGTCTTTTCTTGTCAAGTCCCCGCGATTCTTGTCTTCGAATCTTTTGCTGGATAGCTGGTTGAATCCTTGCAAAATTCACATAAGTTGAAGCGATCAAAATCATCAAACATACTGTGGTTTACAACTTTACACTGTGCCGACTGGAGCTTGCTATGCTGGATCTAAACCCGAGTCCCAAGCTGACGAGATCGCGAATCAGCAATTCACAAGAGACACGACGCTTGCGACCTGGGCGGTCGTCGGGCGGTCGAATGAATTGACACACATGACCAACTGACATCTGCTACTCGCTATACCTCTTGTGCTTTTCCCAAAGCTTTTCCACATGTCTCTCCAGCGCAAGAAATATGCGCAGCTCTCTTGGACGGGCTCTCTTGGAATACTGCTCGCTCTAATCCCACTCCGTGAGCACGTTTCCAAAGCACATCACCGTGTCTCGGGCACTTACAACGACGCATTGAGCAGCAGCTGTTCTGCTCTGGAGCGTGGTCACAAAGATGTCGTACAGCAGTGAACGCACCCTCAAGCGCATCATCGGAGACTCTGCTTTGCGATACATTATCTGCTCTCTGAGCGTTCCTCAACTGCAAGCTCTCTTCGGGACAACGCTAACGACTTACTCGAAGTGGTCAAAAGCGGCGAATCTACCTCTGGTCATCGACGAGCTCGGGCAAGATGCGCGGTTACTGTGGATTGGACCAAAGCGGCTCGAGAAGGTCGTCCTCTTCGTGCATGGTCAGGATAGAATAGAACATTCCTTGCCATCGCGTTTTTGACCATGAGCTTCATTCAGGTGGCGGCTTCTTACTCCCTCCCGGGGACATGGCCCTCTCGTTCTGGCAATACGTCCAGCTCGAGCTGGAGAAACAAAATATCGAGGTCGGATTCGCGCTCCTCAATTATAGTAAGCATACTACCCTCCCCCCGCACAACCCCCTCACCCGAACGACGACGCACCCCCAGCACTCTCCCCGCCCGCATCCTTCCCCACCCCCCTCAAACAAGCCGTCCTCGCAGTGAACTTCCTCTTAGCTACAGGCGTCACCCCACAAAACCTCCAACTCGCAGGCGACTCAGCCGGCGGCAACCTCGTCCTCCAAGTCCTCTCGCACATCCTCCACCCCCGGCACGGCGTACCCACACTCAATCTACCTAGACCCTCGCCGCTCCGCGGTATGCTCCTCCTCTCGCCATATACGAACCTGTCTGCGGACAGCAAGTCGCATACGGACAACGACTCGAACGACATCCTCACGCAAGCGACGCTCAGGGATTGGGGCGCACGGATTCTCGCTGATGTCCCAGATATGAGCCGCCCCTTCGCTGAAGCAGTTCGCGCGCCTGCGGGGTGGTTTGACGGGGCGGATGAGGTTGTCGAAAGGGTGCTTGTGACTGCTGGGAGTGCGGAGATTTTGAGAGATGATGTTGTGGCGGTTGCGGGGGCCCTGAAGAAGTCGCATAAGAAAACTGAGCTTGTTGTGCAGAAGGGTGGACTGCATGAGGACATGTTTTTGGATTTTTTGGTTGGCGAGAGGAATGTTGGGAGTTTGACGCCGCTCACGGTTGAATGGCTGGCTGCGGGGTTTTCGAGTGTATGATTTGCTGATACTAGCGTACAAACTGTACTTTGTTGAAGGAGGGGAATCAGATATCATTTGTACTGGGTTTGAACGCAATAGTGGGACTCGATTTATTGCATATGAGCAGAAATGATACAGTGGAACATGATATGATACAGTGCGGTACGATGCTATTATGAAACCTCCTCCATGTCGTCGTCGTCCTCCTCCTCCTCCTCGTCCACATTCTCCATCTTGACATCGGAGTCTCCAAAGCTGATGAGCTCGCCTGGAAGATCCCCGATATTCCCCCGAGACTGAACATGCATAAGTGAATTCGAATCAAGCAAGAAACAGAAAAATGGCTCACATCCCCATCCCTGAACGTCTCCTTGAGCTCCCAGAGCGACGCAAACTCCCCCGTCTTGTTGAGAAACGCGACATCCGATAACACTTCCTTGAGATAAACCTCGGGCTGCTGCGTACGCTCGCGAAGAGGTTTGATACCCCACCGCGGTTGGTCTCGAAACAGTTGGAAGATGAGATCGAGGAGCTGGTTGCGAGGTATACGAGCCATGCGTTCGAATTGGCCCTTAGCGGGTTTGGGTTTGGTTTTCTGAGTGAATTTGTGTCAGTCGCAGATACTCTAGCTCTAGCGTCGAGGCAAAAACAAAGGCATACCACCAAGCTGGAGAACGCGCCATCTGCGCCAACGCTGACACCACTCGTGAGACGGTTCAGCGCGCCACGACCACCAGCCATGCCCGAATCCTCAATACGCATAATCTGCCGCGTCGGCGTGTTATATTTAAGATGCCGATCGCGCATCTGTCGACGATAGCTCGCAGTGAGCGCCGGCCGGAGATTACAGTCGTGCTTGATGCGCCCGGTGAGGATCGTCGTGCGAGCACGCGTATTCGGTGTCGCAGCCGCAGCGGAAGTCGAGACGCTCAGACTGGGATCTTTCGGGCGTTCCGCAATGACCACCTGGTTGTCGACGTTGTCGTTGACCATGTCGAGCTCGTAGCAGTCTGGTTCCGCGCCACCTTCGACTGGGTATGATGTCGCGTGAGTGAATTGCGGGCGGTTGGGTATTTGGGGCGGAGGGGTTTGGTTTTTGGATGGGTCGATATTGGGGGGGAGGAACAAGAACATGCGGGTGCGTTCGCCGGGTTTGGTGCCGGGGTATACGCGTACTGTGGCAAGATGTACGTCTTCTTGATTTATAGCTGTCCAGCGCTCGAGGAGGAATTTTGGGATCTGGGGAAGGTTAGTGGCAGGCTTCGACCAGCCAACTTCACGAGAACCTTGACAAGCCAGACTTTGCCGTGTCCCTGGTCGAGCATGAGCTGCTCCTCGGGGTCTGGCTGTGATTCCTCGTCGTCTGCGCTGGGCTGGAAGGACTTCTTGTCATCCTCGGCAGCATCCATAGCGATGAGCACAAGAGTAAAAGGACAAGAGCGTTTGACGTGTGGCGGTGCAACAATTAGAGTCTTCTTCAACTTTTGACTCCGATGTTGCGCTTGACCCCCGCGCTGCGCGCGTCCACCAGAAATTTTGCGGTGGCCCGCGTATTGGCGCAGCCTGCGCGCGTCGCTGCAGTCCGTTTCAACTCCACCACCGCGCCGGTCAACGACCTCAAAGCCACCACCGTCGAGACCCACACCTCTCCCCTCCCCGAACCGCTATCCCCCCCGGAATCCGGCACAACCGACTGGTCGAAGAGCTACGCAGGGCTTTCAGAACAAGCGTTCTCCAAGGAAATCGCCGACGTTCTCCTCGCGCCGCTCGAAAGCAATGATATTGAGATCAAGCCAGACGGGCTTTTGTACCTCCCGGAAATCAAATATCGGCGCGTGTTGAATAAGGCGTTTGGGCCTGGGGCGTGGGGGCTTGCGCCGCGTAGTGAGACCAATGTTGGTCCGAAAATTGTGAGTCGCGAGTATGCGCTCGTGTGTCATGGGAGGTGCGTTCAACATTCATGTTGCTTGCAACATGCTTGGTTCTGACACCGGTGTAGGCTAGTCGCTATTGCGCGTGGGGAGCAGGAATACTTTGATCCTTCTGGCATCCCCACCGCGACCGAAGCGTGCAAAAGCAACGCGCTTATGCGATGTTCCAAAGACCTGGGCATCGCGAGCGAGCTCTGGGACCCACGCTTCATCCGCGAATTCAAAGCAAAATACTGCGTTGAAGTCTTTGCGGAACATATCCCCACAAAGAAGAAGTACGTGTTGCCACACACTTGTCTCTCGCTGCCACCATTTACTTTTTTCGACTACAGGAAGAAACTTTGGCGCCGGAAAGATCAGCCCAAGCTCAGCTATCCGTACCAAGAGTAATAGATGTGTTTCTTGCGTTCAAAGCTTCCTCTTGTATATAAATCACGTCAAACAAGCACCCCACACATAATCAAAATCATTCAAGTCGTGTCTGTACACAATAAGTATCGGTCGTTACCCCCGCTCAAGTCAAAACTTGGACTGAATTCTCAACACCTCTGCCTCGATCGCGGTTGGAACACGTCTGTCTTCCAGCCATACCACCGTCTGTGGAATTGTGATCTTCGAATTCGAAAGCGGTCAGCCGAGAACTAACGATTGAAGAAGAATAGGATACGAACTCCAGTCAAATTAGCCACGGGAGTCGACGCGAGAAAGCCAGTTTCTTGGTCGAAAGCAAACATGGCCGTACTATTGCTGTTTCCGTTCACGACCACGAGCCATTTTCCCGTCTCATCGAAATGTCAGAAGTTGAAAGACTTGGAAACAGAGGGTGTTTGAATACCTTGTCAAGGGACATGCTCCGTGGATTCGCCCCGCCGCTGCTGGTGATACTTATACGGGTCAGAGCTGTTTTCGCTGTCGGGGGGTTGATTCGGAAAACTGCGATGGATCCTGTTCCAAGTGGGACAGCATCGCGATTGGAGGCAAGTAAGAATCCTGTTATGACGATCTGAGACATCAGAAGTTGACGCTTTGGAGGGAAAACGTACTGCCGTTGGGTGAAATCAGAAGCTCTGCGGCTGTTGAGACGTTCATCCCGGCGGGAACTTTGAGAGTCGAGACAGCGGATCCCTGAAGCTTCAACGACATATTGTTCCGGGAATAGTGCATGATCCAGGTTTCGACGCTATTGTCTTCTTCATTTACAACATGCAGTCGAGGGAGCCAGTCGGATACCACGGGAAAACCTGAGAGGACGGCGTGGCGTGGGCCTGAGGGACGTTTGGGCGAGGGTTGGTCGTAGAGAAATGTGGCCGAGTTGGCGCCGATTTTGTAGACGTGAAGAGAATCCAGGCCGTCGTCCGGGTAGATCAGGTATTGACCCTGGAACGATGTAAAGCTGATAGGTGGAAAGATACTTATTACACGAGAGGACGTACGGTTATATCTACGATACCGGAGTGAGGTCTGTTAATGAGCTCTTAGTAACTAGGTAGGATGAGCCTGCGACGTATTAGCCACCTGGCCTGATCTTGAGGGGATGGAAGGGGATCCGGAGCAGAGAAAAAGGTGGTGGTAGAAGGAGGAATGGGGAGACCGTGAGTATCCAATGGGACTGTTGCAATAGCCCCAGAAGGATATGAAGCTGCATTTCGGAACAGTCTGTTAAGCGCTGCTAATATATGGAACGAGTGCGTTTTTTTTTTATTTACCCGTGAAAAGAAAGCTGCTATTGTGCGTCACGCCGACATAGACAGGGACAGGAACGGAAACTGGCGACCCTGCTAAGGTTAACCGTCCAGAAGGCGATACATCATAAGCGGCGACGAGGGAAGTGTTTCTGAATGTCAGGTAAGCTCTGGAGGTCCCGACGAGGGTGATCCAGTCGGCGCCGTTGATGGGTGTGTTGCCAGTGATTTTGAAGGCGAAGTTGGCGTCATTAAAGGTGGTGGAGACGGCACCGCCGGAGGAGTCGCCGCTGATGATGAGGGTGTGCACTTTGCCAAGAGCTTGTACGACAACGAGGGAGAGAACAGCGAGTAGTGAAGAGTGTAACATTGTCGCGGAGACTGAGACTCAAGAACCAGAGAATGTTGCCTATGTCGTATATATATTTGTCGGGGTTCCGGTGATGCTGGCATGGGGCTCGAGTACGTTGAGAGCGTTCACGGGACTGCTGACGTGTTTGTCGTTCGATGGGGAGAACATTGCGCAAGTGAATTTTGAAAGGACTTCCGGCGCCTCCTGAAGTGATCATGAAAGGACTTGAAGTTGAGAGGCAGAGATTGAAGCGTCGTTGCCTTGTTCATCGCGTTGTCCTTTAACCAGATGCTGGTGCGGCGGTCTCACAAGACCGCGAAGCGAAGGTGGTCGAACTCGAAGCGAAGCGTGGCTAACCGGGTGACCGGGCCGGGACTCGGGCCCGAGTCCGAGTGCGCGACTCGATCACGTTGACGACATCGCGTTCACCTTCGCCTGCACCATGGCTTGTCCTCATCTTGCTGATCTGCAACGTCTCTCCCCTCCGAGATTATCTCAATCGGTCCACAGAGAAGAATGTACCCAATGTTTCGACAATCAGGTAGGTTTAGAGCACGATATGTGGACGTATATAGACCGCAAATCAGGACGGCGCGCAAGGCGTTGAAGTCTGCCTCAGCTGCTTCAATGGCGGCTGCAATGGAGACCGCAACCACATGCGCACTCACCTTCAAAAATCGGGCCATCGATTTACTCTTAACGTTCGACGAAAACCGAAACCATCTACAAAGCGGGTGTGTCATCTCGTTTGTTGAGTGGCGTGTTTGATTTACTGGGACAAGGCCGAAGATGAAGAGCCTCCAGCAAAGATATCTAAGCTGGCTATTGTAGAGGAGCGAGAGGAGGACAAGTATGAGCACGCCACCATTGTCAAGTGCTGGACATGCAATCCTGAAAAGGGACGCGAGATCCCTGATGCTATTAGCGATCCCAAGGTGCGTTATTGCTAGTGCCCATTTTCACGCTAGACTAAAGGCTACTTAGGTCAAAACCCTTGTTGCCGAGACAATGCTATCCCTCTCTTCCGCGCGTCAATCAGAGGTCAAAGCTTGGGAAGAAGAATTCGAGGCCTGCGAGCACACCCTTTTGCTTCAACAGACAAACGCTGGTGCCATCCCTGCTTCGGGGCTCGCCCACTGCGCCGCATGCGAACTCACATCTAATTTGTGGCTTTGTTTGACGTGCGGCTCGCTGGGGTGTGGTCGCGTTCAGTATGGCGGTGTGCAGGGCGGTAATGGCCATGGCTTGAAACATTTCGAGGAAACTGGGCATGGTGTCTGTGTCAAGCTTGGGACTATCACGCCTGAGGGTGGGGCAGGTACGCGATTTTTCTTTCCACTGATCTTAGGCCTGATTCGTCCTTTTTCAGACATCTATTGTTACAATTGTAACGACGCCAGACTCGATCCCGCCCTCTCTGACCACCTTGCCGTGTTTGGAATCAACGTCAAAACAGCACAGAAGACGGAGAAGAGCATGACTGAGATGGTGAGCGCCTAACAGGAATACAAGCGCCCAATTCTAATTCGACTAAAAGCAAATCGAACACAACTTGAAATACGACTTCTCCCTCACTGGCGAAGACGGCCGAGCGCTCGAACCTGTCTTTGGTCCCGGTTTAACCGGCCTCTCGAATCTCGGTAACAGGTAATTTACTAACCCAACGTATATACATCATCGCTTCAATTTTTCCCCAGCTGTTACATGGCGTCCGTCCTCCAAACGATTTTCTCCCTCCCATCCTTTAAAGCGCGCTACTTTTCGCCTTCTGCTACCACCGAACATGCTGCTCAATGCGCGGAATCATTGCCAGCCGATTGTGTTGAATGCCAGATGCGCAAGGTCGCGGATGGGCTGCTGAGTGGACGATACGCGCATCCTGCGCATGGGTCGGCGAGCAGCGTTAATGATCCTGTGTTCCAGGAGGGACTGCGGCCGACAGGGTTCAAAGCGCTCATTGGGAAAGGGCATGAAGAGTTCTCGACAATGAAGCAGCAGGATTCGGAGGAGTTCTTGGGGCATTTGATCACCGTTCTGCGGCGGGATGCTCATAAGTATAAGGATCGATCTGCTGGTAAGAGTTTGCCAGATGTATCTCGTATTCATCCTCTAAATTTTCAATTAGAGGATGCAACGGCGGTCTTCACATACGGCATGGAACAGCGGCTTCAATGTGGTGTTTGCAGTAAAGTCAGCTACAGGACTGACCCCATGGATGTTCTTAGTGTCCCTGTTACCGCCATGGAAAGTGGGAAAGACGCCGATGGGAAGACGCTGTATACGCCGATTCCGCTTGTTGCGTGCGTAGATGCCGTGTTGACGCCCGAGTCGCTCGAGTATGGGTGCCCGTCTTGTGAGACGAGTGTGAACGCTCTCAAGTATGTTTGTTATTCTTCTCTTCCCGCAAACATGGATAGCAGTTTGCTGATGCAAAATCCAATATATAGGCAGACCAAATTCGCCAGCTTCCCCGACGTGCTTGTTGTGCATGCGAAGAAGTTCCAGCTGGTTAACTGGGTGCCTACGAAATTGGGTTCGTCTTGTTTCATTGCCTTGGCGTGTCTGTTCAATACTGAGTTGGGTTTAGATATCCCATTGATACTGCCCACTGGCGATGAGCTTGTCTTTAACGCGCAACATCTTGGGGTTGGATTACAGCCTAACGAAATTGAGCTGCCTAGTGCCGGTTCGCAAGACGTATGATTTGAGGGTTTTTATCTGATTTTTTTTTTGTGACAGCCGCGGCTGCTTCTGCCCCGCAATTCGATGTCGCTGCGATGGCTCAGTTGGAGGGTATGGGTTTCCCGACTATCCGGTGTCAGAAGGCCCTTTTGGCGACTGGGGGTTCCAACTGGGAGGCGGCGATGGAGTGGTTGTTTGCGCATATGGAAGATCCAGGTTTGTTTTGTTCTATTCCATCCTGTTCAATCTACCTTGGAGTTCTGGGCTGAATAATAATGCTAAATAGATATTGACGCACCCCTCCCTGCGTCGGGCGGAGGAGGATCTGGTTCAGAGCCAAGCGAGGAGCAGATTGCTATGTTGGCTGATATGGGATTCACACCTGCGCAGGCGAAGAAGGCGCTTAGAGAGACGGTATGGGATTTTTTATCAGCACACGACGTGGATATTTCATTGAAACTGCACCCATCTAGTCTGGGAACGCCGAACGCGCGGTTGAATGGCTGTTCAACCACCCTGACGATACCGGTGCGGACGACGCACCCGCCGCTCCTGCTGCTGCTGCTGCACCAGCTACAGTCAGCGGGACGAAGGACGTGCCGGCAAAGTACAAACTGAAGGCGTTCGTGTCACACAAGGGACCGTCTGTGCATTCCGGTCATTATGTCGCGCATATAAGAACGGGGGATGCGTGGGTTTTGTTCAATGATGAGAAGGTTGTGAAGGCGGATGAGGAGAGTGTGAAAGAGTTGAAGAAGTTGGCGTATTTGTATGTTTTTGAGAAGGTTTAGAGTGTCAATGTCAGTATATTATCGAAAGCAATTCAAAAGGGCTCAGTCTAAGTTTCTGTTGCACGCAACCACCAAGGAGAATATTTTGGTCGCGCCAAGAGGTATACCACGCTGGTGTTAACCGAGTCTCTCTTTCTCCCGCATTATCCGGCCAACTGAATTTACCGCTGGCGACCGTCTCTCGCAGTTGCTGGACTCCCGGAAGGCCAAGAACATAGCGAGCCGCAAATAGCTCTCGCTTTGGCAGCCGAGATCCTTACACTTTGTATATTCGGCCGTGTGACACAGTCTAACTGGCAGTCGTTCCCTACACTTTCCTTCGCCAGAAATGACTCGGCGGAGGATACTATACACTGCGCTCTTTTCTATTCTATTACCATTCGTCTCTGCCTCCGCCAAGCGCAACTACGACACGCACAACTACTACGTGGTCGAACACGACACTCAACATGCATCTCTGGCAGAGGTATCTCGAGCCCTGGGCGTCGAAGTCGTCGACCGTGCGGGAGAACTGGCAAACCACTGGCTCGTGAGAGCGCCGAAATATTTGTCTGCGCGGGACGAGCACGAGACAGAGGTAGATCGTGTGTTGGAGACTTATACGCAGCTTCAGGCACGGTCCCAAGAATACGCGCTAGTCGGGCGAGCTTATCATGAAGCTCGGACGGGGGAGGCTATCAAGTATTTGTCGAGACAGACGCTGCGGCGACGAGTCAAACGCGCGCCACCGCCCATTCGACGGCAGGCGGAGGAAGACGCTCGGGCGGTAGCTCTGCGGCTGGGAATCAGCGACCCGCTATTTCCTGATCAATGGCATTTGGTCAACGACGCTGCGCCCGAGCATTCGATGAATGTGATACCTGTTTGGGAGTTGGGCTACACTGGGAAGGGCGTTATATCGTCGTTCATTGACGATGGTCTGGATTATACATCGGAGGATTTGGAAGAAAATTTCGTGCGTGTGCGCTCTGTATGTATCAACTTTCAATTTTCAACTCATGATTGGCAGGATGCGGACGACTCGTACGACTATAATGACCACGAGTCGTTACCTACGCCCAAGAACAGCGACGACACCCACGGCACACGGTGTGCAGGCCAAGTAGCCGCCGGCAAAAACAATGCATGTGGGATCGGTATCGCGTACAACTCCAAGGTTGCCGGCGTGCGTATTCTCTCTGGCGCGATATCCGACGTGGACGAGGCGGCTGCTCTGAACTACGGGTATCAAAATGTCTCAATCTACTCTTGCTCTTGGGGCCCTCCCGACAATGGTGCGCTCTCTTCCGCTCGTCTCTGAATCTCACGCTAAATGCTAAATGCGGAGCAGGAGCCGTCATGGATGGACCAGATTATCTCATAGACAAGGCCGTCTTGAATGGGATAAATAACGGAAGGGGCGGCAAGGGATCTATCTTTGTCTTCGCCAGGTACGAAAATGCGCTTCACAAGAGTGGGGTTAATTAACACTTTTTTCAAAGTGGAAATGGTGCTGGCTCTGGGGACCAATGCAATTTCGATGGATACACGAACAGCATATATTCCGTGACTGTCTCTGCCGTTGATCACGACGGCCAACGCCCATGGTATTCCGAGGGTTGCACAGCGAACATGATTGCGACCTATAGCTCTGGAGGCGGAAAGTCGATTGTGAGTCTTTGACATTGTCAGCCTTTTGATTTTCCTCATTCTTCGGGTAGACGACCACTGACAAAGGCAGAAACAAATGTGCAACAACACATGGTGGGACCTCAGCCGCTGCCCCAAACGCTGTCGGCGTATTTGCGTTGGCAGTGGAGGCCAGGTCGGCTCCTCTGAACCGTCTTGCGGCCTTGCTGACGAAAAACTAGACCCGATTTGACGTGGCGCGATATCCAGCATCTTTGCGTCGAGACAGCACGTCAGATCAATCCAGACGACGAGGACTGGGACACGACGTCGGCAGGACGCAAGTACAGCTCGAAATTCGGCTACGGCGTGCTCGATGGACTGCGCTTCGTTCAAGCGGCTTTGAATTGGAAGCTCGTCAAGCCTCAGGCACGGTTGCAAACGCGAACAGTGCAGATCGAGAACGGTATGATGAACCCGATGGGCAACTACTCCGGCGGCGAGGTCATTGGCGTGGGTGGGGTGTCTAGCGTATTGCCAGTCAAGTGGGATCAGCTTCAGGACGCCAATTTTGAGAAACTCGAGCATATCACTGTGAGGGTTTGGATTGACCATACACGGCGCGGGGATGTGGAGGTCGAGTTGACTAGTCCTGGGGGTACCAAGAGTGTGCTGGCTGAGAAGCGCAGGTCGGATGCGGCTAATACTGGGTTTCCGGGTTGGAAATTTATGACCATCAAACATTGGTGAGTATTTCTCTGTCTTAATCCCAATTGAGCTTGATGGAAAACTGTAGGGGCGAGGATATCGTTGGCGACTGGACGTTGCGGGTGTCCGACCAAGCGGATCCAGAACACAGGGGAAAGTTACTTGGGTGGGACATGGTATTCTGGGGCTCGGTCATTGACCCATCGAAAGCCGTCCTCTTTGATATCTCCCATGAAGACCCTGTCCTTCCTCCTCACGATATACCCCAACCCACGCCCACACCGTCAGCCACAAAATCCTACATTAAGCCCACTGTCTATCTATCCAGCGAGGAACCACTCCCCACCGTCGCTACAACCACCTCTGCTCCGCAAACCACTACCGATCCGAAGGTAGATG
This sequence comes from Favolaschia claudopus, assembly GCA_037176885.1. Lineage (NCBI taxonomy): Eukaryota > Fungi > Basidiomycota > Agaricomycetes > Agaricales > Mycenaceae > Favolaschia > Favolaschia claudopus. The sequence continues at coordinate 1,051,481 of JAWWNJ010000041.1, read as the reverse complement.
CTATCGAAGGGTCCGCGTCAATCGAAGCACTGCCCACTCCATCCAAAGAGCCGTCCCAAATCTCCGTCATCGTCGACGGATTGGCGCATCAGCTTTGGACTTACATAATCCTTGTTGTAGTCGCGGGCTTGTCGCTGTGTTCTTCTTTTGGCGATATCGTGTACGCGCTGCACGGTCTGCGTATTCTGCCTTGCCAGGGGACGGGACGGGGGTGCCGATCAACGGTCATCGGAGGTCGAATGAATGGGAAGACGATGCTGATGAGCGGACGGGTCTCAATAGCGACTCGTATCGTGAAGGCGGCTTCCATTCTGGATTTTTGGATGACGAGGACGACCACGATTATCCGCCATCTGCAGGACACGCATCGCCAGCGTTCCGTGACCGAGATGATAGACCGCGGTCCCCTGGACCTTAGACTTGTTGTGTTGTGTGCGTTTTTGTATAGTATGCTTAAATTATTTCATTTGGAATCATCGGATATCGAGCACGAGCAAGAGAAAATAAAATACACTGCAACAATACAACAAAGCAAAACAGGAAAGCGATATGATACGAACAGTCCCCAGAGATTTCATTCTGCCGCCACAAAGCGTACTTTTGTGCCATTCGCTACGCGAGCTAAGAGGTTGAGCTCTTCGTACTAGGTGAGAGAAACATTGAGTGTTCTCCATCAAGGAAAAATTAACAAAGAAATATACCTGGTTAAGGGTGTCATTCAGCTGTATCTCGGTGTAGCCTTGCGTTGTTATCCGCGCACGAATATCAACCAAAGACACCTCATCGGGATCCCCAGTGTATTCGTCCGAATCATCCTCCGATTCCGAATCAACATCCATATCCCGTTCGCGATTCGGACCCCTGCCCAGCCGTTTTTGTTTCTTGCCGCTCCTCTTCCGCTTCGCTGGCGCGCCGGCACCCGCCATTTGTTTAATGATACGGAAGATTGAACTGATGGCTGACTTGTCGGGGCCCTGCTCCTGGTCGTCGTCGTCGTCCAAACTCTGCTTGCTGCAGTCCATCAGGCGTAGCGCCTCGTCGACGTCGGGATGTTCCACTGTGTCTGAGAAGCGGAGGCGTGCGAGCGCCTGGGCAAGACGGAGGACACCCAGAAGTGTCCGCGCGGAGGTGTAGGTGTGTGATTTGTTTTGCTCCTCGTTGTCCTTGCCCATCTTGCGTAGTCGTACATACGAATCGACGACGTACCCCGATACAGCGGGCGGGACGACGGGCCGCTTGTCGCGTGCCAGCGCAATGTAATGTCTATGCAAATCGTTATAAGATAGCCCAAGCCGTCCCAGAACTAAGCATACCTCATGATATTGGGCTCGACGATATCGTGTTCGAGGTCGGGGTGTGTGTTGTGCATGTGCACATATGTGACATGCTGAGCGAGTCGCTCGTCGTCGTCGCGAGAAGGTTTGTCGAGGATCAAAAACAAAAGGTCAAACCTTGACAATAAGGCAGCTGGAAGGTTGATGTTCTCCACAGGCGACACTTTGGTGTTGTAACGCCCGTAGAGAGGATTAGCCGCGGCAAGAATGGATGTCCTGGCGTTGAGAGTAGTCGATATGCCGGCTTTGGATATTGAAATCGTCTGCTGCTCCATGACTTCATGAATCGCAGTTCTATCTGCTTCCTCCATCTTGTCAAACTCATCGATACAGCAGATGCCATTGTCGGCCAGAACAAGCGCCCCACCCTCTGTTGGTCGATTCTAAGTAGCAGGAACACATTCGTTGGTTTAGGTACGTACCCAGCACCATTTCGTCGGTGACCGGATCCCGCATGACGGCTGCGGTAAGACCGACACCAGAAGAACCTTTTCCAGTCGTGTAAACACCTCGAGGCGCAATTTTGGAGATATACTTGAGCAATTGAGACTTGGCCACTCCAGGATCGCCCATTAAGCAGACGTTGATATCTCCCCTGATTTTCATGCCGTCCCCAGTGACCTTCGTTACACCGCCAACAAGCAGCAGCAGCAAGGCCTTCTTCACGTCAGTATGACCATAGATCTCGGGAGCGATACTCTCAGCGAGCTTGGCGTAGATTCCAGGGTCTCTCTTGAGGTCGGCTATTTGCTGCGCAATCTCAGCAGTCATTTGCATCTCGCTATATTGCTTCTTCTGCTGGTGAATGTTGTGGGCTTCGAGATACGTGTCGTGGAGGAGGCCGGCGCGGATGGCTTGGAAACCAGTGTAGGGAACGGGAAGGAAGATGCCGCCTATGTGCACCTCGTCGCCAGGATTCATGAGACGAGTGAGGTTGCCATTGACATGTACGGTCATGGATCGAGGGATATGGCCGACAGGGACTTGGTCCGCCTACGGTATGGACGCGTAAACATAGAATGAGCGGAGAAAGAGATAACGCATACCAGCTCTTGAATTTTGAGTTCTTGAAAAGGGCTGAAGCGACATGCTCGCGTTTGCATGTGTAAAGTCCCGGTGACCCCATTCTTTTGACACTCCTCAGTGTTTCCGCAGTCGTAGAGCGGGGAGAACGTTTTGGACGGTACTTCTTGGAACGTTTCGGAACCGCAAACGTCGCAGGTATAGGCGTTCACTTGCAGCAGTGGTTTGACCTCTGATACACGGGTCACAATTCCACGAACGGTGATCAAGCGTCCGATATGAACACTGCGAACCTCACGGACAGCTAGGGCAACGTCGCTGGGGAGCGGTTTGAAGTACAGATTACTATGGAAGGTTTGAAATTCAGGCGAAAGAGGAAGAATGTCACGTACTATCGTCGCAAAATGTGGTCGGGGAACACAGATTGGTCAACATTCTGGTTGCGTTCACGTCGCTGGTGCATTATCACGTCGATGACCTCGGAATGGTCGTCTATCCGTATTGAGGGTACGGTGTCTTTCAAAACCTCGTCGACTGCTTCACAGAACAGCGACACATAACGACTGGCGTTGTTTTGAATGGAATGGACAAGGGTGATCACTTCTTCGCTGTCCTGGGCCACGGGTGAACACAAAACGCGATCAGACAGTGTAGTATTGCGCACCGATGATTTCAGAACGTCTTCAAGCTCAATTACGAGCATCTGCTGCTGTCGGTTGGCTATCCGTTGCTGGGCGGCGAGTCAATAACGCGTCAAACACGGTTCTAAGGGCCCAACCAGCTGTCTTCTGTACTTCAACTGCATCATAGCGTTTGCCGTCGCGTCGTCTGCCGCGATATCCATATCCGCGATGGCGTTGGCCAAATCTTTCTCCGGTTCGCCTTTGAAAGTCTCCAAAAAGTTCTTGATGACACCTGAAACGCGTTCAGAGCTACGTCGAAGGCTAATGGGCAGACTGACCCCTCTCTGCGTCGTAGTCGTGGTCCATATCGACGGGTGTGAGGCCTGACATGGTGGAAGAGAAGAAAGACGCGTCGAGCGGGGTTTGAATTGAGACTCCCCATTTGGACAATGCATCGTTCCCTCATCACTGTTGTGAGCTTAACTCGTGTCGACATGGGTCTATAGCCGCGAGAGGGACTCAAAAGGCTGCGATGGCCTCACAGAATTTCTATATCTTGGTCCCGGAATCGCCGTTTCGTCGCAAACGCAAGCTCAGTCGAAGCCCATCTCCGGCGGCGAGCTCGACTCGGGTCTCTACTCCCAACTCCTCCCCCACAAAGAAACAGAGGTTTCTCGGGGGCAGAGATGTCGAATCTGCCGCGTCGAAGTTCTCAAACTTAGCTTTGAGCAATTCACCCACTCGACAAGGCTCCGACTTTGACTCTGCTAGTTTCGTTCCTTCAGATGAAGATGCACTGGACGAAGACAGTGCGTTCTGTCTTGTCTTTCCCGATATGTATGAACTCAAAGACATATTTTTTCAGTAATAGTAATTTCCGACAGTGACGACGACTCGGACGTCTTTCAGCTTGACGCCAAAGCTGCCTACGTTGACGAGGAATCCCTTGAATGTATATTCCACGAATCCTCAGGTCGCGGAATCCCGATCCGTCGTCTTCGACAGTTCACCATATTCAGCTACGACAATTTTGGACTAATTCCTGCCGACGCATTGCTTCACGACGATCTCTCTAACGGTATATATGGGGCCTCAGGAATAGTTGACCCTGTAGAGGACGACGACTCGGACGACGACTCCAGCAGTGAGAGTTCCTTGGGTATTCCAGCCTCGGGGGTTCTTGTTGAATCACTCAGAATAAAACGGTTCACTGCCCACGATTTCGATGCACTGGGCAACATGTTCGACGAGTGAGTCGCTCACTTCTAGAATTTTCACCATATTAAACGTGTTCTCAGACATATTTATATCGAGACAGACCATGCTTGGTACATCCTCGACGAACCGTCTGACAGATACGAACATTTTTGGCGTCCACTTTGGACATTCCATCGATTTGCACATCTCGTGCTCACGTCCGCCCTCCGTGAACCGCAGACGACAAAGGCAGAATTCGTTGACTCGCTTGAATCTGCTGATGAGAGCGAAGTACTTACCAAGTCTGCCTTCGAGTCGGACAAAGTCGTAAGTTTCCTTGATTTCTGGCCTCTACTTGTTACTCAAGCTACCAAAAGGTGGCCTACATCACTTCAGTAGTTCAAGAAGCTATCGCTACGGGGGTACCCATTGACGGTATCCCTTTGACTGAAATTTTTGTCCCCTCTCTGGAACCCACAACTGTCTCCAATGTTACGAATATCTTGAATGTTACGAAGAGCACCAAGAAACAAGCCGACGCGGTCCCACTGGTGACCCCAGTAATCAAGCGAGTTCTCGAGAAGCACCTCACCTCACCCACCTCTGTCGTGGGTGCTGAGCTCGAGGAGGCGAGTCCAGCCATCGCGAAGGAGCTGCATGATGCAATAGAGCATCATGACGACCCACAGAGCATGCGTTGGGTGCCGGATACTGGGGAAGCCCCGTATACCGCTGTTGAGATGGACGGCGTCGTATACAAGGTCGTTCCCATGATTTGTTTTTCATCTTCTACAACACTAACCCAAATCAGGTCGGCGACATCGTTGCCGTCAATCCTGGCACTGATGCAAATGAACCACGCGATAAATCTGAAAAAAGTGCCGCCGCACACTGTATCAATAAATTCGCTAATTGTGTTTGGTTCGCATCTCAAGTACCTGGCTTGAGTCCACTGAAATTGAACTCCTTCACAGGTTCTGTCAAATCACCCGTTTCTTTGAGAGCGGGCGTCAGAAGATGTTTCACTGCCAATGGCTTACCCATGGTGAGTCTCGTCTTATGAGGTCTTTCGGCTCTTTATAATCGTAATCAACTGTTTTTTCCAGGCAGCCGGACGATTTTGCAAGAAACGGCTCATTCGAACGAACTTTTTCTATTGGCAGAGTGTTCTAAACACACTCCTGTTGCTTCCATTATTCAAAAATGCCGGGTCCGTTTTCCCAGCGTCAAGGACGTGGAGGAGATTGACCATTCGGACCCTGATTCGCGAAATTACTTCTGCCGGTAAAGTCTTTCTTTCTGCCAACTCGTTCGATCAACTAATCGTCGCAGTTTTCTCTACGACGAAAATCAGCACTCATTTACAGATCTTCCCAGTTTAGGGGATGGATGCCCTAACTGCGACCGCCTAGATGATATCAAGGAGCAAAACGATGTCCGTTTTGTTGAAGACGGGTTAGCCTTGCACGGCCATTTGTACCATGAAGACGACTACGTGTACGTCAAACCGAACTCCACTGAGAACGGCCGCGTACTGTTTATCGCTCGCATCCTCACCATTAATTTTGGAACCACCGCTATCCTCACTGAACGAGGTGCAGAAATTAAGCCTCTTCAGCTGAGGGTTCGGTATTACGACCGAGATCCTGATCATCCAGTGAGTTTTGTCTGGCAGGATGGACTGGAAAATATTCACTGATACTTCTGCCTTGTAGAGGAAGATTTCTTCCTCCGGCCGTACAAACTGTGTTGATGCACAGGATCTGGATGGAATATGCTTTGTCTATCCCTTTGATCCGCACACCGAACAGGACAAGATCGACACCTGGGTCGATTCCCATCCTGACCATTTTCACATAGATAAAGCAAGCGCCTTCAAGCATTGCACATCTTGTTTAGAAACCCATGTCAATGAGATGCGAGAAGCTCAGACACTGAGTGTACGCCTCGGTAAGATTCCGGTCTTAGAGGTTTTCTCAGGTGTGGCCATAGATTATTTTCCGCCGTTTCGTGCTCTGACGTTTCGCGCAGGTGCCGGTGGCTTGTCTCAAGGTCTAGGCCAGTCAGGCTTCTTCCAAACCGGATGGGCCGTAGAGAAATTTGTGGCTGCGGCAAAGACCTTCGCGTGAGATTTTGTCTGGTCTTGCATGATCGACAATGAGTTGATTCACAATATCTCTGCCAGCCTGAACCATCCGGAGACCCACGTGCTTCCCACCGACATTAGTCAACTGCTTCGTTACTCCGTAGAGTTGCTGGCTGAAAAGAAGCCTTCACCTTTAATGAGCTCGGACTCACCGCCTGTCGAGATTCCAGACGAAAACATTCCGAAACCTGGACAAGTCGGACTAGTATGCGGTGGGCCTCCTTGTCAAAGCTTTAGTGGAGCCAACTCGAATAAGGCGAGAAGTTCATAGCCTTCTTTTTCTGAAGTACGATGTACTCATACATTTCTTTAGAGAGAAGATGACCCGAGGTGAGGAACATCTCCAATGTATGAGACCGTTTGACACATATTCCACAGATCGAGTCTACCTTTCACCATGCTGAGCGTGGCCGAGGTTTACGAACCGAACCTTTTCCTGCTCGAGAACGTCACAGGTCTGCTCCAACACTCTGTAACGAGCAAAGCCGGCGATGGACAACTCGTCAAGAAGGCCATGCTCAAGCTCATCATCCGTGGACTGCTCGCCTTGAATTATCAAGTCCATTTCAAGGTGCTTCAAGCCGCTCAATATGGATCTCCACAGAACCGCGAACGTGTCATTTTTCTTGGGGCAAAGATCGGTTGCAAATTGCCCGACTTCCCAATACCGACGCACGCGTTTTCGCGGCCGTCTAAGAAGTATAAGCTCTTCATGGACAACGACTCCGTCCCGCTCGCAAAACGTGGTCGCGGCCCTGAAGACGACCATTCCTTCGCGCCTCATGCGCAGGTCACCGTTGATGACGCGACATCTGACCTGCCGGCCTTTGACTGGATTAACCCCCATGTCATCATGAAACAAACGGCGGACGACATTGAGAAGGTTAACACACGAAATGCTCAAGGGATTCAGCAATTTACCCCACGGCCGGCTCCGGTCGGCTTCGCTGACCCCATTGCTTACGCGTCTCCACCCACCACGCCATATCAACGTTTGATGCGGCGGGACAACAAGGATAAAGTAGAATACCACTTTACAGACCAGGCATCGCCCTTCCCAGCCGAGGCATCTGCAACAGTCCCACTGAAGCCGTTTGCCAACCACCTGTGTAGGTTTACGAATTGTCCAGTTCGTTTTCATTATTCTCATGTAGTTGTTCAGCTCTCCCCACGGAGTTCTTCGACCACTCGAATCTGAAGCGCCGCGTTCCCGCCTGCTTTGGACGGCTGAATGGAGCGGGTTACTTCCAGACAGCCGTAACTTCCGTGCAACCTCGAAGTCGCGGGAGCTACGTACTTCATCCTCATGTCAGTCCCTATCTATCTTGGGTTTACCTACTTCATTGAAACTTTCTTCCAGCAATACCGGCCGATAACTGTCGCGGAAGCCAAGCGGGCCCAGGGCTTCCCTGACAGTTACATTCTTTGGTCCGATGCCAAAACAGATACTGGCAAGATTAAGAACGTAAGAAATCTTCTATACCATCGAGCCTGATAATGCTGACTGGACGTTTTCTCAGTATTATCGGCATATTGGCAATGCCGTGCCAGTACCTCTTGCGGCGGCTTTGGGTCGAAGTCTCGAGGCTGCGTTTGTGGAGACTGCTAGGCGGATTCCGACACCGAGAGAGGAAAGTCCTGAATTGTGAGCTAGCTGGAGGGACTGCTAGTGGTTATAAATTATCGATATATTGTTGTATCTTGAGACAGTAGTATACTGTAATTTTGCGCGAACATGGTCGCGTCGGCATATTCACAATGAGAAAAACGCTAGTGACCCACTGAGCCTGCACTGCCTAGTTTGGAAATTTTGTTTCTCTTCTCAACTTGTTCAGTATGTCCGCCATCGGACCCGCGATCCCATCCCATCTCCTCAACCGCAGGTCCAGTAACAGCGATTCCGAGGAAGAGGAAAGCGTGCGAGTAGCTGGTCCCCAACCTCCACCACCAACACGAAATGAAGTAGACGAAGAAGACGACGAGGACGACTATGCCCCAGCTCTGCCCCCTGATATGATTGCTTCCTCGTCCAGAAAACCTATAGCGGGGCCGACAATGCCGCCTGCCTATCCTCCTACGTATAATCCACGGACGAATTATCATGACGACGACTCAGACGACGACGACATCGGCCCACGGCCGTTACCGGCTGGTGTTGGCTTTGAGGAAAGAGACGCAGTGAAGGAGTTTATGGCAAAAGAGGAGAGGCGGAGACAACAGGTTGAGGATGCCGCGAAGCCCAAAGCTCCAAAGCGCGACGAGTGGATGCTCGTCCCGCCCTCATCATCTGTGTTAGGAAATCTCGATCCAACAAAGCTCAAAGCCAGACAATTCGCTCGCACAGCAGCGCCATCACGAGATACGGACAGTTCCTTGTGGACGGAAACACCCGCAGAGCGGCAGCAGCGCCTGGCAGATGAGGTGTCCGGTAAGAAGCGTCGTGCTGCGAACAGCGGCGACGCTGTGTCTGCTGAGGAGGAATTAGAGGCACGGAAGCGTCAGCGTGTCGACGAGGAGCTCCGACGTGAAGTCGAGGCGCATACGCGCAAGACACGCGGCTCAGCGCTCGTCGACATGCATTCCCGTGCAGGTAAGGGTGAAGAGAAGGACGAACATAAAGCCATATGGGATCGCGACCGCGATATGGGGCTCGGTGGACGTCTTATGGACGACGACAAACGGACAAAGATGATAAAGGAGGCTAAGGGACTAGGCGACCGTTTTGCAACGGGCAAGACGGGAGGATTTTACTGAATCCTCCTATGATTACGATGTGCCTGCTCTGTTCGAAAGCCTCTCCTTGTACGCCCAGCTGTTTCAGCTTGTTTCCCGAGTATTTGTATCCCTCCAATTCAATTGCTTGTACCAATAACAAACTTTCAAACGAGAGGCCATCCTGTTAGCAAGCATGTTCACAGCCCGCCCAGACTGACTGAGTTGTTCACCAGACTTTCCTTGCGTCTTCGAAATAGCATGGATGAAGGCCAACAACCCTGAAATTACTGATTATCCTATGAATCACACTGTATCGTAGAAATACACTCTATGCTACAAGATTAATTATTCCAGTATGGTATCCGAACAGTCTGAGTTTTTAGGTTCAATAACGATACTAAACGGCTTTCGTGTCCCTCTGCGCTGCCATAGCCCGCCTCCGCACAAACCACTGTATCAGCGGGAGGGTTATGCATGAAATAGCCACCCAAGCGATGAGCACGCCAAAGTTCAGCCCAACTAAACGAAAACAGTTAGTCAACTCCCGTGCAAAGCATGAACGGGGAAAACAAAATCGCACCATCATTCTTCGTTCCAAACACAATGGCTCTCACCGCGCGCGATATGCTGTAGAACGGCCACGCGTAGCCGTAACGATACAAGTGCGGAAGAACGGGGATCGGGAAGACGGATACGGAGACGTTGGTGATTATCCATAGAATGAGGAAGAAGGGCGTGAAGCGGGCGGTGAGGAGGGGGAGAACGGCGTCCAGGGCCAGACCACTGAACAATTCATCACACATTAGTGACGTGGAAAGGTATGGAAGAAGGAATGAAGGACGTACCAGGCAAGCATGCCGATCCAGTTGAGCATCCAGAAGATGACGAGACCTGCGCTACCGAAGTGACGGTCGAAGGGGAGTTGGAAAGCTCGGCTGAGTAGGGTATAGAAGAGCTGGTTGGGCGTTAGCTGACAGGAAAGAGGATGACAAGGAAATGCAAGCGCACCGACACGAAGAAATATGCGACCACTGATGTTAGGAGGCGTACGCGGATAAGCGATCCTAAGGACAAGTTTTTCTCGAGGCCGGAAACTTCTCGAGCCATGGCAGACACGTTAACGATGAAGAACTGAGAGTGAAAGGTCAGCGAATATAGCGCTGGCCGGGTGAAATAACGTACGGCCAGAATGAGGACGTAGATCAGTCCGACGAAGGTCACTGCACTTGCTCTGTGGCAATATATTAGTTTTTAGAGAGGAATAGCAATGGCGGGGAACGTACACAGGGACGTCGAAAGGTCGAAGATTTTCCGTCGAGAAATAGATTGGCCGCGTAACGACTTGCGGGGCTGTTGACAGCAGCGTCGCAACATCGACAGATGAGGGAATATGTTTGAGGAATTGTAACGCGAATTGATAAGTTATGGTTTGCAATTCTGCAGACACCATACGACTGTGGAGGCGACTGAAGTGACTGGTAAGTGCCTGACTCGCTGGACTAAAGGCATGACTTACTATATATTCTCGTTCCTGGCCTCAGATCCAATGAAAGTGATCGCGAGCGATGAATCGTAGGAAGCATCAGCAGCGGAGACCGCCGCTGAGAGGTTTGCACTAGCTCCAGCGTTAACTGAGGTGTATTGTCAGACAACCCAATTTGACGAGCGCAGCACTGAGACTTACTCGCAATAGCATACCAGGTTTTTTCTTGTACGACTGCATCTCGTAATTGCGGAACGCCTCCAGGAAAATTGCTGGCGGGGACGACTTTCCACGAAACACCATTGGTACCAGAGCTTATGTTGCTGAGTGCACTTGACACTGCCTGCCCAACCTCACCACCGTCGAAGTCCTGAGAAATGTTAGGAAACAAATGATATGAAGCCAACAGAAAACTCACCACGATCCATCCGGGCAAAGTGTGATGCGGAGTACTCCAAAGCGAGCCCCAGTATATTGAGAATACCGCGAAAATCGCGATCGAAATGGCGACTACCCCTCCAATGACTGTCTTTAGATAAATTGCACGAGCAGCAGCAGCTTGTGGTGATTTATCGAGGAATTGAGCCGAGAATGGTACAGGCGAAAACGCAGAGGGTGATGACGATGATGGTACATCGTGGGCTGTCGTTGCCTCAGAAGGCGTTGGCGAGGCTACTCGAGAGGGCAGTTGGTTGCTTTTTTCCATGTCGTTGAAAATTGCAGTTGTGGTATGTCTCTTCCATGGCAGAACATCGACCTTTTAAATGAGTAGAGTCGCCGAGGGTTAGCCTTGCATCCGAGTGCGCGTTCGTCAGCCCGCCTTTGCGTTGTCATATTCAGAGGCTTTCTCAGTGTTTGATGGTGGTGTCCGGAAGGCGGCGGCTAAATACGGTAGAGCGGATCGACCGAAATAGGAAGTTTGATCGACGCTTACGGACACTGTATTTGACAAATTGTCGGTCTTGTGTCGGTCTCAGCATTTGCTTCCGACCACTCGTCGAAAATTTCCGTGTATCCGCAGATATCCGCCCTTATCCGCCTGAGTGCGCTAGAGAACTTACAGAAGAGGTGTTACATTCAAGCCGCGTTGACTGGTCTGCCGATGTGAACGTATGGTCGGGTTCAAGGACATTCGATGAGATAATCAAGTCAGCTACGAAGTTCGAACATGGTTCCGCCAAAATTCCGCAAATTCCGCCAACGTTCCGCAGAAAAATCAGACAGTCAGCGAAGGCAAAAAAACTCATAATGCCCAGAAATCACAAGAGAAAGTAGCAGCCATTCTGTTTTAAACCACAAGTATCTTTCCCAGGCAATTGAGAGGGTCAACTCCGCAGAAGATCGGGGGACGGGCTGCTTCTGGGAATAATTAGAAGCGCTGTGATCTTGACCCTTGGGCTACGCCATGTGCCTGTCAGAACCAAAAACCGAAAATGAAATACCGCAGAAAACGTGGGAAGGCGGGATGCACACATGACCGCGACGAGCAGTCTTGACGCGTCGACGCGTCGAGGGTTCAACGTTCAACCTAAAAATACAGTGTTGTTTTCAAGAAGATGCGCAGGGGGTTGTAAAGAATCCAAGAATATGCGTGATGCTGATGTCCAATGCTAACCGTGCCAATGTCCCCCATCCTTCATGCCGGCCTCCGCTTCCTCGGTCTACCTGCCAGTGTATCCAGCTCGTCCGCGTCGCCGTTAGTTTTCCGCTTGCCAGTGGTCTTGAGCTGCTCCGATCCCTCGTCGTCCGAACCACTTTCACTCTCTTCGCTCTCTTCGCGCGATGCTGCCGCTAGAGCCCGCGCCCTCACCTCCGGATACTCTGCGCCCATACACAGACGCGTCATCTCTGCAGAAGAGAGTCCGTACCCTTTCTGCTTTTGTCCGGGCCTCTCTTTCTTCCCCGCGTATTCGGTATACCAGATATGGCCGGGGAACTTCATGGGAGACGCACACCGGAACATGACGAACGGCTCACCGTCGTCATCTGCAATCGCCAGCGCAAGGACGGAATTGCCATCGTCCTGACTGTCGGGATAGTTTTCTTTCCACTTGAACGTCACAAACTCCCAGTGGTTGTCGACGAGAGACTTATTATCCCGGTCCTTGGCGCGTTTTATACCTGAAAAACGCGCCTCTTTTCCAAAGAGCCGTACTGTGCCGGTGATGTTCTTCAGAGTCGGCTTCTTGCCCCCGGGACAGGTGATTGTAATGTGCCCTGGGCTCTCCTGCGGACGCTGATTGGGGTGGTACGAGATTTCGCCGGGTTCCGAGATGCCAGGCTCCGGGAACTCGTAAAACCAACGGTAGGTTCCGCAGAGCGTGTCAAGCTTGATCGGCGCCTTGCGTTGTTCCTGTATGGCAATGAATCAGAGCAGTTGCATAGTTGGAGTATCGTGAATATTCTGACTATTCCAACGATAACTTCGCCATCCCAATACTTGGGATGATCCAAGTCGTACAAGCTTTCCTTGGGATCGTACCAGTCGGAAGAGTCGGCATCCGGCGCTGACAGTGGACTGGAGTGTTCGTCAGGGTCGTTCATGATAATTTCCGGCTAGCGGGGCCGGGAAGGAAAATTAACGGCGCTGAAGGGGGGAGAGGGGAACACCCTGCCAGCCTGAGAGTGCGGCCACAAAATGAAGGCGGAAATTGCCAACGAGGCATAAACAAAAGTAAATAATCAATTACGCGTTTAGCGCCCAATATCAAAAATTTAAATTGTCCTCAACCGTCTGCGTTGAGCAAAGTCGCGTCCGTCGTTACAGAAAATACAGTTCGAGAGCAGGGCAGTTTTGTGGTTTGAAAAAAACTTGGCAGACGCCGTTCCGATTGATCCCGGATCTTTCCCCGCTGTTGCTCGACAACTTGCTGAACGCTACAAAAAACAAGAAGGGCACAGAATTTGTCAGTTGGTTGATTTTTTATATTGCTTTCGACGTCAATTATCGTATAATCATAAACACATCACGCCGCCTCTGCTACTTTCTCATCAGAAACACTGCTAGACTCTGCTTTCTCCTGAGACTCAGGCTGTTGAATGGCATAACTGATCTTCTTGAACTCCACCACACCAATCTTGCGTATGACGGTCCAAGCAAATGGCAAAGAGAAAACAACTGCGGAACGTTCAGTAAGAGAACTCGAACAGAGTCAGATGCGCACTCAGCCCGATATTAAGACCAATCGAGAGCCAGTCCGTCGTATCGTTCGACTTGATCCCGTACGCAACTGCCTGACCCGCACACTCGACACCACGCAGTGTACCCGTCATGTACGAGAGCGCAATGAAATCATCGGACATCTGGGAGATGATCCAGTACAGCGACGTTTGCGTGGCCATCGTGGCGAGGTCGAAGAGGATGAACAGAATAAATGTACTGGCGAAGATGTTCCCGGACGTCCAGTCTATCACAGGCTGCTTGTCCTCGAGCTGTTTGGTCACTACGGCAGTCCAGACCCAAAGCGCCAAGTTGATGACCATGAGCCCGACGAAGCTCCATCGCGCGCGCTGTTTGACTGAGAGGCGTTTGTTATCGAGGAAGTAGCCGATCATGAATCCTCCTGCGATGTCACCGAATGGGATGACCAGTGCACAGAGGGCGCGGGTGCGGACGTTCATGTACTGGGTTTGCAAGGTACCAATGTAGGAGCCGTAGAACCAAGAAGTAAAGAACAGAGGACATAAGAGAAGGATGTCTGGCGATGAGACGATCTTCGACCACTCCTTGAAGGTCTGTGCCCAGCCTGTCTGGCGGAAAGCGATCTTGACACCGTCCTTGCGCTGCACCTTCTCCGGGTGGGAGAGCAGAAGTGAAACGAAAGGTCCGGCGCACATGATACCGATGATGACGAGGTAGGTCTTGAGAGAGACGCCTCCGGACGAGTCGATATTGTGGTTTAGAGCGAAGATAATTGCACCTCCTGTGGTAGCGGAGGTTAGTCGCGATAGAGGTAGAGAACAAAACACATACCGATAACGGGGGCCGTGTTTCGCATAAACACCCACAGACCAAGCATGCGTCCGCGACGGTCAGGCTCGGGATATGCTAAAAGAAATAAGTTTAGAAAGAAATTATTCCCAAGCTCAATACCCGCAAAAATGAGTGACTTACATGTTATTATTGGCCCCTCCACCGCGTACATGAGTCCGTCAGTCATTCCAGAAATAATTGAGCCGAACATCAAGAACCATTGCGTCCCGTTCTTTGAGTTCAAATAGAGACTCCCAGCGTAACTAGAGTAAATTAATCGGATGTGAACTTCGTGAATGAGTATTTACTGCGTGCACACTTACATAATGTCTCCCGTGCTAGCAATCTGATCGCGTCTCGTGAGTAGCTAGTAGGAGTCCGAGTGGTCGGAGCTCACAAAGAGAGACGCGTTGACACCGATTTTGCTCACAATGATCCCCCCCGTTAAGCAGAGGAAAGCCATGAACGCGAAGCCGGCGGCCTGTCAAAGTCACTTGACCGAATCTTAAACGAGATTTTTGAACTGTGACTCACTGTCGTTGCGTTGGCGTACCAAGGCGTAGCTAGACCTCCAGCACCTAGCGAGCTGAGAGCATTGTACATGCCCTACATGAAGAAAACTCAAAACAAATCAACATTCTCACGAAACTCTAGTAATCCTACCGGCGCCTGCGGTTCAAATTAAGTGAGGCCGGCTCCAGCCTGAGATAGACGTGGAAAAACATACGCAGAAGAAGACTCCGCCAACAACGACAATCTGGAAGATCGTGCTCCGGAACCAGTGAACTTTGTACGGCGCTGAACTTGAAGCTGCTTCGGGATAGCTGCTTTCAGCAACATCTTGCTTCAGGTCGGGCACAACTGCTGCAGCCATCGTTGCGGCAAATTGACGAGAGTGAGGAGCAGAGAAGGGAAGGCTCCGAGTCACCGCAAACCGCAATCTTCCTATTTTATAGTCTCGGTGTTATGGAGTTCGGCGTGAGAGCGACCAGAAGATAAGAGGTAGACCACATGTGGAGATGATAACCGCATACGACTCATTTTTAGAAGCGGTAGACTCGTATTGGCTACATAGAGTTCGTTGACCAGGATTTTTTTTCGAAACGAGCAGAGACACAAGAAAGCCTGAGTTGCGATGCGATTCAGTTCAACGTAGTAATGCAAGTCCAGCAAGAGCCATTTTCAGGTATCAACTTGAAGACGAGAGTACACAGAAGGCCGAGCAGTACAGCAGCTTGAAGACATGATAGTATTGGACCTACAACAGAGACTCGAACAACTTTACGATTGCGCAAACAGTCCAACAAGCACGCAATCTGCCAATACCTGGTACCAGTAGTTGACAAGTGAAGAAGAGGCTCTGCGGTGAACAAACCAGATTTTGGATATCATCCTCCCTTTGGCATAGGAAATACACCCTTGAAAGATTCCACATTGCCCATGAAAGATACTTTTTGTCATGAAGAGGTGGTGCCAACCTTCATCCGCTCTGAAAGGCTCGATCTCCCAAGCAGGCCAACTCACAAATCCAAACCCACCCCTGGACGTGGTCCGATTTCAAGTCATGGATGTCCGTCGGGGAATATGAGATCGCCAACGCCTAGAGACTCTCAGAGACCGAGTTGACGAGTAGATTGTGGGCGGAAGCAAGGAGGATCGGCTTGCTCGGCCGAGTCCCCATCAAACTCTGTTTCCCTTGCTCCTCGATGCTGCTACTTCCATGGTCACTCTTTTGCACGTTGCTCGCCCCCGCAGTTGCCACCCCTGCCAAGAGATTCTATCATTCCCATAATTACTACGTCCTTGAGCATGATCCATCCACTGGGGTTCCATTGGACGACGTTGTCGACTCTCTCGGTGTCGAGGTCGTAGAACAAGCGGGGGAACTCGTCAACCACTGGCTTGTTCGAGTAGAAAAGTCAGATTCAGTGCTAGAGAGTCGCGGAGATGCACAGGACCAAGTTGTGGACACGTATAAACGTCTGCGGAGTGACCATCGCCGCTCAAATCCAGTTGCTTCATCCGTTCGGTATCTCGCACGCCAAACACTCCGACAGAGAGTAAAGCGGGCACCACCACCTATTCCTCCACCGACGGATTTCAGCGCAGAGGCTGTCGCGAATCGGCTATCCATAAAGGATCCCCTGTTCACGAAACAATGGCACTTGGTCAATGATGACTACCCCGAGCATTCCATGAATGCAACATCTGTATGGGAGGAGATGGGGCTCACCGGAAAAGGCATTATCTCGTCGCTGGTCGATGACGGTCTTGATTATACATCTCTGGATTTAAAGGACAATTTTGTGCGTGTTCCGCCTTGTGCTCCAATTCGCCGTCTAATGACTAGCAGGACGCCGACGATTCTTACGACTTCAACGATCACGAACCATTGCCGACACCGAAACTGGCCGATGATCACCACGGTACACGGTGTGCTGGGCAAGTTGCGGCAGGTAAAAACGGCGTATGCGGTCTTGGATTGGCGTATGAATCCAAAGTCGCTGGTGTCCGCATTCTTTCGGGACCTATATCAGATGTTGACGAGGCATCGTCTCTCAATTACGGTTTCCAAAATGTCTCCATATACTCATGTTCTTGGGGACCTCCAGACAACGGCAAATCCATGGAAGGCCCTGGCTACCTCATCAAAAAGGCCGTGGTCAACGGTATCACCAATGGGCGAGGTGGTCTCGGGTCTATATACGTGTTCGCAAGTGGCAACGGTGCAGCTCACGGCGACCAATGCAATTTCGACGGCTACACGAATAGTATCTATTCTGTGACTGTTTCTGCCGTCGATTACAAGGGTCTACACCCATACTACTCCGAGCCTTGCGCAGCAAATATGATTGTGGCCTACAGCTCTGGTAGCGGAAAGTCGATTGTTCGTCCGCTGTTTTTTGTTTGATTTTTTTCGTGCGGCTTATTCACCGCCAGGTTACGACAGACAAGGGTGAGAATTCATGCGCAACAACACACGGCGGAACCTCTGCGGCCGCTCCTAATGCTGTTGGTGTATTCGCTCTTACCTTGGAGACGAGGTTTGTTGTTTTCTCTTCTTCTTAGCACCATTTCCGACCTTTGTACAGGCCGGATCTCACTTGGCGCGACATTCAGTATCTGTGCGTCCTTACAGCACGACAGATCAACAAGGAGGACCCGGACTGGGAAGCTACGGCTCTTCCTGGTCGCTTCTACTCCTATAAGTACGGTTTCGGCGCACTCGACGCGTACGAGTACATCAAGGCCGCAAAGGCATGGAAAGTGGTCAAACCGCAAGTGTGGTTCACCACTAAAACTGTGCAGCTTGAGGGCGGCGCTATGCTCGAGCCTGAGGAGTACACTGGTGGTAAATTCATAGGAGAGGGCGGTGTGTCGAGTTCTATCGCCGTAACCAAGGACATGGTCACAGGGAACAATATGGAGAACCTCGAACATATCAACATTAAGGTGTGGATCTCGCATGGGAAGCGCGGGGATGTCGAGGTTGAGTTGCGGAGTCCGAATGGCATTCGGAGTGTCCTCGCTGGAAGGCGAACAAGTGATCTCGCCACCACCGGATATCCTGGATGGACGTTCATGTCCGTGAAGCACTGGTGAGCCGTATAATTCTGGCTGATGTTATACATGATATTCATACTTGCGAAAGGGGCGAGGATCCTGTCGGCGAATGGACAATCAAGGTGTCCGACCAAACTCCAAGTTCCAATTTCAATGGCTCTTTCCTGGGCTGGAACATGATGTTCTGGGGCTCAGCCATTGATGCCCCCAAGGCAAAACCGTTTGACGTTCCCCTCGACGATGTAGATGTCATCTTCCCGCCTCCCGAATTACCTCCGCCGCCGCCTCCGCCAAGTTCTTCCGTCTCTGCTCCTACCTCCACAAAGCAGCACACCAAGCCCACCGCACATCTCCCCGGAGACCACGGTGATGCCCCTGGAGAGAACACCAACGCGACGTTCCCTGGACAAGAGGACACGACTATCCCCTCGCCCTTACCTTCGTCTTCCGGATCTAGCACGCCTACAGCCGATGAGGGCTGGTTCTCGGACATGTCGAACCTAGTCCAAAGTCAAAAATGGTTTTTCGGTGCCGCCGGAGCGGTGGTGGTCTTTGCCGTCGCTGCAGGTCTATTCTTCTGGCGCCGGCGTGTACAGGAGCGCAAGCTGCGCGACTACAGCTCGCTGCCTGAAGGAGATGAGCTGCCGATGAGCGGTGTGAGGAGCGGGCGGCTTACAGGTGGGACTGGCGGGAGTGGGCCGCGGACGAAGGAGCTGTATGATGCGTTTGGGGAGGTGTCGGATGATGATGAGGATGATGCAGATGAGCAGACGAGGTTGAGGAGCGGGTATGAGGATGAGCCGGGTCGGGCGGGAGGGTCGTATAGGGATGAGCCTGAGGGTGATGTTGAGGGTGAAGCTGGGGCGTCGCGTACGAGGCTGGGAGGTGCGAGTAGTCCTGATAAGGGGAGTGATGGGAGTTGGGAGCATGCGTCTTGAAGGCGCGGCTGCTGAGTTGGATATGTTCTTTAGTGTAACACGGTATTTATCCAGTACAGATCTATAATAACTAGAGGAGGTCAAGGTGGAACAATGTTGAAACACGATATGTGGTTGTTGCGACACACTTCGGGTAAAATGCGTAGCAGAAGGAGCTCAGGTCAGATAAAACGTCGACCTGCATACACCATAACATCCATTGAGCCTCAATGAAAATACACATAAAATACAGCTAGGACTTGATCTCCTTCAGTTGAGCTCAGACTTAATCGCTTTCAATGCTTGGTCAACTATCTCCGCCATCGCAATAACGGCTTCTTCCTCCATCGTCCGCCCAATAAGCTGAATGGAGATGGGGGCGTTCTCGAACGTCGCCGGGTTATCTGGGTAACAGAGAATGTTAATATACAAGGGGCCACAAAGAATCGCGAGATTGGCGTACAAAGCTCGTAATTCTCCTTATCGTCCGCTGAGTGGAAT
The DNA here is from genome assembly GCA_037176885.1 of Favolaschia claudopus. NCBI lineage: Eukaryota > Fungi > Basidiomycota > Agaricomycetes > Agaricales > Mycenaceae > Favolaschia > Favolaschia claudopus. Next base: position 1,032,005 of record JAWWNJ010000041.1, on the reverse strand, counting down.
TCTGTTCGCGGTTGTTTGACATCTTGCGCTTGGTCCACTTTGGATACCGGGATTACCATCGCGGGACAGTCCTGGCATATCGTTCTAAATTGAGCAGGGGATTATCGAACCAAAATACGGCATACCAGTAAGTTCCAGACCATGGTATATTGTCCGTTCCTGATGAATCGCGAAATCGGCGCATGAGTCCATAGCATACAACTCAAAGGTATAATTCCACTTGTTCAAGCCGTGCGGGGGCGCGGTGTAAGGCGCAATTGGACCAATAATTAAGTCCACCGGACGTCCAGTTCCAGTGACGCGAGCGGTTTCTTCCCAGTGTTTCAGGTGTTCGTGTCGCAAATCGCGCTTCTTCTTCTGAATTTGCCATAGCGCGAAGGCGGAGATCCCAGTACTCGACGGACGGAACGCCAGGTCCTCGTCTTCTTGCAAGGCACCTGGGTGCATGGACAAGATGACGGGCTCGCCGCTCGAAGCGGCGGATGTCTCGAAATCTTCTGTGGCCGCTGCATTCCAGATTGCACTCTATGATTCGGCTGGAAACACTAATCGTTATCTAGAGTTTGCTCAACTCACGATGGTCGAGTATATTTCTGCCTGCTTGTACGGTACCCAGTCGATCACTGCGGACTTCAAGCAGCCGCAAGGGCAAGATATCAGAAAATAAGATACCTTGATGTCCTGCCGCCAATAACGCCTTCTTGGTCATTTCTAGCCCACGACGGATGGGCGGGTGCGGTGCCACCAATCCATTATCCCACATGATAGCAAAACATAGCTTCTCGGCGCGATTCCCGTGATCAATGAGATTGTATTCCTCCTCGCTCCAGCGTTTTCGTACAACGAGGGAGTCCTGGTGCCAGGGTTCTTTGCTGAGGACGCCTTTGTAGAATGATTTGATCCCGTCGAGGGAGTTGCTGAGCGGGCCGAGGACGGAGAGGATGGAGTCTTCGCCTTCGAGGGTGTTGACGCAGCCTGCGTAGGGGATGCGGTTGGAGGAGGGGCGGAAGCCGTAGATGCCGCAGAATGCGGAGGGGATGCGGATTGAGCTGTGGGGCGATCAATGTTGGGTTGTGATACGAATGAAATTGGGTGGGTTGTACTCACCCACCGATATCAGAACCGACTCCTGGGAAGGTGCTAAGTATGTTCGGCGCGATAAGGTATTGAATACTTGAGACGTACCGAGGGGGCTGCCTTTCAGCGCTGGGAGGGAAGCAGTTGGATTGTCCCTTGCTCGGAATTCTGGTTTGCTTACCGATGAGTGCGCCTTCGCCTCCGGAGGAGCCACCGCTCGTTAGGGACCGGTTGTACGGATTAGTGGTCCTATTGTGATTATAAACATTACAGAGGTATGCCAGTCGTAGACACCGACCTTCCGAATATGTTATTGTACGTTTCGGGCCACTTGTAGAGATTATGTATAAGACGCGTATCGCATCAGGCAGAACACACCATGAGGGTTTGGGGAACGTTGGTCTTTACGAATGGTACAGCGCCGAGAGATTCGAGGATGTCGACCAAGACAGCATTTTTCTCAGCAAACTGAGCGATCCAACTGACGTAGCCGATAGTCGATTCGATACCCTGGATGCATATCTGGTCTTTCAGGGAGATCGGGAGACCATGCAACGCGCCGACAACTTGTCCGGTTGTCTGTAAATGATCGTCGAGGAATTTGGCGCGAGATAGAGCGCGTTCGATGAAGATTTCGGTTAGACAGTTGGTCTTTGCGGCGGCGTTAGTTGAGATTGTCGAAGACAAAGATTAGCGCAACAACTAACAAGTTGATGAGCAATGATTGCTCGTTTGTAGAAAGACGTGGTGACCTGGACGGCAGAGTACTTGCTGGACGCGAGGTCAGAGAGCAAAGTCGCGACCGAAGATTCGGTGATTTCGAGATCAAAAGGACTCAAACCATGGCTTGTTTGAGGGAAATCGATGACAGTAAGACTCTCTTCGGAGGGTAGAGTGCTGCTCAGCCATTCTTTTGGAACAGAGTCGAGTTGACGCGACTTTTTCTCTGCGGCGATTTGTTGCCAAGACATGCAGATTGAGATAAGGACGTGTTCAATTGAGAGCTTCTTGATTTCTAGTTGGGCAGGCTGTGGGACCTTCTCTCGCGTCTCAAGTCCTTTTAGGTCGCGTAGGAGATCACCGGGTGTCGACGTTGGAACGGCGGGGTGCCTTCCTGATTCAATGAAAATTCGCTCTGATAAGTTGGATATTCGTTCATATGTGGCGGGAGGAGAGTTGCGAGTCGGTGGCGCGCCGCCGGCGCCGGTGTCCCGCCCCACCGGTTGATGCTGCGAAAGTTGCGCCATCAGACAAACATACCGACACAGATGCAAAGTGTCAGCCACAATATCACTCTTGATCTTGAACCACCATGTTCTCCAATATTCCTTCTCGAATCTTGTCCACAAACGTCACCCCCTTCACCTCTCTCTTCATCCTTGCAGTACACGGGCTGTTCGCCATCTCGCATAGCGTCAATCAAGCCGACGTGAACGTCCAGCCGTCGCGCGTGTTCAACCCGCCCACCCCTACTGTCGCGACCATCTCCCAAGACGAACCCAGTCTTAGTCTTCAAGTCGCTCTAGCTCTCTCCTGTGCCGCAATAACCATCGTCACCTGCGCCGCAACCTGGGCGCGGTCTCCAGCACACCCTCCTAACAAGTACGGTCGTCTTCGCAAAGCAGATCCACCGCCTCCAGGACCTCCTCCGCCCCAAGAGAACCCGGGCGATGACGTCAATGCGAACGAAGGTGCTGAGGAAGAACAGAACGACGGTGACGGCGGCGACAATGATGACCCTCAGGATGGTGTAGATGTCAATGACGAGGATGTAGTCTACGACAATCTCGCCACAGACGCTGCGCCCGCACCGGAAGACCCTCCGCCCCCACCTGGCGATATCGAGCAAGGCGACGACGACGACGGCTTTCTTCTACTCAAAGACGATCTTAGTTGGCTCATCCTACTTCTCCTTGGCCGTCTCTGCTACCAGGTCATGAACCGAAAACAGCGCCACATGCAGTCTGCTCACATCGGCGACTTGGTCAAGAGCCAAGGCTCGCAATACGGGCCCCCCGCGGTCGATCCTGTCGAGGTCCAAGGTTCTACCTCAAAGCCAATAGTTGTCAATGCTAGTTCGAGGTCGTCTACTATCGATGGCTTACTGCGGCGCCCATGCACACCCCCGAGTCCACCTTTGAACAAGCCACTCTCTCCTGATACGGGTCAATTCATCCCTACTGCTGTTCAAGTCTCCGTCGTGACCGGTGCGTAGTATCTTTCTCCTCAAGATTTCTCCTCATTCCCCGGTATCAGGCGTACCGTCGTCTACCGTTCATTGGGCTTTTCATCGACCTCTTTGGTGGGGCACTTGGCTTTTCCTCGCCCTGCTTCCCGCCCTTGGCTTCTTTGGAACGATTCTCCGTCTTCTCTTGCCGCTTGGAAACAATCCATCCTCCTCCTCGGCCGCTTCGCAGCAGCAACCTCCTCCGTACGAGCAAGCTCAGCTGGGGCCGGAACTCCCACCACCTTTATCGTCCGCCGCAAATGTCTTGAAGTCGTCCCCTTCGCTTCCTCCCTCGCCGTCGACAAGCAATGCCCCCTTGCCGCCAGCGTCTCCGCGGCTGGTTCCGCTTCCGCTTTCCCCAAGACCAGAGTCGGCTGCAAGGATGATTCGTTTATCGGTGGTGGAGAGGATAACGCTTGAGACTGCTCGGCGCCAAGCACGCCAACTCGACGAAGATGTCGAAGAAGATCGAATGAGAAGGCAGCATTTGAGGGGGTTGCAGAAGGAGATATGGAGGCAGTTGTATGAGCCACGGCTCGCGGGGAAAATTGTTGTTGATGGAACGAAAGTGGTCATCTGAAAGAAAGGCAAGTTGATTTATGGTGTGTGCTGGACGTTCTGACCTTCTTTCTTCAGATTTCTCCTCATATATCTCGATCTTGCTCATATCTCTGGCCTTTGCCATTATACCCTGATATTTTCTTTCTTCCTGCATATGCTTAGGTAGACGTACCGGGGCATGTGTCTTCGTCTTCTTTCCTACCATTGGCATCGTTGGTAGTCCTTTTTTTATACCTCACAGCTCCGAGTAGACGTATTCCGAGATGTACATACCCCCTTTAACCTTCTTTACCATCCTAGATAGACGTGTCCAAGGATGTATACCCAATTTTATTTTGTTTCTTGGCGTTATGAGAATCTGAGTTGGGATTTGTTTGGCGAACTCTTCAGCATCTCGTCGTTGACGCCGTCTGCCAGGATGAGCGAGGACCCGCGGATGCACCGACGGCGGTCGAGTGCTGGCGACGACGACGACGAGTCTGTGGTCGTTGTCACCCCGCCCGCTGATGTGTCGAGTGTTCCAATGGACCCCCCACCGCAGCGAACGAGGGTGCACTCAACGCCGCAACAGTCGAGACACCAACGGAACGCGTCTATCTCTGGTCTGCCTTTGAATATCGCTCCTCCTCCCACTGCTGGTCCATACCGCACCGCGTTCCCCGCCTCTCCCTTTCGCACCAACTTCAACCACGCCCGCACCCGCTCCGTTTCTAGCCATGGCCCATTCTCTCCCACTTCCCCGTCTCCTCTGGCTACCAGCACCTCTTTTGTCCAACAGATGGAGGCTCCCATCCCCGAAACTAAAATTTCCACCTCGCAATCCGCCCCTGAAGTCGATAATAAACCGCAATCGCGGCGGCATGCGCGTTTGCATTCGCGGAATCTTTCTGTCTTCTTCCCTCGACCTGGTGCGCTTCCGCAGCACACTATTGATGAGGATGGCGCGCAGGAGCTTGAGGTGCCGCCCACTCTCGGTGCAGGGTTCACGTTTGGCAAGACTCCGCCTGGTGAACAGCCAATGCCGACTCGACAACCTCCGACCCCTTCCTCTGCCGCCAGCCGTCGTGGCCATCACCACAAGCACTCGGTTTCGCATACCTTGTTCTCGTTCCTCGAGCCGCCCAGTGGCGAGAATCAGACGTTGGTCACGCAACCGACGCCGACACCTATGTCGCCGTGGATGCCTATCTCACCGTTTGTCAGTGACACACCGACGACGGCGGCAAAGTCTGCGCCTGAACAGGAGCCGGGAGCGCATGTATCATCATCTTCGCCTACGCCCTTCCTTGCAGCAGCAGCTGCTCAATTTCTTCTCGGCGGCACACTTTGGGTGCAGGGACAACAAACTGGTTCGCTTGCTGTCACGGCTCTCGGGTATTGGGCCGTCTTCGACTCCATCGGCGTCGCCGTTCCCCACATCTCCCTCGTTGTCTCAAAGCCCTACGCCACCACGCGCGCGCGCCTCGTCCTCCTCTTCGCCCAATCCGTTTATCTCATGTTCTCTGCAGTCTACGTCTGCAAAGAAGCGCTCGAGCACCTCCTCCTCAGCGCGGGTTCTTCCTCGAGTGCGGGTGATGGCCACCACCACCACACCGGCGATGAGGAAGCGGGGATTGAGTTCCCCGTACTCACTATCCTCGTCGCACTCATCTCACTCGTGACAACTGCACTGGTGCTGGACAACCACGCCCGTCTTGTCTCGCTCGCAGGCAACCGCATCCCCCCATTGCGCACACTCCTCCTTTTTAAGTCCTCCTCGTCCTCCTCTTCCTCCTACACCACCACAACCCCTCCCGAACCCTCCTCCCCCCCAGCACGCACCCTCTCAAATCCATACGCACTCACTCCCATCCTCCTCGCATTAGCCATCTCTTCCACCGCGTTCGTCGCCCACGCGCCCCAGCACCGCGCCCTCGACCTCGCCGCCGCCAGCGCCAGCAGCGTCGCCACATTCGTCGTCGCCTACCGCGCGTGTACCGTCCTCGGTGCGATTCTCCTGCAGACGGCGCCGCAGCGCGGGGCAAGGGGTGGGAGGATGGAGGCGTTCTTAAGGGCCATGCGGGACGTTGAGCGGCACCCGCAGGTGCTGCACCTCCCCGCGCCGCATATCTGGCAGCTTGCTGCTGGGGGAGGGGTGGGGGAGAAGGCGGGGAAGGGGAGGGAGGAGGAGGAGCTGGTGGTAACGCTCGAGCTGCATGTGCGTGCGTCGTTGCCGGATGACGATGTGTTGGCTTTGACGCGGTGGGTAAGGGACCGGGTGGCGGGTGCGTTGGGGCTTGGTGGGGAAGGCGGGCGGGCAGCAAGGCAGCAGGCGGAGGTGACGGTTGGAATTGTGAGGGGGTAGGTAGGTAGGTTGGGTAGTGTGCGTTTTATCCGGGACATTGTAGGTAGTTTGCACATAAAACACTCCTTTTTAATTTCTATTTATCCATTGCTTTTGGATCTCAAAAGGCGTTTGAACACACGCGATACCGAATCAGGAAGAGCTACTTCTTGCGACCTAATTAGCGAGGACGGCGCTGAGGACAGCCAACATGAACAGGAGCGCATCGGGTATAATTTTGAATGTCGCTGACAGACCCGTGAATGTGGCCCGGCTATTTATTACATACTCGCGAAAGAGCAAGGAGGTAGGTGGGTGTGACCTACGTACAGGAGACTATAGTTTGGGCCGCTTGCGGCTGGCTCAATTCGTTTAGAAACCGAATTGTTCTCAGGATAGAATGGAACGCGAGAATTACAACACTGTATCAATGGAAAGAGAAATAGCATATACCCTCACAAAATCGTTACGCTCTATCGGGGAGAATCTACACGTCCTCATTTCGATTCTGCGGCTCTGTCTCTCCTTGCTTCTGCTTTCCCTCCTTCTTATCCTCCGCCGCACTCCCTCTCTTCCTCCGCACAATCTTTACATTCTTTATGAATATCGCAGCAATAAGCGCCACGCCCGCAACCGGCACACCGATTAAGAACACCTCGCGCAGCGCCTCCGTATAACTCCTCACAACACCAGTGACCTGATCCGGCGGCAGGACCCCCGCGGCCCAAATCGACGTTGGGTCCTCTTTGACGACGTCCGCCGGCGCCTCAGGCGCGTATTTCGCAAGGAAGCTCCCAAGCGCAGAGGCGAAGACGGGCTCTGCGATACCGAGACCAATACTACCGCCGAGATACTGTGCAAATGTGTTCACCGCGGACGCCTGTGCGATGAGCGCTGGCATACTGCGGAACTCGGTCTGCATCGCGATGACAGTGTTCTGCATGCCCATTCCTGTGCCGACACCAGCGAGGATTTGGTACCCTATGAGTTTCGAGGGCGAGGTGGAGGGCGTGATGGTGAAGAGTAGGCCTGAGCCGGTGCCGAGGAAGAAGGGTCCACAGGCCAGGGGATGCCAGTAGTAGCCCAGGCGGCTGACGAGCTGTCCGACGATGATGACGGTGACTACGACTGAGATCATGAAGGGAAGTAGCAGGATGCCTGAGTTGATCGGGCTCTTGCCTCGCGCTGCTTGGTAGAATATGGGGATATAGTACGAGAAAAGCAGATTGGAAAAACGCGTGAGGAAGGCGTAGGTTACAATGGCATATCTGAGGCACAATCAGAATTCTCAAATGGCAGAAAAATTCATCAACAAACGTCTCGGAGGACTTGAAAATCGCAGTAGGAATCATAGCGCGGTCCTGCAGACGAATTTCCCACAGTACGAATACGATCGAAAGAACGCCGGCGAAAACGAAGGTCTGTCGAATCGGTCAGTAGATATCCTACGGCGAGAACAAAACACGGACAATGATAACGGCCTGGTCGCTCCAAGCTTTAGTGTTCCCTCCCCATTGCAAAGCGAGAATGAGACAAGTCACAGCGCCAGCAACAAGAATAGCGCCAATGAAGTCGACGCGGAGAAATTGCTCGAAAATATCCCTACGGGATCGTTTGCTTAAATCAGCACCCATCGGCGGGGTCGCCTTGAGTAGGAAGAAGACCGTGATAACGGTGACGCCGCCGACGGGGAGATTGACGAAGAAGCACCATCTCCACGAAACGTTGTCGGTGAAGGCTCCACCGATGAGCGGTCCAATCACTGTGGATACTGCGAAAACAACGCCGAACCACGAGAAGAGTCTGGGGCGATCTTCAAAACGAGTTGCTTGGGTGATGACTTGCTGGTTTGAGACATCTGGACGCAAGATGAGAGCTAAAAGGGATAAATAAAGAGGGAGACCGCACAGATACCAGCGGCCCCCACGCCCGAGATAATTCTACCGGCAATCAGCATGTCGATGTTGCGCGAGACACCACATATGAGGCTGCCAAGTTCGAAGACGGCGATGCAGAACAGGAGAGCCCATTTCGCAGAGAAGATGCGTAGGAGTTGACCCCAGAATGGTAGAAATATTGTCTGTGCGAGCACAAACGAAGTTGCAACCCATCCTTGTAGAGTAAAAGAATTGAACTCCGAAGCGATGTGAGGCAGCGCGGTAGCAAGGATAGTCTGATCCAAGGCCAGCAAGAGGATCCCCAGCATCATTGCGAAGAACACTACTGCGAGTCGGCGACCGGTGAGGATGGTGCCCTCGTGAACCTGCGGTTTTGAAGTTTTTTCATCTTGTGAAATGGGAGGTGCGGAGCTTGTGGACATAGTGTTTGAGCGCCATATTTAGTGGGGGTCCCGCTCGTTAAGTAGAAGGCGAGTTCATGGCCAGCGAGAACGCCCGACATTGGCTTCGGACGGTGCCCGCCCGCTGATGCAACGCGTATGAGTCAGGATTGAGCAGCGACGAGATAACAAGAGATTTGTCGGGCTATTGTCTCCGATGTTCAGTCCAAGTGCACTAGCGGAGAGTCAGTGATTGCACGAGTCCCAGAGCAAGCATTCAAGAGTCAAGAGCAAAGCGTTGACGATCGATCATCAATTGCCAAAAGAGGCGAGTTTGTCCTTGTTTTGTCTGATGATTTTTTTGGCTGTATGTTTTTGGTCCTGGATAGTAGAGTTCTAATGGCGGGGATACCAAAATCTACCTGATGAAAATCCCAATAAACTGATCTTTTCCCGAAATGGCTGCCACTTGTTATTCAGACCACCAAGAGAATCAATGGCAAGGATACAATACAACAGCGAATACAAGTGAGACGCAAAAACAATGAGCGTGGACAATGTACAATTTAGAGGTACGATCTTTGGAGGGTCTTGCTATAAGGCCCAATACCCGCTCCGCGTAGAATTCCTACTGACTGCCGAGATCACTGTACCATCCTATACACATAGATTTTCCACATGTAAGCCTCGGCCTGCATCGAGCAAGAATGGCAAGCTACGACATACCGGACTGAATGCACTCCGATCGTTACCCAAAGAATTTCTGCTTCTGTGGATGATCTCGAAATGAGATTCAGCTTCGAGTTCCTCGTTGTCGGTATCCTGGTACAAGTCGATGATGTTGCCTACGAGGGAGACCCCGTTGTTTGCCTTGTTTGATGAATTTCATGAGCATTGCCTTGTTCACTCTGGGTAAGTGATGGAGAAACGGAAGCACGTACAGATTGTTGACTCGGATTTTGTGACCAGTTAGCCTGCGAACGAGTACCGTGAACCGAGGCGTTGTTTTTCCTGTACGTTTGTGTCGAGGCTCTAGCGTTTAGGCTGAGAGACACCGCGACACAATTGGGTTTGTATTGGTGCGAATATGGGATTTCCAACACATACGAGGCGAGGAAGCAGTTGGAAGAGACTGAAGTTCACGATCGAATTAGAAAGGAGGGGACACCATGTTAAGGGAGACTAACCTTTTGTCAACACAGCGAGAACGGCCAACCAGATCACTGGAACCAAGAGTTGTCAACAGAGATTTTGAGGGCTTGGGAGATGACTTGCAGTATTGTCCAAGAATGAGGTACTGCGTAAAACATATTAATTGAGCTCCTACATACACGAAACATGGCGGGAAACATACTCACACAGATAAGCGTGATAAGGAACGAGAGGCTGCACCCTCCTTAGCTTCAAGAAAATGACAACAATCCGAATTCAGCAAGCTTGCCTGGTTATGACCCCAGTTTCTATGAAGGATGCATATCAACAACAAGAAAGTTAGGATGAATAGAGTGATCTCGCACGTAGCGTCCATAGAATGACTCGATCCAAGAGTTGTCTTGCGCTCTCGCTGTTAAGCATCCCATGTCAGCCTCAGTTTCACCCTAGAAATCCAAATGAACGCACTTATGCACCGTATCCCTCGTTCTCGACCGCTGCCTCGCCAAGAAATACGCAATCCAAGCAGATATCGTCAAATCAATAACCGCACTCAGCCCCAACAACATCGCGAACAACCACCCAAAATCATCCACGAATTGCGTTAACGATTTCATCCGAATAACATGTACGGCGAGGAAGACCCAGCCGCAGAAACGCAGAAACGCAAGCATCCAGCCTACGATTGCTGGGTATTTTTTGCCGGAGAAACGGAGGAGGCGGCTGACGTAGAATGCTTCTATGTATTTTGGGTTGGTTGTGGTTGTGTAAGGGAATCTCAAATTTGGTCGATGAGGATGAAGAGAAGCCTTGCGCACCTACGAGCGGGCCTACAGCGCTCCCGAGGAGGAACGAGGTTCCGATGGTTATGGGCGGTTTTAGCAGTGCGCGTAGGTCGCCGGATTTGGTTATTGTCATGATGTAGGCTGCATGGGCGACGCAAGCGAGCTGGCCGAGCTCGAAAACCCTGGATGTCCGGTAAGTCATTAAATCAATAGGGCGATAGAATATTCTGCGACACCAAATTACAGCTACCTGCGGTCCGATTTAGATTCGGGGTAATTAATAAAGGATATAGGACGCACGAGGGACTTGAGCGACCAATGATCCTTCGCAAATTTTCGATTGTATATGAGAACTTGCACGGTCAACACTCCAAACATAAACCCAGACGCGAGAAAGCCGATTATAAGTGCGCCGAGGTTTGGATTAAGTGGGAAATCCATGAATGAGTGAATGAAGGAAAAGAAAGTAGAGTAGAGTGAAGGTGGGAAGAGAAACGAGAAGTACCTCGATGTGAAATGATACATCTTAAGTATGGGGCGGGGCATTCCACACGGCCATGGCTCACTTGTGCTCACCAGATGCTGATGAACAAAGCTATAACGGGAACGGGAACAGCCACGATGGGCGTGCGTTGGTCGGAAGGATCAAGCCCAAGAGCACGAACTTGAGCAGAGCCCGAGGGCGATCATAACGACGGAGCGACCGTCATGAACGCAGACAACGACCATGGTCAGGCTTGCATCACAGCCACAGGCACAGAGTCCGAAAATGTCTTGGAATAAAAATACCCGCGGACCGAGAGCGCGACGCGTTCCACGGTTCCGAATCTCAAGCTCGTCTGAGAAAGGAGAGCACTTCACCTAGTACTGAGTAGCGCTCAGGTAACGCTTGACGAAGTGAAAGACGGGGCCTGTCATCAACAGATCAAATTCGAAATTCGTGTACTTATGGTGGTGGTGTTGTGGTCAGCGAGCAAGGGTGGCCCATGAGGCCGATTTGCAGCGGACAATTGGTGAATGCAAGTAGCGTATCACCGAGTTGAGGGAGTCCAAGTGGTACATTCAGCATGTAAAACCTTACAAAAGGCCAACACGAGTGGTCTGAGTTCTGCTTCTCGCGAATTCTTGTCGATGAAGGCGTCACCGACGTCACTATCGAAGAAGAGGGATCCAAGAAAAGCATACACCATGGTCGACGGCGAGAACGAAGTCGCAATCCACCGCCGCCGCAACAATACCGGTACTGGAACCGGTGCTGGACATGCATCTCGAACGGTACAGCGCCAATTCACCGTAGATATCGCAAAAGAACGTAGAGTAGAGGAGATAAGAGCAAGGAACATGAACGGCCGCCTACAACGGGTGACCGTAGATTGTAGAAATGGACAAGATACGAATCTTGTAGGGCATTTCATCATCCCGGTGAGTGTGGGATAACGGCGGAGTGAGCTGATATTGTTGTGGTACGAGAGTGAAACATAAGAATAAAGATCCCACCAGGTGATCCGACTTTTGGTTCCCTTCGTTCCCTTCATACAAGACCCAAACTACCTGCTTGCTTGCTCTCGACTTGCTCGTCGACGTTTGTCCCTCTCGCTCGCTGCTTGGTCTGCTTGCTCGTCGTCGTTGTCCACGATGCGCACCATTCTCAAGCCATTGGCTATACATGCTGCGTATTCGCCTATAGAAACCATTGTTTTCCTCAGCGTAGTAGGCACGCTGGCGTATCTGCACATTCTCAGCACCGTCAAGCACTCGGCTTTTCTAGCTCCGCCGCCACCGGTTCGTTCCGCATACGCCTTGTACACCCATGATTGGATTACCGTGCCCTCGTCTGTCTGGAGACGCGACGATAGCGTTCCACGGCTCGATCTACAGCAGTTTGTCTTTGCTGAGCCAAAACCCCATGTCCCGTCACTCGAGAACGCGACAGCTTCCTTAACAACAGCTTATCCCGGGTTTTCGCATATACAAAAGGGCCCCAGTGGATGGGTACAAACTGTTCAGGTCCGCGACGAGGTTAACCTGCGTTCATTGCCTGCAGATAGCTGGGGTGTAGCATACGAACTCGACGCGCCCGCGGAGGCCATTCAACAAATGCGTACTAGCAAATGGATCACCTATGCGGCTCGTACCCTTTTCTACCGCTTTTATGAATTGGCAAAGGTGCGCTTATCTTTTGTATCTTCATTCTGCTGGTCTCAAATGTCGTTGAATTCCCTAGAAAACGCCGACACCCGACATTGTACTGATTTTTACGGGCTATGCGCTAATGCACATAACATTCTTTTTGCTCGTGGCCCGCTCCCGCGCGCTTGGCTCTTCGTTCTTCTTACCCTTCGCCATTCTCGCATCTTCTATCCTCGCTCTTCTACTCGCAATCCCCATAGCGCTTTTCCTTCACATTCCCATGCACCCCGTCGCTTTGACAGAAGCTGTTCCATTCTTCGTTTGCACTGTCGGTTTTGACAAACCCCTTCGCCTTGCGCGCGCAGTTTTCACTCACCCGCGCGCTGTTCGTTCCTCCCGTCCCTCCCTCGCCGGCCACACCATTCCCTCTGGCGAAGTCGTCCTTGATGCTCTCTCCGCAACTTACTACCCCATCCTCCGCGACTACATTCTCGAAATCGCCGTCCTTTCTCTCGGAGCTTCTGCTCGCATCGCCGGCCTTGCGGAGGTTTGCGCACTCGCGGCCCTGCTGCTCGTTTTCGACTGCCTGATGATGTGCACATTCCTTGCTGCCATCCTCTGTGTCATGGTTGAAGTTCGTCGTATTAACGCAACCGCGCCCTCTCAAGGTGCCCCTCTGTCGCCCAGTTGGTCTTCTCGCCTCTTCGGACCCAAAGGCACACTTCTCCCTGCTCGTTCCTCCGGCACTACTACTACTGCGCCAAGCAGTGAGAGTAGCTCGAGCAAAAAGCACCCTGACCCTATGGAGCCAGAAAACCCCGTCGCCCGTCTCAAGCTCCTTCTCCTCGCCTCCTTCCTCGCACTCCAAGTACTCAACCTTTCCAGCCCCCTCACCTCTCTCGGCTTTACTTCATCGTCCACCCTCACGCATTCTCCTGCCCGCCCTGCCTCCCCACAATTGCACATAACTCCCATTGACCGCGCTGTTCTCGCAGCTCTGACGCCCCTGGCTTCGTCTGGAACATCTGGCGACGAAGCCGCCCCAGTTCCCTCCGCGTATGCCTCCGAAAACGGCGACGAGCCGCGTTTACTGGTCCGGTTTCGTCCCCCGCTTACTCTTCGGGCTACGCGGCCCGATTCCCGACGTGCTGTTTTCGGTGCCCGTGTGGATTTGGTCTTCTCTACCTGGTGCGTTTGTCATCTCTGTCCCTCCGTATCTAGTGCTTACACTGCGTATCATCCAGGACACGTCTCGTTGGCGACCCCGTACTCTCCAAGGCCCTCGTCGCCGTGCTAGCGATCTCTCTCTTCCTCAACGCGTACCTCATTCGTGGCGCCGCCCGCGCGGCCACACGCCCCGCAGCTGGGTCGAATAACGTCCGATTCGAAGGCGAAGCCACTGTTGCCCTCATCACCCCTGCGGCGCCAGAAGCGACGAAGAAGCCCCAAGAGAAGCCCGCTGCCAAGGTCGACGAACAAGATGGCTGGGCACGCGATATCGCGTCCGCTGCTGCGTTCAACACCGGCGTCTCTACCTCCGTAGCTACTTCGTCCGCGGCGGCTGCATCGTCCACGGCTCTGCAAACAACCCTCGCACGCACGCCCGTCCCTGTCCATGCGCAGACACCGGCCCCCGCCGCTGGTGCCGTGCCAATGTTCTCGCTTGACGATGTCGACCGGCGGTTGCGTGCGCGGGCTCGGGGACAGAGGCAGAAGTCGAAGCGGAGTCAGACACCTGCGCGGGCTGCTAGGTCATCGGATTCGGATGCTGATGCGGACGAGTCGAGCGATGATATCGTTGATGGTGAGGAGGATGAATGGGGTTTGGAGGACGATGAGAAGGAGAGACCGCCCCGGCCGTTGGAGGAGTTGATACTGTTGCAGGCGTCATTGCCCAAGGTGAGTCTTGTTATGATCTTTCGGAAACAGTGAATTGGAGTTCATGCGCGTTGATGTAGGCGGACGGTCTTCGCGAGCTTTCGGATGAGGAGGTCGTCATTTTGTCTCAGGCTGGCAAGATCGCGGGATACGCGCTTGAGAAGGTGCTTGCCCCTGCTCAGGAACCCGAAGGTCTTGAGCGGGCGGTGCGTGTACGCCGAGCGATTGTTTGTGAGTCAACACACTTTCTCTTCATATTGGTTAAAGTGCTGAACTTCCGTTAGCCCGTGCTTCCCTCACACAGACGCTTGAAACCTCTCTCGTACCCTACGAAACTTACGATTACGGCAAAGTTCTCGGTGCTTGCTGCGAAAACGTTATTGGATACATCCCCATCCCACTCGGTATCGCAGGGCCGCTCACCATCGACGGTGTCTCGTTCCACATTCCTATGGCCACTGCCGAAGGCACTCTCGTCGCGTCTACCTCCCGTGGCGCCAAGGCGCTCAACGCTGGTGGAGGTGTCACCACAGTTCTCACAGCGGATGCAATGACTCGCGGGCCTGCCATTGACTTCCCCTCTATTGTTGAGGCTGCCAGGGCACGCGCGTGGATTGCCAGTCCCGAAGGCCACGGTGCACTCAAGTCGGCGTTCGAAAGCACTTCTCGCTTCGCGCGACTAACGGGTTTGAAAACGGCGATGGCGGGACGGACTTTATTCGTGCGGTTTGCGACGGCGACTGGTGACGCGATGGGAATGAACATGATCTCCAAAGGCACCGAGAAGGCGCTTGAGGTGATGCAGAATGAGTTCCCTGAGATGGTCGTTCTGGCGCTCAGCGGCAATTACTGCACGGATAAAAAGCCTGCGGCGATGAACTGGATTGAGGGACGGGGGAAGAGCGTCGTTGCTGAGGCGGTGATTCCGGGTAAGGTCGTTCAGAGCGTGCTCAAGACGACTGTCGAGGCGCTGTGCAATCTCAACACCAAGAAAAACTTGGTGGGGAGTGCGATGGCTGGCTCTGTTGGAGGCTTCAACGCGCATGCGGCTAATATCCTCACTGCGATCTTCCTTGCTACTGGACAGGACCCCGCTCAGAACGTTGTCAGCTCCAACTGCATGACGCTCATGGAGCCGTACGTTGTTTTCTTTCGATCTTCACAGTACATAAACTCATCCACGTATTCTTCGTAGGACAAATGACGGCCGGGACCTCCTCATGACGTGTTCGATGCCTTCGATTGAGGTCGGCACCGTCGGCGGTGGCACTGTACTCACGCCGCAAGGCGCCGTGCTCGAAATGCTTGGTTTACGCGGCGCACACCCCACAAGACCCGGACAAAACGCCCAAGGTCTTGCGCGGGTTATCGTTGCTTCGGTTATGGCCGGCGAGCTCTCCCTCATGAGTGCCCTCGCCGCTGGCCACCTCATCCGCGCCCACATGGTGCACAACCGCTCCGCCCCGTCGACGCCTGCGATTTCGCGGCCGCCGACACCTGGCGGTCTCGCACCGCCCATCGGTGGATCGCTCCCTGAGAAGCCAGGGAAGACGGGTCCGCCGCCGGTACTGACGCCGAGTGAGTCGACCGCGAGCTTACCGCCGTATTCTCAGACATGATGAGTACTGGTGTGATGCTTTTTTTCTCTTGAAATTTATTAACTACATAAATGCGGCGGGGGGCCAGTTCCCTGCTCGCGACAATAATATACAATGACATCTCGCTCGCCCGTGTAGAATAGAGCGGGCGAGAGTGTATATATATAAACTAGGGTACTTCCAACCAATCAATGCACATAAAGTTGCTTCAAATTCGTGTCTGTACATCATCGCTTTGGCACAAGCCACGATGAGCTCAAGACGTCTTCTCGCGCCTCTCCTCGCCGTTCCATTTCAGCGGATCGGCGCGACTCACCCGAGAGTTTGCTGTGAGGCTACTTAGGTTCTAAGTATTTCAACGCAACGAATTTGTCGAATGAAGGTCCGCGTTCAGACGACCGAGTTCACCGTATGTAGATGAGAAATACTCGTGCTTCAACGTTCACTGGTTGATCCTGACTTAGCCCACAGAAACTGCTTCACCTGGGCGCCGCTGCGAGACGCTACAAGGAGCAAATTGTGTGCGTTGAAATTTGCCTCGTCTACAATCTTGCGATAGTGAACCGATCTATTTGGATGTCAGTGCGGCGAATCTGTCGTATTGCGGAAGTTGAGTAGGTCGCCCAGTCCAAAATTCAACGTTTTCAACCACAGTCCTGTTGATTCAGCAAAGGAACCGAGCAAAATCGAGTCAGTCCAAATACTCCAAGCGTCGTCCAGTCGAGTTCAGTGAAATCTGCCAGCTGACGGTCGCATTGAAACCACACGCCGAGAAAGATGCATACAAATGATACCGGGCTACATAATTACAAATGAGGGCAGACACAACAAACTAGACCTGAACAATAGATGAGAAATGATGAACGGTGGGTAAGGGGAACTGAAAACAACAGGGATGAACGAGCTCAAGCATGGCTCTCCGCGCCGTCCTGATCCTCCTCCTCCACGTCCTCCAACTTGTCGTCAGGATCCAACCAGCTCTCCTCAACCGTAGCCTTAACCCTCCGAACATACTCCTTCATATTCTCTCGATACAACTGCGCCGCCTCCGCGTTCGCGGGGCTGTTGGGATTCGGGTCGTGCAGGAGACTCTGGATGGACGTGAGGATGGCGGCGACGTCGTACGTGGGGGACCACCGGTTCTGCAGGATGTCCAGACAGAGCTCGCCATTCGCGTAGACGTTCGGGTGAAACATGCGCGACAAGAATTTCACAGTCGGCGGTTTATTCGGGTAGGATTCGTCAAAGTTGAGCACGAGTTTAAAAGTACCATCCTCGAACGGCGTTTCGGCTGTGGGCGCGTGATATGAGCGAGGGCTATAGGATTTGTGTTTTGTGGGACGTGCTACTACGAACCTGGGCCGAAGATGACGGCGTTCCACAGCATGATATTATCTGGGCATGGGCTGCCCGAGATACCGCCCGGAGGGTCAGTCGAGAGACGCTTGAAGTCTCGAATGAGACGACGTTTGCAGTTTGTGGACTGGGTGGCAACAGAGATGAGCATTAGGGTAAGAATGAAAGCCTGAAACTGGGCACCATGAGAAAACGAGTGAAGGGAGACGACAAGGACCGATTGAAAGTAAGCAGACAAGATGGGGTTCGGACACAAGGCGAGTGAGGCTGTGCTCGCCATTTGCAAACTCCGCCTATGCTCCCAATAAGGAAATTCCTGAAAACGAACTCGGTGACAAGCGCCAAGGAGGACAAATGAGGCTCAGAGTGATTATTGGAATACGTCCTGCGGACAGGACGTCGTCGAGAAGAGAAAAAAAATCTTTGGTATCAAGAATTGGGTTTATATTGCAAAAAGCACAAGAATGTTGCCGAATACACTAGAGATTCACCCTGGATCCACCACTACTTGCACACGAAATAATTCTCCTGCAACGCATCATGCAGCCTCGCAAAAACACCGCCATGCCACGTCCTAAAATCCTCCCACTCCTCCTTCGGCATGATAATCGAAAACTGGTTCAACCACCCGCCCACAATCAAGTCCGCGTAGTTCGCCTGTTTCCCTTCAAGGTACGGTCCCTCATGCACCATAAACAGCTCAGCAAGAGATGCACTCGCCACATTGAACGCCGCCCTAAGCTGCTGCCTCGCCTCGCCGCGAATCGAGCACGCATCCCACGAGCTCAAATGCGCGCGTTTGCAGAACAGCGCCTTCACGCCCTCGGCGGTGGCGGGGTTGAAGGGCAGGAACTCGCCGTAGATGATCATCTGCGCGGAAAATGTGGCGTCAATATGCAAGTTGAACCGCGCATAGTCCGCGTTCTTCGACCCCGCGTTGGTGGTTATCGGCGCGAAGAACGGCGTGTCCTTGTGTGGGCTCTCGTAGTCGAGACCCGTGCGCGTCGAGTTTGCAGGGAACAGGCTGCCCGCGCCCGAGTCGGGGAACTTTTCCTCTAGATAGTTGGCGATGTCGAACGAATCGCCGATGACTCTGCCTGAGACTGTGTCGCGCAGCATAGGCAGAGTGGGGAAGTCAGAGCCGTCATCGAGTTTGCGCGTAACGGGGCAGTTGAGCCCTTTGCGCGTGGAGCCGATGTCGAGGATGTCGACCCATTCGGTGGTGAACGGCACGCGTTTGAAACTGAGCGCTAGACGGGCTTTGGAGGGGTTGGGCGCGAAGGAGCGCGGTTGTTTTGGGGAAGAGATGTCGTATAGGACTAATGGGTTGGAGCTCGACATGTTGGAAGAGGTTTTGTGCTTTTTGTTGCTTTCAAAGAGTGTTTATTGGGCCTCTATATATGCGATCGATAGTCACGGTCCCGTTGAGCCGGAGCCGCCGTGACGCATGTTGAGTACGTTGAGTTCAGAGGAATCCTTGAGTTTTCAGGTTGGTTGGCGTCTATTACCGTCGAGTATCAGATTTGGAGTCTGGACACACTGCCAGGCAAGAATTTCGCGGTGACTCAGATGCAAGTTGCAGACATCGCCGACTTTGACGGCTGCGACTGAGGAGCACTGCAGGTGATTGAAACGGCTTGTAGGTGTGGTATGCCAGTCATTGTTCGCGAGTACCGGAGCAGTAGTGGAATGGTTGGAGGGTGGTGGTGGATGTAAGGCGAAGTAGCACATCAATTTCCAAGCACGCCATTTCGTCAAATTTTGCGCAAGACAACATTGAACAGCGATAATCATACAGTAAAAGTACAAAATGGTAGTCTATAGTGTACAGAATGGTGCGTATAATGGTATATGGTTAGGAAAATCTACATCAGTTTCGACTCGCGTTTTGCCTGCTGTACCTGGGCGAGACGTTGACTGCGCAAAGTCATATGTGTCCCTTGAGTTGCTTTTTTCGGAGCAGGCGCAGGAGCAGCTGCAGGTAAGATGGATGACTGCGAGAGGGATATGCGAGTATCGTCGGAAGAGAAGCCAGGGATGCGAATATTGTGATTTCGTTCTGTGCACACAACGACTTCTAATCAGAATTTATTAGGAAATCGAAGCTGCCTGGAAACCTACCAAGATGTAGCTGCAGATCCCGCACCTCCAGCGTGTCGCCGCCGCGGTGTTTCGCCAGACGACACGAGAAATTTGTTACAGAGTCGATAAACTCGTCCGCGATGGAAAGCAGCAACTAATATTGTTTGTTAGTACGCGCCACAACACACGAATGAAACCAACGAACATCCTCCACCTCAGGCTCAATTTTCACTTGCGGGTCCACGCTCGCTACGAGATCGTGTATCGTCCTCCGCATGCTAAGGTCACCCGGCGCGTTTTTCCGCGGTTGCGTTCGGTGGTCAGCGGCGAAGGTAATCGGCATCGGCTCCTCGCGTAGAATCTGAGCAGGGGTGCCCGCAATACGCCCCGCGGCACTACCACCCGTGAGCGAGGGTCGGGACGCGCCCCACGGCACCGGCCCAGGATTCGTCGTGTTGAGGTTCGCGCTGATGGGGTATGCGGAAGCGTCCGAGGAGGAGGAGAAGAGAAATGGGCTTTCGTCGATGCCGGATTTGAATGCGGATTGACCGGACTGCGGGTGCATAGGGACGCCTGAACTCGGGCCTGGCTGCGACTGCTGTTTTTATAACGAAACTTAGCCCCAAGTGCCGAACAAAGCACACGAAACAAAGACCTTTGCAGCTGCAGCCTTTATTTTTTGTTCTTCTTGAATTGCTTGGAGTTTCTATGTGAGATGATATAGATAACGCGTTCAATGGGAGATTGTTGGCGCGTACCTTGAGCATTGCTTCTTGGCTTATTCCGCCACTCTTCATGATTTCCTCTAGCTTTCGTTGGATGACAGCTTGGTTGGATTTATCGTTGGTAGCTATTAGCGCCATGAAATCTGCCAGAGCCTTCTCCTGGCTTGGCTGAGGTTGTTGGCTCTCCATGGTTGAGTCCAAAAGTGGTTGTTTGGCTCTGCTATTCTGCGGCGTGCGCGATATTATTTTTTTCTTCCCTTTTCTACCACCAACCATGGATGTCTCCAACATAATAGCTTCCAATGCAGCAAAATAGTACGCCTGGCTCCTTCTCGCAGCTAAAACATTCACAAAACTCTCAGTCAGTCCATCACCGTCGAAAAGGAAACTCCTCTTGAGGTCGATGCCGGATTACTACTTGTTACCGACCTGAACACGATAGATGAAGAGAGCTACAGGTAGAATTCCCAAATTTGAAAATTTGAACTCCTCACCAAAAACATGGTAGTGCAAACCTCGAAGAACACCTCCAATCTCTAGCCCGAGACGGCGTACAAAGTCTAATCGCATCCCTTTTCGCCCTCCCCACCCAACGTTCAGAAGACGGACCCCTTGCCCAACTACCCCCTCCAACAACAGCTCTCCCCCGCGCAAAACCCCTACCAAAACCGAAACCACCGACGAAGTGGGAGCAGTTCGCCGCCGCGAAGGGCATCCAGCATGTAAAACGGGACAAGCGGGAGTGGGATGAGGAGAGGCAAGAGTGGGTCAACCGCTGGGGGAGAGGCGGGAAGAACAAGCAAGTCGAGGAACAGTGGATTACGGAGGTGCCTGCGAATGCTGGTACGTTTTTCCATGTTCTACCTGTGCTGAGTTGAATTTTTGATTTTCTTGGGTTTTGTAGACGCGGACCATGACCCGCGGAAAGTCGCACGCGATGCACGCAAAGCACGAGTGGCGAAGAACGAAAAGCAGCGTCTGGCCAATACCATGCGTGCCCAAGGCCCGCAAGGTGCCCGGAAACAGGAAATCGAGCGCACATTGGCAACGTCCCGGATAAGTACCGCCAGCATGGGCAAATTCGACAAGAAACTCGACGGAGAGAAGAAGATTCGCGGCGTCAAGCGGAAGGTGCGTTTTCGTAGCATCCTGGTTCTCTTTAACACATTCCAACCCTATCAAAAATATCTAGTTCGACCCAACAGAACGATCCCTGGACGACGAAAAGAGTGCATCGCTGGCTTTACTATCGCGGATGGGCAGTGACGCCAAAAAGACGAGGACGGAGCCTGCGGCGGAGGATAAGGTGCTCAATGTTCGTAAAGCCATAAGGTTTGCGAGTAAGGGGAGGGGAGGCGTCGCGATGGGTCGTTCGGCCTCCGGGGGACGAGGTGGGCGTGGAGGTCGTGGAGGTAGGGGCGGCAAGCGATAACACCGATATCTGTTACACTGTGTTTACTTTTTCGGGAAAAATTGTTAGCTTGTTCAAGTCGTGGGTTTGTGGGTTGTGAAATACATCCTTGCGATTTCCACACATTCAGGCTCATAAGGGTCGGAAAACCTTCAACACCGATAATCTCTCGACCGATGGCGCGCCAGAATCAAGTTATACTCTAACGATGGATATACGATTTTTAAGTCGTCCACTTCAATTTCCTGATTGACGAACACTACCGCCCGGAGCCAGGATAGGAAGGTATGCGTTGCTCAGATGCTGCTTGCTCATACTTAATCGAAAGAGGAACTGGTGTTGTCATCCCGAGATTCATTTCAAGTTCACTCCAAGACGTAGAAAGCGAAAACTGAAGCCCGAAATAAAATTTCAATCCAACAAAGCATGAAAACAACAAGACTAGGACTGCTTCAAGATTTAACCCCTGATAGTCTCGCCGGCTAGAGAGAGAACAAGTCAGTATCCGAGTAGGAGGACGGTATCGAACAAAACTCACGGCAGGATCCGTCAGCGGCCTGAGCGCAAGTCGCGGCGTGGGTGCACGAGGTGGAGCTGGAGATACACCCGTCACCAGAGTTGGGCCATGCGTTGGGCTTGGAACCGGTGCAATTGACTGGGTTGACGTTGCCGTTGTCGAGCGTTGCAGCCCATCCACAGCAGGTCGCGCAGAGGAAGGATTTCCCTGCTCTGTAGAGAGAATTAGCTGAGGAAGGAAAGAGTCCGATGACGGAAAACTTACTGTTGTTGGAA
This sequence comes from Favolaschia claudopus, assembly GCA_037176885.1. NCBI lineage: Eukaryota > Fungi > Basidiomycota > Agaricomycetes > Agaricales > Mycenaceae > Favolaschia > Favolaschia claudopus. Next base: position 1,009,630 of record JAWWNJ010000041.1, on the reverse strand, counting down.
GCGACCCTTGGGAGCTCCGTAGCAGAAGGCTTGTTGGACGTCTGAAGGGATGTTTAGAATGTATCGATGCTAGAAGAAGAAAAACCTACAAGGCTGGTACGATCCGGCGGGGCAAGGAGAGGGTGTAACACTTCCGCGCTGGTTCGTGAAGAAGCCGGGCTGGGTTTGGACGCAAGAAGTAGATCCCATGTCTGGGTGCATGCGTCAGTGTGAAATTCAGGTCAAGGAAAACCTGAAGCTTACTTGGCTGATACATTCCGGTGTCGCACGCCTGAGGAGTGTCCGAGCCACCGTTGCAAGTGTATCCGGCGGGGCAGCCAGCGCACGAGGTACTGTTGTAGCGATACGATCCGGAAGGGCAATCGGACTGGCGTCCCATGAGTCCACCGTGCTCGGGTCTGAAATGGCTAATTAGTTAAATCCCGACAGTGGGCGACAAAACACCTACTGAGGAAGAGCGGTCACGCTTCCGAGCATCATCAACGCCGCAGAAACAAAGGGAGATGCAAAGAACATGATGATAACAGTAATAGCAGGTAATTCAAGCGGTTGTGAGGTTTGTGAGGTGCTCTGAGGTGAGGTATTAGGCTGGGGGTGCTGTTTAATTTATACCTTTCGCGGGCGAGCTGAGAACCGTTATCTCAGACATAGACAGTTTACATCCGCTGTGCGGAAGGTAGTTTAATTGCAATTGCTGGCCACGGCGGAGATATCATAGGTTGGTTCGGTGGAGTTCATGTTGAAAACGGGGTCAATTTTGAGGAAGGCGACGTGTATACAAATCCAGAATAATCGCATAGACCCAGAGGACGCTAGCTGAGCTGAAAGCAAGAGAACAAAGCAGCAAACGAGGACGATCGCGATCGAAAGGTTGTGGTTGGATTTGAAAGAGGTTTTCGATCGGCCGAAATTCCGATGGGCCGTTCTCTCAGTTCAACTTCCATGTTGCTATCCGAGTCCGGCCTGTGTCTTCCACAGCATCTACTCGAGAAAATACAAGATTATCTGGCTGGCTTTCTGCTATTCTGTGGCTTTGTCTGCGGGCTTGATCTACCCAAATTACCGCTATGCCCGATCGAATTGAGATTTCCACCTTTCTGCACAGCGGATGTAAACTGTCTATGTCTGAGATAACGGTTCCCAGCTCGCCATCGAAAGGTATAAATTAAACAGCACCCCCAGCCTAATACCTCACCTCAGAGCACCTCACAAACCTCACAACCGCTTGAATTACCTGCTATTACTGTTATCATCATGTTCTTTGCATCTCCCTTTGTTTCTGCGGCGTTGATGATGCTCGGAAGCGTGACCGCTCTTCCTCAGTAGGTGTTTTGTCGCCCACTGTCGGGATTTAACTAATTAGCCATTTCAGACCCGAGCACGGTGGACTCATGGGACGCCAGTCCGATTGCCCTTCCGGATCGTATCGCTACAACAGTACCTCGTGCGCTGGCTGCCCCGCCGGATACACTTGCAACGGTGGCTCGGACACTCCTCAGGCGTGCGACACCGGAATGTATCAGCCAAGTAAGCTTCAGGTTTTCCTTGACCTGAATTTCACACTGACGCATGCACCCAGACATGGGATCTACTTCTTGCGTCCAAACCCAGCCCGGCTTCTTCACGAACCAGCGCGGAAGTGTTACACCCTCTCCTTGCCCCGCCGGATCGTACCAGCCTTGTAGGTTTTTCTTCTTCTAGCATCGATACATTCTAAACATCCCTTCAGACGTCCAACAAGCCTTCTGCTACGGAGCTCCCAAGGGTCGCTTCCAACAACAGTAAGTTTTCCGTCATCGGACTCTTTCCTTCCTCAGCTAATTCTCTCTACAGAGCAGGGAAATCCTTCCTCTGCGCGACCTGCTGTGGATGGGCTGCAACGCTCGACAACGGCAACGTCAACCCAGTCAATTGCACCGGTTCCAAGCCCAACGCATGGCCCAACTCTGGTGACGGGTGTATCTCCAGTTCCACCTCGTGCACCCACGCCGCGACTTGCGCTCAGGCCGCTGACGGATCCTGCCGTGAGTTCTTTTATACCGGCCTCCCACTCAAATACTGACCTGTTCTTCTCAGCCGGCGAGACTATCAGGGGTTAAATGTTGAAGCAGTGCTAGTCTTGTTGTTTTCCAATTCATTTTGGGTTCGGTCTTTTGCATTCTATTCTTCGAGTGAACTTGAGTGAATTTTGGGATGACAACATCAGTTCCTCTTTTGGTCCCGAGCGAGCAAACAAACACCTTCCTAATTTGGCCGCGGGCGGTAGTGTAGCCCGATTTGGCAGTCTTTATAACCTGGTGAATTCAAGTCTTTCTCAGAGCTTCTCAGAGCAATGGGTCTCGTCTATTTGATCGCCTGAGTTCAACGTTCGACCTCTTCTCCACATTTCTTTCTACGCCAGATGCAATTCGTGCTCGGCCGAAATCGGAAACTCGGGCTTAGCCGACACGTGCCGCCAAAATTTCTTCACCTTGACCTTGGCCTCTGCTTTTATGAATGCTGGCGAGGGAGTCCCTGCTCCGTCTACGTCTGGCATCAAGACCATTCTAAGGCACTCGGGAATCCCAGCTTCATGGCTCAATAAGCGCCCTAAGCTCCCTTCAAGGAATTGGCTCATCTTTCTCTCTGTGACTTCGTCTGTGGTCGGATATTATGTGTACGACCGCCAGCAGTGCAAGAACATTCGAAAATCATATGTCGACAAAGTCACGGACCTTGCAGAACAGCCAGTTGCATCCTTGTATCGTCCTCGCAAGGTGACTGTGTATGGTGGGAAGTGGCCTGGCGATGAAGACCATGACCAAACCCTCAAGTACTTCCGCAAGTACGTCAAGGTCGGGGCTGACGCTCCTTAACCTTTGAGCTTGTTGTTAACATATCGTGATAGCCAATTCTCGTTGCTGCTGCGGTAGACTATGAGATGGTTGGCGGAAAAAGGCAGGGAGATATCGCGAATCGAGTTGCGGATGATATAAAATCACAGCGTCGATTGGATGCTGGGCTAGACTCTCTTCCGGAGGTAATGCAGCAATTGCCGACCTTCCAAAGTCCGGCAGAGGCACGGCAGTCCAAGTTCGACAGCGGTATCATCATCGTTGGACGGCCCACCTTCAAGGAATTTATGCACGGGCTGAGGAGGGGATGGACCGAGCCATTGGATAAAATTGACCACGAAGAGCTTCTTGCTCAAGAGCTAGAAAATGATGGTCGCTTCGACGAGGACGACGAGCCTCAAAAGTTGGAACCCAAGCCAACCTCTTTCGAACTCCCAATAACTCCCCGATCCTCACCCACACCGCCCCCGTCGGCATTGCCACCAGTCCCTCCCCTTCCTCCCCTTCTACTTGTGCCTTTCACCGATATACTGGGTTTCACCAAAATCCCTCTCATGATCTGGCAATTCTTCAACCGCAGACATGATGTTCGCAACGGCGCTGAAGCCGGCTACAAGCTGGTTATGGGGCAGACCCGTCCCTTTTCAGCTCCCCATGATTCCGCAGAGCCCTTATTCTCCGATATCACCTCCTCCCCCTCTCAGCCCTCTTCGGACCTCGACTTCGATGTAGAGTGCGAAAGACACCTGCGGAAATCTCTCTCGAAGCTTCCAGCGGAGAATGCAAAAGCGCGTGAGAAGTATTATGCTGAACTCAAAACAAAACTAGAAATTGCTCGTGCCCTCTCCCGGGGGACGAGAGAACCTACAAAGGACGAGGTCAAAAACCCCCCGCCAACAGAGGTAGAACTGCGTGCCGAACGACTGAAAAAGGAGAAGCGATGGCGAGGTAATTTAGAGGGATGGCGCATTGTCGCACCCGCAACGAAAGTTGCTTGGGATAATCGATTTCGGGACGCACTTTCTGTATATGTCGACCCTCCGCCAGGAACTGATAGTACCGCTTAATCTTTACTTGCCAATTCACAATAAGGAACCTCGGTCTTTATCCAGGAATTGTAGACTGGCGCTGCTTCAGTCACCTCCACTGGGTCTCTTTCTAGGAACTATACGACACCATCCCCGATTGAGTTAGTGCGGCCAACGTGGTCAAGGCGGCTTGAACCTTATCATTCCAAGTACGTAAAATGTTGAACCTTCTAGCAGCTCGTCTTGATATTGCGCCAATCTTTTTTTTTCTTGCTCACAACACTCATGCTACGTTCGTTCGATGTGGGTGCCGACCAAATGGCGTCCTTGATCGAGGAGGAGCGCATCGACGCTGCACAACATTGTTTCCAACAATTAGAACAGCTCCGCAGGCAGTTTGACGAATTTCAAATCCTCGCGCACTCGACGCAAAACCAGAATGTTGTGGTAGTGCATTCGGGCGGTTTCGGGCATCGAGCAGTAGCTTAGTCAGCTGTGTGCGTGTGTTTTAGACAGATCCTGCTCTTGCTTCATCCCAGCATCGCGATTCTGCGGGATTCCCTTCCGACGAGCGCCAGAGGATTCCGGGACTAGCCCATATGGTGACGAGAGTGTGATTCGACGATACTCTCCGAAAGACTCAGACTCAGTTTGTCTGGCCGCGCTCATCATCTCGATTCCGACAAAGAAAAACGCGAAAAAGATGTCCGCGAAAAAACGAGCTATTGGGAATACAGAAGACGAGTTCCAGGCCGCGTTGGCTACTTACACCAAGGCGGGAAACAAGACGGTCGCAATGCGGCGACTATGGAATGCTGCGTATGAGATGGGATACTCGGCGGCGCGGGAAGCTGGAGTGACGAGCCGAGGGATGGGCGAGGCAACCCAGAAGGGTTTTGATGCAGGGCGGAAGGAGGGATTTGAAGACGGACGAAAAGTCGGGGGGGAAGAAGTTCTGACGGCCGATGCGTCCGCGGTAGCGTTTTCGGCGGGGAAGATGGACGGAATCGCGGAAGGAGTCCAGTTGGGGCGCGAGGACGAGAAAGAACGGTGGATTCACAACGGGCATTTTGAGAATGGTACGTGTCGCGCTGCGGGTGCTGCAGACGCATCCGTCATGGAGGACATGGAGGACGACCCATCCCTGCCCCCGACTACGGTCGACGACAGTGCGAATATCATGTCACTGCTCACGGGATTCGACTGGGCGGATGACGCCGACGCTTCACTCCTCTTGCACACCATACCACCAACACCCCCACCTCCACGCGATTTTTCCAGCTTGCGCTCGGGATCAAGAAACGCCTTCAGCACGCTCCAACGTCGCCATTCACGTAACAATGGTTCTCGGGCGCATGCGAGCAGACGACGTGAATTCTATTGCGCACGACCAAGACACTTTACATCTTCTACGTCTTCTACTACCGGTACCACATACTTCGGCAGCCGTAAGGATTGGGGTGGAGTGTTAGCTTGGGCTTCAGTCGGCTGGCTAGCACAAGCTGCTGTGGGGGGGATTTCATTGGGTGTTTTCGGGAGTCGGTGAGGCAACGAGGACGTTGCCTTGTTGAAGGGGGTAGATGTGGTAGTGCATTCGGGCGGTTTCGGGCATCGAGCAGTAGCTTAGTCAGCTGTGTGCGTGTGTTTTAGACAGATCCTGCTCTTGCTTCATCCCAGCATCGCGATTCTGCGGGATTCCCTTCCGACGAGCGCCAGAGGATTCCGGGACTAGCCCAACGTATTGACTATTGAAATGCAGAACAAGGAAATTATGAGCCTGAGGAGATGCGTCGAAGAGTTTCAAGTCTTGGAGCGCACGCTGTTCAACGCCGGCATCCACTATGCTCGCGGCCATCTTGCGTTTGGGGATCTTTGGGGGGAAGTTGAGAGGCACAGACCCAGCCGACAATCGACCGCTCTTTTTGGCTCCGAATCAGGTGGTAGGATCGTTGGATGATCAGCGTCGGGCACACTACTGGGAGAGAACTCAGAACGCGGAGGTAGTCGCTCGTTTAGACAAGCAACTGCGATGGGGTCGTGACGTTCAAGAAACTAAGTTTTCGCAAACTCTCGCCTTCGCTAATGATGCTGGTCCGCATTGTTTCTCTGACTTTTCATCCGGATCTCATGCCAATCATTAGAAGGGAATTCAAACATTCGAAGTCGCGAAGCAGACTCTGAGGTGGTCTCGCAACGCGCGGCGAAACGATCTCGAGTGAATACCGATACACCGAATCAGCCTTACTGGGACGTGCCGCAGGCTGTTGCACCAGTATCTGACATAGCAGCCATCTCTCGCTCCGTTTCCTCTACACCGCTTATGACCACTCCTCTGTTCCAACTTGAAAGTTTATCCGAACGTATGGTGCTCAATCATCATCTGCATCTCGACCTCTGATTTTCCCCAGCTTGTCTTTCTCCAACGACATCCACTGTCGCTCAGTTTGTGTCCCTCTATCCACTCCTGGACCAATGGAGTCTGCCCTTGTCAAAAGCCGTTGTGACCAAATCATCCCGCGAATTTGTACTCCCCCCTCTAGCCTCTTTCGCAGATGCACACCCGTGCACCTATTACCTCTGGTTTTCGATGCGCATGTCTTTGTATCGTCGTCTCGGAGGAGCTAAACCATTCCATGGACGAACGGCCGCCACAGCAGCGCAGTGGGAAATCAAGCTTTACAATACTAAAAATGGGGAAAGGTCATATAGCTACGACGAAAAAGTATTCGATCATTCCGAGACTCCCTGTTCCTGTGGCATGCCGCCTCTCCTACCTCGAATCAGCTACATGGCTCCTTGTCGTGCAGATGGCTCTCCCATACAATCTTCCGACTTCGAATCTCCAGCCCTGCAAGCTCTGCTCTCCGCAGATTTGGAATTGGCACATGCAAAGCTCCAGTTCGAGCAGACCGATGACATACTGCTCGGAAATCAAACCTGGTCGAAGGAGCAGTGGACACGGCGGATAGAAGCTCGCGGCATCATATTTCGAAATTCTTGGGATCCGTCTTTCGCTGGTGTGCCATTAGAGATGCCCGATCTTCTGTCGAGGCGTTCATGGATTTCTTCCTTTTACGAACTGCTCAAGTATTGGCCGGACTCGGAGTCGATGGGATCACTGCCTGTTGACGAAACGGGCCGAACGGCTCTCGAATATCTCGACTATTTCGCAAGCGCTGAACAGCGAGTGATCACCTTCTATTTGGACACTGTATCGACTACACTCGGCATGTGTCCAGCAAGGCCCAGACAGAGACCCGCTGCTCGCACCCTCCCCGCTTCATATCAACACTTGTTATCTTGATGTTCAACTGTCCCTCACATATGTATCTGCTCAAACTTTACAGGTAGACATGAATATAGCACAGCACCGCAATTGTTAGATATAGTATCGTATCGTTTTGTTGTCTCGTATGGGTCGTAGGTCTGTGTTAGGCCACTATGATTTCACCGCTCCCGATCTGACGCGACAGAAAGTCTCCCGGTATTTCACATGTAGCATATCCTCGTATAACAGCAACTTGCAAAGACATCGGTGTGAAAACTAGTGTTTCATGGTATGCAATGAGTCCTCTCATCCTACGATCTCTACCGCCCCGCTGTTGATCCACGCGTCGAATTGTTTCATGTCATCATCCATGTCTTCCTCGTCAATTTCCTGGGTCTGTGTGTTTGCTTCCAGTGCCGGACCTGTGGCATGCAGATATTCCGATTTTGAGCCTGGAGCGAGAGCTGCATAATTGGTCGATATATCACTGGTGAGCTTGGAGTCCTGGGGGGCAGGCATCGTAGGCAGATCGCAATCTAGAACGAAGTCGTCGTATTCTTCGGAATTCTCGGGAACTGGGGAAAAGCATTCGAAGTTGTTGGAAAGCGGTGGCTCGTCGTAGTCTTCGGGGACGGGGGCAAATAGCTGGTCCTGTTCTGTGATCTGCATAGCAAACTGATCCTGTTCTATGACCTGGATAACAAGCCACCGTGTCAGTGGGCCGATTGTCTGGGACATACGTTCGCCCTACCTGTGGCCGAATCGGGGAGGAGGGCATGTCCGCGTCCATCCGAAAACGTTTTAGCGGTGGCAGGAGGGTTGGGCTAAGAAATCCTTTCCGTGAAGGGGGTGGAGTCGACGGTAGAGTATTTTTCGCATTATGTTGCCAAGCTACTGCAGATAGAGCTGTGTCTACCTCTTTGTCCTCCATGAGAGCCGAGGGTGCGCGTCGAATCAGTGAGTCAATCTCGGAGTCAGAATAGTTCGTTTCAGGGGAGGATTCCCTTTGATTTCTGGATGCAGTCAGAAGTTGGTCAGGTGCAAGAAGGTCGTCATCATCGTCTTTCAGAGCAGGGACAGTGAACGAGGTCGTGGGTGTTTCATCGGTCAATTGCGAAAGCTCGACATTGAAATTGAGGGGAGGTCTCTCTTTACGCTTTGAACTGGTGGAGTCTAACTTCAGACGACCGCCTTCGGGGAGCTTGAGGCTGACATTGGAGCGTTGGTGCAAATTCTCGAGGTCTTCCATCATGTTGTCAGATTTTTTGGGCTTTTTCGAGTGGGGTGGGGAAGCAATAGCCGTCCATTCCGTCTTGTGGGTACTGATTGCCTCTGAACGTTTTTTGGACGATTTGGGCGGCTCGGCGAGTCCTTCACGGCAGCTACAAGGCGATTGAACAGAAAGCCCTGCATTTTCAAATGAGCATACCACATGTGGCGACACTTCGTCTTGTCCCGGCACGAGTGATTACATCTAGCGATCCTTCAGCTGACAGTCTTTTGCATTTCGGTGAGAACGAATATACGCATAGTTGCCGTTAGCCATTGTTTTGAGTTTTGTTGGGAAATCAGTCGGCGCCTTCTTGACGTTTTGTGCTTTTTTTGCCTTGCTTTCGTCCCTCTCTTCTAATCAAAAAGAGCGGTTCAGCTTTGCACTGGGAACACGGAAGTCTGAAGTTACCTCGCGGCCTTGTGAGATCTCTCACTATTGGATCTTTGACGGGGGGTTCCGGAAGCTCATCTCCATGCTCATCCACGTTCATATTCCAAAAGTCAGGGTCATTTTCAAGCCCCTCGAGGTCAAGGTCCTAGTCCACTAGTGAGTACTCGCATATCGAGATGCAACTACTTACTAGTGCTGTGGGCGGACGAGTTTGCCGAGTGGGGAATTCAGTATAGAGGACTTTGGGTTTATATGTCTCAGTGACGGTGACACCGGCGATGGATTCCTGACCCATTGTTAGCACGAATGGAAAGATATGGACGGGCAAGACCTTCACCGAAGCGATATACACAACGACTGATTGACTTGGTTTCGTAAGCTCCGCCGTGATTTGAAAAGTTTTGGTATCTTTGAGCGCCTTGGTGCTGACAGGAATGTTCATATAGACAAATGAGAGCCATAAAGGGCCTTACGGAATCCTTCTGAAATCGACGAGCTCGAGATCTGATGTTACCGTTAATATCGCGGTCATTTGGGTGCGACCCTTGAGTTTCTTGCCCTTCGCGGCGTTGAATTGTTCTATGGCTAATCCACAAGTCACCGATAGATCGATTTCCACGGGTTCTTTGCCTCCGTTGGACTGAACTCGTACTTCCTGTACCGCCAAAATGTACCGGGGGAGTTCTCCCACTGATGCCAGAACTTCATGTCCAAACGGGGGTCGCCGATTGAGAAGCTAGAACAGAGACTTGTTGGACATGACGACCCATGGGAGGCGCTACTAGAATCTTACCAGCTCAATCCTGTGCGGTTGTTGTTTTGCCAACAGCGCCAAGGACGTGATGCCATTCTCCGCGAGTACCTGCACACACTCAGCCGATGGTGTGAATCCGGCTCTTCATCATACCTTGAGGCTACAAGGGAGGCTAAGCACTTAACAAAACTTTCGATGCCTACACTCACGATTTTTCTCCGATTGATTCGATCTGCCTTAGGACAACGGGGCGGTCCTCCCAGGCCTTCGCGGTCAAGCAACGCAGTCTGCGACGGTGATGAATACGGGTTAATACAGGACATTTCAAAAAGAGACTGACAGTTCTAGTCCATGTTTCATTTGGGCGCCGCGCTTTTGTACAATAGCCACCTCAACAACAACTGAAGAATCATTGGCGGGCAGTTTACAGTCGGATTTCGGCTTCGGTACCTCTCGCAATTCTGGCAACATGCTTGAAGACGGAAAATGCTTCTAAGTTTGGCTGACTGTCGGGAGTTCTATACTCGGCAGAATTGAGGGATACGCCTCCAAGAACAGCCTTGCGGTATCTGTCAGCATATCACAGCAATAATGACAGGAACAACTAGCCTGTATCAACAAAAACACCTTGTCCGCCGTCTTTTCAATTTTCTTCACCTCGAAACGAATGTCGTTGTGCTTCCGCAGCTTGTTGTAAACCTAGAATAGAGATCGGCATCAAGTATGAGCATTATTAACGCCCTCACCGTCTTCTCAGACGCCCTCAACTTGGTCTCCGATAGCCTTGCGAAAAAGTCAGAGAAACGGGATTCTAGGGGGTGGCTATGCATACTCCTCGGACGTCGAAATCATCTCCAACTGTGCAGTCACTGAGCGATAGAACTTGGAAGAATGGCCACACTCACAATTTCACGCAACGCTGGACGTTCAGGGAGAGCCAAGATCAATCCCATCTAGTTCAAATCGGTGCCAGAAAAAAAAAGACACGCAACACCCTCACCGTCGATTGTCGAACGTAGAACTGTATATGCGCCGGTTTATAGACTTCCAAGACATGGATGGATGTGGACGCACCTTGCTCATGATGTCTCCGAACTCAGTCGAAGCCAACACCCCGCTCTTGTCGCCAGCTTGAGCTTCCTCGATCAATTTGGTTTGCCTCAACTTTCCAACACTCTGCATGACCATGTCGTCGACTCTCTCCTCCCACGATTGAGTCTCGTCCTTCCCTACCGAATAGTGGCTTGGGTTCTTTTGAATGCGCTGGAACAAGAACGAGCTGCGCAGCCACTCTTTCGCGGAAGTGACGGTTGTTATTGTCCCGAGGCCGATTTCCGAGTTGAGGTGCTCCGAGAGGTTGGTGTGTAGAGAGCTCTCGACGATGGTTTTTCCTTGGGAGAGCTCACGGTACTTTTGTTCGAGCTCTGTTTCGCAAAGGATTATTGCAGTACCGTCCTTGTCTAGCCTCGGTAAGTATTTGCGACCAGGTCGCCATTTTCCACTGACCGAATTGAGGTCGACCCTTGAACCAATGATTTAAACAGAAGCATTCTTCCAAATGAAGAGGGTCTTACCGCACGACCGAGCATCTGCATCACATCTAAGTCTGAGTATTCTATCGATACATTGTTTTGGAACGTCTGGACGCCCTTGATCACAACGGTGTGTGCCGCTGAAATGTTTCGACCAACGTTTCAGACGGGAACATTGACTGGACACTCACGCAAATTTACTCCGACAGCCAACGTCTGAACTCAAAGGTAAAGAAAAATTTGAAAGCGGAACGCTCGCGAACGCATACCGAGGTTGCAACAACCACTCGCAAGGCACCTTTCAAGTACAAGTCCTCAACAGAGCGGCGATCGTCAATGGTTAGACCGGCGTGGTGCACGCCTATGCCGAATGCGACCAGCTCTAACAAATGTTGAGGGACGGAACTTCTTCTTGGACAGATCTGTGGGAATGAATACCTCCCAGTTGCTTTTCATGGAAGACTTGGTCCACCCTGTGGTTATTTCAACCATGCGAAGACGGATAAAGAGGCGAAAATCCCGACCGCTTGGAATGAGTCCATGGCAGAGTTTGCCTCCCTTTCTCGGCCTCGGAGTAATCTTTGAGCAGTTGATTTGCAGTCGTGAGTACTCCTGATGCTCGCAGTTAACCTGCTGCACCCTCCGTTCGAAGCCGGTTTACCTTTTCTTGTGCTCACGAAGATCAATATAGGTTTTCCGATGGAGTGCTTCTGCAAGGCCGCAAACAGCTTGAAGTCCCTACCGCCTCGTTTGAGTGCTCGAAAGCAGAAAAGTAGGGAGCATAGTCACAGCTTTCTGGTGAAAGAAAAGTCGTTCTCGCCCCGCTGGCGAGTCACCCCAATGACGTGTCTTGTCAGCTTGCAGGGGCGGAAATCTTCGCCGAACTAGCAGTTCTATGAGCATTCCCATCCTGCAATCCAGTTCAATCGCTCCCACCTCGAAGATGACGGCAGCATCGTCTCGCCGCTTGTTCCCAATCCAAGACGCGATGTCTTTGATGTTGGGAACAGTGGCAGAAACGAGGACAAATCGCACGGCCGAGCCGCGCTTTTTCATGCGGGAGATGACAACTTCGAGGGTGCTCCCGCGCGACTCATTTAGAATGTGAACCTGGATCATGCTTGAGGTCGGTCAAGGAGAGAAGGGAGGCGGAAAACCGTACCTCATCGACGAGGAAGAGCTGTATTTGTGACAAAATTTGCCCATGATCGCCCCTACAGAGGCTTTCTGAGGGAAATCAACGAGAAATTGTGGCGGCCATACCAGTTGCGAGTCAGACTATCCCATTTTTCGCCCTAACCAAAGTTAAAGGCAGCGACAATGGATGAGGAATACCCTTACTGTGGTGATTCTGGATCATGTTAGCGTTTCGGTGAGTCAACAGGATGCGGAACCTCACATTATAGTGGCATTTTTCGCGTCGCCCCAAGCACCTCTGCCGAATTGAACGGTATCACCGGTCAGCTCGCAACCTAATGGTTCAGGTTGTGAGCAAGACTAACAAATTGAGCATCTGAGAACATACATTTGATCCCCAAAGGATCGAATTTGGCGGACCAGTCCCTTTGCCTTTCTGAGCAGAGAGCCTGCGAAGAAGAATGAAGGCGCATTGAGAAGAGGCAAACAGACTGTGTACCTTGGTAGGGGCCATGTAAACGCATTTGACCGCCTGCCCAGACTCTTTGGCCAGTCTGAGCATGCGTATTATCGCAAGTTCGAAAAGAACGGTCTTGCCGCTTCCCGTTGGCGCTAGAACAACGTCAGCAAGTCTTGAAGTTTTTTTGAGGTGCTAATGACCGCTTATGACCTAAGAAGAGAAGGAGAATGAGCGAACGACGCGAGAAACGAAGAGGACGTACCATGTTCTCGTCACCATTCGCGACCTGAATAGAATTAGAGTAAGTACACGAATGTGTGGTCGGGCAGACATACGGTATCGAAACAAGAAGACTGAACAGCGTTGAAGACTCCAAATTTGAATATTCCACGATATACATCGGCTGAGAAGAAGATATCAAGTAGGAACGTGGTGATTACATTGAAACTCACGAAGCTCCGAAACAGGGCGAAGACGAATACCAGAAGAGTTGCGAGGTTTCGCACCTGGATCGAGAGGGGTAGGTGCTCTGAATGAGGGTTCATTTCGTTGTTGTCTGAAGTGGGGCTGAATAGAAGTTTGCTGTCTCTGATTTTGCATCTGAAAGGATTGTCCCTGGAATGAAGGAGCAGGGCCTGAAGGAAAATGAGGGCTCATGGAAGAAGGATCTCACGCGGATCACTGACGTGCAACAAATTGAGAGTAGTTATCGTATTGCTGTGGAATTCCTTGGGTAGCTGGGTAGTATATAGGATCATCTTCGTAGTAGGGGATCTCTTCGTCTTCGTATTGATTTATCTCGTCAAATTCAAACCTCCGAGCATAAGATGGCCCAGCAGCACGTCTCTCAGGCGGTGACGGAGAAGAGGTAGGTTCTAGATATCCTCAGAGACCTGGAAACTTCTGGGGTGGATGGCACTCAACGCGTACCTATCTCGTCCTCATGATAACCTGTACTATCATAGGTGTAATCTTGCGCATCATGGCTGTATCCTTCCATATGGTTTCCATAATCTGGGTCCTGGTAGGGTTCATAGCTCATATTCGTCGCGGTCGTCGTGGTGGAGGAAGAGCGCGTTTTGTCACCCTGTCACGGTCACGTGAATGTGTCAGCTCTGTGACGAACGCGTTTCGTCTCTTGTTTACCGCTACCATCGCGCTTGCCGTTGTCTAAGTCCACTCCCCCGTTCGATCAGAAACAAGAGGTACCTATACTTTGTGCGTCGCTTGCATCAAGTCAACGTATTTACTGCGAAAAGACGCGTCAGGATGGATGCCGTGCCGCTCACGAAAGATCAGGAAGAACAGAGGAAACTAGAAGAGTATATCGAAAAGTATTCGCTTTGACTTTCGAATCATGGTTGCGTCATTGACGATGCCGCAGGATTCACTATTCCGATCGATATACCGACGATTTGTACGAGTATCGCCATGTCATTCTCCCCAAGCAACTCCTCCGACTCGTCCCGAAAAACTTTTTCAACGAGGAACAGGGAACCCTCCGCCTACTTTCGGAGCCAGAGTGGAGGGGTATTGGTATAACGCAGAGTCTCGGATGGGAGCATTATGAAGTACACGGTATGTGATGTGCGGTGTATTGCATAAGTATGTCTCTAACGAGCGGCATACAGCGCCTGAACCCCATGTGTTGCTATTTCGACGACCGAAGGACTTTGTACCTCCTCCCCAACACGCCAATACCAAGGCGACGCGTCGGCGATGAGTACATCACATTTTTTTCTCTGGGGTTGTTTCGCACCTATTGCAATTGTATGCCACCGTATCCCGACTCTCCTACTCTCTGCTACTTTCCTCGAATATGTATTTTGCTATCGATATGCTTTGCGTGTTTCCGCCTTATTTATTGGACTCGCGAAGGCGAAGATAATTAAATTCGTATGATCCATGTATGTCTGCGATTGTATTCAGCCAAACTTTTCTCCCTCATTCCAAGCCGAGTCTCTTCAACCGTTGGCAACTCACCGAATCAGAGCGTACGGTGGGCGCACCCAGACGAGCGCCAAATAAGCGCGCCCGATCTGTACTCCGCCACATTAATATTCTCACGGGAACAGACAAAAAGGTCTCACTGTGAGGGTTCATGCTGCTGAGACGTCGACGCCCAGCATCCAACTTCATCTATCGTCTTGCCACGTCTCACAAGCCCAAGTTCCCGTCTTCCTCTCTCCGCGCTTGGATGGCTACAGAAGCTTCGTCCGTCGAATGGGAACGCGTCACCCCCGCGTCCGCACCGTCATTCTCAGTCTTCACCAAGTCTCTCCAGAAATCTGCTCAAGATGACCGGGAATACCGCTTAATCCGTCTCGAAAATGGGCTTGAAGCCATGCTGGTTCACGACTCAAAAGCCGATAAGGCAGCAGCCAGTTTGGACGTCGCTGTAGGCCATCTGCACGATCCAGTGCGTAGGACGCGTTTCTTGGTGGCATTCTGTGCTAATCGATTGCAGGATGATATGCCCGGATTAGCCCACTTCTGTGAGCATTTGTTGTTCATGGTGGGTCCATCTGTGTACGCGTTCTAGAATCATCCATCTCAGTCTTCTCTTCAGGGCACAGAAGAATTTCCGCGAGAAAACGAGTATTCCGAATTTCTGGCCAAAAATAATGGAGGATCGAACGCCTACACTTCCACGTCCAACACCAACTACTATTTCAATGTCGCTACCCCTGCGCTCTCCCAAGCCCTTGCTCGCTTCGCAGGATTCTTCCACTCGCCACTCTTTGCCCCGTCTTGCACTTCCAGGGAACTCAATGCAGTGGACTCGGAGCACAAAAAGAATCACCAGTCAGACATGTGGCGTATATTCCAGCTAGGAAAGCATCTCAGCGTCTCCGGGCACCCATGGCGGAAATTTGGCAGTGGAAATCGCGAGAGTTTGTCCGAGGCCGCTAAACGTCTCAAGGCCAAGGGACGTCTGGACACTGGTCAGAACGGACATTTAGCCGCCACACCCATTCCATCGCGGCTGTCATCACCCGCCCCGTCTCTCTCATCAGCGGATAGCGATGCAGAGGCGGACGGCGGAGCCATTGGCCGTGAAACTCGACGTCGGCTAATCGAATGGTGGTCAAAAGAGTACTGCGCAAGCAGGATGCGTCTCTGCATCCTTGGCAATGGCAAGTGTCAGTCATGTCCCTGTACTTACTCTGCCCTGACCCTCGTATAGAATCTTTGGATGATCTGGCCAATCTTGCCTCCAAACTTTTTTCACCGATTCCCAATCGCGGTGCCGACCCATTGCCCATGATCACTGCATCTCCGATAGGTCCTGAAGAGAGAGGGGTATGTTCAGCCACTAGTTATTTTCTCGACATCTTAACCTGGAATATTTAGACCTTCGTCGCCATTCAAACGATCATGACCTTCCATGCGCTCGAAATCTCGTTCCCGGTAGAGTGGCAGCCACCTTTCTGGCGCCACAAACCCATGTCGTTTATATCGCACTTCGTCGGCCACGAGGGTCCTGGCTCAATTCACTCATACCTTAAGACCAAGGGCTGGATCACCGGTCTTAGCTCTGCTTCACAAAACCTCGCGCGCGGTCTGAGTACCTTCAAGGTCACAGCGTATCTCACCCTCGACGGTTTTAGTAGGTGTAAATAAATATTCTCCTGGCTCGTTTGACTGAACCCCGCTCTCAGAGAACCACAGGGAAATTTCGCTAACGGTATTCAAATATTTGTCGCTCCTTCGGGACTCCCAATTCGAAGGCTTCCATCAAAATGAGATGGTCACCTTGTCCCAAACCAAGTTCCGTTTCAAGGAAAAGAGCCGTCCCGACTCGTACGCGACGTGGGTCGCCGAACATCTGACGCGTCCGGTCCCGACGGATCTCGTACTCTCCGCACAATCGCTCGTCTGGGACTGGGATGGCGACAACCAGCCGGGTGGCGGCGGCGAAGCGAAAGTGCGCGAGTACCTTAATGCCTTCTGCGTTGAAAATGCGCGCGTCACTTTGATGGCGAAGGGTGAGGAGCTCGCCAAACTTGCGCCGAATGCTGTGTGGAAGAAGGAGCCCTGGTACGGCACGGAGTATTATTCCGAGAAATTTGACGAGGACTTCGTTCGACGGGTACGTACATCTGGCTTGGTGGCGACTTTCCAACCCTTATGCTATCCCAGGCACAGGGAAAGAATGATATCAAGGAACTGTATCTGCCGGGACCGAATAAATTTGTACCAACCAACGTCGAGGTCGACAAACGTGATGTAGCTCAAGTGAGCAGCTTTCTTAAGCTGTTGTGCCTCCTCTGACCCTTCTGCAGCCGCTGAAGCGCCCGCATCTCATCCGAGAGACCCCCCTGTCGGTTCTTTGGCACAAAAAAGACGACAAATTCTGGGTCCCCAAAGGCCATGTTATAATCGATCTTCGGAGGTAAAAACCATCCCTCGTTCACTGCCTTGTTCCTACTCACAGTCGTTGGCCAGTCCTTTCGGTAACGCCTCTCCTCGGGCGGCGATCATGACAAGATTATATTCCGACGTCGTAAACGATTCTCTTACTGAATTCGCGTACGACGCATCTCTCGGCATGCTTGAATATAATTTCCTGCCTCATGCGAACGGATTGTATGTTGCTATGAACGGCTTCAACGACAAGATGTCTGTTCTCGTCAAGGCTGTTTTAGACAAAATCAAGGGCATTGTTGTTGACGGAGCTCGGCTCGCGGTCATGAAGGAACAGGTCGGCGATCTTGACCCGGGACTCCTTGGTTATAAGCCTGATTTATATTGTCTTGTAGGCCAAGAGAGATTTGGAGAATTTTTTCCTTGGGCAGTCCTACTCGTTATCCGATTATTATGGCCGCTACATCACGGCTCAGCAGCAATGGACGCTAGACAAACTGCTCCAAGAGCTTCCTTGTATGTCCTCTTTGGCTGATGATCTGGATGATGCTTGATTTGGTGCAGCTATCACTGCAGAGGAGCTCCAGCAACACATCAAGCTACTTTTGTCTGAAGTGCAAATGCGTATTTTGATCACAGGCAACATTTATAAAGATGTGAGTTCTCGCTGTAACTGCGTGCTAGTCCGATCTAACTGCGCTGTAGGAGGCCATCAAAATTGCGGAGATGGCTGAAGAGGGTTTGGGTGCATCTAAACTCACACCAGGTGAACTGAATGATCATTCTTTGATTCTTCCACGAGGTGCGTGTCCTACCTTTCAGCGCCGTCCGCCAGCGCACTAATCTTCCTGATCAGCATCCAACCACACATGGACATCCATGATACCCAACCCTAACCAGGCTAATTCTGCCCTCACTTACTACGTCCATTTCGGATCCATTTCCGACCAGCATATGCGCGTCGCCTCCTCACTCCTCGTTCAGATACTACAAGAGCCAGCGTTCAACGTGCTTCGGACCAAGGAACAACTAGGATATATCGTGTCGTGCTCAGGATGGCTGCTCGCCGGACAGAGCGAGAAAGGACTACGGATTGTTGTTCAAAGCGAAAAGCGGCCGGGATATTTGGAAGACCGTGTTGAGGCGTTCCTCGAGGAGATGAAGGGCACGATAGAGGAGATGACGCCGGAGGTCTTCGCGGAGCACAAAGACAGCTTGAAGAAGCGGTGGACTGAGGTAGAGAAGAATCTGACCGAAGAGGCCTCGAGGTTTGCGGTCCATGTTACCAATGGACAGTGGGATTTCCTGCGGAGTGCGTTGTTTTATATAAGGGTTGTTGACCGACTAAACTGGTTACCTTAGGTGAGAACGATGCCGAGTTCCTCGAGCGCGTCACCAAGGAGGACGTTCTCCGACTGTTCCTCAGCGATGTGCATCCCGCATCCAAGACACGCGCGAAGCTCTCGGTCCACATGCAATCGCAAAAGGCTCGCCAGCCTCGAGTCAGCTCAGCCGCAACAGAAGCATTCGCTATCCTCGTCCGCGAGAAGGGGGTTGATGGCGTGACGGAGGCTGTTCTGAACGAAGCCCTGGAAGGCGAGGAGCACCCCCAGCTACCCGATTTCGAAAAGCACTGGAAGGGCGTTCTTGGAGGCAAGGAGGGCGGGCAGGCACTGCTTGCGTTGGTTCCCGAATTGGTTGCGAAATATCCAGTCCCTGGTGAAGGTCAAGATGTTCCTCGACCTGATGTAACATACATCACAGACATCGATGCATTCAAGAAGGGGCTGGCAGCATCCGTAGATCTAAGTGGAATGGTGCAGTGGAACGATCTCCCTGTGTCCAAGTTTTGAATATTAGTTGAAAGTTGCTCAAATGTTGCTACATAATATGTACTGATCTGCTTTACATCATTATAATTACCTGCTTTGACAAATGCCTTGTTTCGTAGAAGTTAGTCTCAGTTCCCCTGTAGAAATTCATGAAAGAATTTCTGATGGCAGTTCTGAGTACAGTGAAACATGGACAATGAGTTGACGCGCACCTCTTTGTCCTTGTGTAGTTTGACTTTCTGAATGTGAAAATGATCTTTGCAGAAATGGTCTGACATAGACCGCATCAAGAACATTTGAACTTGCGCGTCATTCAGGCTCGTGAATTGTTTCTTTCGCACAATGGCTCTCGGTAACGATTCACGCCCAGTATTTTTCAATGTGCGAAGATCGACGGTATAATTGCATTTCGGAATTGGGCAATCCCAGCAGAGTCGCCCAGGTATCAGGTCTGGTGGTTGGTTCATATAATGAAGAATATGATGAATCTGATCTGGCGGGGGGTCAAAATCATCCTCCGAGTCGCTGCAGCCAGGAGTGGATAGTTCTGAAAAGTCGGAGTCGTACTCGACACTCGGCTGACGAGCTGGATGATCCAGAATCAGGATATCGGGCGTAAGATCCCTGGTGGGGCTCTAGAAACGATTTAGATTATTCACGGGGAGACTGAGTTCACACTGACCACTTTTCCCGTGACTGTGTTGTCAAGTTTCTTTTCCCATTCTTCTGCGGTGCTTCCGAATTTCTCGAGATAGGTTGCTATCGCTGCATGACTTTCATCAAGGTTGTTGCCTTCAGTCCAGATGTCACTGTCTTCATAAGAGCGACTCCAATTCCCGCTTCGCGTGGATCTTTTGGCACTCCGAACCTTGTTGATGAACTGACACCAGGAGCGGACATCCAGAGGGCAATTTCTCGATCGTGGACTCAGATAGAAAGCAAGGAGCCATGTTGAGTGCCTGGCAAAGATGTTGTAGACTTCGTCATGTGAAACATGCCTTAGCCTTAGTCGTATCTTCGCAAGGTCTTTGCCTCGCGGAGGATCGTCTGAAAAAATGGCGGCATAAGACCACGCATTTTCGTGGTGCATCTGGAGATACGCATCGACAAAATTCTTGACCTCTGCTTCGTTTTGGGGAATCTGGTATTTTTTCACCGCGTCTTTGATGAAAGCGACAAGCTGGTATCGTTCGAGAAAGTTGGTGCTGAGTGCATATGTGTTGCGCTCCAGTTCTATGACCTCGTAGTTACGTGGGCTACCACAGTGTTAAAGCGCACAAGATTTTTGGTCTGGTGGAAACTTGCCTGTCTGAAGGCTCCTTGGATTGCAGGAGCAGGCTCTTCGGATGATCAGTCGCTGTAATCCGAATCAGGCCCCGTCACCGTTTGGATCCGGGGCACGTACCCGTCATAAACATGGCAGCTTTCGCTTTTTCGGCCTTTATCCAGACCTTGACCTTGAATCCGCCGGCAGGGGGGCGGCCATACAATCCTTCAAGGGACAAGTGGCGAAGTTGAACAGTTTTCTTGGAGTTCTGGCTCAACCGTTGACCAGCCCAATTTGCGTCTCTCTCATTGATATCGTCATCCAAAGCTGCCTTGCCGACTTCAGACAGCCATGATAGATTCTCGATGACCAGAACGCCGTAGAAAAACACAGGGCCCGATGGTTTGGTGGGTGGGCTGACCCACCGATCGCATATATCCAGGCTTGAGATTGCTTGAGTTACACGTTGCAACGAAAACGCAGGGCAGATACCCTATGTATTTGCGGTCTTGTTCAATTCGCAAGTTCTCAAGTTGAGGTAGGTTTTTGCCTGACAGTGCTTAGAATTAACTCGCATACGCCGATTCAGTCAGTAGTACTTACCTTTCGGTTTCCAATCAGGATTAAGGAGGAAATTATCTGGGTACGGCCCAAAGGGCTCTCCGAGTAAGTCGCCTATTTTCGGCGGCGCCATGCATGCCTCGGAGACAAAGCCAACAGTGCTGAAGCAATGGACTGAAGGCTACTGAAGGATTCCAGAAGAGGAAGGCGTGAGAATTTGCAATGGCTTTTGGCTGAACGCGACCACCAACCACGATAAAACGCGACTAGCGGCATTTACTCGCGGCGCATTATCCTTGAAACTATACTGAGTTGTCTACCTTGCAATGCTGCCATCCAGTAGTTCTGGTCTGTCAGCTTATGCAAACCAACCTCGACCAGCCTCTGCTTTGTCTCAGCGACCGACATCTGCTTTATCTCACCGGCCCTCGTCCGCGTTATCTCACAGACCGCCATCTAGTGCTTCTCAACGTCCTTTGTCAAGTGCTTCACGGCGACCGCCTTCCAGTTTATCAGCGCGGCGACCACCTTCACGTCGACTCTTACCCTTGGCTCAGGTCCTCGTCAAACAAATCACAGATCTGAGGGAAGGAGACTCAGATGGAACTTTTCAAGCCACTGCTGAATATGTAATGAAGAGTCTTGAGAGTACTACTATGCTCAAGGCTGCAACAACAGTCGATATGACATTCATAGACCGTCAAATTCAAGGGTGAGTCTCGACGCGTGTTGCATGCGTTCGAACTGAAAGGCCAAAGCCATTGTCTCAAGGCGCGCGTGAATACACGCGACATACTTGCAGAGGCCCTTCAGACGTCTTATCGACAGCTGAAACATCAAGCTGCCCGGGAGAAGGATTTGGATCAGGAAATAAAGGTACGCTGTGCCCTCAAGTACTCGCCCATATCTCAGACGTGTCTATGCAGATGTCCCGGCTTCCGGACCACATGCAATTTCTGGTCAGTGCTTCGTCGATTTTAGCCTTGCAACTAAGCTCAAGCCTCCGTGTCAGATGTCGCTTTCTACCTCCGCGACTGCAGAGACCCTAGCCTTTGCAGATGAATATCTAGAGAGAATCAAAAACCCTCCTGCCCCGCCCGCACCCCTGACATGGGCCGATATATTTGGCGACGACCCGTTGGAGGCTGCTAGTAGCAGTAGCAGTGCATCCCTTTCGCCACTCAACTCAGATGATCTAGAGCTCGATGAAGAAGACTCCTTCTCGTCACTCGACTCGGAAGACAATATACTACCGGAAGTTTCGGTGGACGTGGTGGTGCCGGAACCGAGTCGACCGTCGTACACATACGCACATCGACAGGAGTTCGAGCAATTGAAGGCTAGGCAATATTGGAGGGAGGATTATGTATGGCCCGGGAACAAGGGAAAGGCTAGAGCATTCAATTTTGACATTGGAGATGCATCCACATTGGGTTCGTACAGTGTCCGACACACGATTAAATTTTTGCTCATTCACAGCGCCAGGACCAGTTCTTCAAAGAGTCCTTGCACACGGCAGTCTCGGTGCATTAGAAGTGCAGTCTGAGGTCAGTCATGAAAACACATGTTGAATACATGTTCACGTTGTAGAAGAAATATATTGATGAGCAAGACGCCGCGAGGGAGATTTTGATGGCGCTGCAAGGCCGCAAAAATATCATGCTAGCGCTGGTGGACGACGTTTATAAAGTGAGTTCACCTTGGTGCTGTTGAAAAGCAACGAACTGAACTTTCTTAGGAAATCTATTCCACACCTCGGCTAATACATCTTTCCCTGACATCTCAGTCGTCTCTTATTTCGGTGCTGGCCCAGACAGCGACAGTCGCCCAGCAACTGCGAAATTTCGTGTCTTTCATCTTTACTTCCTCCTCGCAAACGCGTGCGGCGCCAAACCGAACCCCTCGAATGACACGCACTCTCGAAGCCTTCGCGGATGCTGTCGACACCGAACTGCGGGCACTCGACCAATGGTGTGCAGCTCGAGAAGAAGCCATCTGTCACGTCCGGTCCGGCCAAGGTCCAATAGGCACGAAACTTCTCGTGAGCCTCCTGAGCACTCAAAAGGCACTTCAAGACAAATTCGAAGACGGGTTTGAGGTTTTACTCAGCGTTGTGCGTACTATAACCACGCACGAGTACTTTCGGTACGCTCTGCTGCCCCGGACTCCGGCTGCCATGACTGCACTACTCCTAGACGCACTGCTTGATAAGGTGCAAGTGCATCGGGAGCGAGGGGACGGGCGCGTCACGGCAGATATGCTCATGCGTGTATTCGTGATGTGCGCAGAGCCGGTGTGGGCCATGGTCGGACGATGGCTCAGCATTGGCATGGGACTGGGTGGTGGATTGGGTGTAGGTCAGGGGAAGGACCTCGATGACGAGTTCTTCATCGAAGGCAGCGGTCTCACCGTTGGGATGACAGGGATTGGTTTTGGTTTAGGGCTGCTTGATCCGGAATTTTGGGCGGATGGATACGTTTTGCGAGATGGGGTCGTTCGCGGTGATAGCGACGATGAGCCAGACGAGACGAACTATTACAACGCGAGGGCTATTCCTTCGTTTTTGGAGCATGTAGCTGCCGCCGTCCTCAGCACTGGGAAGGCAGTTGGTTTACTCAGAGCACTTGGTGTTCCGCCTGCCGTCGAAGGACCCACATCTCTCGGGCAATGGCGCTCTTTTGGTTCTCTCATCGCCGTAGGCGCGCCGTCGGGACAAGGAACATCATCTATCTCTGTTGATGTTCTCTCTAGACTCATCTATGACGAACTAGCATCTCATTGTGAGGCCACCGGCGCCCTGCTAGGTCGGACACTAGTCGATGAGTGCGAGTTGCTTCACCATCTCTACGCTGTGGAGGACCTTTTTCTCATGAGGAAAGGTGACACAATGAGTAACTTCACCGATATCCTGTTTGCCAAGGTATGGGCTCACTGTGGGAATGCCTGACACAAAGCTTGACTCCGAGGTTTGACATAGATGGATTCTCAACAACCATGGAGTGACTTCCATTTCCTCAATACCGCGTTGCGCGACGTTGTTGAGGCAGGGACGCATGGTGATGGCAAAGAATGGATTCAACCCTCCCTAGTCCGACTCTCGTACCGTGGATCTCTAGACGGCGGCCAGAGTATCAGCAGAACCGTAAAAGCGATCAGTGGCCTGCTCGTCGAATACGCTGTGCCGTTCCCAATCGCGTATATTTTCTCTCCACACATTCTCCAGGCGTATGGGGAGGTTTTTGTATTTCTGCTTCAGATCCGGAGGGCCAAAAGTCTGTTGGAGCGGATTCTTGTGCGTGGTGGGATCACTGGCAAGGAGAAACTAGGGCACGAGCTCAAGGCATTCTATGCCATCCGGAGTCGTTTGAGTTGGTTCACTAAGTGAGTAGTGCGTGTACAATGTGATTCATGGACTGACGGCCATTGAAGCACCATCTTGAACTTCTTGACGACATATGTGAGCTATTCAATCATTTCGTGGAAGCTGATATTCACTCGACTTGTCAGGTCATCCACTCCCAAATTGTCAAATTCCATGAAACTTTCAGCAAGGCCACGTCCTTGGACGAGATGATCCGAGTCCACAGTGAGCAGTGAGTGGCGTAGCTATCACGAATATGGGATTACTGAATTTGCTCCAGTATCGAAAGAATCCGTAGCAGGTGTTTACTGCAACCCAATGTGAGTCCTTCTCGCCCTCTTCTATCTACTTTCTCAGTTGAGATATAGACCTCCGCTCTTCATCGAGCGATATTGTCCGTCCTCGACATGTCTCTACACTTCTGCGAATTTTTCACGACCTTTGCCGGAAACACGACTGTCACTCTTGATGTCTCTCGCCTCTCCATTGTCTCCAGACGCCACCGGAGCCGTCGGCAACGACGGCAGCGAAAGAACGTCGTCAGCTTTTCGCAAGTTTCTCTTGATTCAGAAGACGAAAGCTCGGAAGAGGAAGCGCAGGAGGACGTTGATCTGGAAGACTCGCATGGTGTTACGGGAGAGTTTTCGATGGGGGCATCGATTTCATCGGAATATGGGTACGGTCGTATAGATAAGATGGCGACAGAACTCGATGGATTGGTGCGGTTCATACGCAGGGGTGTGGAAAGCCTCGCCGGAGGGACCGGTGACGCGGCGGCGTCGTTTAGTGTGCTTTCTTTTGCTCTCGAGGATTGGGATTTGTAAATACTGTAGATGACTGGCAAGAGAATTCAAAACAGATGGCTGTATGTGTTTCTAACTGGGCTTTGAATCACTTGAACAACAAGGCCACGAAATGTCAAATTCACGGGATCGCGTTCGAGCCGTTTTCGGCTCCGAAGCCAACGGACCGCGACTCCGATGCTGACCAAAGGACACACAGTTTCCTCCTCACCACCACCTTGCATCTGTTACCGACCATGGCCACCGCGTATTACGAGTTCTACCGTGGATCCTCGTATGTCTCTTGCTTTCATCTCTGCAAGAGTCAGAAGTTAGAACCCTGGTTAAACCAGCATCGGCATGGCTTTGACGGACTCCCTGGACGAACTCATAACGAGCGGCGCAATTACACCACAGTTGGCGATGAAAGTGCTTCAACAGGTTTGTTAACACTTGCAGCGTGTTCAGCAATGCGAGGAGAATTGTTTTTGGCTGACGATGGGTTCTTGCTGCTGGCGTTAGTTCGACAAGTCTTTGGCGGATACTATGGTCAAACAGGTGAAGGCTAAGACGACGCTGAAGGTGCGGCCTTTGTTCAATGTTCAACTGTTATAGTTCTCCGATGAAATGTGCCTTGCCACCTGCTCTCCCCGGGCTGTATGAATGAATAATCCAACGTGTACTCACTCGCCATTTCAACCACAGGGACACCTAAAGACGTACCGCCTATGCGACGACGTATGGACGTTCATCGTCAAGCAGGCGTCGTTTAAGATGGAGCAAAACGAGGTGATCACGACGCCGCGGATAAAGATTATTGCGTGTAAGAACGGGGATGCGATTGAGGCAGGGAAAAAGTAGAGTGTCTCCTGGTGGTTGTTGTCCATCAGCCCACGCCCGCACCGGCCGCTTGTGCATCCGATATTTTCGTCGGTTTCCGGCTTGCATCATATCCTCGCAACGCATGTTCAGATTCAGCCGAAGTGTACTCTTATTCACCACCATGCATCGAGTCGCAACCCCGGCTCACAGTTGTAACCTTAGCTAGATGTGCACTATTAATATAGCTTTTATCTGCAAGTTGCCGACACTGAATTGTGTTTTGTCCCCCTCTGAAGTCGAGTGTCCGACAAAAGGCCTGAGCCGATTCAGACGAGTTGATATGCCAAAACTCTGGCCCATCACGAAGGGCTTATTTGCGTGTAAATTATTCCCGTTAGCAGCCTCGAGCTGCTCGAATGAAATCGCCTTCGACGCTTCACTTGCAGATCATACTAGGCGACAGCGGTCGCATTGAGATTGCGCATTGCGCATTTCAGACCCGATTTTCAGGGCTCCCAGACATGAAAGATTCTTGCAGTGAGTCTAAACACATGTACGGACGGCTGCGATTCTCTCGTCCAAGAGACCAAGCAGCGTCTTGAACCCTAATAAAACCCCTTGGTCTGGGCCTTCCCCGGGTACGAAGCGCGTGTGCGCAAAATCGATCAGACGGACATCGTAAGGTGGATGGGGCTTCGCCAGCTTGTTAGGGTTGTTCTCGTCCTCGTCGTCTTCATCTTCGTCTTCATCTTCATCCTCCTCTTCGTCCTCGTCTTTGAGCGATTTCAAACCCTCCTCGGCACAGGCGGGGTCGCTCTCGTAGAGTATGAGCAGGCTGCCGCCGACCATGCGCATCTCAAGTGCTGCGAACGCGTGGCGTATATCGGCTACATCCTCGCGAAGTAACTCGAGGATTTGTAGCAGCAGAGATGCAGGGAGGCCCTGTTCCGGCGCGTCCTTGGTCGCGATTGGGAAAAAGCGCGCGATGCCTTCTGGGAGCTGCTCGGGGGAGATGGACTTGCCGTATGCTTTTGGAGTGTGCACGGCTTCGTTTGTCCAGTTGTTGTACACCTTAAATCAGATTGTCTTCGATGAGTGCATCTCGTCCTTACGCAACGACCGACCTGAAAGTCTGTGAGCTGGATGCCCGTTTTGCTCGTCGTTGTGGTCTCTGCTTTTTTGATCATACGCGCGACCTTCTCTGGTGGCGCCGATTCATCGTAGAGGACTGTACCGAGCTTTACGTCGAGGATGTTGGGCTTGAGAAACGGATATGAGAGGTTCTCCAGCACAATGGACTGTGCTTGACGCCATAAGGGCAGGTGTATGACAGCCCTTGCGATCGGAACTCATCTTTCTTTTCGCCGTCGATTTCAATGGGTTTGACGTTGATGCTGCCTTCCGTTGGGGGCTTGTCCGTGTCAAGCTCACCCTGCAACGACAGGGTGCCGATGAAGTTGGGGATGAAGGGCCGCAGGGCGTCGTATTGTGGCTCTGTGGCGGAAGCCATCGTCTGGTAGAATTTGAGTTCGACGGGGAGGGCTGCCTTGATGAGGAGGGAGTTGTCGTCGGTGGTGGCCACTCCATTGACGTGGCCGCCAACTTGGGTGGAAAGAGCTTGTTTGTCGGCGCTAGAAGACATAATGGTAATGGAGCGGGGCTAAGGCTCGCTCTCAAACCACGATGGCGCTCAACCTAAACTACGCTGCCAACACATATCTGGCCGTTACTCTGCCTTCAGCGTCGTCGTATCTCCAGCAGCCCGCGTCTCTGGCGCTCTTGCATCCGGCTGCGGCTCACGTTGGTCAACTTGACGCGATGGCGGACGTGCAACTCGTTAGCGTGCCGAAAGATGAGTGGGAGATCTCAGAAGCCAAGCGCGAGGAGATTCTGGCTGCCTTCAGAGCTGTTGGAAGGGTGGATGTCCAGGAACCGAAGCAGCGTGTAAAGCGCGGAGGGGACGAGTTGTGATTTGAATTTTTAGTCCGACTCTTTCTTGTCATTGACGCCGAAAAATGGCAGATAAACCGCTGAAGCTGGATCCTGGCCCACACCCACGCAGGCCGCGCGGGATATCTCTGTGTAAATGTCTTTGTTGGACTATCACCATCCCTATACTTTTACTTGCAACCTGGCTTGTCGGTTCGTTTACGCTGAACCTGGTACAAGAAGCTCGCTTCCCCCACAAATCTCTGTACCATGTCCAGTCGTCGGAATCGATCTACGACGCGGGGGAAGTCATCCAACCGCTGATACGGGACGAAGACACTTTCGACATAGCGGTCAGCGTGTGGTTACGCGCTCCGGAAGCCGAAGAGGCTGTAGCGAGAAGCCAAATCCCCCCAGTCTCCACGACGGTGGACGCTCCGGCGTCCACCCAGGTCGAATTGGATGGTTTTGGTAAATTCTGGGTGGGATTGAAAATGACGGAAGACAACGACCGGTTTCGGGATGAGTTTGTCCTCGAAAAGCCTTTATTCTCCGACGTTGTCTTCCGTGGTCTGCGACTATCCGACAAACATGCCTCAGCCAAAGTCGATTTCCGAATGCCTGTTGCTAGATTCATGGCGTCTAAACTTACAGAGTCAGATCTGCGGGCGACGTTTATGATCTTACCGTCCTCACCTTCGTTGACTGACCATGTCAAAAATTTCTCTTCATGGATGCCGGACTCTGTCTTCGCCAAACGACGGCCTATTCGAGCTTGGCCGTGGGTTTTCTTCTTGTCGTCGTGTGATGCAAAAACTCAATCTTAATCTCCCGAATCCCGTTAGATTTCCCCTTGGTTCCGATAGCCCTAGCGACAAAACCATATCTGACCTAGCGTTAGAATCTTTTGCCATCTCTGTCCCTCTGGTAGAATTCCATGATGCGGCCCTCCCGCTTGAATGCGTCAACGAGTCCAATGATACCGAACTCACTGCGGATTCAGAGCATGCCGTTCATAATCATCCCTACATCGTCACAAGGTCCGCCATATCGACATAGTGATATCCACCCACCTTATTTCAGTCTTTCTTCTCCAGAACACAATTACGGATTATACGAGAAACTGGCCATTTCGATGCCAAAGCGTACAACGCCGTGCGCGACGAGATCAAAATTCATTCCGTGTGTCGGTCTCTCAGGTTCTCAATCTGGTATACTCAACTTATCACTCGGATAGTGCGGACAAGGGATTCCAGGCATACAGCCTAATTTGAAAATGTGTCGGAGGACTTACAAGTCCAACGGCATCTTTGAAACGCTGTTAGAACTCGAAGTACCGACAGATTCTGGCGCTGAGACGCAATGGGCGTATGCGCCGTATCTTGATACTAAAGAGCATGCTTCCGGACCAGTCGTAAGCCACTAAGATATGCATTTCATGTTCTGTATATCCATTGACTACGCGCAGGATATCATTCCAGTTCCTGTGAATCGCGCTAATTGTTCATCGTCGGTGCCTTCACAAAATGGCTCTGAAGAGTATATGGATATTTCCTGGCGCATCGCGTTTTCGAGTAGAACACCTGGGAAACAGGTATTAGCAGATAATTTCGTCTCCCCGCAGGCGGTAGATCACCGGGCGAGTGAATTGCAGAGGCTAACGCAGCAGAATGACGCGGAATTATGGAGTGAGTTTGAGTAATGCTGACTTGTTAGCCATCCTGGATATCTGACAGAGTCGTAGATGGTGCATTGGGACATAGATTTCACGACGACGCGCATCCTCGGCGTCGTTTCATCATTTCGATCGTCTCGTAGGATAATTCTTATTTACTGCACACCATAGCCTCGCTCGCTAACCTGTTCGCAGATTCATAGCCCTATCAATCGAAGCCATATTGGCGATCCACTATTGGTGGAACACAGTATCAACAGTCGGCCTGAGCACTTTCTCTGTCGTTTGCCTAGCATCAAG
This sequence comes from Favolaschia claudopus, assembly GCA_037176885.1. Classification (NCBI taxonomy): domain Eukaryota; kingdom Fungi; phylum Basidiomycota; class Agaricomycetes; order Agaricales; family Mycenaceae; genus Favolaschia; species Favolaschia claudopus. The sequence goes on along the minus strand of JAWWNJ010000041.1, from coordinate 980,057 downwards.
CTTTGCGCTCGACCCAATCGTCGCGGCGCTCCAAAGCCGCGGCGAGGACTCGTGGATGGTGGTTCCGTCGTTGTTTACGCCGTTCCTGATGCTGAGATGCATTAGCCGGATTGAATTTGGGTGGGGGGGATGGTATCCTGTTGTGAGGAGGCATCCTGCGAATCATAGGGAGCGGGCGAGCCAGCGGAGGGATAATCAGACTTCGTGGCGGATAAAACTTGGGGTGGGTTATCATGATACTACAAAGATTCAACTGACGCGTATTATAATTTGTTTCATCAGCTATTTGCAGCCCTTCTCCTCGTCTATCAACTTACCCATCCATTCAAAATGTACTTGATACCGACAACGGTTCCTGCGCCCACCTCGGAGGAGTTCTCACCGAGCCGAGTTCTCGACTTTTTGTGCAACGTGTATCAGGCGCTGTATGTCGCGGGTATGCTGTCTCAAGCCCTGCTCAACCACCGGATGCGGATGTATGCCGGGGGTTATCGAGCGGGAATCGTGTTGTTCGTTGCGGGGAATCTGGTGGATATGATGTATTTCGTGCCGGGGGTGGTTGGGAGGATGGAGATGCGGCAGGGCTTGACGCCGTTGACGATTGTGAATCGGGTGGTTGAGTTGCCGCTGGTGTGGCAAGCCCTGACGCTGAGGCCTGTTGACGGGAGGGATGATGGGGAGGATTAGGTTGCATAATTAGTAGAATTTCGCGTAGTTTAGTTCACATTAATTTGTCCCTCTTTCTGAGATGCAGCTCAATTCGACGGAAAAGATTGGTTCCAGGGAATTCAACTGTGATGGTGATATGTTTTGGGATACACAGTACATTCAGTGGTTGTTACAAAGACAGAGCAGTAGCGGGCAGCTCCGCTGTCCACCCAAGTGTACTGGAACATTGCGATGAAGCGTCGCAAAGCCCTCCGGGAAGATATAGAGTGCTCAAGACCGCACAGCACTATCAGGTCGGACTTGTTCGCTTTGCGACGCGAGGACACGCTCGGTCGGCCCAGTCATTGTAAAACCCCCCATACCCCATTGATGGTGTGACGTCTATCCGCTACCGATGAGTGCTGTTATGCGGGTGTCAAAGCCTTCGCTGCGAATGGGCATCTCTGGCGTGTGGAACGGATTTTTCATGACTGCATCGGAATAGATTTCGTAAACTTTTTGAAGCACATTGTCCGGGCTGGGCTCGGCCAACGAGGTGAGGAGTACGAATTTCGTCCCTACACAAGTTTCCAATTTAATTTACTAAGCAGGATGGAGGCAAAGAGTAGTGGGACGTTACCTGTGGCAGTCAGAAGGATAGTCATTTTGAACGACTCGCCTTCAATGATCTGGGCACCCGAGCTTGCGCCGCCTATGGGTGAGAGACGACTTGTGATTGCGTGGATGCCGTGGAGTGTGCCAGCGAGAACGAGATATTCGTTAGAGGTGAGCTGCGCAAGACCATCTGCGATCTGGGTGAACGCCTTATTCTCTGTCCACTAGAATAGATGTGACCTGCGAAATTGCGCTGGTATACTAATCCTCCAGCCTTGTTTATGACCTAGATGGCCTTCAGCGCCTCCAATGGCAAGCCCGACGAGGAGACGCACCCATAGACTAAATATGGCCATGATGGTTAGAAGCAAAAGAGCTTTGATGCCGCGGCGTCTTTCCGGGTAATTACACGTTCGCTCTACTTTCACCGCGAACCACGTCCAGGTCCAGGGGTACTCTGCCACTACGATGCTGTGGGCCTCTGTGTTCAACGGGTCTCTGCCTCACGCTCTGCTGCTATTTCTTCTTGCTCTTCCGTCGCCGTCCTTGCAAAGGTCTACGCTTGGTGAAAGGGAACTCATACCTCTCTCGACTGCGGCCATTTCGACTCTGGTCTCTTCACCGGACCCTTTGAAGCAGCTAGATCCGAAGAATCCTTCTTCACATTTGTCGAAAATCATGATTCCGCGAGTCCGTAGGTCGATTTTGACGTCGACTTAGGCTTTGTCTTGATGAGCCACAGCGGACACGGACAATAATACTCTTGTTCGGAATTACATCGTGGACAGATTGGAAGAACTCAAATGGCACGTCGAGAAAGACGCGTTCGACGACAAGACACCGTTTGGCCAGAAACATTTCGTCAATATCATTGCGACGAAAGACCCAGCAGCCAGCAGACGTATTATAGTGGCCGCACACTTTGATAGCAAATATTTTCCGGAGCCTAACAGGGTGCGCCTCGTTGTGACTGCTTTTTTGCGCTTGCCCTCGTTGTAACGACGGTTTAGTTCGTAGGGGCGACTGACTCTGCTGCACCGTGCGCTATCATGCTCGACCTGGCGGAAACGCTGAATACACTTCTCGACGAACGGGCTCATCGGCTGGAGGCGGGTCAGGAGGACGATGAGGACGTTTCGGATACAACTCTCCAACTTGTGTTCTTTGACGGCGAGGAAGCGTTTGTGCAGTGGACCAATACCGATTCTATATACGGAGCGAGGTCGATGATGAGACTTCTCGGGTCTTTCGTTCGCTGAACTCCATCTTAGGCACCTTGCGGAGAAATGGGCAACGACATATGCTCTTCCAAATAGCAAGCGGCGACTGATGGGTCCACAATCTACGGAAATTGCTGGGATCGAACATCTCATTCTTCTAGATCTCCTCGGGGCGGAGGATCCGCACATTCGCTCATACACTCTGGATACTGCGTGGCTGTTCGATGCTTTAATTTCGGTGGAGAAGAGGCTAGGAGAGAGTGGCGCTTTCGCGTACGGTGATGAGCACGGGATGGCACCTGAGAAGTGGTCATCCTTTTTCTACAAGCGGACAGCAATGGATATGAACCTCGGCGGCATTGGAGACGACCACGTCCCATTTCTTGAGAAGGGGGTTGATGTTTTGCATTTGATCACTTCACCGTTCCCTTCCGTGTGGCATACAGATCGAGTATAAACTCGTTTTTCTTCTCGTCTGAGCTATTACTCATTTTTCGCGTAGGACGATGGATCTGCCTTACATATGCCGACACTACGACGCTGGAATATTATGTTCCGTGTCTTCATGGCCGAGTACCTGAATTTACGACCCGATGAAAAGACTTCGCGATCACAGACTGCTGTAGAGAGGTCAGACACCGATCTTGTGAGTACATACCTGCCTTGGGAATCGCTTGTGTTTGCAGCTCAATCGAGTCAGTAGGGTGCATAACGCACGCGTTTTTGTCCCTGTAAAAAAATGTATAATAGGACTACACTAGAGCAACGGTTTACATGAATATCGAAACCTTGGGACTGGCTAATGATACGAGGCGGAAATTTGAGCAGTTGGCTACAGCAAGCAATACAGAGCGTGTGAGTGAAGAAGTACAAGTCAGAGAGGCGATGGAGTGGGTGGTGTTAACTGAGCAGCAGGTTTTTGTAGTGTTTGATGAGGCGAGAAGCGTCTGCAGCGTTCTGGGACACGGATTATTGAACACATATCGAGGGCAATTCGGGATCGCTTACTATCTCGTCTTGTTTGCTTTGGTGTAACTGAGCGTCAGCTGCCTCTACGCATTCCGCAAGCGCGTCAGCTCTGTTACCGGGATTCGCTCTTACTGTAAAGGGAAGAGACTCGAATAAGGATACGTCCAGGGAATGGTATAATGTGTACGAACACATTTCACTTGCAGCGTTGATAATATTCGAACGGCGAGGGAAAAGGTCTTCGATGGCGGCGGGATATTTGGCAAGGAGGATGCGGACCGAGTCCTTGTTAACGATGAGCGCAATTCAGGTTTCGAATGAGGCGATTGCTACCTCTAGCCCGTGCCACAGTGGAACGATCTCCGTGCTGAACTTGTCCGCCTTGATCTCTTGCTCCTTCAACGCCAAGATTTTGGCCCTTCCTTCCTCGCTGGGAAGATCATGTTTACTCGGAAGGAAGTTCGTGGGTGACGTGGTTTCAGCTCACAGACATGCTATACCATCGCGCGCCAGCTCCTTTGCTCCTTGACGAGCAGACGAATAGAGAGCCTTCTTCTGGTTTTGAAAGGCGGTAGCGCGAGCCGTTATCTTCTTCGATTCGCGTTCTAGAGCGGTGCGTATATGTTTAGGTGCTACGCCTATACATGGCATCAAACAAACACACTCTTGTACTCAGTCAGAAACCTATTCAGCATTTCCGCACTGAGGTAACGTCAGAGAGTGCGTTTTATTGAATTCCGAGCAAGTGTGCTAGCCTGTCTTCACTTCCATCGTCCATAGCAATATCTTCGTCCTCCGGCATGTCTTCGTCTTGGACTGGGTCGAAGTCGTCGTCGTTCTTCAAGTTGAACGAAACGGAGCCGGAAGGGCGAGTTGAACGAGCGGATTGGCGTTTCGTAGAGCGCTCTATAAATTATATTGACGGATTGAAGCAGAAGAGACCCAGAGGATCGTACTTGGTGTTCGGGCCATGGTAGGCGAAAGCAGAAAAGACGCGACGCGACGCGTTTGTTTGTGTGGTGGAAAGCACAGATCCTAACAGAGCCAAGCTATGCGTTATAATTAACCCAGCGAGAGCTACGATGGACTGGTGAGTGGTTGAGTTTCCATTTCCATTCATACTCATAGCACCAAGTCTCGAACTCAATATTCACCAACGAATTCTGTCTGATATCGCTTCAAATGTGTCTGAAGCGCCAGAAGACGTCAGTTACGCCCAGAATATTATCACCTCCAAAGTGCAAACTAGGGCGGACCCCGTCGAGTCTGTCAAGGTCAATGGCGATGAAGGGAACTCTCATCAGGAAGATATGGAGCAGCGGGTGTTCATGGTGCGCACGCAACATCAGGGGAACCAATTTATGTCGCTGAAGCTTTGGCGCAGTCGGCTTCGCGTGTTCATTGCAACATTGCATTCGGAGAGCTAGTAGTCAACTTCCCAGAGACCTACATCGAAAGCGCCATCGATACCCTAATGCCGGCGCTCATCGATGTACTCCGGGATGTCCCCTACATTGACTTCGATAAATGTTTATCTTGGGAGGGTGAGTCCGTGCCTTTCTTGATTAACTTGCTGATACTGATGCACTTTAGAATGGGCACTACCCGACCAGCTGGTCTACTCTACCGTGTCGGCTTTGCTCCGCATAACTAGCTCCCACCAGCAATACAGCGAGGCAGCCACGAACGCGATATTTTCTTTTATTTCCAGGATTGTTGAGAAGATTAATACTACGGATTGTGCGTCTTGCCCTCCTTCGAGTTTCCCGGTGGTTCCCGGGCTAATTTTGCTTCAGCCCTGGACATCCTCACCCAGCTAACACCGGCGCTTCACGGTCTTTATCGTGCCATTAGCTCCACCTCCTTCAAATGGACAGTTACTCAATGGCACCAGCTCGCCAAGCATCTGGGCGGCCTGTGCGTACCAGATGTTGTCGATCGTTTGAACCACCTCCTGGTGGACATCTTGGGCAAGGAAAGCACTGACGCGAATACTCTGCATTTCGTGCAGACATTCGTGTCAAGATACGTCTCGCATGGACGACCTCTCAGCGGCTACTTTGTCGTCTGCTGTGTTATCGAGACAAATTGGACCGTCCTCGCTCAGGTTCTGGCTCCGCCGGAAGCAACGAACAAAGCCCCTGTCAACGAAGCTGCTGCCGCGAACAAGGCTTGGATTTCCTTGACACGTCGCGAAGCGCTGGAGGTCGAGATTGAAAGCGAGGAGATACAGCAAGCGCTGAAAGCCACCGTTGATTATTCCATGAAGTGTTTCACCGATCTCTTCGTTCAGATACAAGAGATGGATGCAGAACCCTCCCTAGATACATACGCTTGGGAGACCATGTCTGAAAGCTTGGTTCGTACTGTTTTCTCTCTTCTGCCCTCATTTACGCTGCGCGCAGAAACTTGCATCTATATGCTCGATTACTCTCCATCAGCTGGACGAGGCCTTGTACTCTCGTCTACTACTGCTTCTTAGTGATCGGTCTCCCATCTGCGACAATCTCGTTCAAGAGGCCGCCCTTAAAGCCACCATCGTTCTGGTGCACAAGTATGTTTAACATAGTTCTCTTCCTCACGTTTACTAAGCCATGTAAAGTTTCCCTGACATTGCGGGAACCATGGCAAGTCACCTCCGGCGTTTCGTGACGTCTCCCTTGCCCATATTCGAGTTCGAGTTCGCTTCCGAGACGCGTGCTCCTCCACCATTAGCCGCGGCGGCCAAATGCCTAGCTGCCTGTATCAAGGTCGAGTTCCCATTCTTCAGCGCCTTTACGCCAATCTCAACCTCCTTAGCTTGCACCTGGAGACGATCTCATCATGTCTAACATGTATTCGCTCCTCAACTACATTGCTGCCACCAGCAAGGAGATATTTGAGAACTCCAGCAGCTCCCAGATGATGAACAACCCTCTTTACCACGCCGAAGATCATGCGACTATTCATTCCGTCGAAACTGGCCTGCGAGGATTTTCGGAAGAGGAGAAGAGACTCATTGGCATTAGTACTATCTCTGTCGTCACCAGGCTCGCCCTGGAGTTCAAGATGGAAGAGGTAAAGTTTCTCGACATGGTGTGACCTGTACAACTTATCTTTTATCTCAGGTCACTCGTTTGACTATATCGATGCTCCTGCAACGTCTGCGATCAGCAGAGCCTACCGTTGAGGCAGCAATATCCTATAACCTGGTTGACTTGGCCTTGTCTGCTCCAGAGAGCGCCTTCATCGACATTATCCGGGTGTTCTCGACTATCAATCGTTCGGCAAATCCCGACGACCCCCGATTTTCCAATAATATGGTATCTTAACTATCTCTTCATGTATTGGACTATGAATTCATTGTTACAGGTTCTGGCTGCACAAACAAGGCTAGCACAAGAATTGGATCGCCGCCCGGAGTTGTACGAAATTTACTTGGTGGAACTGCTCACTTTGTTTGCTGACAAGGCGGTTGCGATTCAAAATCTGAAAATCTCTAACCACCACGTAAAGGTTCGCTGAACATTCGCATATGCTTCTTATGTATCTCTGAATCAATATTAGACGGACGACATGGTCGAGCAACTTGCCTCGCTGCTTCTACCAATCGATTCACTGCTAGCGCACGAAGACTTTAATCCCCATTTGAATGCAGAGAAGAGCATCATCTCCTTATTCAGAAACATGTGGTTCCTGTGTATCCTCTTTGGGTTTACTGCCGACGAAGAGGATTCGGCAATGGAGTGGCAGAGACCTGCGCTTTGTCGCATTGCTGCTAAGACTCCATCGACTGTCCTGGAGGAGTCTCATGAAGGCGTGAACAACATCGAATATAACTCGGTCATTCGCCAAGATTATGCTCATACCGTGCGTCCCGCTCTGTTTTTCTTTCTTTCTTTTTTGCATGGCTCACACTAGCCAAGATCATCTCTAAGCATAAATCTAGCCTGACTACCCACATTGCTTTACGTTCCAGCGATATTCGTTCCCTGTCATCCGGACAGATCATCTTCTTACTGACGATGCATGACATGGAGTCCATGCGCTCTGCGGCTGGATTGACGTCGTCCCTAGTATCATACTTCATCAACGATAGTCTCAACCAGCATCCCGGACTAAGCGCTTGTATGGAGTCTATTGCAGAAAAGGTAGAGTTGTATTTTCTCACAACGCGAGACTATTCCGACATTCTGCGCAGGTCATTCGTGGCTGCATCACCAGTCTCAACATACAAGCTTCCCAACAATCACTTCCAGAATCTCTGTCCGCTGAACTCCGTGCGCTGCTGGTTTGCAGCACCCATCGGATTGCGAAGGCTCGAGACATAGCATCCAAGTATCTGAATCGGCTTATCACTTCTTTCCCGTCGCTGATGTGCGATCCGCCCCTCGTGTTCGCCATTCTGGAAGTCTTGACCCTTCTTCGACGCGCTTGCGAGAATGAGTTTTTGGACGAATACAATCCAACCTACGAGTTTCATTCCGACCGGACAGGAATCACCCTCCAGCTTAGCGACAGCTACAGCGTGCGCAACGAAATTCTTGGGCAACTCCACCGGAATGCCAACAACTGGTTTGAGTTGGCACTTGGTCGTGCGCCAGTCGAGCTGCAGTCTACCCTGCAGGTCCGGATTTCGGTATCAAGCCGATCATTTTCTAATTGATTGACAGAAATACCTTTCTGGGAATTCCTCGACTGGAACTGAGTGGACTGAGCTCGGCGCTTCTGTTGCAGAGCAGTTCGGTAAATCTATTGGTCCCGTTCAGAGACAGCTGGGTCAGTACCAATTCTCACCTACTTACAGCCCATCCGCTAAATTCTAACAGTCTCATTGTCCACGTTGTCTAAATGGAAAACTGACGGTGCCAAGTCATTGGCTAGTCAAGTTGCTAGCAAAGGATATTTTGCTGGTGAAGCTGCTGGTATTCGTCTAGCGAGCCGTCAAGGTTGGTGTTTGTGGTTTGATCTAGCGAACGCCTGCCTGAGCACGAACAACTTAGGTCCTGACCAACTGGAGAAGCTTCCGCCACAAGCGGCGCCGTCCTCCGAAATTCAGGCCCTCAAGGCTAAAGTCGCTCGCACTCTGCAAGAGATCAGGACCAAAGTCAGCAGCTCGACCGTGCAGGATCTAAAGCGTTTGCTATTTAGATGCGCAGCAACGTTGATATCCTTGCCAAAGGTGAAAACTCCTCATTTCCAGTTTCATTCCTCCTCACCATCACAAGTGTGACTACGAACTGCTGCATCACCTTGTCGCACTTCCCTTCGAAGTGTCTACTCCATCGGCCGTCTCCGCTGGCATCGAAATCTGGACATGGGCCATTGCCGAGAAGCCCGATATTGAAGTTGCTCTCATAGGCGAGGTGCTCGCAGCCTGGACGGACACCATTCGGCAGGAGAAAGGGATCTTTTCGACCTCCCTCAAGTACGGTTTGACATGAATTGTATGTAATCCTTTCATGTGCCTGATCATTTGTCAGTTACGACGACCCGTTCTATCATCCAGTTGACTATAGTCCCACTGACAAGGAGATCATTGACCGCGGGATGGTCAATGCTCGCCGATTACTGACCGCTCATGCGTTAGTTTTGCAAATGCTGTTTAGCCGTTTGCAAGCCGCTAGGTACCGGCGGCCTGGAGTGATGTTGCTGCTCCAACATCTAGTCTTGCGTTCGGCTCGTGCGCACAAGCACATGAGGTGTGCATATACAAAATAATCTCTCACATTATTAACAAGGCAATATAGCACTCACGCCCTTGCCCGCGAGCCTCGCTTCTCGTTTCTGTTGTTCGGTTTTGAGACCTTGAAAAGCTCTCATCTTGATTCGCAATGCGAAAACGTTATGAGGGATATCTTGTACAATGCAGCCTACTCTTGGTTCGCAGTTCGTCCGCAGTATGGCTTGCCTTTCTTTGTTTGAACCACGACTAACATTCGTAGGTGGTCGTACGGTGCAAATCGTGTTCAGGTTGATGCCGATATCAAAGTCGTTTCCGAGTTTCTTTCTTACCTCCAAAGCGACACCGTGCGCGGTCCTGCCGCGATCTCCAGCTTGTCGCCGGCGCAGTCCGAATCTCGAAGCTCTGGTGGGCGCGGATCATCTTCTTCGGTTTTGAGTGCCTCACATTGCTCAGAATACAACTCGAAACTTCGTAGTTTGAATCATCCCCTCAAACTACTTGTTGACAATGAGATATCCCGACTGACCGTTTGGGCAAACCCCACCAATGACCCTAAGCGAGGTACCGATCATACTGAGCGGGGTCTTCTCGAGGTACTATCTCCATCTCTAATCTAAGAACATCTTGAATGATGCCGGACAGGCTTCATGGGCTTCAATGGTGCGCATGGTCTGGCAAATTGACCCCGCCATCGCTGTGCATCTCCCCGAGCGTTTCAGGAGCTATGTGGTCGTTCGCAATGAAGTTGCGAAGCTTGTACGATCAACCCCGCGTGAGGTATTGGATACCCCCGAGGCCCTGCCGTTCCTGCTCGGTGATCGAACAGATACGGCCGTCCGTCGAGACCTTAAGGTATTCGAAGTGCGGTGCTCCCGTCTGAATGTGTGCTAATGTAACGTCCAGCATCTCCTTCTCTGGGCCCCTGTACCCCCCGTTATTGCCAACACCTTCTTCGAGCGGCGGTACAAGAACGACCCGTTGATTTTGCAATATGCCCATAGGGTTTTGGAACAGCATCCAGTTGATCTGACGTTTTTCTTCGTTCCTCAAGTGGTCCAGGCTCTGCGCTACGACGACCTAGGTAATTATTTCCCCTGAATCAATTTCTTTACTTGACGGAGGTTCAGGATACGTGGCGCGGTTCATCTCAGAAACTGCCAAAATCTCCCAATTATTCTGTCATCAAATCATTTGGAACATGAAGGCGAACTGCTACAAGGACGATGCTGCCGAAGTGGTAAGACAGTAGAAACTTCCACGCTTGTCCTTTGACGCTTTGTGGTAGGAGGATCCCATGAAGCCGGTGCTTGACAAGATGACGGCGGCCGTGGTAGATGCCTTGTCCGGCGAGGCTCGTGCATTCTATGACCGAGAATTCGGCTTTTTCAACGAAGTTACCTCTATTTCGGGTAAATTGAAGCCATTCATCAAGAAAACAAAGCCAGAGAAAAAGGTCCGTGTTTAGGTTAGGGTTAAGTTTCAGTCTAAAATCACGGCGTAGGCCAAAATCGATGAAGAAATGGCAAAAATTACAGTCGATGTCGGGGTATATCTGCCGAGTAATCCGGACGGAATTGTGGTCGACATTGACAAAAAGTCGGGGAGACCCTTACAAAGTCATGCCAAGGTGACATATTGTAACTTAGACAACTCGGTTGCTGAACAACATTGCAAGGCACCCTTCATGGCGACATTCAAAGTTCGAAAAGACATGATAGTGGTGAATGAAAATCCGGACTCAGTTCTCGACGGAAATGACGCTGTCAAGACGCGTGTTGAATACGACGTTTGGCAACAGGCGATTTTCAAGGTCGGAGACGACTGTCGACAGGATGTTTTGGCTTTGCAAGTGATCGCAATGTTCAAAAACATATTTACCAGTGTTGGGCTCACGTTGTATCTTTTCCCGTACCGAGTCACCGCAACAGCTCCCGGGGTGAGTTGCTCGCAGAGAAACTATATCTCTAAGTCTTGAATTCACTTTTTGTAGTGCGGTGTCATCGATGTGGTACCTAATGCCACTTCTCGTGACGAGATGGGTCGCGCCAAAGTCAATGATCTCCTCGACTTTTTTGTGGCCAAGTATGGTGGTCAAGATACGGTTACTTTCCAGCAAGCTCGGTTGAACTTCATCCAGTCCATGGCTGCCTATTCTGTTGCGTGCTACATTCTTCAAATCAAAGATCGTCACAACGGCAATATTATGATCGACGGCGAGGGCCATATTGTTCATATCGGTTTGTGCTTCAACTCGTCGTTTTTTCTCACTTGACCGTGCGCTACAGATTTCGGTTTCCTGTTTGACATAGATGAGTCTGCTATCACCCCTATCATCGAATCTCTGAACTTACCGTATTCTTGCGTGGTTACGCCCAGGAGTTCGTGCCTACTGTATGCGTTTTTCATGATTCTAACCCAGACATCTTACAGGGTGTCAAGTTTGAGCCTCACTCATTCAAGCTGAATCATGAAATGGTTCTGCTCATGGGCGGCCGGTATTCGCAAGGCTATCAGTTATTCCAAAACCTCACGGTCAAAGCCTTCCTTGCTATTCGACCCCACGCGGAGCAGCTCATCAGTACTGTTCAACTCATGCTTGACACTGGTCTACCGTCTTTCAAGGGGGAACCAACCATCAAGAGATTGCGTGATCGGTACGCCTTGGGATTGAACGAACGCCAAGCAGCGGAGTGGATGATGAGCGTCATCCGCAACGCCCACGAGAACGTTCGCAGCACAGCATACGACGAGTTCCAACGAGTACGAGACTTACCCCTCTCGTCATGCCACACAGCTAATTTTGTCCTTCTTGTAGCTCCAGAACGGTATGACTGCGAGCAATTGTTCTCGCGTGGTTACTAACAGTCTGGTCGCAGGTATTCCATACAAATAGAATTCAGTGAACCACTATTCCACTATTCCCCAAATGTATCGCACAAAGCTACATAACCACGTTCTGCACTTCGAAGGTCATAATAACATTCTGACCGAAATTCGACCAGAACTTGGTACCACTGATGAAAGTGTCGTTGAAAGCGGTGTACTGCGTGCCGCTCGATCCAATCTGTGTAGCCCATCGCTGAACAAGTGCGCCGTTGGTACCGGGAGTCGAGAACTTGCTGAGGTCGAAGTTGATTGTCTGAGCGCTACTCCAGTTGACAGCCACAATAACGAGCTTCTTCGCAGAGGCATCATAGGCTGAGACAGTGTTGGAACTTCCTCCGTCGATGATTCTCATGCCAGGGCGAATGTGTCGTGTGAACTGCGCCAGGACGAAATACTTTTGACTCGGCGCGCCCATCGTCTTTGCGTCGTTGTCGGCGGTAATGAGTCCCCACTTGAAATGCATCAGTCAGTGAATGCAAAAGAACCAAGGGACTGATCAAGGCGCCCTACTCACTCCGCTACCATCAAGCACCTGCCAGTACACCCAAGCAGTTGGGTGCAGCCAAACAAAGTCCAGGATCAGGTTACTCGCAAGGTTGGAACCTGTTCCGTCGCTGTCGCCGTACTCGCTGTTCCACAATTTCTTCCCCTTTCCGTTCACGTCCGAGTACAGAACATCACGCCGTCCGCTACCGCCTTGATAACCGTGCACGTTGATGCGTCCAACATTGCTGAGAGCTGTCGACGTGAGACCATTGAAGGTCGATATGGCCAAGTCATAAGTCTCCTCGTCTGAGGCAGAGACGATGGTTTTGGTCAACCCTCGTGAATTGAGTTCACTGCGAAGGAAACCAATAACAGTGGACATAGTGCTGACGTCGAAGTGGCAGCCTTCCTGGGTGCCGGTAGGGCCAACCCAGTATGTGGCAGAAGGTTCGTTGAACGCTTCGACAGAGGTGAATGTGACGTTCCAGTGTGTCGCTGCGTACTGAGCAACGTTTGCGAGGTATATAGCGTGCTGGTCGTAGTTCCACGACTCGAGATTGTCAGTGGAGCCGCTTTGCGAGCCCGAGGGGTTCAAATTGTAACACATCCACCTGTATTGACGGAACTCGTCAGTCGAGAGCATGCGAAGAGGGGAAAGTATTCACCAAACGGGTGAATTGGAAAACAATTCAACAAGATTGGCGCCACGGGCGATCGCAAGGGCCATCATGTTCCGCTGGTTCGCGTCGACAGTCCACGTCCAACTGCTCGAGTTGGGATCGGTGCTAGTCCAGTCGGGCCAGAAAGTATCGATTTGTCGGGATGCTTTGATGTTCGGTGACTTGACCATGGAGTCACCATCTGGGTCTTTATTGGTGGAGGATGCGCCAGCGTTGTATCGAATTACATTGAGACCCAAGCCAGGGAGGGTACGGCCGTTGAAAGAGACTGAGTTGCGGGTGAAGAAAATGTCTGCCAGCACTGTCTGCGTCCCAAATGCCTTTGCCCACCATGCCAATGAGGTCCCCCATCCTTCCCAGGTCCCGAAATTCGCGCTAGGATTGATTGTAGTGGTCTGGTCGGCGAGCGCTGCAGGCCCAGCGCTGAGAAGAGCCACAACCAACGTCAAAAGAGCGCAGAAGAGCGTCATGGTAGGCGTTGACGAGGGAAACTCCTCTTCATGCTTTTATGTGGTTGCTCATTGGAAGCTCGGAAAAAATCAGCGCGTGCTCATTCATCTGAGAGTGATAATAGTAACGAGGGAAGCTCGGTTTGTCTTCGGATAGAACGAACCGGCGCGGAGAGGTCCCGAGACCAAGTATCGTGCGGTGCATCCTGAGCACAAGTCCCCAGTGGAAGAAGTGTACAGGGCGATAAATCCACCAATACGCTTCTGAATCGCCAACGGCCGTCATTGAGTGTTGAACTTCACTGTCAAAACAAGGCAATACACTGGTTCTAAATGAGGGAACACTAACGCAGAAATCCGAAATAGGAAGGCGAGAAAATGCTCGAAACTCAACAAAGAATATGGCCGAAACAGACGTAGCAGTCGCTCATATCACTCAAGATGGAGAATGCGAAAATGAAGCCCGAAATCAAATTCCAAAAACAATGCAAGAAAACAACAAGACTAAGACTGCGTCAACATTTAACCCCTGATGGTCTCGCCGGCTGGAAAGAACAAGTTAGTATCTGGGTGGGAGGGCGGTATCAAAAAAATACTCACGGCAGGTCCCGTCAGCAGCCTGAGCGCAAGTCGCGGCGTGGACGCAGGAGGTGGAGCTGGAGATGCACCCGTCCCCAGAGTTGGGCCATGCGTTGGGCTTGGAACCGGTGCAATTGACTGGGTTGACGTTGTTGTTGTCGAGCGTTGCAGCCCATCCGCAGCAGGTCGCGCAAAGGAAAGATCTCCCTGCTCTGCAGAAAGAATTAGCTGAGGAAGCAGTCTAATTGCGGATAACTGACTGTTGTTGGAAGCGACCCTTGGGAGCTCCGTAGCAGAAAGCTTGTTGGACGTCTGAAGGGAGGCTTAGAATGTGTCAATACTAGAAAAAGAGAAACTTACAAGGCTGGTACGATCCGGCGGGGCAAGGAGAGGGTGTAACACTTCCGCGCTGGTTCGTGAAGAAGCCGGGCTGGGTTTGGACGCAAGAAGTAGATCCCATGTCTGAGTGCATGCGTCAATGCGAAATTCAAATCAAAGAAAACCTGAAGCTTACTTGGCTGATACATCCCGGTGTCGCACGCCTGAGGAGTGTCCGAGCCACCGTTGCAAGTGTATCCGGCGGGGCAACCAGCGCACGAGGTACTGTTGTAGCGATACGATCCGGAAGGGCAATCAGACTGGCGTCCCATCAGTCCACCGTGCTCGGGCCTGTGAAATGGCTAGTTAGTCAAGTTTCGACAGTGGGTGACAAACACCTACTGAGGAAGAGCGGTGACGCTTCCAAGCATCATCAACGCCGCAGAAACAAAGGGAGATGCAAAGAACATGATGATAACAGTGATAGCAGGTAATTCAAGTGGTTGTGAGGTTTGTGAGGTGCTCTGAGATGAGGTATTAGGCTGGGGGTGCAGTTTAATTTATACCTTTCGCGGGCGAGCTGGGAACCGTTATCTCAGACATAGACAGTTTACATCCGCTGTGCGGAAGGTAGTTTAATTGCAATTGCTGGCCACGGCGGAGATATCATAGGTTGGTTCGGTGGAGTTCATGTTGAAAACGGGGTCAATTTTGAGGAAGGCGACGTGTATACAAATCCAGAATAATCGCATAGACCCAGAGGACGCTAGCTGAGCTGAAAGCAAGAGAACAAAGCAGCAAACGAGGACGATCGCGATCGAAAGGTCGTGGTTGGATTTGAAAGAGGTTTTCGATCGGCCGAAATTCCGATGGGCCGTTCTCTCAGTTCAACTTCCATGTTGCTATCCGAGTCCGGCCTGTGCTCGAGAAAATACAAGATTATCTGGCTGGCTTTCTGCTATTCTGTGGCTTTGTCTGCGGGCTTGATCTACCCAAATTACCGCTATGCCCGATCGAATTGAGATTTCCACCTTTCTGCACAGCGGATGTAAACTGTCTATGTCTGAGATAACGGTTCCCAGCTCGCCATCGAAAGGTATAAATTAAACAGCACCCCCAGCCTAACACCTCACCGCAGAGCACCTCACAAACCTCACAACCGCTTGAATTACCTGCTATTACTGTTATCATCATGTTCTTTGCATCTCCCTTTGTTTCTGCGGCGTTGATGATGCTCGGAAGCGTCACTGCTCTTCCTCAGTAGGTGCTTTGTCGCCCACTGTCGAAACTTAACTAACTAACCATTTCACAGACCCGAGAACGGTGGACTGATGGGACGCCAGTCCGATTGCCCTTCCGGATCGTATCGCTACAACAGTACCTCGTGCGCTGGCTGCCCCGCCGGATACACTTGCAACGGTGGCTCGGACACTCCTCAGGCGTGCGACACCGGGATGTATCAGCCAAGTAAGCTTCAGGTTTTTTTCGACTCCGAATTAAAACTAACGTATTCATCGAGACATGGGATCTACTTCTTGCGTCCAAACCCAGCCCGGCTTCTTCACGAACCAGCGCGGAAGTGTTACACCCTCTCCTTGCCCCGCCGGGTCGTATCAGCCTTGTAAGTTTCCCTTCCTCAAGCATCAACACATTCTAAGCCTTCTTCACAGATGTCCAGCAAGCTTTCTGCTACGGAGCTCCCAAGGGTCGCTTCCAACAACAGTAAGTTATCCGTCATTAGACTGCTTCCTCAGCTAATTCTCTCTGTAGAGCAGGGAGGTCTTTCCTCTGCGCGACCTGCTGCGGATGGGCTGCAACGCTCGACAACAACAACGTCAACCCAGTCAACTGCACCGGCTCGAAGCCCAACGCATGGCCCAACTCTGGTGACGGGTGCATTTCCAGTTCCACCTCGTGCACGCACGCCGCGACTTGCGCTCAGGCTGCTGACGGAACCTGCCGTGAGTATTTTTTGATACCGCCCTCCCACCCAGATACTAACTTGTTCTTTCCAGCCGGCGAGACCATCAGGGGTTAAATGGTGAAGCAGTCTTAGTCTTGTTGTTTTCTTGTATTGTTTTTGGAATTTGATTTCGGGCTTCGTTTTCGCATTCTACTTTTGTGTCAAAATCAAGTAAACTTGAGCGTTCGAGCCAGCATCATGATTCGCCTATCTCGGACTCGGGCGTCGGTGTCGCTCGATTGGCTTTGGAAAACAGAATGAATGTGGCGGCGCAGAATTTATTGCAGGCTGACTGGTATTGCTAGTCTGTGTCGACCTTGGAATATATCTCCAGCGTGAATGTGGTCCACCACGACTCCCGCCTACGCCCCCTGGCGGCAGCTACGCCCCGCGGATTCCGGCCATGGAAGAATTGCGCGTGCTCCGCCTTACGTCGTTATTAATTTATTTCGCGCTTGAAAGGGTTCCTACCATCTGGCCCATGTTGTCGAGTCGTACCCATATGAAGATTTTCGAATTAAGACCAGGGAGAGGGTATTGCATGAAAAAAGATTGCCACAAATGTTCGTCGCAAGCCTAGTACAGTGTTGTCTTCGACTCTTCGTTGATAGAGGAACGATATCACATTGGCGCCTGAACTTACGTGGCAGCACGTTGCAAGGCTTGCTGCTTGCCACAATGCGACTCACGAATCATTGGCCTGTCCATCCCTGTCCGATTAATTTGCTGAATGCGTCGCATGAGATACAGAATAAGCGCGCGGGTGGTTTATATACAGATCCAGGGTCCTGAGGCGATAAATCCTCCCTAGTCCCTGCCATGTGGTTATCCCAGATCTTCACTGGTGTCTTGTGGGGTTCGAAGGTCAAACACCAATTCCTTGTATTCGACTTTCCACAAGAGAAATATGGTCACCATACGGCGCTCGTGTGGCATGAACCCAAGAACAAGTATTGCATGGTGGTTGCACGATTCGGACGCATGCGAAAAGAGATCGCCGATGCGGAGTTTTTGGGCGAAATTGACCTCCGTACACCCCACGCAAGCGATGTGGAAGACCAAGCGAATGCCCTCGACACTCACTACATGACTGCGAAGAGCTTGTTCGAAGAATTGGCGCGTTCGGGACAGAGAGGGAATAAATTAGCACTGGGGACTGCAGCTGTGTACTTGGTCCAGGTCAGGACGCGACACTTTCGCTTGCTATATGATGGCAGTAAGGCATCTCTTCCATCCGGATATCTGACGTGAGTATTCAATTGCTTTGCAAGTATTCGAAGTTTGAATTGGTGCATCAACAGGTTTTACACTGGAAAATCATCGTAGGCTGAGCGTGGCGGAAGTGCACTTAGGTGGTCATGGTGATAAGGAGGGAGGAATATAACGAAACAAGGCATACGTAGAGCACCGAGCAATGCGTCTACACTGAATCCAGTTATTCTTTTCGCGTGTACATGGTTCCTGAATGAGGGCAAAGAGCAAGAGAAGAGTTCACCGGCAGTTCCGGCCCGGACACGTGGACTGTATTAGCCAATTTGGATCTTAGCGTCTCTCTTCTCCACCAAAACATCTACGCTCCTAGCTCAACGCACGATGGAACAACCCTCAACCCCCGTCACCGCAGACTTCTCCTCCTCGCCTCCGAAACGGACAAAAATCGTGCTGCTCGGAGACCAAAGCGTTGGCAAGACAAGTCTCATTACTCGGTAACTCTGCGTGCATTCGCCTCATTTGACAGTATCCTCACTATCCTGGGGGCGCACCAGGTTCATGTATGACACCTTCGATAACACCTATCAGGCTACGATAGGTATCGACTTTCTCAGCAAAACCATGTACCTGGAAGACCGGACGGTTCGATTGCAGCTTTGGGATACTGCGGGTCAGGTGCTACCTAAGTCCTCAATACGGGCGACATTGGAACTCAATTTTGCATTGCAGGAACGGTTTAGGTCTCTAATACCCTCATACATTCGTGATTCCTCAGTCGCCATCGTCGTATTCGACATCACAAGTGATACATGCATTTAACACCATCACACTATCTCTAACAGCTCCCAGACCGACAGTCCTTCATGTCGACAACGAAATGGATAGAGGATGTACGGTCAGAGAGGGGGAACGATGTTATCATCGTGCTCGTAGGGAACAAGGCCGATCTCTCAGACAAGCGGTTCGTACTGCCGGCAGCACCTATCTCCACCAATTTGATCATCTCACAAATCATGCTCGCGATAGACAAGTGACGCTGGAGGAGGCTACCGCCAAATCTACACAACTAAATATCATGTTCATGGAGACCTCTGCGAAAGCCGGCCACAACGTCAAAAGTCTATTCAAGAAAATTGCCATGTCTTTACCAGGAATGGAGAAAGAGGGCCAAGCTGATGCTAACACCAGTGCGCTTCATCCGTGTTCTTTCTTCTCATTAATAACCCGTTCGTTCTCTGTAGAAATTGACGTGACAACGTCAGCAACCGGAGAGGTACCTGAAGCCTCACAGTGCAACTGCTAGTCGCCTTTCCGTGTCCGATATGCCCACTCATGTACCCTCACGTCGATGACACTCATGTCGCTGTTTCTACTCGGTTGTGTTAGAATAATTGCGGAGGACTGCAGTTGAATCGATTGCAGTATTTATTTCATTGCTTTCAAATAATAATATCTGTTGAAACATTTCACCCGCCGTTGGACACTTTGGTTGACCTCTGCAAAGCGAACATACATACAAGTCTAGGTTATCATACATTTGGTTTGACTTCAATGGCTTCCTTATCCGCGATTCATGGTATTTCCAGCCCCCTTTGCATTCTCATCTGTAAACAGCGCCCAATTCTCGTCTTTGAGCCGCTTGATTTCCTCCTTCTCCGCGCCATCCTTCGACCCATCCATTTCGGCGTCAAGTGCCAATTGCTCGGAAGATGTCAATTCATTTTCGGAACCCGGGCTATGGCGAAAATGAAGCTCTGATTTGTCACGAATGAGGAAGAAATCTTCCTTACCCGCCACCGGTAAGAATATTCCCGCGTTCTTGTTCAATGTGCAGATACTCGTCGATGGTCATGGTGGGTAGCCGATGTCCAGGGCCAAAAACCTGCGCCGCCATACGTGCACGATCGGATGATCCAGCAGGTAGAATGGTAAATGGGCGTAATGGCTGCATATATATGTCAGCAAAGTGAACGACTGACGGTCTCAAAGAAATCTATACCTTGCCGCTGGAATCCAGTAAAGGTCCTTTACCGTCAGGTCCACCCGAAGGAGCGGGGGCTTCCAGCCGCCACATGTCGCTTTCTGCCGCACGAGCTTTGTCACGATGATCCTCTTCTGGCCGTGAGGGCGGAGGCGGCGGCATGCGAGGTGCATTTCGCAGTAGCTCGAGCTCTTGATTGAGATTTATAAGCTGAGTTTGCGTTTGTGCGTAGAATAATCGGAGAAGTAATAGGGTCGTTTCGCGGAGGAGGTCCTCAGATTCGGAGTCTTCGTCGTCGTCGTCGGCAGTTCCCGTCTTTTGAGGTAGCAAGGAGCGTATGAGGTCAAAATCTGACTCCATGGAACCATCAGCAGGTAGTTGACTGCGACGTTTTCGAATTGTCTGTGCATGTCGTGTGAGCAAGCATATGCGAGAATTCATAGAGAAGCATAGCGAACCTCTATCCTAGCTCGTAGATCTTTCTCTCGTTGGTATTGCTTGATCTTCAAGTCTCTTCTACTAGCCGCATCCTTTATTTTAGCAGGATCTTGAGCATGTAGCGCTCGTTCACTCTCCGGGATGACCTCGTAGTTTTCCAAGTTAGATATGAATGAGTTGAGATATCTCTGAGACCAGGTCGAAGCTTTAGAGCACGAATACGCTATATTCAAACGACGCAACTTGAGATTGCGTTAGAAGAATAATTCGTTGATCAGGTCCATCCGACTTTACGCGCCCTTGCACCTCCGCTAGAGCATACGGAACGAGAAGATAAATCAAATCGCGTGTCGATATGTCTTCCAAAATTTCATTGGGACTGAATAGTGAAAGACCGATGATTCTTGAGGTCAACGACTTCAAATCGGACAAACTGGATTGTAGGAGATCCTGTGGGTTAGATAAGGTCGTTGTTAAGTTCATATACGGATATCAGTGAACCTGAGTGGATTGCTCGAAGGCAGAGTGATTGAAGGCCTTGGATGCATCCTCAAGCGCACGGGAGAATAAAGCTGGGAGAGGGAGGGACATTGGCCTAATCGGGAATAATTCACGTGCCTCCAAGTTTATTGACGCGTGTTGACGCGTTAACCCCTCTCTTCTCCACGGCCATGAAGCGCGTCGCCGACGACGTTGAGCGCGCCTCGAAGCGCATCAAGCTTGACCGCGCTAGTATTGACTCTTCTATAATATTTGCCGACCCAGCGCAGGAGAAAACGGCGGCCGACCTCTTGAAATGGTCTGCTGGGCTAACTGGTTATATTGCTGGGAAAATCTGCATGAAATGGCCTGCAATGAGGAGCAAATATCGTATCAAAATGGACATCTGGTCTCTTGCGGACGGCCAGAAGCAGTTCGAGGTGGTATTCGATGGTGCTTATACGGAAGAGTTTCGACGGAGGAAGTTGGTGTTTGGGATTGGACAAGAGATAAAATTGTCACTAGAAGGTGCTGTTGCGGAGAAGGCTTCTGCATCTCAGAGTGTACACCTTCCTATCTCGTTGAGATACACACAAGGCGTCGCACTCGAAATTGTTCCCCAAAGTGACGGGCCTGCAATGAAGGTCGACACTTGGTACAGTAAGTCATTCCATGCTTGCGTTTTATGCTTTCATTCACGTCAAAATTCAGAACCGTCCTCTGCCACCGAGGTCTTCGCACCCGTGTCCGCCGATACTGATTGGTTCTCTACACCAATACGCATAAAACCCCGAGCACCTGCCTCGAAAACAGTTTTGATGGACATTGACGAGGAACCGGTTGCTGATACAGTGCACCCGAGTGTGGCTCCCAAATCCGCGACTCCGTTGAATAACATTCGAAACTTGTCATCGAAAACTAGTCCTTCGTCTCATTCCACACACAAACCTTTGCCCGTATCGACCTCCCGCTCTGTGCCTATTACCACCATACCATCCATCGTTGGCGAATCGACCGCGCCAACAGAAGTGTTTCGCAATCAACGCCCTCTGGCTACGACATCGAAACTTGTCGCCCCACCTCCACGCATCCCTCCATCTACTTCAACTCCTCCGAACCGTGCTCCTGTCCCAAATGCTGCTGTGGTACTCGCCAATCCATCTGTCCCCGAGTGTCCGGCAGAGACCGTATCGTTGTCTGATAACGAGCCCATAACGCATCCAGAGAAGGTTCTCAACAAAAAACAACGAAAGAATCAAGCTCGTAAGGAGAAACGCAAGCAGCAGAAAGCCGGTAGCGCGCTTCCGAGTGTTGCGCCGCCTGACGATCCTCCAGAAGCGGATCACGTTCCAGCCAGCGCCGATCCCGTACCTCCAGATGCCGCCCAGGCTCCTCCGCCTCCCTTGTCTCCCCAAATACCTTCTCGTGTTTCCGAGGCAAAACAGCTCACTCCACCGCCTCCCCCAATACCTCCTCATGCCTCCGCATCGAACCCGCAAAGTCCACCATCTCCTCCGCGTCTCCAGGTGATTACCGCCACCGCTTTCCCATTAATTCCGGGTTTACCATGAGACAGGTGCCTTACCGATTTACTGCTCTTTCCAACTTTCACGCCTCAAGAAGTTACTCTGTCATTGCAATTGTGACCTCCATAACGGATATAACCAAGTCAAGAACAGGACGTTCGTATTGTTCTTTTTATGCGTTGTTGGCTGGTCTCAGCTTTTTATCAGAATGGACTTGTTCTCTGCGAATCGTTGATCAGTCCAATTGCGACGAGTCATATGGCTCGAGCAAAGAGGGCCTTCTCGTGAACTGCTTTAGGGAAGTTCACAAGGAGTGGCTGCCTTCCGTCAGCGTAGGGGATGTCATAATTCTCAGCGAAATCAAGGTATAATTTATATTGTTTAAGCGACAAATACCTGACTAAAATTTGCAGCCTTCCAAAAATTTCGGTACTGCAGCTACGGGGTACAGCGACAAATTTAAATGGGCAGTGTATGACTCTGCCAAGGGGGACGTCAAACACGGCGACGTTAGCAACACTCCAGGTTCTCAGTATCTTGGCGAGGGGTTCGGAGTTCACTTTTCTCCCTTCTACCACCCTAGCACCACAGAGGAGTTGACCTACTGCGCTGCACTACGTGACTGGTGGAAAGGAGTTGAGGCAAAACGCCTAACTGCGAAGGGAACCATTCACCAGATCCCTGCCGACCCAACGATCACTTATCGTTCTGGCTCTCACCGAAAGCATCAGCTGTTCAGCGAAATAGTGGGGAGCGACCAGTATTTTGATTGCACAGTACGCGTACGTCCATATTTGTCCTGGGTATTCGCTTCGCTGTTCATTGAATGTCGACTAGGTGCTTCACGGACATCCAAATGGCCAAACTTACAGACTCTATGTCACCGATGGTACTCCTCTTCAAGGGAGCAAGCCTTGCCCAATAAACACGTGTTCCCCTTCGCTCGTTGACCGTGTGGTGGCGATCGAGATGTGGGACAATGCATGTGCTATCGGGCCACAGATGCTTCCCGACGAATACTACTTGCTTCGCAATGTCCGTTTGATACAAAGCAAGGAAGGGTATGCGGAGTGTAAATTAGTTGAGACGAAGATTCAGAAGCTCGAGCTTAATGCTGCAGACGACTATCCTACCTTGAAGGCATTGTTGGAGTGTGTGATTTTGTCTACCTCTTTGTTCGAATGACCTCATGCTTTGGTAGATGGCTACAACCGTACGACGAAGAACAGATTGAGGAACCGGAAGTGAAACTCATCAGCAGCGTACAAGAACGGGAATTTTTCAACTGTGTGGTTGAGGTGGAAACATCTGCAACCTGGATCTCGTGTTTCTAACCAATGTTTTGCCAGCTTCTTCACAAAGATGACTCTCAGCAAGCAATCTATGTGACCGATCATACTTCTCATCCAAAGGCTCCCACTGCCAATGAGCCATGGGCTTTGGGACTGGGCAATCGAGTGCTCAAGATCGCTCTTTTCGATCAGCAACCCGCGATGGCTGAGCGGCTTACAGTGGGACGGCTCTATATGATCAAAAACTTGAGGTTGCAGCAGAGCCAAGTCGCGCTAGAGTTTAGAGGAACGCTTGGGGGCTCGGAAAACCTCATAATTCCTATCAATCCTAAGCTCAGTTCGTACGAAACGTGGAAACACGACCTTCTCAGGTCTGCCAATGTGCCATCTCCTCTTCCATATTCTGACGCCCTTTTTACAGTCGAAAAAATGAAGTCAAAATTTCCGCTAGACAGGCGGTGGAAGGAATAGTCGATCTGATTCCACCGCCTGCTCAGGCTGCGCAACCTCAGGATCGCCGCATCTACGAGCAGGACCTCAAACTGGCCGAGCGGCCTGGCGGCCATCGCTTCACCGGCCGAATCCTCGACTTTTATCCATTCAAATTGAACGATTCTTTCGAACGGATGTGTACGAGGTGCAATGAGCTGTGAGTTGTTCTTCTCGCGTAACGGTGGTCATGATACTAAGCATGCCAAAGCATCCCGCAAAAACGTCTTGCTTGCTTCAGGTGCAACGACGTCAAGAAGGAATACGTCAAGGTCGTATGTGTGCTTCGCCTCGAGTTCGACCTCGGTGGTCAGAACATCTACCTATCCGTCTCCGGCAACGTATGTTCCTATATAAGCGTTAAGAGTGTATTGACAGGCCTCTCAGGTCCCTTTACTGGAAGGTTTTGAGCCTACCATTCTCCGCGATAACCCGGAGGCAACTCGACGATTTGCTGACATCATGCAGCCTTTGCTTCACAACCTGGAAGCCGTCCACGACGGCATATTGAACAAGCAGGTCATCGAGCCTTCTAGCCCTGAGATGACATTGATTGTCGATACCTGGAAAGGGATGGATCAGAAAATCGTGTATGGTCTCCGTGGGATTATTTCCTAATTGGGAACCGAGCGTTGTGTTGTTTGGTCGTGTTTGGTCAACATTGTTTTTTTTTCTTCTTCTCGTTAATGTGTCCATCCGTGAATTGATACATGGCCGCCCACAAGCTACAGAGGAACAACTTCCAGACAGTCAAATGCCAATCCCAAAGCTATCAAGCCAAAGCTCTTCGCTGCAAATTCCCTTTGGTGTCTGATACTGAAATCCCATGCATTCAGTATCCGTTCAATGCTCGCCCGCAGATTTTCCTCCGACTTATCTGCATCTGTTTCTCGCGGAAACAACTGTTTTTGAATGTCGCGAATTACCGTGGTTGCATGGTATCGCATTCGATAGATGCAGTCGCTCCGCCATCGCTTCTGGGTGCACTTCGCCAGGATAGTTCCAACCACAATCTCCGCCTCCAACAGATCGACCCCGGGCTCTGTTGTCAATGAATGAGTGCTGGAAATATACCGGAGTTCGTCTGCGTATGTGCGGAAGAGCACTGCAGTCTGGGTGCAAGTACCATCCGGAAACACGCAATTGGGGAACCTCTTTCGGACTTCGCCAGTGATAGCAGCAAAAATGGGGTCGGTAAATGGGTCGAACGAAATGTTGGCATTCGACTCCGTGTCTGAGCTCAACGTAATCGGTTTGTCCAATGTAATGGCCCGAAAAAGTTCGCCCAATGCCTTTTCGGACGGATAGTAATCCGTGTCACGGGGAGAAACCACCTCGGCCGCGTGCCTGTGAGCTCGCACTGAGTCTCTATGAAAGGACGAAGAATTTTTCTACCAATCAGGGTTGCATCTAAGGAGCTTTGGTGGTAGTCCAGTGCGGTCAAGGTCAACAGGTACGCCTTGCTTCGAGTAATCAACAGCTTGAGAGCATAATTCAGCCAAGTATTGGCAGGCATCGTCGTACATTCCGTCCTAAACGCACGGTCAAAGGTTGCTGCAGCTTTTGGGAATCAACTACCTTCGATTGGTCTTGATGAACAGATGATTTTCAGCAGCATTGAAATGCGATGGAAAGCCCACCTGCGATCACAAGAAGGCGGTCGGACAGAAGACCCTAATGTGGAATGAGATGATTCTTGTCGATAGCATGGCTGACTATACGAACCAAAACATCTGAGTTGATATACTCAACAATGAAATCGCAAATATCTTCAACGACACAGTCACGGTCGAGGGTGAGGGTGGAGCCATCAGGGTATGACGCGGGAGATTCTTGGTTCGGGGGGAGTAATGAGGAATACTGGATTATTACATAGTCATCGCTGCGAGCTGGGTCAGAGAGACTCAGACGACACTAGCAGCCGTACCCCTGAGGACAATTAGTCGAAATGATACCATGTGATCTGAGCTGATTGGCTTACATCCAGATCGCCACCACCCAAGCAGGACGCCAATGAGCGTTCAGCTGTCAAAGACCTCAAGTAGAGGCACAGATTAGAGCAGTGGCCAGCTTACTGTCTGTGCAGGGTAGGACAACGACGTTCTTTGAATCGGCAAAAGGGCAAAGCATCCCTTTCGGAGGTTCTCCGATAGCTTGCACTCGTTGCACTGATATCGAGTTAGAGATTCTCTTGGCAGTGGATGCATATGTGGCGACACACCGTCACCAAGATGTACGATGGGACTTCTTGCTATTATACAAGAGCCCTTCAACCATCTGGGCTCCTTGTCATCGCGACCTTGTATGCATACTAGCCAATAGTCGGATCAGGGTGGTGCTCATAATAGATTCACGCACCTGCAATTTGACCCGGTTGAAGCACGAAGACATTATCGTACCCAGCGTTCCTATACGCTACACCTTCATCTGCAATGCCTACTAAGAGGTAGCTTTCAGGGATGGGTATGCGTGCACTGTGTTTGAGCTCGCGTAGTACGCTCATCTCGGCAACTTGACGAAGCTGATGAAAGAATTCGTTGTCGATACCAGGGGTCCGATGTTTTGGCTTCAGGTCCAGCCCACGGTCCTTGAACTTGTCCAGGATGTATGAGAGACGGAAATGATTTCCCATAGAGTGGTCCCGCAGGACAGCGCGAAACTGTGCGACTGAATCATGTATGGTTCGAGCATTGGCAATCGCGATATCTTGTAATTTGCAGAACACGTCTCTCCTGACACCTGTTCCAGAGATAAGTAACACACAGTCGGGGATTCTCGTCTAATTGACCTCGGTCTTCCAGTGCCATAACTAAGGGTCTATGCGTCTTGATCAGCAAACGAAGGTATTGTTAACACTATTTTCACCTATTCAAATAGGCCATGTTGGGCTTCTCGAACGCCCTGGCGATCTCAATTTCAGCGCTCGCAGATTTCGAATCGTCTGATTCAAATTTCTTCATAGAATCTCGAAGTCGCATGAGAATTCCGTCAGGGTGCTTGTCCAGTTCTGTGTCAACTGCAACAACTCCCTTGAAGCCTAGAAATCGTATTTGGAACTAAATGTCAACAAGTCAGCACTGGAAGTACTGAATAGCAAAGCATACCGCAGATGGCCGGAGGGAGTTTACTCCTTTGTCGTGGCGCACTTTACATAACTCCGCCCATATCATATCCGCCAGTTTACTTGAGATCGTCCCAACACCATCGGTGAAGACAAACTTTGAGTGTGGCTTGTCGTCGTTCTTGTGAGACTCGACTATCAGGTCTGGGATCTCTTCCCATTGTGCACGATTGATTCTAACCGACGGATCTGTGGCGGTAAAGGCTTGCGCCAGACGTGCGGCGTACTTCGACGGACACTTCAGCAGCGGCGTGCCAGCAAAGTCCCCGATCTCGTTTCGAATGACTTGAGAGGTAACCCATTCTCCGCTTTCCTCGTGCCTGAACGGCAACTGGAACCACACAGCGTGCCCTCGGAGCGCGGATGTAGAGTACGCCAAGAACTCGAATCTCCTACCACCCAAACAAAGACCGTTCTTCAAAATCCCGCCTACTCGGTTACGCACAAATTGGGAGCCATCGACTTCGCGGGCCCATCTGTACTGCAGTTTGTCCTGGTCCAAGTTTGAGAGTTTGAATGGGTGACGCAGATCAAGACTTGCCTCGTCTCGGAAGTCGACGCGCAGAAAATTTTGTTCGTATTTTTGGTACTTTCGGATGATACGATTCGATTGAATTGGGTACGGGCCATCTAGAATCATTCTCGTAGGTGTTACCGTCCTGAGTATCCATCAGAAACAAGAAAGACATTGACCATTGCCAGTTACTTACACGTGGCAGCAGCTGAAGGTCCCGGCTTGGTTCTTCGCCGGGTCGTATAATTTACCTGTGAAGGTGCTGGAGACCCTGGCAAAACAGGCAAAGGGACTCTCCCGCCGAGACTTGATGCGAAGAAGTCTGGTATATTCTTGCAGAAATTGACCTGTGTATGAACTTCCTTTCTCTCGACACATCCGTTCAATCTGAGGAAACAATTTATCGATTTCATCCGTATGAAGCAATGCATTGTGTAGCAGAGCTTCGATTTGAAAAGCTACAGCCCAGTCTAATTTGCCCAGCTGTACGCCTAACTTGTGGAGACGCTTATCTGTGAAGAACCCCTGCTTGGACGCTTCCAAGACATAAGGAGGATTGAAGCGAATGACAATGGTGGGAGGAAGACCAGCCACAGTGCAAGTATCACTGAATACTTTGATCATATCCCTGTTGGGATCGTTGTACAAGACGATACGTAGCTGTTGAGCATATGGGCAAACACGAAGATGACCCTCTTCTAACGAGCCGATGCGGATTTTGGATTTTTTGCTATCCAGAATTGCATCGCCTGTAAGTGTTCGATGAAATCTGATGGCTTCCAGGACAGGAGGCGTCAGTGTATCGAAACACACATCTGGACTCCCACGCAGGAGTCAGCAGTGTAAAATTCAACACGAAGTGACACGTACAGGGCTTAGGATCGTATCCGACTAAAAGGGCGCGTCGGTGAGAGAGCGCACAATGAAGGTAGAAGTAAGTATCACCTGCGATCCTGGATATGCTTGAGAAAGTGATGATGATATTCGATCCGCTGTACTCCGTGGATTCATCACCAAGCTGCCAGATGTGAGCCCTCAGTATAAGCAGAGCGGTAAGATCGAAGTGACCTGTATTGATATCAACTTGTGCGTATAGTCGAATCTCAGCCAGGCTACACCGGTTGGCGGTCCAGGGGAGCCACTGCGTTTTCGGGACGAAGGATCGGTGCTGAAATACTCTCTTTCCCATTCGACGGAAAAACTGCGCAGTGGAGGAGGCTTATTATCAGGAATCGGACGTGCGGGATAGCTGGTGTGGTAGGATCCAAATTGCACAACATCGACGCGTAGAGCTTCATGAAGTGCCCAAACTTTTTCCTCGTGCTCCCGTTCGATGTTTGGATCCACGTACGGCGTCTTGGATACTTGTAAAACAGTATCACTATCAGCCACCATCGCGGTCGAATATGAATCTCTGCCTACAGAAATCCGCAGCTCGCGGCAGAACTTCACGAAGAGAGAACAACTTTATTTTCTTTCCTAAAATCTGTTATGACGGACAAGTAACTTGAGAGGGAAATTTCCGACTGAAGACTGGCTGAACAAACCTTGATGTGATTCTTGTGTTTCACGATCCATTCTATAAACTTTGCTCTAACATCGCCGCTAGGTAGTAGCAGAGTTCCTGTCCCATCGTTCCTCGTGGTGCCTACTCGAGACTGATTCAACTCGACCTGTAGAGTATGAAAAGAGTGAAACTCGTCAGCCGTCATTATCGCTTGATATCCACCTTGAAGTTGAGCAGCAATTGACGAGCGGTCAAACTTTCAGAGCGAAAGACCGGCTCTGCTGCGTCTTTAGCAAAGGCTCTGAAGTCGTCTGAATGCAGCGTTGCTGCGATTGCAAGAGTGACATCGTATGTATCTGCAATCACAGGAAGGAACTCCATCCGCACTTTCGCCATGGTTCAAGATCGCGATGGAGGAAGAGCTCAAGTAAGAGAATCAATCGATAGAGGCGCAAGCGCCGGTAAAATTATAACAAGTGTCGTGGTTAGTCGTAAAGTTAGCTCAGCCGCGGTCACGCGTGGCCAGACTTGGACACACAAACATTGGTTAGGTAACGCGCTTGCCCTTCTCCATCACATGGCCACGACTCTGCCCCAGGAATGCCTCCAACGTACCCTTGCATTTGTCGAGCGAATCGCCCTCTTAGACTTTCTAACCCGTCAAGAACCCATTTTGAAGTTAATTCAACTTGAAACCCCAATGGCTCAGCTCGCCACACTCTCATTTGTCTCGTTTTCCTTGCTTTTGATCCTTATGATATCCTGCACTCCAATGACCTCCAAACGCTCTATCGCAAAGAACTCAGATAACACCCATATCCAGGCTCTCTTCACCATATTCGCTCCAGTCGCCGTCGCTTGGCCACACGAATACGCTCATCTCGTTAGCTATCGTACCTCACCACACACCAAAACTATCTCTGTGTCGATGTCCAGTTTCATAGGATCACTTTGCGATGGATCGGTTGAGATCAGGAATTACGAGGATCTTTCTGAACTCTTCGCTGAGAAGCTGGTCGTCTATAGCTGGAGAATTGACCTTGCGTTGGATGCGACGTGGAATTTGAAGGTACTTCGCTTCATTCTCACAAGCCAATATGGGTGGAGACGGGTAAATCCAATGTTATTTTTCATTCAATCATTAACATGGACAGCAGAACAATCCAGGTAATCAAATTCAAGTCTCAAAGCGAATTTTCCTTCCAACATTCAAATCCAGGCCCAGCAGCGTATAAACCGAATCTCCAACGCACGCATGACAGCTCCGAACCCAGATCCAACCCTGAAGACCCTCTCTGGCCGTTCTCATTCTCCCTTACCTCAAACACACACCTCGACCTCGACCACCTGCCGTTCTCGCATCTCGAATCCTCTCTTCTGAATCTCCGCACCATTCTCACCTCAGGCAACTTCGCAACCCTCGAATTCACCACCCCAGCATCCCACGTCACTTTTCTCAGCCCCCAGTTCACACTCTGCGCTGTCCCGTTCCTCCCTCGCAAGCACGCGCCTCAGACTGAAACCCCACCCAACACTCAGCCGCCTTTACGCATTCGCACCGCAACCCCGCTCCTTGCCTCTTTGCACCGGATCCTGGAACTACTGACAGCGCGTGGCGCCGGTCTGGGAGACGCATTGAAGCTGGAGAACGTGTCTAATGTATCAAAGGATTATGCTCGTGCACTGAATGTAGCTGCGGAGCGCTTTGAAGACGTCGCCGCAATGCGTACTGCGTTTATTAGCCAATGGGGCGAGGCAGGATGGCGGGAGCAGCGACTCATGATGGGATGGGAGGCTGCGCTGTTTTCTGCTGGACTGTTGATACGGTGGCTTGTTGTCGTTCGAAGGTGATGATTGGGTGTCGTCGAGATAGAATGGAATTGAGCATACACTGTACTACTCCGCTTCGCAAACTGCATCTTCAATTGAGATTAGTGGGTACAGTTACAATCAGGAGAAAAACATAAGATAGACAGATAGATAGAAAGATATAATTTAAATCCGGTATCCAAAAATTCTTACAACCAGATCCTATACTTATTAATCAGCACAACCGGTGTGGTGTTATAAAACATCGACGTCGGGTGCAGGGCCTCGATGTTTGATCCTTGGTCGAAGGGCAAGCGGTCGTATCCACAACTTGATGTACCCATTTTTTGTCGACGTCAGGATCGACCGCGGAAGAAATACAAGCGTAGACAGAATATCGCTGTCGATCGGCTTTATCTGCTCCAAGACATCAAAAACAGATCGGGGTAGAACGAACACAGACAACACTAACCAGACACGGTTGTACAACAGCCACCTCGTTCCTCGACGGCGCAGGGTGGAATTTGGGGAACGGACTACCGTTCTCATCCGCATTAGGAAGATACAGTGTGGACCGGTCGCGCCGGAACGCCAACGAAACTGTCGATGCCATCGACACTCGTTGTTGATGCGTGGGCTGGAACTTTGGTCGATGCAGGGCACCACTGGAGAAGTCCCATAATATGAGTTTGTTGTCCTCCCCGACACTGCCAAAGCGGTATGTCCGCCCGTCACAGCGGAGGTCGTCGAAGGCGACGGCGGAAACGAAGGATGAGTGGCCCTGGCAGCGGGCAACGACGCGTTGTTCCCAGGGCGAGAAGATGGTGAGTAGATCGTCTTGTCCGCCAGTGAGAATGAATCGGCCGTCTGGGGACCAAGCTACAGTTGTTAATGCGCCGAAGTAGGAGGCGTAGCAGTCGACCAGTCTAAAGAAGCGTGATCTAGCTTGATATTGTAGAACAGAGATAGAAAGTGTAACTGACTGTTCCGCAAGCGCGTCGATAACCCGCAGACATCCGTCCTCCGAAATAGCAGCGACGTATTTAACATCGGGTGAAAATACAAAATCGACAACAGAGCGTCGTGAGACGCGCCAATGACTGACAGGATTCTTGGCAACCTTGTCTTTAGTGGGGACAACGATACCGCCAGAAGACACAGGATGCCACGGGGGCACCGTCACAAAGACGGAGTCAACGGGATCCCACGGCTTGGATACATCATGGAGAGGATCCTGGGGAGTGAAATTCCCATCCTCCCGTTCTCTGTCGTAGACGATGATCGTGCCATCAGCGTGTGCAACCAGAATAAGCGAGGTAGAGGACGGGACCCATCGGACGGCGGTGCAAGGTGAGTTTGTTATGCTGCCCTGCCGCGTAGGTTGGGTCGGATGGAAAGGCACGTAGATCAAGGCGCACCTGCTTGTTAAGCCGACTGTAGCGGGAGGTTATTGGATCTGTTGGCGGTGATTAGCCGAGTTTGACAGCAGAGAAAGAACGACCCAACCCAACCAGACAAGATCGCCCGTGCTAAACCCCACAATCACATCTAGACGCTCTGCACAAGCGCTTAGCATGTTGACATCGTGGCACGTTGGGTATGCGGAGAATGTAACGCGCGCAAGCGGTTCCTGTTCAAAAAATGGTCAGAATGGAATCAAATGGCAGGGCAATTATTTAGTACTTTGGCTTTTGAGCCGGCCTCTATCCAAATAAAACTCTTGGATGCATTATAGAATAGGAATGTAACATCACCCTGCTTTGACTGCAGGGACCGGGGGAAGCCTTCAGCATTTTGCATCCGGGTTATGAACGTGGAGGAGGTTGTCCTGATATTGTGCTTCGGCCGTGAGATGTGTTTCTTCTTGCCTGCTGTGGCGGGCGCCGCGAAAAGAGTGTGTTCCTGGGTGGGCGCGAGGTCATCCTCGGGGGTATCGCTGCTGGACATGCTGCCTGCATCTTCCTTCTCCTTCTCTTTATATTTTTCCTTGCGAGACTCCTTATTTCCACCGAGTAATTGGGCAAAGCCGGGACCACCGCCTGACTTGTTTGCAGGAAATCTGACAATCACGGTGGACACCCGGGTAGGGTAAATGAGGGGAGCAGCAGAAACGACATGAGGCAAGACGGAGGGCTTGTGCTCTTCAGTGACGGTATATACGCCTTCTGGTGCAACGAAAGTGGATTCGTTCTCCATTCAGGCCTTCAGAGAACGGGCAGAGGGTATACAAACGCTGGGCAGAGAATATCCCCAGTCCACATAAGGCGATCGTCGTGGTTTCCTGATAACGATACGTTTTGTCCCAATCTCCGAGCTTCTGTCCCAAACATTTGCTATCTCGCACAATCCTCACCCCAATAGGCACAGAATCTAGCTCAAAGCTGCTTTTCCAGATTCTCACAAATAAATATGCCGCGGCGAGCGATGATGACTTTCCATGATGTACGGAAATATTTGTCCCTAAATTGCATATTTTAAAATCTAATGGCTCGGATCTCAACTCCCCAGTACTAGGCCTCACTCCTTCCCCCATGCTCGTTTCCAGACGCCTGACGAGCCACCCTCTCGTTTCCTTCATTGTGCGCGAGTCTTCTCTTCATCGGCGCCGTCTAATGCGTTCCGTAGCGTCGTAACTCCACTGCAGCGGAGCCTCCACCCGCCGGCGGGCATTTACCATCGATTGCAACCTCCCAAATACTACGATCAACCAGAGAAAGAGCCCTGCGTACCCCCGGCTTGGTTTGGAACGACGATGAGGATACCAACTCCATTGTTAGCGTGGGCCGGGAATGTCGAAAAATGAACGTATACCAGGCTGTCCGGGACGCACTGAGGCGCGTATTCTGTCATTGCACTCGCCGGATCCTGATTTCCGTGCAGTATCGCACTCACCAAGAACGATAATGCAGTAGTTTTTGGGGAGGACATTGCGTTCGGCGGTGTGTTCAGATGTACGATGGTAGGTCCACTATTTGATTCGCTTGCGTTGTGGGTCACAGTGAATCCGCCCCCAGGGACTTGCAGAAGAGTTTGGTATGTCTCTCGGTATTCCTGTCGATATAAGCTCAATTTCGCAGGCCGCGAACGCGTATTCAACACGCCCTTAACTGAACAAGGCATCGCGGGCTTCGGTATGTTTCTTTCGCAATCACAATGCATCCCGTTCAGAGTACGATGATGCTAGCTATTGGAATGGCTGCAATGGGCCATACTGCAATCGCCGAGATTCAATTTGCCGACTACATATATCCTGCATTCGACCAGGTATGACAAGTGCTATTTCTCTGAATATACATCTCACCCGATCTAGCTCGTCAACGAGGCTGCCAAAATTCGGTATCGTTCTGGCGGTCAGTTCAATGTCGGTGGGCTCACTATTCGAACACCGACGATGTCTGTTGTAAGCTCCGAACCTTGCAAAATCATTTTCCGTCATTGAAGTTCCTCCAGGGTCACGGTGGTCTTTATCACTCTCAGTCTCCCGAAGGTTTCTTCATGGGCGCCTCCGGTCTCAAAGTATGCTCCTCCGCCTACTCTTTTATTCCCTTCTCATCCCACAACTCGAGATCGTCATTCCCCGTTCCCCGATCCAGGCAAAAGGCCTCCTCCTGAGCTCCATCCGCGACCCCAACCCCGTCATCTTCATGGAACCCAAAATCCTCTACCGCTCCGCCATCGAACAAGTTCCCATCGACGACTTCTCCCTCCCCCTCGGGCGCGCTGAAACCCTCGTCAGCGGCGCTGACCTCACCCTCCTCACCTGGGGCACCCCCATCTACCACTGCGAAACTGCCCTCCACCTCCTCGCAGATCCACCACCAGAGCTAGCGCCACACATCCCCGAAAGCGTGCGGAAAGCCAAGATCGAACTTATCGACCTGCGCTCTATTTTACCTTGGGACGCAGAGGCTGTGGCGGAGAGCGTGTCGCGCACGGGAAGGTTGGTGATTGTGCATGAGGCGGGTATGACGGCGGGTGTGGGTGCTGAGATTGCGAGTGAGGTGCAGAAGAGGTGTTTCCTGCGTCTGGCGGCTCCTGTCAAGCGGGTGACGGGATGGGAGTGCGTTGTGTTCAATTTTTTTCTCCGTGAATTTGCCTGACTTGGTTGGATCCTTTAGCACGCCGGTACCATTACAATACGAGAAGTTCTATATTCCAGACGCCATTCGAATTATGGATAGCATTGTGGAGACATTATCTTATTAAAACAATAAATTACGTTGTATTTGTGTATCCTGATCTCGTTCTGAGTTAGCTTGGAGATTGGGATCTACGCTCAGGCGAGCCCATGTTGTTTGACGACTCGGAATCGCCGGAATCGAAGCCACAACTTGTGCGAACTCACGCAGCTCAGCAAGACAACATAATTTGAAAGGGTATACATCCTCAACATACGTCGACCTGATATTGGATGAAGCTCTACCAGATGTACCAAGGTAGAGCGAAGAAGGAAAGCGATCAAGGTCGAGTACGTCTACCTTACCATGTCCGAAGTGGAGAAGAAAATGGGTATCAAAATAGTAAAATGTTCGAGAAATGAGACAAGAAAAAATCAATCCGAGCAAATATCTGCATCCTATATCCCGTCTTCGTCGCAATACTGTCCTTCATTAGGCGGGCCTTCTGGCGCCGGCGCCGCGGCGGTTTGCAGTCCATCGCCGTCATCTGGAGGCGCGTCGTCGGGTTCTACACCAGCATCTTGCCCGGGGTCATCGTCCCCACGGTCATCCTCGTCCCCGCCTAGTCCATTTCCTTGTGCGTCTTGGGGATTGTCTTCTGGGTCGTCCTGAGGCAGCGCCGGAGGTGGAGGAGGTGGCGGTGGCTGGTGGTGACGGTGTAGTCGCTCGTGTTCGGGGCAGCGAACCCAAATGTTGGAAGCGGCAAGGGTGTGGGAGCGGGGTCGGTGCTAGCCAAGCTCTTGTCATAACCAATGAATGCGAAGGCAGCCTTGAAGGCAGTAACGGCGAGGAAGCGGACGGGGAAGGAGGACGCAGTAACAGACTTCTGAGTTTTGAGAGCGGAGAACATCATGGTTGCGGTTCACGTTTGAATTGTGGGCGAGAGATAAGGACGAGGTCTCCTGTCTCTGTCACAGCTTCACGCAAAAATCCAGAGTCCGGACGCACGAGCACAAGTGAACGTTCGAATATACAGATACAGGACAATAAACACGAAACGAAACCTCACTCTCGATCAGACGCCTTCTCCAGTTGTTGTCGTTTCCGTGACCCACCGCTGCAACAAGAATGAGTGGTTCGACTCGAGCAAACGAGAGAGAGAGAAAGACGCACCCAGAAGTATCCAACCCGCGCTTCTTCCCAGTCTTGGCCTCGTCCAAGAACTGGTTGAGACCGAAGACATCGCCCGTGTCTTTCTCGAACTGCACAGGCCCCTCCCGGACTTCCTGGTCCGCCGCACCCTCAAACCCAACCCTCGGCTGCCCAAGCCCAAACCGATCATTATCCATCGCCTTCCCGATACCCTCCTCAGTCCCACCACCAAACGAATCTTCGTTACCCTCCGGAATGTTGCCGCGTGCCTTGTATATCGCAGCAGCGGCAGTGGAGCCATGGAACAGCGGCTTGTCGTAGAGATTGTACGCATCATCGTCGGCGAAGCTGCCAGACAACGACTCCTGGTTGAACAACCGCGAATCGAGCATAGACTCCTTCGACATTGTAGGTTTCGCCAGACCAAGCGCAATTTTCTCCGAAATGTCGCGGTTCTGCTGCCGAGCGAGCATCTTGGCGCGCTGTTCCGTGCCCATGTTGTTCATGCGCATCTCGCGCTCCCGCTCGTGCCGCTTCTCGCGGCGCATCTCGTCTCGAATCTTACGAGCCTCCTCGTCCTCTTCACTGCCCTCGTCTTCAGACCCGCTGCCACTGCCGCTGTCGCTTCCATAATCAGCGAGCGCAGACTTGACGGCTGCCTGAGTCGCGGCGGTGGGTTTTGGAGGAGCGATTCCGGTCCGACCTTCCCGAGCACGCTGTGCCATCATGCGAAGGTTTTCTTCCTTCGATTCCTTCTCCTTCTGCGCCAAGTTTTTGTTGCATGAGAGAGCGTTGTCGGACTTCCTCCCGAGCATGTCGATCCGCAACAAAGAGAGCTTCTGAGAATTTGGCAAAATTATCGTTGATGTGTACCTATAGAAGCATGAGTACAGTCAAAGCGAGTTGACGATGATGCTTACATCTTGAAGACCTCGTCCATCCGCAGCCAACCGCTTATCGAGAGGAATGGTGAAACCTTTATTGTTCTTCCAGTTTGAAATGCAAGGCGGGATCATCCATTCCTTCTGCTCCGCTGCAGTGGCTTTCCGAGGCGGACTGCGGAGGACGGGAGGGGGAGGACTGGGAGGGCCACGAGGAATCTTCTTGTGCTTGAATCTCGGCGGCTCCAAAGGGTCCTCCACCACCGTCGACATTTTGATAATCCGCTGTTTCAACCCATTCTCGCCATTCTGCTGTCCTGGTGTGTATCGAATGAATGAAGTCTGGCCGACACTGTCCGGAATATGTTTGGGTTGCGCAGCTTTGATTTTGCCTGTGACCAGCTTCTCCAAAGCTGCCCGTGTTCGCTCGGCAGTTTCTTGGACCTCCTCCTCCGAAGGGCGCTCCATCGTCCGGTCCTCATCTGTGAGGTCCTTACGGTGAAGAAGAGGTACGAGATCTTTGAACTGAGATTGGATGATTTTGTCGTCGCGTTGGCCTTGGTGGGCAATGGCATCATAGCGGACGTTCCCTTCGCTGTCTACTTGAAGTGCAAGGGTGTTGCCGGATGATCCCTGCAAGAACAATGTATGAAGGTGAAAGTAAGAGCTAGATACAACACGGTACCTTCTTTTTGCCCATTTCCAACGGGTATTGGGCGACATGACATTCTGGATAAGCACCGCCGTCGCCTAACAGAGTACCATTCAGGGAGTGGTGGCATTTTTCAACGGAAAAGCTGACGCACCGAAGTCTTCTTGTGAGCTCGGCCTCCAACCTGTCCGTTGTCCATAGGGTGGAATTGTTACTCTCGGAATGAGCGACTGGGATTGAGATGGAGTGGAATGCCGCGAAATTTCAAAGTCATCGTCAAGGGTCGGGGCGTATACAGGCTGGGGAAGCAATCTTCAAGTAAGTTAGATATAATTTGGAGATTCAATGGAGCGTAGGACGCACGCAGCCAAGGCAGCCATGGTGGTTCGTGATCTGAGAGGGATATTGACGTGTGTTTGATTCGGGAGTCTTAGCTTTGACTTCAATTTCGGTTCTGCACGTTCGTCGAGTCAATTAACTCGCATTTTGTATCCTACCTTCGACTTCGCCCGCTTTAAATTATCTCTATCTGCACCCCCACACCTGGTTCCCATTTTTCTCAAGTCTGTGCTCGAACTTACCGTCGAGTGCAGCGATAACGGACCAGCGACCTTTCGAAGGGGTATTAGCTCCTTCGCTGCGGTCGCCAGTCTGCCCCCCGGCACTACTGTATGACCTTGCTCCATGCTCACTTCCACCTCCGGAATCTCCAGGCCTTCCAGCGCCTGCTCGATAGCGGTAATGACCGCAGCTCTCATACCACCGTGACCGGAAGCGCCGGCAAGTCCTGGAAAGGCGCAAGCGCTCTCAAATCTGCTATGGCATGCGATGTCAATGCTCTCGACCGCCTCGGACGAACCGCTCTTCATCTGGCTTGCGCCGCTCCCGACAGCATAGAATATGTTCGCACTTTGCTCAAGCACCCAGCCATCAATGTCAACTTGGCCGACACCGAAAGCCACTGGTCCCCTCTTCACCGAGCAATGTATCACTCCAATCTAGCCGCTGCGTTAGTTGTTGTTTGCATGCTATAGCTGGCGGCGTTTTGACGCAGCGATAACAGACTCTTGCTTCTGCAACGGTCCGATATCGACATCTCGCTCAAAGACTGGGAAGGCCACACTGCCTTTGACCTTTACAACACTACCGTGTGTGGAACGGCTCCTGTATCCGCCCCGTTTGCGGAACTATACACGTGGGGAATTAACAGGTAATAGAACCTCTCCACCTGCTGAATCTCGCCCTCATGTTTGCCTTCAACGTCAGAAATGCAGCCTTGGGCTTAGTGGATAGTGGGGACAGGACGTACCCCGACCAAGTCTCGATACCCAAAGAAGGCCCCGAACCAATCTCTACGGCCCGATTCGCCCCCTTATTTGCGCGCCAGGTTCAGATGTCCAAACTTCACACAGGTAACTTCCAGTCGTGATTGGTTGTGGTTATTTTAGCTCATCGTTCTGCCAAGTTGTTCTGACTTCGGAGAACAAATCAAACCTTCGGCTCTGCGGTTTCGGTAGCGGAGGACGGTAAATTGGTGCTTCGACACTTTGAATATCTCTCTGATCCGA
The DNA here is from genome assembly GCA_037176885.1 of Favolaschia claudopus. Lineage (NCBI taxonomy): Eukaryota > Fungi > Basidiomycota > Agaricomycetes > Agaricales > Mycenaceae > Favolaschia > Favolaschia claudopus. Next base: position 940,839 of record JAWWNJ010000041.1, on the reverse strand, counting down.
ACTTCTAGGTTGGGTCCAGGGCAGCACACGCAATACAGTCTAGTCCCGCTTGCTCAATTACCGTATTCCATCGTCTCTGTAGCCCTCGGTCAGGATCATACTTTGGCCCTTACAACTTCTGGCGAAGTGCTCAGCTGGGGCTTGTCGCGTTTCCACCAACTTGGCTACGTCGTAGAGCCGTCAGCCACTACAGGAAAACTGGAAGAACCTATTCAATCTATTCCCCGGAAGATCTATGGACCCCTCAAGAAAGAAATTGTCAAAGGTGTCGCTGCCTCGAAGCAATGCTCTGCGTGCTGGACCGCCACTGAGGTGTTTACTTGGGGTACTAACAATGGTCAACTTGGTATGTTAAAAATATCGCACTCATTTACATGCGATGTAATGTATTTTTTCCAGGATACGACAAGGCTGCGCAACCGATTCAAATCATCCCCCGTAAAGTATCCAAGATTGTAAAGCCCGTTTTGGCTATATCTCTCACCGTACGTGTGACGCGGCTGTAATCCTCTATTTTCGTTCATGATTAGCAGGACCACGCCATGGCTTGTCTGCTTGATAGTCAAGAGGTCGTCTGTCTATGGAATGACCGGTACACCAAGATCATGTGTGTTACCTCGCTCTTCTCTTCCTCGTCCTCTCATTTTCACAAGTTTCCCCGTGCACGCATTCCCGTCCGAGATTCAACCGTACCGACCCCCACAGGCCATCAAGGATGCTCATATCACAAAGCTTACAAGCTCCGAAGACATGTTCGCAGCACTGTCCTCCAATGGCGAAGTCTTCACTTTCTCGGTTCCGGACATCAGCGAAACGGACGCCAACATCGGTCGCGGCGCTGGCTTCAAACCACAACGCGTATGGGCATTACGCAAACAATTCAGCGCTGTCCAAGACGTCGCTCTCGGCGCAGACGGCAGTATCATCATCTGCACGCAGTCCGGACACGTTTTTGTGCGTTCTCGCAGTGGTAAGAGTGCCCAGGGAAATGCGGCGTCGAAGAACTTCAAGTTCCAGAGGGTACCGTATTTGCAGCGCGTGACGCAAGTCTGTGCGAATACTACTGGCGCATTCGGAACGCTGAGAGTGGATTTTAGACCTGAGGCCATTCGGGTCGAGGGGAATGTGATGGCTCAGGATTTGGCTACCATCCAGCCGTACCTCGCTGCTCCTCCGCCGGCTCATTTGAAAGACGAGTCTACTTCTGTTCCAAGCTGCCCTCAATGGCCTGCTGGAGGCGACGAAGGTGAAGACGGCGAGGACGCTGCCATTCAAGCTGATTACCGTCGGCTTTGGCATCTCTGCCAGTTGCTTGCCCCCAGCAATGGTACTTTGACCCCCCGCCTTGGAGCTGATGTTGTGGTCCATATCCGAGGTCTTTCATTCCCGGTGCACCGGGTCGTTCTCGCTGCCCGCTCCAGCCTCTTGTGCGGTGTATTTCAAGGCTCTCAGCTGCGCGACAATGACTCGTCCATCACCATCAGGGCCTCGCAGGTTTCGTTTGGCGGCGTACGAACTCGCCTCGACATCAAAGGCTGCGAACCCATCACCGTGCTCATCCTCTTGGAATACCTCTACTCCGACGAACTTCTCGCGATCTGGGATGCACGAATTGCATCTGCGCTGCAGAATGAATTGAAGGTGCACAATATCAAGCCCGCGCAGGTGAAGTCCGAGCTTCAAGCTCTGGCGCGTACACTCGGCCTCCCGTTCCTCGCACCGGTGCTTCAAGCTCCCGTCAAGCGTGTGCCCGCTACCTCTATTGTGCGGGATATGGAGCAGCTTTTCCGCGTCGTGCAGCCCGGTGGCGTCACCTTGGAAAAATCACCCCTTGCCCCAGATGTTATTCTTCAGTTGGCGGACCAGGATGTGTACTGTCATTCTGCGATCTTGCGTGCTCGGTCTCCCGTTTTTGCGAGCTTTTTCCAGCAGGAAGATTGGACGTCGAAACGATGGGCGAATGGTGTGATCAAGGTTAATTTCAAGCATCTCCGGTGGCATGTAATGGAGTACGTTCTTCAACATATGTGCTGCGGTGGGGAGGCAGGGATTTTCGAGAAATTAGGTAAGTGCGACACCTCGCTCGGACTCGTGCGGCGAGTAGTGCTCAACATTCTCACCCCAGAATTTGCCCAGTCCGTGGACGATGTTGTAGAATTCATGTTTGATGTGATGGCTGCTGCCGTAAGCGCCTGCTCTCGTTTGGCAGAAATTGCCTGACATGAAATCCCAGAGCGAGTTACTTCTGGATCGACTAGTGTTGCTCTGTTCAGCAGTCATCCTCCAGTGGACTGACATCAACAATGTCTGCTACGTCTTCACCGATGCGTCCCATTTCCACGCGCAGCAGCTGGTTGAGAGCGTCCAAGGTTACATGATTGCCAACATGGAAACTTTGCTTGAAAGCCGCATGCTTGATGGTTTAACCTTTGCCTTGGTGAAGCAACTGTCCCGCTTTGTTGCAAGAAAACAGGCGGAAAAGAGCCCCAAAGCTCGTTCGGACTTCATGTTCGACCGGGCCATGGCACTCTACGGCGATTGGCTTGCGCTGCAGGATATTCCGGAAATCATTATCCCTTCTTCGAGATTTCCTGCTCGTAGAGACGCTGTTCCCCAGTCACCCAACTCAGCGAAGCGTAGACGGTCTGGCACGCTATCGCTGTCCAATAGTCCTGTCATTGCCGCCCAAGCATCAGCTGGCCAAAGCCAAGCGACTGTGACCGCCATTGAGGACATCTTCGAGATGGACGATTCGGAACTCGCGCTACCCGCGCCGTCGATTCCGCCAACCGAGCCTGTAGTGCCTGCTGCTTCCGTAGCGCCTGTTTGGAAGGCTTCCTCTACTCCTCGGTTTGTCTATCTTCTCCATTAATTGAGCCCTGCTTATATTGCATCATTATAATCAGTGTCGACATGAAGGCAATCATGGCTGAAGCTGCTTCCAAGACAGCTCCCCGTCGTACCCCACAGGACACAGCGGACTCGGTCTTCCGAGTGAGCTACCAAAAGGCACCGCAGCGGGAGCGCAAGAAGCTGCACGGCGTTGGGGACGTGTTCGCTGGACCGTCTACATCTACCGCCCCTGCCCCCTCTCGGACCGGGTCTAGTCCATGGAAACTACCGCCTGCACGCCCGACTCCGGCTTCACCTACGCATTCCCCGCCTATCACACCACCTACGAGCCTGGGCCGTCCGCAAGCAGCCTTTCCTTCTCCATCCGCCACGGCAGCCCCTCCAACCACGCCTCCACGCTCCCGCGGACCTCTGCCGCCTCAGCCTACCCTTGGTCCTATAATTATTCCGTCCCGACAGCCCGCCTCTCGGCCCGCGCCTTCCAGCATTCGCCGCGTATCGTGAGTCCCATTTTTTCTTGATTTATAACATGTTTCCTGACAGGTTTTTAGAAGTGGCAACAAAGCTTGGAACCAACCGCCGCCTGTCCCGGTGGCCACACCTCCTGCCTCCGGTTCAGGCTTCTCGTTCGTTGCCATCCAACAACTACAGCTCGAGCAAGGCACATCTTCCGGCAAGGAAAAACGCTCCCTTCGCGAGATCCAAGAAGAGGAGAAGTCACGCCAGGCTGAAGAAGATTTCCTGAAATGGTGGGCTGCTGAAGAGGAACGCGTCAAGGCTGAGACTGAAGTCGCTTCGCGCCCGCCACCGCGCGATGTACACAAATCACCTAGACGCAACAATAAGAAGTCGAAGAACGTGCGGCCCTCACTACCTGGGCCGATGTTGTCTGCTTCGCATATCTCGTAAATTCTTGCATAGTATCATACTTGTCTTGTTACATTATCGAACGCTAGCTATACACATCACTATAACTTTTTGTTGAATGCATTTGATACATTGAGAGTAGCAATGGTTGCAGTGGCGAATTCAATCTACGGTGAGAAACCGCAATATCGCAACTTACAGTTACACAACGATGAAGGGTGACGTGAGGAACTCTCTTCAAGCACTCTCTCAGCCCTCTGAGTCCGAGTCTGTCTCTATCTCGTAGCTCTCCTCATGCCAGCTTGGTCCCAGACTGAGACTGCACACATTAGCACCATATCTGTTCAACGATGCATCGAACCAGTTCAATCGCCGTCTTCAGTTTTGCGGCATTATGGCTGGCTCTTGCCTGGATTCTGCTGTCTCGAAACTGGATGCAAATGAACGATCTCTTCCAGCTCATCAATTTCGAGGAGCCGCATGAGCTCGACATCCGACAAATGTGGGGCGCATACTCGCCCTTCTACTCAGTCCAACAGTACGCCCCTCCTGCGGACGGCTGTGAGATTACACAGGTACGCTTCGAAGCTCCGGTTCCATGTGATGGCTTGAGACGGAATGCTGCAGGTCAACATAGTATGTGTCAGGACTGAGCACTTGAAACTTCATTGAATCTGGATTTTCTACTAGCTGCAAAGACATGGCGCCCGTTTTCCGACTTTCGGGGCCGCAGTATTCATTGTTTCTGCGGTGCAAAAGCTACAAAGTGTGAATGAGTACGCTCACCCATCAATGAATTTTCTGTCCTCGTTCGTCTATACCCTTGGTACCAATGACCTTGTGCCGTTTGGTGCACTGCAGTAAGTTGATCTTTTATCGGTATCCTGCGGTCGTCTGGTTCCGAAAGCCATCTCGAAGGTCCCATGAAGCCGGAGGTACCGTATTCGAGCGGTATGCAGGTCTGGTGGATGCGGACAACCTTCCTTTTGTACGGGCATCCAGCGGCACTAGAGTCGTTGACAGTGCAAACAATTGGACAGCCGGTGCGTCCGTTTTCGTTTTAGCTAGTGTTTTTTATACTAGTTCTCAGGATTCTCTGCTGCGTGCCACCATAAGTACAATCCCCCGCTCTCCGTGATCTTATCGGAGGAGGTACTTTTTTCACCAAAACGATTGGAATACAGCCAATTCACCTCTTTGATTGTAGGGGAATGACACCCTAGAAAACCACATGTGTCCCAACGCTGGTACCTCTATCGTGCAGACGTCTGAATGGCTGGCGATCTACGCCCCGCCAATAACTGCACGCCTCAATTCATGGGCGCCTGGCGCGCGCCTCACCGACAGGGAAACCTCTGCCCTCATCTCTCTCTGCGCATTCCACACTGCCGCTTCTTTCTCCGCCTCCTCTGCGAACTCCCCTCATACGCTAGGCAATCTAAGCCCCTTCTGCGCTCTCTTCAGCCCCTCAGAGTTCGCGTCTTTCGACTACTACTACGATCTCGACAAATATTATTACACGGGATATGGAGCCCCCCTCGACCTCGGACGCGTTCAAGGTGTCGGCTACGTTAACGAGCTCCTCGCGCGCCTGACTGGTCAACCCGTCCGCGACCAGACGCAAACGAATCGCACCTTGGACGAAGACCCTAGGACGTTCCCTCTAAACCGCACCATCTACGCCGACTTTTCACATGACAACACAATCGTCGCGATCTTTGGTGCACTGGGGCTTTTCGGCCAGCCTCATCCTTTGAGCACTGCTAAGCCGGACGCACGGCGGACCTGGCACACACACGACATGGTTCCGTTCAGCGGCAGGATGGTCGTCGAAAAGTTGAAGTGCGGCGAAGCGGGTGATCATGTCCGTATCTTGGTCAATGACGCCCTGCAACCTCTGCCATTTTGCACATCCGAGCGCGATTATTTGGGGTCAAGCCTTTGCACACTCGACGCATTTGTCGAAAGCCAGATCTACGCAAGAAATAACGGGGAGGGTGATTGGGAGAGATGCTTCTCTTGAACAGATAAACGCAACATAATAATTAGATTTTTCTATCCACAAGAAAGCACGTTTACACTGTATCTCGACAAACATGTATCCATCCGTTTTCGTAATTTCATTTCTCCAAAATCGTCAGTGCATTATTCATTCGTGATTTCGGTTACTGCCCGAGCTATCCAACTTCGCTCAGGCAAGGTTAGGAGCGTTAGGAGCGGTCGGGCTCGTCGGATCCGAGCCATCGAGACTCTTTTTGTAGCTGTTGAACAATCACATAAATACCGAGGTAGGGTGAATCAAGGGGACGCGAACCTGTGGCCAAACGCCCTCATGCCCTCCTTCCTCGCCTTCCTCAACACACGCTCAAAGGCGTCCATGCCTGGTATTCAATGCATCAGGCTCCCACCGTTATCTACGCAAAAGATAACAATTTTCATACCCTTGTCAAGATCTTCCATCGGCGGACCAAAGGAAATTCGGATAAAGTGGTGACAAGGCGAGCTAAACAGGTTACGGCGATGCGAGGGGTTGATGTCGAAGAAAATGCCAGGAATAACAATGGTCTGTTCTTTGAGCAATTCCTCAAAGAAGGTAAGCCCGTTGTTCAGCGGCGGAGGAAGGCGCTCGAGGTTGAGCCAGATGTAAAACGTGCTTGTTGGAGGGATGTCTACATCGAGATGCTTTAAGGGGTTAGGTGACAGAAGCCAGCAAGTGAGTGGCGAGCTTACCATATTGTGTAGTCTTTTGAGGACGTGGTCACGTTTCGCCTTGAAGTGCCTTTGGAGGGCTTCCTACGACATATTGGAATCTCTGTGTGTGAAGAAGGAGATTTGAATGAACCTTTTCTGCCTTGACATGCGCGGGGTCGAGTAGCTGGATAGCTGCGAGCTGCATCCTATCAAACATTCTTAGTACTAGACGTGGATAGCGGTAAATCTTCGCTCACGGGTGATTCGCACCACCGTCAAGGAATGAACCTTTCAATTGGGGTGAGTGGGCCGAAACATGAGACGTCACCAAAATAGTTACCTGACTGCGAGAGCGCAGTGATAAGATTCCTGGGTCCGATAACCCAGCAGATACGCCAGCCGGGGAGACGCCAGTTCTATACCAAGTTAGGAATCACAAAAACAGGGTGAACACCAGGTAGTTTCACCTTAGTCAAACCATCGATGATTACGATGGAATCCTGCAACCCATCCCATTCAGTTTGCGGGCCAACCCATCACTACCAACTGACCTGGTTAACATCCTCAACGTACGCCGCTGACGAGATCGAATGCCCGTAATCCTGTTCGGTTTCGGGGTAGATGTACCATGAATAGAACTACCACGTTGTGGCAGGAACAAATTAACATCCGATAGAACGGCATTCCGATGATGCTCACCTCGTCAAGAACGATGGTAGTGCCTTCCCGCCCGATGGCGACGAGATCCTTCAAGTCATTGCCCCTACCGCAACGATCAGCAACGCTCACCAATAATGAGACTTCTGAAACTGCCGCATACCTGATGACTTGGCCAGTGGGGTTGCGCGGGTTGGAAGCAAGAATGATTTGGAGACCCTGTGTCTGAATGTCTTTCTGCGAGAAGTAAGTATCAAGTCACTTTCTGTTCGGATAACAGCAGCCACTGACTTTGGTTTGCGCAATATCGAGGCGATATTTGGTCTGTAGAAAGTCAACATGCCAATTTTCTGGGGAGACTCATGGCTACCTTGGGATCAAGGCTAGAAGACCGGAATCCACGATTAGAAATCATCATCATCTGCAAGATCATCGCCGACTAACGCAGTAGGTACGGGCACGAGTCGCTTGAATGAAGATAGCATCTGATCGTACGCCGTGTAGTCGGGAACTTGATACGACTGCGAAGGCGTCAGCAAAGCTATATCTAGAATAGCAACAACCGTACCGTATAGACGTCACCAATGACCGCCGCCACACGGGAAAGACCTGCGCGACCGCCAGGAACGATACAAACGTTCTCAAAGGTATACTGGCTTTCCTTTCCCTGGCGGTAAGTGTGGTTGTAGAGGTTGGCTACAGCTTCGCGGAGCGCTGTAAATGAATGTAAAAAAATCAAAGCGAGTCTACTCGGCATCAGCTACCTTTAACACCAGTGGTCGGGGCATATTCAAGCGAGTCCGTGGGAAGGGGAATCGAGGTGGGGCGTGGGGGCGCGTTAGGGATCTCGCCGACCTCGGGAGCACCTTGACCGAGATTGGACCACTCGTGCGACGCAGCATAGCTGAACCCGTTTGCCATGGCACGATCAGAACAGTAAATCACCCCAGTACTGCCTGGCATACAGATCAGAGAAATTATAAATAAATCAGAGCGCCCGCCAGCGCACCTGGGTGTTCGATACCGGGAACCGTCTCCTCATCCTTTACGCTCTGCAGTGAGTAAAAAACATCGATCTACCTATTCCTTCACTTACAGGGTTGATTGTCTGAGGAAGTGCCGCCTTGACTGTATGGCCGGCGGCTTGACGGAAGATCTACCATAGGGCGTTGTCAGAGCCCCCATGGCGCACCGAATGCAACCGCCGCCGTAGCGATTCTATCGAAATAATACCTGGTGAGCTTCGGACTCATGTTCGTGCTTGTAATGCTTCATGGCATCGAGAACCTGGGTAGCGATATTGGTGAGAGATTTGCTTGATGGTGCACGGGGGAGATGGAAGTGCATGGCCGACGATGAAGTGGGGGGAGGTGAAAGGGCTTGATGGAAACTTACGATGTCTTTAAAGCGTTGAATGGGTGTTCCCGGACGGGAATGAAACGGGGTGTGCAAGGGGGAGTGTGGATGGGTCATTGCGCTGGCTACGAGATGAGTGTATCGGACAAGTAAGGCTTGATTAGAACCACCATCATACTACACCCATGTTCGGGTACAATCCTATATTTAGCCGGCGGAGGCAAATAGCCGTAGTTGCAAATATAATTTTTTCTTTCATTCTTCACAACTCATAGATCTCCTTACAGCGTCGGGTCAAAAGCCGCGAAAGCAGCCTTGAAAGCTTGAGCATCAGCCCGATCCTCCTCCTCAGACAGCGTACACGCCTTCCAATCCAACCGCTCCGGCGTGTCGAATAGCGAAACCAATACTTGTCTAGTCACAAATGAGTAAACACAGTGAATGAAGCCAGCACAGAACACGCACCTTCCGAACTGGATACCAAACGGAACACGGTCCTTGATGAGATGTACCAGCTTCTTTCCATCTGGGAGATCCACCCGGAAGTAACTTCCCCTTCCTCCAGCACACGCCTCCAGCGCTGCATCTGCATCTTCCTCAAAGTCCACACCCGTCATACGGCCCTCCACTCGGAACGTCTCCTCCACCTTATCCTTTAATTTGTTTGGTATTGGCACCGCTTGGACATGCGCGTGCCCGCCTTTAGCGCTCAATCTCCCAACCTCGAAAACAACCATTCCACAGCCGTATTTGGCGTACATTGCACGCAGCGCCGCCTTGTGTCTATGCAAAGCAGTTAACTCGTCCGTCATATGAAAAGTCGTGTGCCAAGACAATACTAACTTTTCTGTTTCCTCGATGATCGGACCAGAGAGATCCTCCGGGATCGTAGAGTAAGTGGGATAGTGCGTGATGGGTACAATGAGGATATGGCCCCCTCCCGGTACCATTGAGGAATTATCGCCTGCCTGTGACTGGGTAGGTATGATCTGCCCCTTTGGAAGCGTCACATAGCACTCGGCCCCAATCGCCACAATGAGGTGTTTTCTGCGCCAACGTCCCAATGAGCTCGAAGACAGCAGTTCAAACAATTCCAGTGACGTACGCAAGATTGGGATTTGATAGGCAAAACCAGCATTCGTCCGCTGTGGAGTTCGATGAGACCAGGATTTTGGCTTGATTGATAGCAGGGACGAAAGAAACTGAAATAACTGACGCGCAATTTCCTTCGGTGGCCCGCGTCCGCGTCTACCTTGGCCACGATGGTCCTCCCGAGGCCGCTGACTTGATAGAGGACAGTCGTCGACAAAGTGCGCACCCTCGCTCCCACATGCACGACACATATACCCCGGCTTCGGTTTCTTGCCGCCGGTATCACCTAACGCAAACCGGGTGGGGCAATCGCGAACGAGGTGGCCTGGTGTATCACATATCTTACAGACGTACCCTTCTGGAGGTTTCGTCCGTTCGGGGCAGTCATTGATGAAATGCTATCTCGTACGTGTCAGCACAAATCGGAAAAGTGAATATCTTGATACCAACATCGCTTGCTTCGCATCTATGGCATTTATATCCAGGTGGAGGTTTTCCCGGCTCCCCCTCTACAAACAATCTGTGAATGGCGATACACAAGCTGCGAAGAAGGCTACATACCGACGCGTGTTCGTTTATGCGGTTGCCGTACGTTGTTCCCAAAGATGAAGTTCTCCCCAGAATCCGTCGTGCTATCAAACGGTCGCTTTACTGACCGTGCGACAGCCTCGGTGAAAGGATTTTTAGTTACATTTGCCGGCCGAGGAACAGGCGGTGCCGTAGGAGAGTTAGGCGCAATGGAAAATGCGTAGAACCAGCGCTGTTTCTTGCCTGTTGCAGGTTCACCACCGAATGCACCTAAGCTGACAAACCGCGAGACACGATCGCCTTCGTCACCCCAAATAAAGGGTTCACGTTCCCAGAACATTGGTGGAGTGCCGCCAGCGGCCGCGAAGTGGTACCGCGGTTTGGTGCGTCGAATTGCATCATCCAGTGGGGGTGCGTCGGCACTTGATGCGAGGCCAGGCGTCGTAGAGGAGAAGTTGGTGATGGCGGCAGGCCATGAATTGGTAATCAGGATGTCAATGAGCTGAGAAGAGGAAGCTGTGGATTGAATATCGGCGAGAGATTTATAATTTTGTTTAGCAGTCGAGGTTGTCAGAGTGTTCGACAGTAGGCGTTCCATGGTGTGCGTAGAGAAATACGGTGAAGCAAAGCCCGGTGCAGCCTCTGCAGAGAAGTATATTTCCGGGTCATAGCGACCTCCAAGACAAGCGATCCTCAAGCCGTTCGCAGTGGTTATGATTCCAGATTTGCCTGACATGACGCGTCGCAAACCAAACTCGATCTCTGAGCCAAATGCACACTTACTCATGAGAAACACATTCTTGCATAGTTCGCCCCCAGCCTTCGCAAATTTCTGAATGACAGAATCGGACAGAGGACTGTTGCCTTGCATGATATAACATTCAATTGGAGCTAGACACAAGCTCGGATATGTCCTGAAGGGTTACAAGGTATCACGCACCCTCAAGAGTACCATCTAGCAGCTGTGCCGTCTGTTCTTCCGCGCTGGGGTCGCCCAGAGGTCCAAAGAAGTCGCCGGTACATAGAACGAGATCGAATTTGCCATGTTTCGCGTCAATGGCCTTGATTTTGGCGAAAAGGTCGCGTATTGAACCTACGGCTGAGCCGACAGTCAGCCTAGGAGAACATAAGGCTTCAAGCTGGCGTAATTGACGCGTTTCCAACTCACACTTTGACCGACATGAGTGTCAAAAGCCAATATTTACCTTTGTTGTGATTCGAAGGTTGCGGAGTTTCTGTATTTCAACCACCACTTGGCTTCTGCTTCTCGCTGTCCATTCAACGGGTCCGACGGCGACCACAACAACGACGGCCGACATCGTCGATTGGTACAGCGAGAGAGCCCCCAATTTTACGCCTAGTTGTGGTCTCGAAACCTTGCTGTGACCTCTTTGGCTGTCACATTGAATTCCCTTACTCCAACCGTCCTCTCATTGAGGGTTTGAACGAGCTCAATCATGTCGCTGCTGTCTGATAGGCAGAAGGAGGACCTGTGCGTCCCCTTTGCGGCGTTTGGAAGGAAGTTCTCACTCGGTTTCTAGGCACAAATCCATGCTGGACTACCTCTATGCCAACAACTTCATTTCGGCCTTCAACGCTCTCAAGCAAGACGCAGAGACGGAATACACACCCGATCCAAAGGCGAAATACAGTGGACTACTTGAGAAGAAATGGACGAGTGTTATCCGATTGCAGAAGAAGGTGCGTTAGCTCCAAACCGTCCCAACAATCGCGACTGTAACTATGCGTAGATCATGGACCTTGAAAATCGAAATTCGGCTCTACAAGAGGAACTATCGCAAGCACCGTCAAAGCGCGCGGCTTCTCAGTCCGATTGGGTTCCGCGCGCCCCCGCCGCGCATGTGCTCACTGGCCATCGCTCGCCCATCACGCGAGTCGCTTTCCATCCGCAGTATTCGATACTCGCGTCCGCAAGTGAAGATGCAACCGTGAAGATATGGGACTGGGAAACGGGCGAGTTCGAGCGCACCCTCAAGGGACATACCAAGGCCGTCATGGACGTGGATTTCGATCACAAGGGACAATTATTAGGTGGGTGCGCCAATCGTTTAACAATGACCTGAAAGAGTCGACCTGCGAAATAGTAACGTGCTCTACGGACCTGTTCATCAAGATATGGGACAGCCAGAACGAATGGAAGAATACCAAAACCTTCCCAGGACACGAGCACTCAGTCTCGTCCGTTCGGTTCATGCCTGGCGACCAGTTTATCGTGAGCGCTAGTAGGGACAAAACCATCCGAGTTTTCGACATTGCTTCCACGTGAGTGTGATTGCGAACTGCCCAGGATTGGCGCCTCTTACCTCCTACAGACACCTTGTCCGAACCATATCAGGGCACTCTGAGTGGGTACGCTGCGTAATTCCCTCGGATGACGGAAAGCTTTTAGCAAGCGCCTCCAACGATCATGTTCGTACTTTCGTCGACACCCCATCTCCTTGTCTCACTAAGTCTTTCAGACTGCTCGTATCTGGGACCCGCTAACGGGTGAATCGAAGATGGAATTACGGGGACATGAAAACGCTGTCGAGGTCGTCGTGTTCGCACCCCCCGCTGCATACGCTGCCATTCGGGAGCTTGCCGGCATACCAGTACGAGATCCCAGCGAGCTTGCTTCGATGGTCTAATTTTTGAATTAGAATACCGACCGCTCCAAGCGTCTAGGTGCATACGTCGCTACCGGTGCGCGTGATAAGACGATCAAGCTATGGGATACCGCCAGTGGGCAATTGCTACGAAATCTTCCAGGGCACGACAACTGGGTTCGCGCTCTGGCATTCCATCCCACAGGAAAATACCTCTTGTCCGCATCAGACGACAAGACAGTACGAGTGTGGGAGCTCTCAACTGGCCGATGCATGAAGACTGTCGAAGCCCACGGCCATTTTGTCCAAACTCTCGCATGGGGCCGGCAGGTCGTCGGCGGTGGGAAAGGCGACGACGTGAAGGTCAATGGCGACGCAGCCAAGGGTGACGCGCCACCGGTGGAAGAAAAGTTGATCAATGTTGTGGCTACGGGTAGCGTAGACCAAACTGTCAAGATTTGGCTTCCTTGATTTGCTTGGCGGGAGGATTTGGGGTCGAGATTTTTTCCTTCGATTGCTCTTCCGACTCCCGCGCAGCCGATTCAGCTGCGTCGCATTCGTCGCCTGCTGGGCCCACGCTAGATTTATACTTGCCTTTCGGCATTTGGACTCTTGTTTTAATCATGCTCGTTCTACCTAGTAAGCTTGCTCTTCACTTTTGATTATAATGTTGGTTCTCAACAAATTTTGCAGGGCAGCGGTAGAGGACGTGTAACACTAAGCAACCCAACACCACTCTTTCAACACACACGATATCGTAATTCTTCGGTGCCTGCTATCATACCACCATCACAACGCACAGTTAGTACAGCTGAAATCATGCCTCATCTTCACGTTCCCTTCATATCCTATGACGACACCCTCTTCATCCTTTTCGATGTCGAGGTTTCATTCGGTCTAATTTTTCCTATTCCGTCTTCTCCTCACTTGCATTGTTCCGACGCATACCCAGAATTGACTGTGATATCATCAACGCTGTACGTGTAAACAATAGAGGGCAGTACTATGTTATATATTTTCCTGAAGGTTCTTTTATGAAAGCGGAATTAAAAGTATTTCAGAACCGCGAAAAGAGTGGAAGGAAGGAATGTTGGGCTTCGATGATTCTGGCATGTTCCTGGAAGTCGGTCTGTACGCTTTGGAGGACACAATGCATGAGCAAGTTGTATAATCTCAACAAAATCCTGAACATACTCGAGAGCAGTCAGCGAACTCACGGAATGTTTGTGCTTCGATGGTTGTGGCATGTTCCTGGAAGTCTATATGCTTCGGAGAACGCAACAATGCCATGAGCAAGTGTATCATGCCAACAAAACCTTGGACATACTGGAGGCCAGTCAGCGGACTCTTCTTTCGGCTGAAGAGTCTACATCTCCCAATGCCTGTTTCCCCCTTGGCTTTCTTCGAACTGGCCCGCCTTGCGGCGTGCGGAAAGAGATGAGGCGCAAATCTCGGGAGAAATACGGGTCTGATTGTCTTGGCCATGCGCATTGGGCCTGCCGTTGGTCGGGTATGAGAAAGGATAATACCCAACGACTGCACGTCGACGAGGGGAGCAATCCAAACTGGGTGGAAGGAAGCGGCCATGTTCCTTGCTGGATTTCAAAGGTGCCTTGACTCTTATATATCTTTCCCCTGTGGGTTGCGCGCTGCGAATACACCCGCGTCGTGACGTATGAATTGAGTCCGCAATTTGTCCTTTGCTATTTGAAAATGGTTGTGGTATGGATCTTGACCGAATTTGGCTCGTAGTCCTCACTTTGACCGCCAACTTCCGACTTATATTATAATTCCCTTGTAATTCCCAAATAATTCCGGGATCTTCAATTCCCAGGACCCAGATTTTTGTTTTAGTCTGAGCTATGTAACATATCCTGTGTACAGGTCTGTACAGATTCTATGTGTGTTTGCATACTCTACAAAGTCCATCAAATGCAGTCCAAGAATTTCCGACGATAGCGCGACAACAAGAAAGCAATGAGACAAGGTGAGGGGAAACTAAGATGATGGTCCAGTGGCAGATTCCCCCGCCTGTTTGTTCACCTTAGTCTGCTTGGCCCATCGCAGGCCACAAGCATTGCACAAGGTTTTTGGTCCGGTTGGGCCCTGCAACATTCGTGATATTGCGATTAGATCCCGTCAAGCTCACGCACGAACCTTTCGCCATTCAGGAGAGTCGGTGCGTCCACAAGTGATACAAACATACTGCTCGGGCGGAACAGTTTTCTTTTGAACCTTGAGAGAATTTATATGTAAGCAGCGATTGAGATGCATGACGAGTTACCTTTTTCTTTTTCAATTGGTCGCTGTCATCCGCAGGCTTTCCTGAAGAGCTGGTACCGATTCTATCGCCAGCAGGTGGAGGGAAAGAGGCCATATCGTCTTCTAGGCGAGAAGACCGAGGAACAGGGTACTGAGGAAGCACTGAGGTTGTCGCGTACAAAGACGTCGGAGTCGGCGCATTAGATGAGGCAGGCGAGCCGGGAGAAGACGGGGGCGCCCGGGCTCTGAGCTCGGCGACCCGATATTGTAGTCGGTCGTGCTCCTCTTGAAGTTCAAGAAAGGTGTCCAACCTTCGAAACAAAATTCAACTTGACTCGCGATTAGAAGAATAACCATACATTTCAACGTTCTTATTGGGATACGGTTTAGCTACGGCAAAAAACACCTGTGCATCTGTCTCAGTGGTCTGCACTCGCCCGTTCACCTCAAATAGTTGTTCAGGTGATGCTGGGTCAGTTGATTTAGATGGTGCGATACGAATCCGAACATAGGACGCTGCCATGGGATCTCCAGTCCGAAGGGAATCTTGAAAAGCCTGGATAAAGCCATCCTTGTCTTCGGCTGCGTGCGATATCTGTGCTCTGAAAATTGCCGACTTTGACGAGTAACTCACCGTTGAGAAGGTCGGCAAAGTCGTAATCAATCAGATCAGCGTCGCTCCAGCCCAAGAGTGCTTTGAGACCGTTTCCGCAGTACAGCACTTTGCCTAGAGGAGAGAGAACTAGGAGCAGAACGTCGACCAACTCTGTGATGACCAGATCGGCCCAACGCTTGCGTTTACCGAATTCAAAGTTTGGGCCAGCGGTGGGGGGAAGTAGGGACGAGTTTCCTGGCTCCATTCCAGAGGACATGGGGGAGCAAGACAAGGAGCAAATTAACAGACTTTATTAAAAGATTAATGACGGTAGCGTAGTGGGGCGTGACGGGGGACAGTCTGAATGTTGTGACACCTTGGATCGGATCGGCGGTTGCCGTGAGTCATGATATGGACGCGTCGCGTCACAGCTGTGACCACCTTTCTCTCCTTTCCCCACCTCGTCGTCTCCCACAACAGACGGCCCATAACTTGTTCATATCGCGTATACGTTCAACGCTATTATGGTTCAACTCACCGCGGGTAGCTGCATTGGCTTACACAACGCAGCTCCCGATGACACGTCCCTCTTCGACGCGACCCACACTCTCCAGCTTCTCTCCGTCAGGAGTGTCAACGCCAACAACGCCGCCAGCGCGCTGGATAGATATCGCATCATTGTCTCCGATGGAGAGCATTTCATTCAAGCCATGCTTGCCACCCAGCTCAATCACCTCGTCAAGGAGGAGCAGATTAAGAAAAACACGATCATCAATGTCACGAAAATGACCTGCAATTTCGTGCAGGAAAAACGGTCAGTTTGACGTATACCAGTCCTTTGTGACGCGCTCATCTTGCTTTACAGGCTCCTCATCATTCTCGGGATGGATGTCGTCGAGCAGATGGTGGATAAAATCGGCAATCCGGTCACTCTGACCCCAGAGGCGGGTCAGAACCAGGTTGCGGCTACGCCGACTACCTCCACGTCCGCTCAGCAAACTCCCGCTCCCGCTCCTGCACCGGCTGCTCCTCCTCCCCAACGGCAACAGACTTCATCCTCTAGCAACCGCGGTTCAGTTTACCCTATCGAAGGCCTGAGCCCTTACCAGAACAACTGGACCATCAAAGCGCGCGTCACCCAGAAGAGCGAAATGAAGCACTACGCTACTGCTAAAGGCGAAGGTCAACTCTTCAGCGTGACTCTGATGGACGAGACTGGGGAGATCAAGGCGACAGCGTTTAATGCAGTTGCCACTGACCTGTTCAATAGGCTCCAGGAGGGAAAAGTGTACTTTATCTCTCGTGCCCGAGTCAACATCGCCAAAAAACAGTTTTCTCACCTCAACAACGAATATGAATTGGGATTCGAGAAAAACAGCGAAATAGAAGAGGTATGTTCTAGGCAACGTCCCCTTCTCCAACCTTCCCCTCATCTTCTCTTTTAACAGTGTCTCGACACTTCAAACGTACCCAGCATCAAGTATAATTTTGTCGAGCTCGGAAACTTAGAGAGCCAACCGAAGGACTCGACTTGTGGTATGTTCGATTCTGATTCGATTGCATCAGACTTATTCTGGATGTAGATGTGCTTGGCGTCGTCAAAGATGTCGGAGAATGCAGCGAGATCACATCCAAGGCCACGAACAGAACGGTAAATACTATGATCACTCGAAACCTGGGTTCTGGAACTTACATCCCACTGTGGTAAGATCACGAAACGCGAGCTCACTCTCGTCGACAAGTCAGAGTATTCTGTTCGAATGACCCTGTGGGGAAAGCAAGCCGAAAATTTCAGTTCGCCTGGCTCCGTTATCGCGTTCAAAAGTGTCAAGGTTGGAGATTATGGAGGTTTGAACATCATTGTTTTGCAGCTAGCATATTCAACTCACCTTCATTTTTTCCCACTTTTCTTAGGACGGTCTCTCTCTTTCTTCAGCTCAAGCACTATGTCCATCAACCCTGACATTCCAGATGCACATGTGTTGCGAGGTTGGTACGATGAACTGGGCAACAGCACCAGCTATCGAGCGCACCAATCCTCCGGCGGTTCTGGAAGCGGCACAGGGGGGACTGGCTTCCAGCGAAGCCAGATCCGTAGTCTCCACGACGTCAAAGCCACATCGTTGGGCTCAAACGAGACTGAAAGCACATACTTCTCCACACGCGCTACGATCGTTTTCATGAAACCTGAATCGCTATGGTACCCTGCTTGCCAGAAGACCGACTGCAGCAAGAAGGTCACTGACGATGGCAACGGTGGATGGCGGTGCGAGAAGTGCAACCAGAGCTGGCCCCGACCCAAATACCGGTAAGTTCATTTTGGTTTGGCCTGGAACATTCATCGTTTACTGATATCTTTTGCAAAGTTATATCATGGCTATGGCGTGCTCTGATCATTCGGAACAAGCATGGCTCCAAGGTTTCAATGAAGTGGGAGAGACTGTCTTCGGAAAGACGGCGGATGAACTCCATGATCTCAAGGTTGGAGCGATAGTTTCGTCGTTCGTTCTTTCTTGACGATTCATTTCATGTAGGAGGTGAACGAGGCAGCGTTCAACGAGGTGATGTCAGAATCGACTTGCAAAACGTACAACTTCCTATGTCGCGCCCGAATGGACGAGTATAATGTACGCAGAGGACATTCATTGACTAGGTGCTCGACTAACTGTGGGTTCTAGGGTCAGAGTCGTGTGCGTTACGGGATTGTTAGAATACACCCCATCGACTACAAGGAGGAGGCGAAGGCTCTGCGTGATATGTTGCTCAATTCGCCATGGGGCCAGACTGCGGTTTAGATACTAGACAATTGATGATCCATGATCCACTTTCCTACTTGCTGTACTATGTAATACCTTTTCCTATCGATTCATTGTATCTGACCCAATTACATTACACCGGAAAGCCCGAAAGGCTTTCTGTCGACGCTCATCTCCATCGCAGTGCAGCTCAAGCGCATGCACAATACACGATATCAACAAATCACCATATGCATGCTTATTTGTAAAAATGCTCCACGCTGGTCTCTAGCTTCTCATACTCGCGTTTTACGGCGTCTGCTATCTTTTCGGAAGTGGTTTCCTCGTGAGGGACATGGTCATGAACAAAGCTAGCCGCTTCAGAGAACATTAGTACGAGACTGAACCATCATGCTCAGACGTACCTTGCTCGAGGACCCCTGCGATGTGAGAGTGAGCGAGTGCGATGAGAGGAAAGGGAAAGTTAACCAATACTGTACCTTGTTTCTTCTCTTCCGGCTGAAGCGCACCACTTATCTTGTCAACTAAACCGGAAACACCGCCCTCCTCTTTACGCTCACCCTCGTTGCCCAGCATCCCGCTCAGCTTATGTACCAAGCCGTGCTGTTCCCGTTCCGGCTTCGGGTGTTCCCTGCCAGGCAAAACGCCATGCCCGAGAGCAGTGATCTTGTCAGTCAAACGCTCTGTGGGCGGGGGAGATGGGTCTTTATAGAGATGACTCAAGAGGCCAGCTGGTTTCGGCGGCGGTGTAGGAGGCGCGGTGAGCCCGATTTTCTCTAGGAGGGTTTCATGGTGTGGTGGGGGAGGAGGCGGGGTTTTCCAGCCGGCTCGCAGGTTATCGAGGAGGCTAGTCTCGGGCGGGGGTGCTGGCTCCTCTTGTTCGTGCCGTATCTTCTCAAGGAGTCCGTGGTGTTTGGGGGGTAAAGGCGGAGGTGGTGGGGATTGGTGCTCGAGCCCCAGTTTCTCGAGGATGCCCTCGTGCTTTGGGGGTGTGGAGATTTTTTCGAGAACACCCTCGTGCTTCGGAGGAGCAGGCGGCGGAACGGGATGGCTCTTGTGCTCGAAGCCGATCTTTTCGAGGAGGGTTTCGGGCTGAGCATTGGACACCGGCGGAGGCGGAGTTACGGAAGGTGTGAGGGACAGTAGCCCCAATTTGTCCAGAAGGCCTTCGCGCTTTGGAGGGGGCGGAGGTGTATCCGGTGGTGGAGGCGGTGGATGCCGCTCCAATCCCAATTTCTCGAGAACACTCTCATGCTTGGGCACGGGAGGTGCAGGAGGCGGAGGGGCGTCATGTTCGAGCCCCAATTTGTGCAAGATCCCCGTGGATGGTGGGGGTGGGGGTGGGGGGAGCACAGCAGAATGCTCGTGTGCGAGGCCAATTTTCTCTAGTATACCATCGTGCTTCGCCGCCTGAGGAAGAGCGGGAGGTGGGGGAGGAGCGGGTATCTCGTGTCCCGTAAGTCTATCGATAATGCTCGGATGCGGCTTGGACAGAGGCGCCAAGGCCGGGTCGGTAGTCAGTTGTTTCTCTTCAGAGTGTCCGAGAACCTTGTCCAGAAGAGATTCATGCGGTACAGGAGCTGGCTCTGCTGGCTTATCTTCCTTCTTGCGATGGCTTGACGAATCCATGGTGAGGGTATGCGGTCAACTTGAAGCCAAGATGTTGTCATATCGGTCACATTTTGGCTCCATTAGAGCGAAAGTAACCCAAGAGCGCCCAGACGTCGGATCCGGAGTAGACAGAGCGGTAGGCATCCAGCAGGTCCATTAGTCGCTAATACCTGGAAGACACGCAGTTTACTGGTGAAGGAAAGAAACAAGATTATTGACTAAAATTCTTGACCCTAACCTGAGCGTCAAACATTGGAACAAAACACCTGCTTCTTCAAGCCGTCATGTCGACGCCCAAACCTCCGTCCAGCGAAGACCTTCTCGGTCAAAAGGTACGGTGCAGGAACCTTCAATAACTCTCTATCTGAGCCCTATTTTCCTATGCAGTATGACCGCTGTTGTGCGTGGTTCAAGCATCCATTCGTTTACGATTCCTAACTGACCCGGTTGTATCAGTGGCCGATTTCTTGGTGAAGGCGTATGCTTCTTGCGTTATTTCAACACGACGACGGTACATCTGACATGATTCCGAACTTGCAGTGGTGTAGGCTTCAGCGCTGGCGTCGTTCTATCTGTTGTATTATTCCGACGTTCGTGTCTGTCCACCCTGCTCGCGAGACACCAAGTAACTCATTCGCTCTAGGCCGCACATGGCCAATCGCACTCTCTACTGGTTTCGGCGCCGGGATCGCATACGCGGACTGTGATCGGTCGTTCAACCCTGCTCGCATACCCGGAACGCGAATTATCTCTCAGCTTCCCGGAACAGAAGGGAAATAGACCACTTGCACTACCTGGCTATCTAGTCGACTCAATGCCCGTACACGGCTGGCCATGTATATTAAACCAGTGCCATTCGCTGCAAAATAATAGAGGGTTGACGGGCTGCCCAACGATGAAAACGGACGTTGTGAATCACAGATGAAAACCACACGAAAAGCTACAAAGTTCAGTGAGTGCGAAAATACAAACGAGTGTTAATGTTCTTCTACAAAACCCAACGCTCTATCCCTCCATATGCTATTTCACCGACGATCCAACCATGCGTTTATGCACTCCAAAAACGGGCCGCGTGAATGGCGAAGCGGGCGACGTGAAGCCCTCTCCATTCATACCAACCGTGAGTCGCGGGGTCGTACTATCCTCGACGAATAAATCCCTCGCGTCGTCTGACTCGTTGACGTCAGGGAACGAAGGGTACAGGGCTGCTACAATTGCGAGCGGATCCGTAAGGCGCATTTGTGCGAGTCGCACTGCACTCGTGGTCCTAAATCCTGGCGTTCGGAAAAGCCTTGAGCGCAGGCGGGCGGCCCAGACGTATATCCCGCCTGCGGTGAAGGCGTATGCGTAAAGGAGGAAGATATATACGATGACGGGCGCAAGCGGGTATTTGCCGAAGAGTTCCGGATGGTGAGAGCTGGCCTGAGTATCTTCTGTGGACCTCTGCAGAGTCCCAGCAAAGAGCGCCAATGTGAGATGCGCCATTTCCTTGTCCATTGCTGAGAGCGCAGTGGAGACCTCCGGTTGGGACAGCATGGTGCCCTTGCTGGATATTAGAGACGTATAACTTGAGAAAGCAAGTCAAAAACCTGGAGATTGGCTAGCAGCTGAAGATTCCCCGCCTGTGACAGAAGGCCGCCTTGCATAATTGCCGCGAAATTTGGGGTGGCAAGCACAGGACCGTCGTTGCCGATATCGCTATAATTTCCTTCGCCGTCGTGCCTGAGCGCCAGGTTATAGTACGTTAGATTACACGAAGCCCAAGCAGCGACGCCGCCGTTCGTTTGGATCGCTGCAGGGCTTGCTGGACTGACGGGGACATTCCCACTCGAGTTGCTCCAATATAGCTGCA
Source organism: Favolaschia claudopus (assembly GCA_037176885.1). NCBI lineage: Eukaryota > Fungi > Basidiomycota > Agaricomycetes > Agaricales > Mycenaceae > Favolaschia > Favolaschia claudopus. The sequence goes on along the minus strand of JAWWNJ010000041.1, from coordinate 919,113 downwards.
CGCGCACGCTCTGTGGGTTTGCTGCGGGCTCGGTGATAGCTAGAACCGACGTGACAGGTAGCGCGGCTGGGATAGCACTCGGTACGGATGAGTGGGCGCTGGCGGAGGACGAAGGAGCGCTACTAGCGGATGTATTCCCTCCAATGGCCAAAGGAAATCCAGCGGCAAGCGGGTATCCGGGACATTGCGTGTGCGACGCCGTAGTGCAATTCGGTGTCAAACTGGCACACTGGGCTCGCACTCCGAAAGAGGGTGTTTCGTAGATGAGCGAGGGGTCCTGCAATGAGGGAGCAACAGCTGCTACTCCTGACGCATTGTCGAGATTGACGATGGAAAAGGGGGCAGTCGAGTCGTTGGCTGCGATAGCGAGTCCTGTTTGAATTACCCATGGCGCGTCGGATGCCCAACCCCGAGTGTTGTTGAGGCAGGCATTCGAGGTAGTACAAACCGACTCGTTGAATGCAAGGCGGATTGGAGAGATTATGTCGTTGCTCGTAACAGTCAGTTGTACAATGGATGATGCGCCGTGGAGCCATATATCAGCAAGTCTGGGCGGTAACGGTAAGAGATGAATTTAGAGTCGCCTTTGAGGACGTACATCAGTGAGTAAGAGAGCCCAAAGATGAGTACTGTCAGCATGAGCGTGAGGTGGAAGGCACGAGGGAATCGGACAGTCTGCCGCCACTGTCTAGAGTGCCTCGCTGCTTGAAAAATAGACGCGATGTTCGGGGATGAGAGCATCTTGACCATGTGTGCATACCTTGAAATAATCCTTGAGTGGGGAGTTATGTTGTATGCAGAGATTGCGACTTACTGGAGAGGTGTAGGTTGGGCGGGACGTGACTGCCTTGGAAACTCTTGTTCGCTGAGCCAAGTTCCTGCCACACAGTATGCTGCAACATAAATGAGAAAAGGGACACTGATGGAAACTAAATGTGTCTGTTGGAATATATTGTGAGTCCTCAATGAAACACGGAAACCCTTCGACGCACAGAGACAGTGGAGATAGTCAGTCCGACCAGCGTGTTGGTAGCTATTTCAGAAACCACTATGGCTTCCGATATTCCAGAATTGCGGACTCGGCGCATTGTTACGAGGTATAGCAGCAAAACAGTTGCCATTGCAAACATTAAGAGTGCTATAACGAGAGCAGGCAAGGGGAAAATCCATCGAAGTCTACCCTCAGACGGAGCGGGCTTGGGCTGTTTGAAAGTGAGCTCTCTTCTCGCATTCCAGCGCGACCGGTCGAAGAACGGAGACTGGGACCTATTGAAGAATGGAGAGGATTGATGTTTCCGCAGAGGCGTGAGTATGTCTGGAGCATCGGGCAAAGCCTTGTCGGTGCTCAAGGGGTATTTTAACATCGACGAGGCGGCCGACATCGAGTCTGAGGGGGCAGACGACCGGGAGGGAGGTTGGAAACCTTACTGTTGCGCAAAAAATTGCTCGGGTCGATGGTTGATAAGTGAAATCTTAGCGAAGCACACAGTAGGATCGACTCATGGGCGGCAAGATATGAGGGCATGGAAGGCACAAGCATGAGAACGGCGGTAGGAGATCAGAAATATCAGAGTTCAGGACTCAGTTCATTTTCAGCATTCCAGCGGTTAACAGACCCTGGATCTTGATAGTACGAGACACAGTCTTCCCAGAGTTAGTATTATCCTGGCCGTCGATGGTGCTCAAACATCGGGCCTGCTCATCCCGGCAGCGAGCGAGGGTGAAAGAGGCAAAGAGTGTTGATGTGCCGAATCGCCGATCAACAGGCCGAACGAGGATCTCAACTCTTGGTTTCCATCTTCGTCGTGCAACCCATAAGACCAGGGGCTTCAACAACAGAATCCACGCGATTATCTTGCGACTCGACTCCGGCTTTGGTTCAAGCATGTTACTCAGGGACTGCACAGGATCTCAGGTGGTCTCCCCGGTCGCGGTCGTTGCTGCTCCAAATCACCAACTTGAAGTTCGTATACCGCGACGCGTATCTCCGTCGACACCTTCATTATTGTGAATTCGACAAGTTTCCTGCTGTTCCGATCTCCACATCTTAAGTGTTCGATGGTTGGCCAAAATTGGGCAAAATCTCACGTAGATAGTCAACATCCAAGTTGGACATCGTTAGACATCGGTGCTGCCGCTCGACCGCCCTTCACAATGCAGCTTTGCCTTTCATTGATCCACTCCCTCAATGACTGATTGAAAGCGGAAGCAACTCCTCAGGGATCTGGCACCGGTGATTCGACGAAGAAAAAATTATATTCCACTGTGGCTAGATTGAAGTAGATTGACGCGACTTATGATTCGGACGCGCGTGTCTACAGTTCAACTTTCTCGCCTTGCTCCGTCGACGTCCGCTCGTTTTTTTCTTGAGCAATCTGTTCCATGTTGGCTGGTTTTCTGATGACTCCGTAGTTCCCTTTTCTTGTCGCTGGTCGCCACCTCCCCAAGGTTGCCGACTATTCGCTTACCAATGTCTGTTATCTGGCACTTATGTGTGGCATTTTTCGACGATCTTCTGGCTCTCATTCTCATTCAGCTTCCGCCCTTGCCCCGCGGGCCATGTTGATCGTATCGTTTGGCTTCGTTTTCCCTCCCTGGCGCCGCTAGCTGGTCGGCGCTTTTTGGAAGAATCGCTCGCGCCATGATGTCCTAGGTGCATCGCACATGGACGGCTCGTCCGTTGAATGCCATGGCTTGCGGGCCGCGGCTTCGGCAATGCTCCCTCCTTGCTTTGTAAACTTCTGCCAACATATACCTCCATATCCCCCTGCTTTTTTGCTTCAAGTTGTTTGCTCGCTTCTGTATACCCATTCTTACTTCATCTCATAGCATATCCCATATACTCTTTGCTTATTCGGTTTCGTATGCTCGCAATGCACATATACCCATTTTTTGGCCAGTGCCACTCAGGCATATATCCGTTCGCTATTCCCTTGAAAAGACTGAGGAAACTCAGCAAACAAACCTGAGGCTTTGTGGCTATGGATTCCGGTTTATAGACACGTAGATCCGTTGTTTGAGGCTATGGAACGCTCCTCGACGCGTAGAAACCATTTTGGGAAGGTCGGCGTTGCGTTGCCAAGTTGGGTCGACGTGACCGTGTGACGAATTGCCATCTTGCGGAAACAAAAAGCTATCGTTCTTGAATTTGTACTTTTACCGTCCCCAGTATACCGCCGAACGCGACTCTCTACGCTTCTTACGTTCCCCTGTACTTTGCTCGCTGTCTGACGCGCCCGACGCGTCGATTCTCGATTTATGCCTATTCCAACGTCCCAGCGGCACAGTAGACCTAACAGTCCTCCAACAAATAATGGTACTTCGACCACGACACCCCTTCGTCCCAGACTCTCTGCCGTTTTTGATACCCCGTCGTCTGGAACTGCGTACACCCCAACAGTCACTGCAGCTTCGCAAACTCAGAAATTGAATGGTGACGTCCAATCTACAGGTTTTGAGTTGAATTGAATGGTAACCGTACAATCCACAGTGGTGACCCGCGTGGCAATTGAAGGAAAGGCTAAAAAGGGCGAGGACGGTGCTGGTATTAAGATGTATCTCAAGGTGCGTGGCAGGCGTTCTGTTTCTGGGCTCTTGCTCAATTTCTCGGTGGCAGATCGCCTTACCTTTGGACAGCATTACTCCCGGGTCGACTATTGCGTTGTTTCCAGGTGAGTCTGTGACAAAATATTTTCTCGGTCTGTCTTGACTGGTACGAAGAGGAGAATGTCAAAATTTTGTCTTCACAAGTTCACCCATTGGACAATAATTCTGTTCCCTATGACTTTTCCTCCGACTTGTGTCCTCTTCTCCACTACGCGGCACGGGCGCTCAATCGTGAGTTGTGAACGCAATGACTTCCATTCTGCCCCTCATCCTTGAACAGTTCCCAGTCGCTCATCCGAGTCTTACCATGCCGCTTTCGGGCTCTCACCACCGGCCGTAAACGACTCTGTCGTCGCGTCAGTTCGATCCTCAAAGTCCAATGGATCCTCCGCCAATAGAAGTGCTACGCCCCCTGTAGACTCGAAATACACTGGCCACATCCTCATCAGCAACTACCATATCTCATACATCCTCCCGAAAGTATTCCCTGCGCGATACCAAGACTCTGATACATACTCCTCCCGCTCTTCCTCCAGTCTCCGGCGCTCCTCCGTCATTGAACGCAACACCGTGCAGTTCATGGCTGCCATAGACATGTTTGTCCCGTATGCCTCTCGCCCACCGCGTTCTCCATATTTGGTTCGTCAAGCCCTCTCATCCCACTCCGCGCTTACTGACTCGCGCGAAAGGTCTCCATACCAATTCCGCGATGTCTTCACAATAACATTCGACTACGTATCTTCCCGCCTTCGGCTTCCTCGTCGCTCGCCTCGCTCTCCTCGGCCGACGAAGATGCGGGCTCATGGGACCTCACTTCAGACCCGCACGTTACACGCGCAGCCTCTTCGCGACAGTCTCGCTCTGGCACGTACTCGTATGGAAACATTGCTGATGATGAGTCGAGTGACTCGTCAATGACGGGGTTCTCTGACGGGTGCGGCATCCAAGGATCTTTCCCAAGTGCTGAGCGCATCCGTGTGCGTTGGGCAAAGCCAATCAAGGTCGTGGCCGGTGGAGACGGGCGACGACGCGTTGGTGTGAAGGATGTCAAAGGAGACATGACGTGCGCGGTGCTTGGCAAGATGTGGGATCCAGATCACCAGCGGGAAGGAATTGTGGTGAAAGTTGACTACAAAGGCGTGTGCAAGGGCGTATGGTATTCAGGAGTTGCGACAATGCTTGGCATGGATGTGAGTCTTGAAGCTAAAGGGTCTGATATAACATGGGTGCCCGGGCAACTTCAAGACTGGGAGGTAGGAGGTGGTGCTGGATATATGGGCTTTGACCGAGGAACCTCCCCAAAACTCGAAGGCCCATCTCGGCACGATTCGCTGGAATCCAACTATTCTAATGGGGGACCACAATTCTTTCTTTCGGCGGAGCGAAATTTATCACGCCAAAGCTCGGCCTCATCCACATCCTCTCTGCTCCGAGGACCTCTCCCTGTTCCCAATGTTCCTGAGTACTCTTTCGAGGGCGCAGCTCCGTCCTCATCAGTCTCTGCATCACAAACTACCTCGATGGAATCATCTGTGGGTTCCCTCCTCCCTTCGTCTACACCCTCGATAGACTCCGCATCGCGACCGCCCGGTTCCGCCATAACTATTCATGTTAACATGAACGAGCTCACCCTCCCCACCTCCAAAAACAGTTTTCCGTTTTGGATATCGGGCACAGTACTCATCACGCCACGACCCCGCCTGACATCCAACACTTCGACGTCCCGCGCTTCCTCCCCGGTTCGTGGCGAGTACGACGCTGACAACACTCCGGGTCTGGCCGCTTCGATTGACCCCGAATCGATCGTCGTTCCCCGTTTCACTGTGTTGGCGGCAGACAACGAGACCGTCGCTGTCGTCGTCCGAAACGACACCACGGCGGTTGACGCGCTCCCTTGCACCGTAGAGGTGACTCATCCAGGGACCCACAACCGCGACGCCGAAAACCCGAGGGCGTCCCCGCCAACTAAAACCATTCTACAACGCGGAGAGTATACCAAGTGCGTGGAGCGCGCACGAGTTGCTGTGAAACCTGCGGTTGTTTTTACTTCGTCTTCAACCTCGGTCAATGGGGTTGCAGTGCTGGCGAATGGCAAGCTGCCCAGCCGGCCAAGAACGCCTAACAGCGGGGCAACATCGCGAGATCGTATTCCGTCAAACACGTCTGCGTCTGCACCGATGCGCGCGATGTCGGTCTTGGGAATGATGCCGGCGCGACCTAAGCGGGATGGCGTATTGATGATTCCGAGCGTTGTAGCCACTGTTACACCGCTCATTGTCATGCCGGACAGTTTGAGGAGTCGATTAACGACGTTGCCAGAGGCGTACGCCGTGCGTGTTGTGCTTTCCGCACCGGTGGATGCGGAGTCTGACTGGCTCGAATTCGGACTGGCCAAACACGGTGATGGCGGTGCCGGTGGGTCAAGCGCAACAGCTCAGAGCAGCGCTGGGCCACCTAAAGTGGATATTGTGAGTGTGAGCGTGGACGATGTTCCCGTGCTGTATGAGACTACGGCTACTGTCAAACGGGAAGAACCTGGTGTTGGTCTGCCGTTTGAGCAGATTAGCGGGCAGGAATGGATGAGTTGGGTGAAGTTGCGGGTTGGGTCTGCTGGTGGGGGGCGTGTTGTGGTGGACTATGTCGTGAAGAACGTGGATGACGGACCAGCTGACGATAAGAAGGGCAAAAGGAAGGCAAACGATAAGACACAATTTGATGTGTACTTGCCCTCGTTCTGTTTACCGGTCGGGAGGTTGGAAGTTAATATTGATGGAATACCAGGTAAGCTTGCTTCCACTTGTCTGACGAGTCTGCGTTCTCATTGTTCACAGGTCTGGAAATATCATCGTTGCGGTCTACTTTCGCCCATCACCAGTATGTTCAGTCTGGACGACGTTTACTGCAATATTCGATGCATCCCTTTTTCTACCCCGACATTTCTCTGGATATCCGACTGGACCGCCGAAGCCATTCCAGCATATACCCATTCTCGCCGACACCGAATGGCCTTGGTCCTTTAACAGTGCTGCTCATATCCTGGGCAATCCTCATTCTCGGATCCGTCTACCTCGTTCGATTGAACTCGGCCGTGGCTGAACTCTCCAACTCGCTCGCCGGGTATCCTCTAGCTGTCGACGCACCAAGCTGGACAGTACCACCGGAGCCTATCACCTTCACGTCGACCGCTTACCAGACAGGCCGTTGGCAATGGTTTAATGATCCAAAGTCGGACTCGTCTGATTTGGAATCATCATCTTGGTCTCCGCAACCAAGTCTGACGAGTAGTGCGAGCGCATCTGAGGTGCTGGAGTCTGCGCCACCACCGCCTTCTCCTGAGGAGACACCCAGGGCTATTCCAACTGTGAAGTCGGAACCATCGTCCTCGGTGTCCCTCTACAGACCTCCGAGTTTTTACTGGCCGAACCTGCGTTGGCCTGAAATAGACGTTGACCAGGCAATAGATAGAGTTCTTTGGGGCGCGGAGAAGGTCTGGCAGATGTTGAGGAAGATATACCATTACCCTTTGGATCCTACCTGATGTACTGAACGACTCTAACGATATTTGTAACGTTTGATGTATACTTATCCTCTAACTAATGGGGACTTGGAGGCTTGCACTATGGAGGCAGATTAGGACACTTTCCATCCTAGTCTAGGTTGAATCTTGTCGACTAACCTATCAACGGGTGATCTTAGGTTGATTTTTTTCAACCTATTTTGTAGGTTGCATTTTATCCAGTACAATTCAACCTAAGCTAGGATGATATTCATGCGGTTGCTTGCCAAAATTATATCAACCTATGATAGGATAAAACGAATACAAAGACACTACAAGCATAGATAGTAAATATATATAATTGCCTTTCATAACTGAGCTACATAGGCTCGACCTTGATGCCCACCAAAGTCTTATCGGGGTCCTCCTCGTTGTCGGAAGTGCGGGGGATTACGAGTGCCGACATGCGCGGAAAGGGATTCCATCCCGGCTGCGAGTCCGATTCTGTGACTGAACCCGGTAGATTGCTGTTGAGACGCAGCATGTCCTCGACCTTTAGCAGAGCTGCCCTGATCCCGGCTGCGCTGCTCAAAATTTCGTGCTCCGCGTGGGGCAAAGGAAACACAAGTTCTTTACGACGGCGGGCGGCTTGCAGGAAGTCCACGATAACCAGAACATCCTTTTCCAGCGCCTCTTCGAGACGCTGGGAATCAACAGCACGCTTTATCGGGAGGTAGATGCGCGCCATCATGACTTCGTTGAGTTGCCGCAAAACTCGTTCGCGTCGAGGGGTCTTGGTAACATCCCTATGGTGGCGAGGCTCCTCATTGAGGAGAGAGAAGGGAGCCTCGCCGAGAAGAGAGAAGATCTTGTTGCACGTTTGCTCAGACACTTCGTGAAAATCTACGGTCGGCCACAAGTAACTGCGCGCATCGATTGTCAATTTCCAGCAACGCGCTCAGACATCACCAAAAGCGGAAGATCCTTGTGATGGCCGGCGAACGTTGGCAGGCAGCTGATTGGTTGGGATGTGCTCGGCATGATGGCGAAGCCATTCCCAATGGCTCGCAATGCTGGCGAGCGTAGGGAAAGACGGCGCAAGGATGCCCACCTTGCACAATCCAGCCAATCCATTCTAACTGCTTGTAATTAAAACAAAATGAATATGATTCAATCTCAGTACAAGTCCGTAAAAATGCAAGGTCAATGAAAAATCAATTACAGAGGTGCATATCCCTCTGCGTCCTCCTCGTCAACAAACCCCTCACCATCCTCTGGGCCAAAATCCTCATCGTCCTCGCCGTCGGCTCCATCTTCGTTGGCGCTTCCGTCCTCCGAATCCGAGTCCGATGACGCCTCAGCGCTGTCGACTTCTGAGTCGTCATCACGGTCCTTGCGCGCCTGTGAGTTGTCCTCAGCGTCATTCGATGACGCTGACGGCTCGGGCTCGTCGTCGTCCATCGGGTCTTCCTCATTCTCCCCCCTCTCATGCTCAGGCAACTCCTGCTCATCTTCTACCTCAACCTTGTAATGCCCAATACCACCCCCCACGTATCGCATGAGCATGTCACGATCTACGAAGCTACAGGGGATTCAATTAAATAGAACAGAATGAATGAATGAATGAAGAAAAACGTACAAATTAACATAATGAAAGCGCCATTCACCGTCTTTGTGTGTCTCCTCGTTTGCGAGCGCGAGTGAGCGCCATTGCAGGTCCTCCTCCTCCTCCTCTACAGCCTCCCACTCCCAATCCTCGTCGTCGTCGTCGTTTTCGGATGGTAGACGGTGAAGCAAATCATTGGTTCGCCCATGGGCGAATGCTGGGATCAGGTGCGCGCCACGTATCACCTCGTCTGGATTCACAAATCCGAACGCCATCGGATCGTCGCCAGGAAGAAATTGGAGGCGGTGGAGGCGCTTCGCCTTGAAGCCAGCGCGGTACGAAGTGTCTCGCCGGAAGCGGCGTACCCAGAGCACCTCAACAGTGGTCGGGACCTTGCTTGCGCCGGGAACATTGCGGACGACATCGACATGAAAGATCCCGATGATGCGACAGTATGAGAATGGGTGGGAGGTATCACCCTCGGGGGCAAGCGTCATGATGTCGGCTTGCCGGCGAGGGTTCATAGAGTCTTGACCTTGGCGGACGTCGTAGGTGGTATAGTTGACACGAAACACCTTATGACGGTATAGGCGGTCGCTTGAGATGAGCAACGAGCGGTGATCTTCAGCTGGGAACTGCTCGTCGCCGGATTCGTCTGGGTATACAAGTCGGCTAAGAACATGGTCTTTGAGCTTGGGGAGAAAGTTCTGCCAATGAAACGCACTCAATAACACGCAACAGAATGAATGAAAAACATTAACTCACTTGTGTCGCAGGATCACGACGGTTTTCGGAAAGGAAGTGCGGTATATTGAGATAGAAATTGCGGGAGTGTGATATATGGTGGTGCTGCTCCGGCGAGGTGTATGGGAGAGACTCGCTGTCGGCGAAGTCAAGCGAGAGGAGAGCTTTACGAGCTTTCTTCTTGCGCGGTTTAGTGGAAGTGACAGGCGGCGGAGAGGGAGGTGGGAGTATTTTGCCGAGTGTGCGGGCGATCCGAGCTGCTCGCGTCGTTCGAGGACAGTCATCTGGCGAACCGCTGTATTCTTGTTGGTTCGGGCGTAGAAGCGCTTGACCCGACGATGTTCGAGTTCGCCCTAACTTTGTTAGCCTGACGCAATTTGACGAAATACAGATGAACAAACCGTTTGAGTTGACCAGGAATCGCTGGTTCCAATAAATGGGATGTAGTGAATGTAGTCGCCCAGCGCGTGAAGCTTGTATGTATCAAGATTGAAGAGTTTCTTTTTTGAAGCAGCCCCGGACGCCGCTTGCTGTCGTACAGGAGTAGGCCTGGATTTCTTTTTGCGAGCGTTACGTCGGCCGCGAGCAGCTTCTTCTTTCGGAAGTTCGTGGGTATCGAAATGGGTGCAGGTGTGTTTGGCGAAATAGCGAAGGGATTGTCCAAGGCGGCTGGTTACTTCAGAGAGACGGGTGAGGAGGGGAGTCGTATGCATCCGCAGCTTCCCAAGGGCGTGCCATTCCGCCAGATTGAAGAGAAGGTCAAGAATAGTTTTGTTGTGTGGCTCAGGGAGAAGATTTTCGAAAACAGGGAGAGCGCACTATTGGTATGGGTTAGCGCATTAGCTACAATAAGACATCAATCGTCTCGTACCTGAAGGAGATCCTCGAAATTCCGTGCGGCCATCTTCTTCATCGCAGACGCGTTCGAACCGAAACGTCTGATGACGGCGCGTCCAAAGGGAGGGACCATTCGATATCTAGAGAAGTAATTAGTCTTTAGTACAGCATTCAGTAAAGAATGTACAGACCTTGCGTTCAGTGTCTGGACTGCAGTACCACCATGCGCCACAAGGATGCGAATGAGATGGGTGAAAACAGACTTGAAGACTCCGATCTCGAACTCGTGAAGAAAGTCGGGGGCGAACATTTTGTAAAAATTGAAACCGAACTTGGAGAATCGTTCCGAAAAGGTGTTCTTTCCAGACGACCAGGGACCATAAATAACGGAGCGAGGAATCGGGTAGTGAACTCACAAGAGTGGGTACAAGAGACTGCGGGCTCAAAATCCGCTCAACTACAGCACTCTTGATGCCCTTGCCTAGCTCGTAGATATGACGGCGAGCCGATGCAATCTTCGCGCGGTAGCTTGTGTCGTCTTTGCGTTCATCGCGTGTGCGAGCCTTGTCGTCGTTCTTGGTACCAAGCCCGGAAATCTTGTCCTTCGATATCTTGCAGCGTGGGCACGGGCAGGCGCCGAGATTGCGTATACCTGTCAGCAGAACCCTAGAGAAAGCAACCTGTGAGATTGACCGTCATTGACGCTGATGAAAGGATACCTACTTCTCCGGGTAGTCTGCTGAATAAGTGAAAAACCGCGGGTAAAAGCGACGGGAAATGCCATCGTGACATTCGATGACAATGCCGTGCTCGTAGATGTCCATGAAGTCGTCGTCCAATATCTTTGCCCAAACAGCATGCATGAGCTCGCGGCGGCAGTGTGCGAGGACCTCGGCCGACGGTCCTTCGCCGGTCGCAGCTATATACCAATCGTGAAACTCGTCTGGTAGCTGTAAAATAAATTGTCAGAACTCGGCATGCACAGTAGAGAACTTTGAGAAGATACCTTTGGGATATACGCCGTATGGTGACAAGCATTCGCCCGTGGTTTCCCGCGAACCCATTTCGACTGGTTGCCGAACAGAAGATAGAGGGGCCACAGTGCCGCGCTTCCAAAGCTGGCGAGATGCGTCGAGTCTGACCACCACATGAGGGCGAGGACTACACGCTCGAGCGTGCAGCCCGGCTCTCGCGGCTGGGACTGTAGTTTCTCATACGCCTCAATCATTGCTTCAGAGGAATATATTTCGTCGTAAACACGAGTAGGGGCCGCGTTCGGGTCGGATTTGTGAAATTGGCGGAACGGCGTAAAGTGGAAGCGGCGACTGATGCCGTTCAGGATCGCACTCCTGATAACCTCGGAGAGTGGGCGGAGGAATAGGCCGGGGACGGTGTAAAGAGGAATAGGGGATGAGCCATTGGGAAGATGCGGTTTGCCGTCAGGAACCTGATAAGGTGAGTGAGGTAGTGTATCGAGCGGAATCAAATGGACTCCGCACCTGTATGTCAACGCTAACTTCCTTCCAGCCATCTCGACCTGCAGTCCCATCAGCCCCCGAGGCCATATATTGGTCTAGCCGTTGGGTTTCTTTGACCAGATTAAGATCCGCCACATCCTCCTTTCGAAACGCGTCAGATTTCAAAAATTCCAAAAGTTTAATACCCTCCTCCATCGACTTCATCGGCGACCCGCTCCACATCCAGTTCGTGATTCCGTAGGCGGTGGAGCTCGGGAAGGGAAAGTAGGGGTTACTGTGGCTTTGCGACGGGAGACTGGAGTCAGGGGAAGAAGCCAAAGCGGCTGGGAGCGAAGGATTAGACGCAGCCGAAGTCGATTGAGTCGGTTTTGGAATGTCTGATAGATCGTCGAGGGAAATGGTACCGTCAGGATCGTGGGTGGGAATGCGAGGATACTCGCGGTAGAGTCCGAAGCTGTTCATCGCTGTCTTGATCGATTCCCAAACGAAGGCAGTTGGCGCAGGCGGCGGTGTCGCATCGTCGTCCGGTTCGGAGATATTGAGCGGTGCCGGCGCTGCGGGTTCTGGGAGTAGCTGAAGCAGCTTCCAGGTAGGTCGCTTCTTGCGAACGGGACGACCCGACGCATTGACCTCTGGCTCGGGTGACGGCTCACGCGGCGGCGACGGATCTGGCATAGGTTCATCGTGGTCGGCGCCTTGGAAGGGGTCCTACGGAATATTTTTGTCAAGCTGCTTTTCGTTATAGATGACGTCTGGCTTACGGCGGCAGGGGAGTCGGGGTGTGTGCTTGACCGTTGCACCTCAGAGTCTGCAGCCAGTTTTCGCCGCTTGGCCGCCCGAATTTGCTCAAATTTCTCCACTGCATCCGTCTCAGAGCTGGAATGGTCGTCAGAAGACTCGTCTGCGTTGTAGATCGAGCAGCGCGCTGTGTGGTAGCCCAGGCCTTGCTTTGTATCGGAACTGAAGGGGCAAGGCGGGGGACAGCGATACTTGTGAGTGTACATGAGGGACAAGAGGGGAGAGCACGGAAAAAAATCAATTCATAATCGAATAACTATGCGGCGGTACAATAGGGGCGCCATCTGACTCTAGAAAATCAGCCAACTGCGGAAACTCGATCAGTATTTGCAATTGGAGTCAGGGGCCGACGTACCTCGCCAGCTGATTTTGCCCAAGCTGCTAGAGATTTGGACTACAGACCGTTAAGCACCAGGATTAAATACGAGCGAGAACAGAGAGAACAAACCAGCGTTAGATTATACACCTTCCGGGAAGCGCGCTTCGATGCTCTTGCGGCGGTCAATAGGTCAGTCAATTCGTAATATTCATCCTTCTTCGGCCAATAGCTCCACTCTTTGCGATCTTCGGGAGAGCCAAGACTGACACTGACGATCATAGAGGGGCTGTGATTGGGTCTTGCCGCTGTCGACAAAGGACTGTCGACGCGAACGAAAAATCGCGTCCACTTGACAAAATAATCTGCAGCCTATTGTGAGGATAAGCGGCATGCACTTGTAAAAACAGAATAATCAAGTCGTACCGGAAGATATTCCACCCAAACTTCCGCAATGGCCTGCCGGTGCGCTAACTCCCCAAGATCGTAGAGTGTAACAAATGGAAAAGTGCGCGGAAATGGAATCGTAGGCCCAAACGACGCGTCGGACGCGTCCGATAGCTCGATATCGCAACTTTCTGCGATGCAAAGCGCGTTAAATGCGGTCGAAAGGTTTTCGGTATTCATGGACGCGTCCTGGAGCAGAGCAAGGTGCGAATAAGCGGCAGTGGTTGGCTTGGCACGATCATTTCAAATGCAGATGATATTTCGGAAGCTGTTTGTAGCATGGAGAACATCGCGACTCTTCAAGAAAGCAGTGTGACTGGGGATCGGTGCCCAGAGAATTGGTATAGTAGTGCAACAGAGAAAAAGGCGACGACTTGGAGTGCCAGTGAGTTAGAGAGACGCGCCGCCGCGGCTGAGTGGTCGTCGACGATGAGAGAGCAGAGGATGACACGTAGAATCACGCATGTCACGATGTCACAGGTCTTGATCTCTTCCCCCACAACCTCACCTCGCTCGGAAATGAATCAGCACTCCTACCTGCATTCAAGAGCGAACATAGCGAGGTATGTTGCTGAACATCCTCACAACTCTACGAGGCGGCTCCCGCTGGGAAGGTTGAAAGGTCAGAGTCAAGCCAATGATGATATTCAATTGATCGACGCCCAAGCCCGCCAAGCCTTCGACGCGCTCATGTGCGCGTTGTTGATAATGCACATGTGATGTTTGGAAACACGGTCGCGCGGCTTTTTGATGGCACTATATATCTAGGCACCCAAACCAAACATCGCCTCCCCACATCTTGACTCTCCCCGCTACGCACCTTCCCTCCAATGTCGACCCCCGCCGCCGATGCTCAGCCCAACCCTTCTTCCGATCCTCCCCCTTCTGATGCCGGTGCTCCACCCGCCGACCTCACTCCAGAACAACGTGCCGTTAACGAAGTCTCCAACCAACTCACAGCTGGTGTCATGAATGCTGGTGGTGGGAAGAAAAGGTAGCTATCGCATTCTTATCCCGCTCATCGACCCTTTATCTTCGTTTCGTAGGAAGCATGACACCAACGACGATGAAGATGCTGATGTGATGGCAAGCTACAAGGAATACGGGCGGGCCTACCTTCGACTCGGTGATCCCTTCACCCCCATCGACGACATTGTGCAGCATGGGATCTTCATCGAGACGACGGAGGAGATTGATTATCTGAAGATGACATTGAAGTACGTTCCATTCTTATTCTAATCTTCCAACATGAACTTGATTCAATTTCAGGGAACGCCAGGTTTTCGACCACAAGACAGCAAGCTGGGAGGTGTTGTGGCGCCTCATAGGTCCTTCATTCCGCAACCATATGATTCTCCTCAAGAAACATAAGAAGCTTCGTCATCGTGTATGTGCACAGGTAAGTGTGCAGGTCATTCATCTTCCATTCTGCGACTAAATAACTACTACATACACCTCAGATAGCCTTAGGGGTCTCCGGATCCCGAGGTGAAGACGCCAACACACTCAAGAAATGTGTTCTCGAATATCTCAATGCCGACACTGCCGTCGCCGTCGACCCGCCGATCTCAAAGACCAGCAAAGCCGAGCGAGGCTACAATCACTCCGTTACCGCCAAACTTCTTTGCCCTGCAAAGAAACCTCCCACCGACGCGTATCTTCTTCTACTTTATTCTTTATGACCATCATTGCTTATGTTGTTTGTAGTACCTATGAGGCGATCGCAAACGGCACCATCAAGGTTACGGGGCGTTCTTTTTTCCGTTTCTATTATCCGGACAACTGGGTTTACGATGGGAAGAATCTAATGGATAATTTGTTTGAAGGACATCTCATGATACGGGTGCGAGCTTTTATCTTCTTTGCACCTTCTTCAGAGCTCAGTTGCCGCAGACAGCAAAATGCCTTTTACAAGGCCCGAGCCAAGCCTTAAAGCCACCGGGTGCTCACCGCGGCAATCGAGGGAACGCCGCCAAGATCGGGGCTCGCACAGTCACACCGAGGCTCATGGCATACATTGGTGTTCAGGTATGTGCGTCTATCTTTCATCGTCCTTGCCTCACCGCCTTGTCAGACATTCTTCTCCATCTCGTCTCTCGAGGGTTGGCAACAAACCGACGGAAACTTCGATTACGAGCAGTTTTACTGGACGATAGTGAGTCTTCTCGAGGATGAAGACAATGCTCATATACTCCAGAAGTTTAATCAGTATGTATTCGCTCTTACACATTCTCTATACTAATGCTGCTCACTTCCAGCCACGTCTTTGGCGATGCCTCCGGGCGTCCTGCGGCACCGGCTCCGACTGCACAAGATGCTGATGATGACGACGATGACGATCTTGAAGCCTATCGGGCGGCAAAGAAGGTGCGGCTGGCGCAACCGCCTTCTCAGTCTGAACCACCTTCGGGAGTAGCTGCTTGATATTTTGTATAGATAATCCGTACTGTACTGCAATTTATTTTATTCCGTCTATTCTTGTGTATTGTGTGAACAACCAGCTTGATCAACGACGAGAATTTCGGTGAAGAATCAAAATCAAGGTCTATGTCGGGCACTACCTAAACACAGGCAATGTATTACCTTGCTACGGAATTGTGCTCAACATTCCCAATCGTCGGAATATTGTCGAGATTGGGAATTAGCCGCCTCTTGCAAGGGGTGCCGGAAAATTCGGAATGATTGTGAGCATTGCCTGGATTTCGTTGCATTCCGTCGATGGCAAGGCTAGGCAACCTTTTTCCGCTTTTGGTGATGGAGGCTTGGGTACTCACCTATCATCCTCATGCTTGTTGTCCCTCAAGTCCTCTAGGAAAGCAGCTGCCACTTCTTGGTTGTTTGTGTCAGTTTCCCGAGCGAAAAACGCGTCCATTATACGCGTCGATGGAGGAGAGATGCAAGTCTGAAGTGGTGGCTGTGTTGATCACGAGAATACTCAGAATTTCTCGACCTTTTCGTGGCGCATGGGGGGTGCCTCACAATTAGTTGTGAGTATGAATTAATGACAGCTTACTACTATATGAATCTAGAGTTTTTTTATATTGGCATGGGAATACCAAGATATTGAGATATACAACACATCCTCGTCTTCTTGCGCGCTTGCTTGTGCTAAAAAACCTCGTGGCTGTGACATTAACCAATGAACTAGACTATCAATTGTCATTGTCCCCAAGCCACTCCGCCCTTGCCAGGACCCCGCTACGGTCAATGATAGCCCAAGAGTTTCCGGAAGCTTTGACGCGCCCAACGAGTGATTGCACGGTGGTGATATCCACAACGTCAAGCGATCCCACCTGGGCATAGACATGAATGTCAAGTCCCTCCAGCTCCTTGTCTTGGGCTTGGACTTTGCAAGATCGGATTGCAGCGTAAATGAATGAAGTCGCATTCTCAATCCGAAGGGCGGGAAACGGTGTAGGGAAATGGACACGATAAATGTGTGTGAGTTGCCCGTAGAAGGTCTCGAGCTCGAGGGCAATGGGCCGATTTCTGAATTGCCGGTTCTGGTCAACAAGAACCTCATACTAGGTAAACGAGTGGCGAATTAGTTCGGACTTGGTATAGTGAAAATTTTTGAAGGTGCTCACTCGAACGTAAGTCGCATCCCTCGAGTCATCGGCACCAAGAGCGAGGGAGGAAGACCGCATCGTGTCACCAGCCTCCGAATCTGTCAGGATATGAATTTGTTGGTTCGCATCATTCCGACTTCGGACACTTCTTATCCATTGATACCTATCTACATTTATGTACTTCTCGTAGTTGAGTACAGTCTAAAATCAATCATTCTTACTCTTTACCCTCATCTCTGAGACTCTTGTGCCCCTCTGTGTGCTCCTACACCTGCACTCCAGCAGCTCTTGTTCCGATAGAGCTCTACTGGCTTCCAGCCACCTCGGTTTATATTCTGATAGGTTATGGGCCCCGCGCCCTAGCGCCTGAGCTTGATGCGAGAGCGGCTTGCTCCAGCGTGCCTCCGGGATCTTACCATCCACTCGTTACTTCCACTGCTCAACCTGATCTATGCCATCCTCACATCCACCTCGAATCTTTGCTGCTCTTCCTAGGTCATCCTCTCAAGCCTCCCTTACACTGCAGCCTCGACACTCTTATCTCTACAGCATCTACTGGTTCTCACACTGCTGTAGAGATCTCTCATGGATGTCAAGTGCCTATGCACATGACCTACTCAACCCGATGACTTGTCCGAGAGTTCTTTCCCACACACTATGCTCAGTTCTCCCACACTGTGTGCAGCTTCTACCTCTCTCCGGATCCTCACTATTGAAAGGAATTTTTTCCTTTCATGATCCTTCCATCATCCCTAGCATTTTCACCCTCGAGGAGGTTATTATTTACCTCAATTGTCCTGCTGTTCCATGGATTACAACGGCGTCTACAGCCATTGTCGGTTCACTTCCCCTTGCACGACAATTCCTACCAGCATGAGCTTCCATATTCATTCTGCCGACCTCTTTCTTCCATCACAGATTACGACCCTTACCGTTCGGCAGAACACACCACCGACTTCTATTCCTAATCGCTGCACTGTATGCTGCGGTCTCTTGGGATAGGTGGGAGCCAACATTGCTGCTCCAACTGCTGTGCTGTCCTTGCGCACACAGTGTATCACATCCAGATTTTATTGTTCACTTGGATAGTGGAGCCATTTTCGCTGGTATTTTCTAGGTATCTAATGGCCAGTGCGCTGCTATGTATACGCGCAGGATCTGGTTATCATCAAGTGAAGGCTTATGGGCTTCCACTTGGATCGCACATGCGGACGACCAATTATAGCCAAGTTGCGGAAACAACACTTGTTCTCGCCAACTTCTCCATTATAGCGCAACTGTCTTTTCAACATTCGGTGACGGGAACTGTAGCCATTGTCTTGATTGCAGTTTGCGCTGCCTTGGTGTTTGTTTTGGTATGACTGCTATAGTTCTTTGTGTCTTCTGAATGCGCTATTCGGTGGGAGCTCTCGCACATTCGTTATTGTTGCTTTTATTCCTTTGTAGGCTATATCTCGTTCTTTGCGAAGGTGGGAGTGTCAGGATATGAATTTGTTGGTTCGCATCATTCCGACTTCGGACACTTCTTATCCATTGATACCTATCTACATTTATGTACTTCTCGTAGTTGAGTACAGTCTAAAATCAATCATTCTTACTCTTTACCCTCATCTCTGAGACTCTTGTGCCCCTCTGTGTGCTCCTACACCTGCACTCCAGCAGCTCTTGTTCCGATAGAGCTCTACTGGCTTCCAGCCACCTCGGTTTATATTCTGATAGAATCAACTCGCCGGACTTTACCCCATTCTTCGATGATTGCTGACTTCAATGCCGCAGTGACCTGTCCCATAGCTCCGCCGGTTCTCGTAGCCAACGCGGTGATAGGGCCGCCCAGCGGCTAGGCATGGAATGCCCGGAATTTATCGATTTTCGAGACCTATCAGCGGGAGAAGTGAGGCTAGGATACTAGAAGATATGCCCGTCCTCGCGGGCAGTATCTTATTGCTGTGGATAGCCGACAAGCTGGTGGGACACCAACGGGTAGCAGCGGCTTAGCGACGTTTCCCTAAACATGGGTGCGAGACTCTGCCGCTGACTATTTCTAAACTGCCGGGCCAAGAGACTTAGTGGGAAACTACTATCTCAAGGTGCTGGAGGCGACTAAGAGGAACTACCAACCTCCCTGAGGTTAGGCGCTCACCCGCCGACCAACATGAAGAAGATCTAGCGGGGGGACCATACTGAGTTCAACTTCGAACTCAGGACGGCCACCACTCTACCGACGAACAGAATCACCGGCAGGCTCTAAACGAGCACGCCGGCTGATTACGGACAGCCGGGACTTAACCGACTGCCAGCGGGAGCACCTCGGAGCCAGCGGCTATCCAGCCAACGGCTCTGTCAGAATGATGAGAAGGACATGGCGAGTTGCCGGGGGCATTTCCCGCTGATTGCGGACAACCCGAACGGCGAGTGGCGAGCCGCTAACGCGACTCGGCTCTCCCTATTTTCCCTGGAACTTAGACTGTTCTGAAGATAGAAGACGAGACGAACTTGACCGCTATCGAGCCGTTGACTAACTACTCAGCGGGAAGCCTTTTCGACTTCAACTCGACCAGCGGCAGGACCATATTATGAAGGAGGAATTTCGTGTCCCCTCCCGGGGACATGGCAACCAGCACGCCATTGCACTGCAATAAGGCGCAATACCCACCCGCCCGCATGGACTTTCTCCGGGAGGCAGTCTTTTCACTCACGACTCGCAATCCTGAATATACCATTGGTTCCCAGCGGGCGCGGCATCAAACTTGGACACTCTCTCATCATGATTTTATTTGGTTGTTTCTGCTCCCGCTGCATGTATTTAATCTCCCGGTGTACTTTTTGTTACTCAGTCAATTACCTACCCGTAGACAAGGGCAGTTTGTAGCGGACTCTAGAATTTGAATTGAACTTTGAAAGAGACTAGACTTGATATCTGAGAGAGACTCGAGTGATACGGAAAGACTTGTGGCATACCGAGCCGCCAGAACTTTGAGAGCCCCGCCAGCCTTTGAGCCCGAGCCCTCCTGAAATACGAAGCCCCGTTTCTTGCTGTTCCGCGGTATAACCAAGACCCCCGTACGAGCTTGATTCCGCGCCGTCGACGCCCCGTGTGCCAGCCGTTCCGCGGTATAACCAAGACCCCCGTTCGAGCTCGCCGCCGCGTAGTGGTGTAACTGCCCGGGTCACTGTTAGTGTCCGCGCCATCGACATAAGAGCCCCGCTTCTCGCCAGAGCCGCGCCGGTCGTATAAGAACCCCGTCCCGCTGAGCCGCGCCTTCTGCCCGCCGGTTGTCATCCAGAAAGCTTCTTGCCGGTTGACGATCCACTACCGGGCGACGCTTTTCTATTGGCACGGAGACCCTCCCCGCTAGACTCAGAATTTCTCATTTCGAAGTCTCAGAAAGAGTGACTCTTCGCTTCTCCCGCTGCGAATCGTTTTGCCCGCTACGTTCTCGCTAGACAATCTAGTAGTTCGTCCCGCTCAAACGTAGCGACCTTGATTGATTGAAGCTTGCACAAGTATTCTGAGGGACGATACGTGCTCCCGCCACCCCGAACACACACACACACACACGTCGTATTGGATTAAATTTTGTGATTTTATATTTCGGTATATTTCACGCCTACACCTACACGCACCGTTTCATCTGGAGCCCACCGCGAGGGGTGACAGATTATTTGTGTCAAGTCGAAAGAGATCACTTGTGGACGCTGCTCTAAACTAGCACGAACCATCCGCCGGTTGACTCGAGAATAGAATATACACCCGCCCGTTGAGCCGATAGCTCCAGGCCCGCTATAGAAGATTTTGCCATTTAGTTTCGGAAGAGACGTGGCTTCAGAAGGACGATCCGCTAGAGCACCACCGCCAAAACCTCGGTCGACCAACACTAGCCTACGTGCCGCTGCCACTGCTCTCGATCTCGAGACTGACGATCCTTCCCGCCCGCCTGTTGCTCTTGCCCGGGAACTCTATTCTCTGCGCGGACGAACCCAAGCTCACGCTTATCGTACCCGCCAAACCCAGTCGTTGAGCCCCTCTGCTCCGCTGGAACAACAAACCTCAACTCAACCGCCCGGCACAAGACCTGTTACGCCCGACGGTGCAGCTACCCAGTCGTCAACGACTCTTTCGTCTGTCTCTTCACCACTACTCAACACTTCACCAACCCCTTCAAATAATCCGATGGCTGACGACGGCAACAACAACCCTGTCGTTCGAGGAAAGAAGCGCGCGCCGGAACCATGGGACAGGAACGCCCCGCTCTTCAAAGAGGAAGAGCCGGAGGAACTTGTTCGTTTCCTGGACCATGTGGAGCGTATGATGGAATTAGATGAGACGCCGGATGATAAGAAGAACGAGTTTGTCTGCCGCTATACTGCTCAGGCAACCGCCGAGGAATGGCGGCAATTCGCCTCGTATTCTAAGAAGTTCGACGACTTTAAGAAAGAAATCCTGGAAAATTACCCGTCCGTAGTCGACCAAAAGAAGGGCTCTGTGCAGAAATTGCACCGGCAGCTTCGTAAGTTCACGGAAGAGGGGATCGACCGGGACGATGAAGACGAACTCATGCGCCTAATGCGCGTCATGAACGTCGAGGCAAACAAGCTTCTCGATTCGAAATTAATTTCGCACCGGGAGGCTCTCCCGATGTTCTTCTCCAAATTGAGTCCCGAGTTCAAGGAACGGATTCTGGAGAACCTCGAGCGGAAACCTCCCGCTGCCGGGGATGATGCTGACGAGCCAGAGGTCCGCACATGGACGCTGGCCGAGGTCATGACAGAAGCCAAAAGGATCGCAAAACGCTCGACCGCTAACTCTGAGTTCTTCGGCGCCTCTGACCGGGGTTACTCGAGCAAGTCCAAGAACGCCAGCGGGTCTGGAAAGGCGTCGAGCGGGCGATCCATACTACCTCACCCAAACGTGACGGTAAAGAAAGAAGAAGAGGACCCTAACAAGTCCCTTCTTGAGACGATTAAGGTGTCGGTCGTCACTATGATGGAGCGGCTGGATAACCAGACCTCCCAATTAAAAGAGATCGATGCCGCGACCAAGAAGAGGATGGCCGAGCTAGAGTCCTTCTATAAGTCCCTACCGGGCAGAGTCCCGGGCGCCGCTGACTCCCAGTCTTTCCCGCGAATGCCAACCGTGCAATTCAAAGGGAACCT
This sequence comes from Favolaschia claudopus, assembly GCA_037176885.1. Classification (NCBI taxonomy): domain Eukaryota; kingdom Fungi; phylum Basidiomycota; class Agaricomycetes; order Agaricales; family Mycenaceae; genus Favolaschia; species Favolaschia claudopus. The sequence goes on along the minus strand of JAWWNJ010000041.1, from coordinate 897,062 downwards.
GGCGGATCAGGGGTGTCTTTATTGCGACAAGTTTGGGCATTTTAGAGACAAGTGTCTCATCCGGCAGGCCCACATAGGGAGTGGAAAGATGAAGGTCGTAGGGTTCAGAGACTGTTTCCCCGATGGGATACCAATCCCGAAAGACGGGCACAAGTCCAAGAAGCAGCAGGTAGAGGAGTACCGCCCGGCCGCCCAACCCACGGCCGCTGCGCAAAACTACCAGTCTGTCTTCGCTCAGCTCTCCGTTCTTGACATGGACGAGCAGGAGCTGGAAGCTGCGCAAGCCGCGTTCAGCCAGAACGAGGAATTCTACTATGACCCGAGAGAAGAAGAATTGGTTTCTTTGCGAGCTGAGCAAGTAAACCTCCAGCGGCAAGTGACGCAACTCCAGTCGCATGGTTCAGGGGGTGTTCAACCACCCCTTGTGGCTCATCAAAGCCAATCTCCCCCGCCGCAATTCGACGCCAACGCTGTTGCGATTCTGCTGGCGGCTGTCTCAGCGAACTCTCGCTCTTCCAACGGGGCTGGTCCTTCCCGAACGGGGAACAGCGTCGAAGGTGAGCATTTTTAGAGAGTTCGAGGAAGGGGGCCAAGGGGAAACCCACTGCGGATAAGCCCCCGGAGAACCGACAAGCACGCCCGCCCGCAGGAAAGAAAATGGAAGTTGTGATGCCGAAGTTGCCCTATAAACCGAGGACGATACGAAAGCCCGCTGTCGAAGCACAGCCGGCGATCGTGGAGACCAAGGAAAAGGAGCGGGAGGAGACAGAAGAACAAAATGGCACTCAGCCGCCGGAACTTCCGTATAGGAACGTTCCCCCGGTCAAGCCAGCTAAAAGGCCCAACGAACCTAGAGTTCGGCCGGCGGGAAATGCGCTGCCAGCGGCCAACGAAAAGAACTACGAGTTGAAGGCGCCCGTAGAGGACCAGGAAGATGAGGAGGTCGAATCCTTGATAAAGGAGATCTTTGGAAACCTGGAAATAGCACTCCCGCTGGGGAGGCTGTTCGCTCTCAGCCCGAAGTTGCTGCGACAGGCTAAGGCGTTGCTCTCGAAGAAGAGAGTCTCGCCCGCTGTTCGAGTCACCCTCGAGCAATTGATTAGCCACGCAGAGAAAGAAGCCGACGAAGATGACGAGTCCTCCAGCGTAGCCTTGGAGGATCTCCCTTACAAAGCATTAGTTCAGGTCTCGACTGTGGCCGATGGACTCATGCCAGCGGGAGCTCTCATCACCGTCGACCCGGCAGTGCAATATTGGCAGTCGGTAGCCGATGGTGAGCCGGTGAGAGAAATCTTCGTCGCGATCTCCGAAGCTTCTGCTGGAGAATCAGCGGCCCTGAGAGTGGTCTTCCCGCTCATTCATGGGGCCGCCGAAGTCGAATGCATTCTGGATGGTGGATCACAGATAGTGTCCATGGCCCTGTCGGTAGCCACCGAGCTGGGAGTCAGTTGGGACCCGGATAACTGTATCCACATGATGAGCGCCAACGGGCAAACCGAAAAGTCAGTCGGGTTAGCGAGGAACGTCCCCTTCAGGTTCGGCGATATGACAGTGTACCTACAAGTGCATGTTATACGGAACCCGGCCTACAAAGTGCTGCTGGGGCGGCCCTTCGAAATTCTGACCGCCAGCGGTATCAAAAATACTTCTGACGGGAACCAGTTCCTGACTCTGACCGACCCCTCCACTTCGAAGCGGGTGGTCGTCCCTACCTTCCCCAGAGGTCAGCGGCGGCAGGTGCGGCGCGTACAAAATGATGCGCCACCGGCTGCGCAGGCGAGCGGCGAAGAGGAACAAAATTTTCAGAATTCGAGGAGTTGATTAACCATCAAGGAGAGTTAGCGGTTCAGATAGAACTGGACGAGAATAATGTTCCTAGAATTTGCGCTTTGATGAAATCTGGAGAAGAGGGGTTTTCGATGGCCGAGACGAAAATGGCCTACCTAGCGGCTGCCATGCCAGAAGTTGATGACAAACCCGCTGCTCAGCTATTTCAGGAATATAATGAGCAGCTGACAGAAGGAAAGAACGTCGGCGAATCCTATGTAGCCATCGTAGCTAATATAACGGATAAAGTCAGAGAGAAACTGAAGGACCCAGCCGCTGTGTTCATGACAGCCGGTGCCGATGTTGAGTCGCTCAAACAGGAGCGGTCTCGGCATTCAGCGGGGGAGCGCTGTCAGTGCTGTGACTACGCCGACTGGGTGGTGCCCGGGTTCGAACACAACGAAACGAAAGTGGTGTTGATGGAGGAAATCGTTCCCGAGGATCACCCGCCTGAAGTCGAGGTGAAGGAGGTGTTCTCGAAGAAATATAAGCCGGTAGCGCTGAAAGTAAAGCCGGTCCTCGAGCCGCTCCCTCCCGAGTTCAGGATAGAAAGAAATATCATTGGGGATCCGCTGCAGAATCTCGTCCCGCTAGACCCTCACCCGCCAGAGTTCGTTCCCGTAGGGAGGTACACAGCGGAAAGGAAAGCGGTAGTGGACGAACTGCATAATGATGGGTTCCTGAATGATGAAGAGATGAAGCTGGTTCATCACATGTTATCTATACACGAAAATACAGTAGCATGGGATGACAGTGAACGAGGAACTTTCAGGACGGATTTCTTCCCGCCAGTCAAGTTCCCGGTGAAAGCAGACCATAAGGTCTGGGTGGAAAGAAATATTCCCATCCCGCCGGGACAACTGGAAGAAGTCTGCAAGGTGCTTAGGGCGAGTATCGACGCCAATATCTACGAACCATCCAACGGCTCGTACCGCACGAAGTACTTTGGAGTTCTGAAGAGTGATAAGAAGTCAATTCGGTTAGTGCATTCGTTGGAGCCGCTGAACGCGGTAACCATTGCGCACTCTGGGGTGCCCCCCGGCGCCGCGGATCTAGCCGAACATTTCGCAGGAAGGGCTTGTGGGTCCACGTTTGATCTTTATTCTGGGTACAACCACCGGCTGATTGACCCGGAATCTCGAGATTACACGACCTTCCAAACTCCGTTTGGGGCGCTTCGATTGGTAAGATTGCCGCAGGGTTGGACCAACTCTGTGCCGATCTTCCACGAAGACGTAACCTACATCCTGCGAGACGAAATTCCTGCGGTTACCCGGCCGTATATAGATGACGTGCCTGTCGCCGGCGGCTTCACTCGATATGAGAAGCCTGACGGGACGTACGAGACCATCCCAGAGAACCCGCTGATAAGGGTCTTCGTGTGGTTACACTTGGTAGACTGCAACCGGGTACTTACCCGGCTAGCCTATTCTGGGGCGACTGTAAGCGGGAAGAAGTTGCAGATTTGCCGGGGAACCTTTAAGGTGGTCGGCCATGTCTGCTCATACGAGGGCATGCGCCCGGATGAAGATAGAATCGGCGTCATTGAGCGTTGGGGCCCGCTGAAGGATTTCCACGACGTGAAAGCCTTTCTGGGAACTGTGGGCGTTATGAGGATGTTCATCCAAGACTACACGGTCAAGGCTGAACCGATTCAGAAGCTCACCCGGAAAGAAGTCATATTCGAGTGGGGCCCGCCCCAAGACGCCTGCATGAAAGTTTTGAAGAAGGCTTTGCGAGAATGTCCCGCGCTTAGACCTATAAGATATGAATGGGACACCGAAGTGGTGCTGGCGGTTGATACGTCGTACCTTGGAGTTGGAGTGCATGTGTACCAGCGGGATCCTTTGGACCTAAATAAGCGGTATTATGCCCGCTTCAGCTCCATACCTTTGAATGAACGAGAGTCGAGATATTCTCAGCCCAAGCGGGAATTGTTTGGCTTGAAGAGGGCGCTAGACCACATGCAATATTGGCTGTTGGGCTGCCGCAAGCTGGTTGTCGAGACCGACGCTCAGTACCTCAAAGGCATGTTGGATCACCCGGGGATGGGACCCAACGCTACGATCAACCGCTGGATCGAGGAGATCTTAATGTTTCATTTCACTTTGAAGCATGTGCCGGGCAAGACTTTCGGGCCAGATGGGCTCTCCCGCCGGCGTATTCAGCCGGGGGATCCAGAGTATGATCATCCAGAAGACGAGTTCGATAATAATGAACCGCCGGGTCTTCATCCCGAAAGTAGTGCTTGGCCGCCTCTCAAGAATTTCGAGGATTTCAAGCACGATATTGACACCCGAGGTGGATATATGGTAGCTGAAGTGGCGGGAGATGAGGCTCGGTCAGCCGCTGACTTCGAAAACGACGCCGAACAGGCCTGGGCTTACACCCGCCTTAGTAGAGAATATGTTTTCGAAGTCTTCTCTCAGTCAAAGGGTGACGACAAGCCAGCAGGCGAGCCGCTGATCCCTGACCTCGAATTGAAGTACGACCCGACGAAGCGGGAGCCGTATTCGGAAGACCAACGATCTGTAGCGGCGAAGCTAGCGGACGAGCGGCTGCTCCTCATGAAGGAATGGCGGCGGAACACCCTGGCTCGCCCGGATGGCATGAACGACAAGGAATACAAAGCCTTCCTGCGATTCGCCACCGGCTTCTTCGAGGATGCGGATGGAAAACTCTATCATAAATCCACGACGGGGAGCGCACATCAGTTGGTGGTAGACAAAGAACACCGAATGTATATGATGCGAGCGGCTCATGATAGCCTAGCTCATCGCGGCGTCTTCGCTACCAAATCCTTGATAGAAATGCGCTTCTGGTGGCCTGAGATGGAGCGGGATGTCACTTGGTACATTAAGACTTGCGAATTGTGTCAATTGAGGCAAAGGACTTTATTGAAGATCCCGCCCGTTGTGACCCATACCCCTTCGCTCTTCCAGGTGGTACACGTCGACGTGATGGTCGTTGGTACTCCTTCCAACGGCTTCAATAAAATTGTCGACGCCCGCTGCTCTCTCAGCAGCTACATAGAAGCGCGGCCGATAAAGAACGAGAATGCCAGAACGCGAGCCCACTCTGTAAGATAAAGACTAAATGTACTGGACACAGCCAGTTGTAAAAATTGTCTTTTTACTTGTGTACAGACAGGGCCTGGCTAGCGCCACAAAGCAAAGGCTTTTCAGTCTATTCTTTTTTGGCTCCGGGGCCGGGATCAAGCAGCCTTTCTTTGCCTATTTGGGTGCACTCCCGGGCCACAATAAATATTAATTTGATTGTGATTTGAAAATGTCAAATTTCTTTTCTGCAATACCTAATTCACACGCAATGTTATCAATTGACAATCACCATCAAACATCATTTGCTCCCGACATCGAAAATCATTTCCCACCTTTTGTTCCCGACATTCCGCATCAATCCCGCACCACCAAAAAGCGCATCAAATTTTATCATCCCCCCAGTACTGAATTTTCTTGGATTTTCTTACAGATATAAGCAATGTAAATCATGCTGGAATGCTGTTCCTATAATAGGTGATTCCCTTTACCTGGACAACTTCAAATTATGTAAAATGGACTTTTACTCGACTTGTACTTATTGCGTCCAGTGTGCTGTTTGTCTCTGCTGATTGATCGCTTCTCACTGCTTAGTCACAGCCACTTCCTTTGTCTCGTCTTTTTTTCTTGAGTATTCAGACGATCCCTCAGGTTGCGGCTACCCATCAACCATCCTTTGGATTGGATCGAATTCGAAGCTTCCAATTGCTTCCAGGATTGCCCAACACGGTCCAAAGTCAGACAAATTGGGGATGGGAATAACTTTTGGGGGATGATGTCATTTGAGCCACTCAGCAAAGTGCGTCCGTTTCTTGCTCGTTTTTGCACCAAATCTCATGATTCAAAGTTGCCCTTGGTCTTTCCAACACACATCTAGACGACTACGAGCTCTCCGCTGTAATATCTCTCCAAAGTGCTCCACAAAATGCGATTCAATCTCTGGTCCCTAATCCTCAAGTCCACACCATCTTACCCTCTTGTTCTCCATGATCTCCGGCTCAAATCTCTCGAACCCAAGCCCCAGCAGATACCTCTATGTTATGTCTAAACGATTGCAGCAGCTTTCGGTGCCTGCACTCGAGAACAGCCAAGCTTACTATGTTTTTAGGTCAACTATTTGATCTCTATGTACTGAGACTGTGAAAGCCATTTCTCAACCATTTCTGAGTCAAATCCCGCAAACTCAAGCTGCAACGGGCTCCCCTTATCGCTCTCTAAACGCCTGCGAACGCGACACGAAGGCCGGGGTCTCTTTCCCGCTCAAATTCTCGCGTCTTTGTGTGGTCAGAATCTGACTTTATCTGTCTAGAGTGTGTACCCTGTTTCTGGCCCATTCTTCCACCAAATTCCTCAAACTAACCGCGTACTACAAGCGTTCGGATGTCTTATTTATGCATCTATACACCCTACGGCGCCATCATCGAAAACGCGCCGACGCGCCGACTTTTCATTTTGATCCCTCCACTTTGGTCTGATATAAATGGTTTGTCCTTTCCTCATTAATCCCTACCGCAAAGCAAGTGAATTCGTGTCGTTTTGGGTGTCCTTCTGTCCCCTCAATAGTGCGATTTCAAACTTCGACTCAAAACACACTGGGCGCTCCTCTATTGGCCTAGATGTATCTGCACACCCAGGCCAGTCCATTTCTTTGCCATCTACAACTCAGATACCCCGAATTAAAGTGTTTGCAGATACAGATCACCCCGTCCAGATGCCTATATGTACGACAGGAAGCTGCAATACACCACTTGTCTGTCGGGATCTAATACCGGCGCATTTCGTGTACTAAATGGTGAGATCTTTTCTCGATGAGTCCCAAATGACTTCACTAATCACAAATCACTCTAGCTGGTTTCTTGCTTGTATACCGAGCTGGGTATCATGATGTGTGGACTTGTGTGGAGCTTCGAGTCCCTTACCGAAGCTACGAGAAACCTCACTAGCTTTCCTTTGTATCTCTATTTTGCGCCCAATATCCAATGCAACTTGTATGCTAGCTCTTTCTCCGAGAATATCTGAGTCTAAATCCTATTGTACGACGAACTTCGAGAGCTGGACTGGCAGTTCATTATAAGCGCCCAATTAGCGCCGTGTGACCACCGTGACAACGACTCGGTCCGGGCTCCCGCCGTCGACGAGTTCGACGTGTTGCGGGACATCCAACGCGTTTTCTACGTGTCTGAGCCTCGTATAATAATTTTAGAGCCTACAAGGTCAACATATTGCAAAATCAGCATGATAAACACGCTCCTCACGGTGATATATGAATTCGGTGACGAACTCCAAGAAAACAGCGAGATACACAGTGAATAACACTATACTTATGTTTACCTTTTGAAACTGTTGTGTCCTGGTAATATAAAAATGTTGAAGTGTTCCATATCTTGTAAATATGATCTATCTTGAAGTTCCTGAAGCAGTTTATGCCTTTGATTTTGCCCGACAAGTGGCTAAATTCGCCAGAATGCGGCAAGGAAAGCATGTGGGCTAAAAACTGTACTATGTCTTCAGTCCATAGTTCTATACATTCAAACTACACAGGAATACTAACTAGCTCATTCTGCGGACGAGTCCGCCATTCAAGCTGATATCCATGGTGCTGTTTTCGGTCTGTGGCTCCCAGATGACTTTGCATTGTTCTCTGTTCAGGAGATCCGCTATTACTGCACATTAGTAACGAGAAGCAATTTAATTGACCGGCTGAGTAGTGTTGAATGTGATGCTCAAGATTTGTTGACCATTTGCTGAGGCCAAACCCGAATCTAACTGATGATGGAATTTGATGCACCGAAAGCAAGTCAATTGTTGATTAAGTCGCTGTTTCTATTACAACATGGGGAAGAGCTGTAGTAGTTCCATTGAGATGTAATAAAATTTCGAAAGAAGGTCGAGCAAATGAGTATACATGAGATTTGTGTTTCCGAATGGCAAAATTGCCAAAACGGGACGCTGGCGTTGAGTATCGGTGATCTCGCACCGATACCCGCGCCACTCGGAACCGTTTCCGAGGTGTGTGACTCACGCTGCCAGCTCACCACATTCACGACCTTTCCCCTCTCTTCCCCTCTCCCTCCCTTCTCCCTCTTGCGCAAGATCTTGACCTCACGACAACCAGCAAGTCGCCGACAATGCCACCGACAACCACCACACCGGCAAAAACAACAAGCAACGTTGACACTAACAATCCTCCTTCCCGCCACAACACCCTCGTGCACCTCTGCCTTGCACCACCCCGCCGCCTACTCGCTCTCTCGACGGCGTCATCCACACCGCCTACGCCGATGCGTACATACATATACGGTGCGTCCCGCCCTTCCTCCCTCCTCCCGCGCCGTACTAACGACATCCCCATGTTCTCTAGCCCATCTCCTCCCCATCTCGAGGACCTACCCGCCACCACCGCTCGTTCTCGACTGCCCGAACGCCGCTGACATCGTCGTCCCGACGCATTCCGCCGCCTCCCCGCCCTCCCGTCAATTTCTCCACCGCGCAAGATGCCGCAACCAACGCCGCCGGCCGGCCGCATCGACACCCTCAAGACTTAAGACGCTGTTTCGGTGCTGTGTGAGCCGATTCGCTCGGAAAATTGCGCCAGAATCAAAACTAAGTGAGTGTTTCAGTTTTGACGACGAAAAGAAACAGAAAAACTATTACACACCAGAACAAAGCTGACAACATCGGCATTGTTGTTTTGGCGCTCCGCGTGCCGACCGACTCAGAATGCCGCGCTAGAAATCAAAACCGAGTGAGTTTCTTCGTTTCCGCCAACCCGACGATCGTTATTGTCCAGCACCCGCCAACGATTCGACGCCTATCAGCGATTACAGACCTGTATCACCTATGCCCGCCTACCTGCGCTCCCACCTGCCCGACATTGCCCTCAACACGCGCACGCCGCCCCGCGGTCGCCACACGCCGCCAGCCCCACATTCGCTCCAGCGCGTGCACACAATCTGCAACGAGAGGCTGTGCCCGCCGTTCCTGCCGCTTCCGCGGCGCTCTGCCCGCCCTGATGCAAACTACCCATGGATGCAGTACCTACCTGCGCTCCCACCCGCTCGACGTCGCTGTCAACACGCCCAAGCTGCCCGCTGCCTGCCGCATTCTGCCCGCCCTGCCGCCCTGATGCAAATAAGCGCCCTGGCGCTTAACACCGAATATGCCTGCGCCTCATTTTGGCGTTTTCGGTACTAAGCGCCGGGCGCTTCTTCTTCTTTTACTGCTTTCGTCGTTAAGCGCCGGAGCGCTTAACCCTTTCCTATTACATATATCCTGTCGTTTTAATCATTTTTGAATATATTCTGTTTATTTGACTTAAAATCAAATATCTGAGCATAATCAGCTGAAAAATAGTCCGATGTCAAAATGCCGTCCAAGCAACCGGAATGATGCATCAAAGTCATTCCGGAGCCCGGGCGGGAAAGCTGCCAGCGCAAAAAACCCGTTTCTGACTGTAGCCAGGCCCTGGCTGCACGTGCGTAAAAAGACAATTTTCAAAACTGGCTGTGGCCAGACATGAAGTCTTCCCCTTACCACCTCTGGTGAGAACGCTGGCCTTGTTCTTACTTGAAGATGTGATTTGTAGGTGGGGTTGCCCGGAGGAACTGGTGACAGATAACGCGCCGGCCTTCCTAGCGGCCGTAGCCTACCTTGAGTCTAAATACGGCATAAGAAATATTAGAGTTTCGCCGTATAATTCTCAAGCCAACGGGAAAGTCGAAAATGGGCACTTCTCGATGAGGCAATCCTTATGGAAAGCCACTGGCGGGAATCCCAGCAAGTGGTACTGGTTCTTCCCGCAGATGTTGTGGGCTGACCGGGTCACTATTCGACGAGGAACGGGTTGTTCACCCTACTTTATGGTAACGGGCGCACATCCAATCCTCCCGCTGGATATAGAAGAAGCGACTTGGCTAGTGCATCTGCCCGGCAGGACTCTAACGACCGCTGAGTTAATCGGCTATCGAGCCCAGGCTCTGGCTAAGCACGCCACTCACGTCGAACAGATGAGGGAGCGGGTCACCGACGAGAAACGAGCGAATTTGCGCCGGTATGAGATAGCGCATAAACATACTATCGAAGATTACCATTTCGAGCCGGGAGACTTGGTGCTCATCAGGAATACGACCGTTGAGAAATCGCTGAATACGAAGATGGCCGCCAGATACCTGGGACCAGTAATTATCATCCGGCGTACGAAAGGTGGAAGTTATATCGTAGCGGAGATGGATGGCTCTGTCTTTCAATCGAAGATTGCTCAGTTCAGAGTGGTCCCCTTCGAGCAGCGGCGCTCTATCAAGCTGCCCGCTGACATTCACGACTTAATCGACCTCTCGGCAGAGACGCTAGAAAAGATGGTCCAGGAGGAAGACGGTTATTCTGGAGATGACTTCCAATTCGGGAATGTAAGGTTAACCCCCAGCGGGGCGGCTGACGAAGAGCCGGCTCTGCAGGAGGCCTTGCCCGAGGAAGAAGAAGAGGAAGAGGAACCTGACACGGATGAGCCGCTGCCTTTCAAACGAAAGACTCGTTCTGCCACGAAAGCCGCTGCGCGGGAATGAATTACTGCTACGATATCTACGTTACAGTCTGAAACGAGATTCGAAGTCTTTAAGTAATTGGATTTCCTTCATCTCCCGCCAGTGCGCTGCGAACAGGTTGCGCACCCGGGGAGTGTGTGGCGGCCAGCAGAAGGATGAGCCGTGAGGTGTCCGAAACGATTGAGCCAGTACCGAGGATTCTGAAGAAAGGGGGACCCGCTGGGGGAGCTCTTTAGGAACGAGTCAGGGAACATGAGCATCGACGCCGGCAGAGGAGGACTCGGGGAAGTCGCGAAGGCGAGCCGAGATCTTCTCTCCTTCGTCGAGGAGCTGCTCGCGCCGGGCCAGAGAGCTGCGAAGGTTCTCGTGGATGACCGCCAGCTCGACCATGATAAAATACATCCGCTTGCGCAAGGCAAGGTGGTTGCTCATGAACTCGGTGCCCATCTCAACGACGCTAGCGGCCTCGTCGACAACAGCACCTGAAGCGGGTGCCGAAGCGTAAAACTCAGCCGTTGCTGTAATAACATTCAGCGGGAAACCACTAACAATGGACGGGAAACTCACCGTTGGTGAGGAAGGAGTCCTCGTGGAACGGGACGTTGTCGATGCGAGCGCGCTTGTTGCCTTTGCCCTTCTTAGCGGGGGGCCGGGCTATGCTGAAAGATTGAAATAAATGACAGAAGCTAAAGCAGAAATAACGTGCGACTTACAGCGCGCGCACCCTTCTTGCCCGCCATGGCTGATTTAGCCTTGGGACCGGTAGGGGGAGCCTTGGGAGCGGGGGAGACGGGCGGGATCGCCTTCTTGGAACGGTCTTCGTGAATGGCCTTGGTGATCCGCCGCAGGGCATCGTACCCAGCGGGGAAGGTCACGTCCCGTTTACCATCCGGGTCGTACAAGGAGTGGTAATATTCACGCGAGGTGAAGATTGCCTCACGAAGAACCGCGCTCTTGTCTTCCAAAATGAAAGGCATGAGCGGGGGAAGGCGCGCCTACGAACGAAAGAATAATGTTAACAAAACGAGACTGGTCAATGTAGCCGGCGGCTCTTACGAGAATCTCGGCGACGTCCTTGAGCTGGTTTTTACGAGACTCGGGCGGCGAATACTTGACGAGGTTGGCGGCAACGTCCATAGCCTTGAGGAAATCGGCTTTGACGGTGTTGTAATCGTTTTGAGACATTTTGGAGGAAGCAGAGTAAAGACAGTAGACGAGGCTGGGGGTATACCTGTCCGCCCGCTGCTTCTTATACTCGAGCGGCCGTAATTAACGCCGTAAGGATAATTTGGACGAAATTTGGTCAACGGCCGAACTTGGATTACCATTTATGGTAGATGCACCCGCCGGTGGCGCAGAAAATTATTTCAAACGCACCCGATCGCTTCCGTGGCACGAAAATTTGCTGCCGGGGAACCTGAATTTCCTCTGATCGATCAACTGGGGACAGTTGAGATTTCTGAAAGGGGGAGAGGTGGGTCACCTAGCACGTCATTTGAGGGCAGCGGGCACATCTTTACCAAGAAATAAATGTTTCCAAGGCCTCACATGGGGCGGGAGCGTGTGTTATCGGAACGAACTATCCGAAAGTACATGTGCCTGTATCTACACTGCCCGCATCCTAGCCGGAAGATCCAGGAAAAGATTATTGGCGAGAACGTCTAACCGCTCGCGGATAACAGCAACATACGCAGCCGGGAGATTAGCCGTTTTGGCCTCCTGAAGAAGATGGAAAACCAAGCGGGCCTCGAAGTAAAAAGACAGCCGTTGGGCTGCCTCTGCGACGTTCCGCCCGACGATTACAGAATGGTATTGTTGCCAGAATGGGAACTGCGCCAGGGTCCCCTCATGAAGGACGTCCCAAGCAGCTAGCTGTTCCTTCGTAGCCGCTAGAAGCGAGCGGGGAATCAGTTGTGGCGCAACAGATGAGAAAGAAGTCGTCACTTACGATCGGGACCCTCTTTGAAACGGTGCCGGCGGGCAGCAATTTCATCGGCCAGCTCAGCGGTCTGGGTGTACGAGCAGTTGTGCTTCAGCAAGTAACAGCGGGTGCACGGCGCTCCCCACTCAGTAAACTCGCAATGAGAACGGGCGTTGAGGCACGCAGAGCATACCCGGCCAGGCTGCCGAATGATGAGGAATTACCCGAGGCAAAATGTTCAGGAACGTACATAGTACTCCCTGAGCGGGCCGACGGGGTCATTCGGGAAGAGTGGATGTTCCAGCAAAGACATGAGTAGACGACTGAAGCAAATGGGACCTTCCCGCCAGCTTAAATATCTCTCTGAGACCTGGCGGGAGACCCAAAAACAGAGAGATCGACAGCGGGACTCATTGCACCCGATGCTCCCGGAAGATCCGCAATACATGTGGAATATCCAACGAGGTGCTGAGCTCCCGCTGGGCAAAAACACGAGGAAGCTTTGGTTTCTAAGAAGCCTTCCTAATCGGGCAGCTTGAAACAGAGTTTTAAAGATGCAAGTTCGTTTGACAGTGGGAATATATTTCCTACTACGCTTACGGCCCGATGAACATGACGGGCGGGAGCCTTGCGCCGGACTGGAGGGCTACAGCGTCTAACCTATCCCGGAGGAGATCTACAATTTCCTTTCGTACGCCCGCCCCCTTCGCGTCAAACCACAGTCCGTACAAGAAGCGTAGCTGGCCAAACCCAAGGGTGCCGAGCATGGACCTGGCGGCGAGGATGGTGCAAGTACGCACGTCAATGTATCTCTTCTCGTCGAGCCGGGCACCGGCAGCCCGGGCGTACCAGTCAAACTGAGCGATCCGTCCGGCGGAGGGAGCTAGAATTCACTAAGACCCCCGCTGAGCGGTATAAAGATAGAAAGCAGACTTACCTGGCCGAGAGGCTAGGAGAGTGTCGCGACGACGGCTGTTCTCGGCCTGCCAGACGGACTTCTTGGTGTAGCAGCACAAGGCGGCGCGGCCTATGAACATGCAGCTGAGGCAGGCTTCACCCCACTGAATCCAGATGCAATGGCGGTAGTTCTTGAGGCAGCACTGGCATTCGTACTCCGGCTAAGAAGAGGCAACCGTCAGCGGGAGAACACTGAGAAAGAACGAAAGACCCACAAATTGAGCTTGAAGTACGAGCTGGTACTCTGAGGGACCGGTGAAGCTCCTAAAGCGTTCTGAGTAAAAAGTCGCTGCCAAAGAAAAGGCGGGCATCGCTCGAAGGACTCACTGGGCACCGGCCGCTATAAGTAAAACCTATAGCCGACGGGTGAATACCACCGGCTGCCGGACCAAAAGCTCAGAAGGAATCAGACATCACGATAACGGCTTGCGACCGGGCAAAGAGATTTATTTGACCCTAACGGGGAAAAGCTACTAGCCTGGGTTACCGCTCGAAGGTCTGGCGGCGCGTGCCTTGGGCCAAGGGCACGACGGTCGGAACATTAGAGTCCCGTCGCCTGATATCATGGAGCAGGATAGCTGCGTCGACGTCGCACTGGGCATGGATCGAGCGATCCTGGGTACGCCACTCGCGTAAAACTCGAGATAGGATGTTGTAGAAATACAGCCGCCGGCTGGAGTGAGCGGCGTGGTTTAGGTCGTGAGCAATGTCCCAGTCACGAAGGTCGCCAGCAAATTCCTCCCGCCGACGCAAGAAGTCAGCGGGCTCACCGTCCACCGAACCTATAAACATATCGGGGCTTAAGCCGCCGAGGCGCAAGTGGTACCAGAGTTCGAGGAATGCAAGGTCGTACAACGTGCCGCCTGGATAGAATAAGAAAGATGAGAATTCGAAGAGCGGCAGGACTTACCGCTGCGATAGATGAAAAGTGTCGGAAAGGTTGAAGAGGGATAGGTATATTTGAACCAATCCACCCCGGCGAACAAGCATTTGGGGACCTTCGCCTCCCGGCACCGAGTGCACTTCGAGCCCCAGTGAAGAAATTCACAATCTCCGCCGGCGTCACTACAAGGCGTGCAGACGAGATTCGGCTAGCGGCTGGTTGGACTTGGCGCAGAAATGTGTTGAGGACAGCCTACCACAGTATAGATCTTGCGCACAAAGTCTTGACTGACCACCGGAAAGGAATGGTAGTCGATTAAGACTTCACCTACGGGCTGAGGCATGATAATGAAGGAAAAAGATGGTTTGATTGGCTATCTACCCCTATCGAATACAAGTACGGTAGCGGGCAGCTCGGGCCGCCGGGCCAGTTCTACTCTACGTTATCACTCTTACGAGACTAGCGGGAGAAATAAGGAACTAGCCACCCAGTGGAGTCCGAGGGCAGCCGCTGATAGCTGGATGAGATGCCGCGGGCAATCCCCGCTATCTGATGGCCCCGGTGATAAGCACCGTTGCCGCTCGGCATGTTGAAAAACTCGATAAGTTCAATGTTCAGCTCGCTCTCTAAGTCGTACTCAGCCGACGGGCGCAGCACTTGGCCAGAATCCCTCGCTCCAACCTCTTACAAGTCACTTAGAGGCTCTAGCCGGGAATTTTGACTTGGAACTTAAAATGGACTTAAGAGTTTCACACAAAGAGGAGACATCGTAAAAAGCTTTTATTTTTCATCGGCTCTTTGGCCGGCACACGATGTTATACTACTATGGGGCATTTGATTTTTATTGGGGGTCATGGCGGGTGGAATTCCACCAGGCCATGACAAGTTCGCATCTAGCGGGATTATGGGACCCGTACCCGTAGCTTTTGATGATATTGGGGGCCGCTCGGCCCCCGCGATTATGAATACAGAAAAATTTCTAGAAAGAAGTCAGCCAGAAGTCAAAGGCAGCGGGAGGTCGGGCGAATTGCTTACTTGCCGCCCGCCCACCCACGAGGAAAGGCTGCAAAGTGGTCAGCGGGAAGATAAGACTCCAGAAAGGGGGAGCGTGCTTACCCACTCAGCTCTCGACCGCGTCGTCGCCCGAAGGAGCAGGATGATCGGGAAGGTGGATATCCACGTCTTCCTCGCCCGCTGCATCGACTTCTGGCCCAAGGTCCTCCTCGCCGCTGGCTGCGAAATCGGCAGTCCCGGGGATTTGGACTTCCTCGAGATCGCTGTCGTCTTCCTCGTCGGCGTCACCCTGGACGCTTCCGCGTACCTCGGCCTCGCTGGACTCCTCGCCGCTGGACTCGTCCTGTGCAAACGACTCAGCTAAGAAGTCGTCGAAAGCGGGTGCACCCACCTCGCCGGACTCTCCTTCCTCTTCATCACTAGACGAAGGGATGGGCGGGTCGACTGCCCGCTGTTTGCCCTTCGGGCGTTTTTCAGGAGTCGGCGGGTGAGAGATATCCATGGCTAACGGGGGAAGTCGACTTTAGCAAAGAATTAGAAGGAAGAAAAGAAAAGGGGACGTACGGTCGTCCGGGGCCTCGCCCATGTCTTCCTCTTGGGAAGTTGGGTCGGGTTTGAACTCGTCGTCGGCGTCGTCGTGAACCACAGAAGACGACTTCACCTTGCCGCTGGACTTGCCCTTGCGCTTCGGCTCTGGTGGAGGAGCGTCGGGGATCTCGAAGAATGTACCCTTACGGTACAACATCTTGAAGAAGCCGGGCACGCTCTTGTGCTCCCAGCTGTAAGGCAAGACGTTCCCGTCTTGGTCGTTCGGGTCGAGGTTGATCGGGCCCTTGCCGTCGAGGAGAAGGCGTTGACGGACCTTCGCGCCGTCGGGGATCTCTTCGGCGGCGTCCTCACCCTTCAAGTCGTGGAAGAGGTCCACGCAGTCCTCCGGCTACGGGAATAAGAGGGTCAGCGGCCCAGAAGAATAAATAAAAAGAAAGAATGAGACTTACTTGCACTTCGACCCACTGTGTCGGAATCGAGAGTTCGGGCTCAGCCGGGATGAGGTAGAAGGCGAGCGGGATGTTCTGGTCCTGACGGTCCTTCGCTTCGTAAAAGGCGTAGGCGTCCTCGAAGCCGGGGATGGGGATTTCGTCGATGACCTCGTTAGGGTAATACTGCCAGCGGCGGTTCGACTTAATAGTCGACGACGCGGTCAAGCCCTGGGTCATGGCGATGCGCAGAACCTGGTCCATATTCTTCTCCCGCTCCTCGCGGTCCTCGCCGGCAAAGCGCTTGAGGAAGTCCTCCCGCTGAATTTCGCGGCGGGTGACTAAGACCGAGAGAAGCATCTTAAAGGACTTCTGGTTCAAATTCCAGGTGGCCTTTTCAAAGGCGCCCTGGATGGCGAAGCAGGTGTCGGCGGCAGCGTTGACATCGGCGTGCAAGTCGAACCACTCTGTTGAAAGGGTCAGCGGGCCTAAATAGGAAGTTAGCAGTTGACTTACCGGGCCGGGTCATAGAAACCCATTGCTTAAGCCCGGAGCCCATGGAACTGAGCTTTTCGCCGTCGAGGAGAAAAGTGCAGTCCTTGGTAGACTTGCGGTTGGCGCAAGCGGTGCACTCGCCCGGGACGGCGGTGGACTCGCACTTGCTACCACAAGCGATGCACCGCAAACAGCGGGGGCCGTTCTAGACGGAAGTAAAAATTAGAAAGATGAATTGAGAAAGGAAACAAAACGGTCTTACGTGGGCGGCGTTCAACTCGAGGTTGCCGATGAGATGATCGGCGACGAGAGCGAACTGCTCCTTCTCGGGGTCGTATGGGAGGTCCTGGCGACGGGCGGCCCCAGGGTAGTTGGTGAACAACTTGTTCACAACGTCCTTGTTCGGCGGCCTGAACTCCCCCTCGGGGCGAGTCTTGGTCTTCTTCTTGGTCGGCTCCATCGACTTGATGGGCTGCTCGGGGAGCTAAGGCGAACGTGTTAGCGAACGAATGTCCCCGTCAATAGGAACTCACCGGCTTGGCTGGCTTGATGCCAACGCCCGCCAGGGCAGCGAGTTGAGCGGCGCGGGTGCCTTGCCCTTTGAGTGAAGGCACGGTGTCGACGGTGGCGGCCTTGGTCTTCTTGGCTTTTCGAGCGGCGGGCGGTTTTGTCTCTATCACTGAGAAAGATTTTAGCACAGAAAGCAGGCGGCGTTGGACTGACTTACGAATTTCGAAGTCGGGGACGCGCTCATCGCCGGAGCTTGGGACGCTGATGACAGACTACGAAAAGTTTATTGTTAATTCTATGTCGGCCTTACATTGGGGACAGCAGCGGGCAACAACTACCTGACTACGAGAGGGGGCCTTAGCCGCTTTGCCCTTGCCCGCCTTGTCTTCCTTCACCTTCTTTGAGGGGGACGACTCGGCGCCGGTCGAGGCCTTACGTTTGGTGCCACTACCGCTGGCGGTCGGGGTGTCGGCGGGGACCTTGATGGTCTTTTTGATCACCTTGACCCGCTCGGGCTTGGGATCGTCGGTGGTGGAGGTGGACTAAACATGAATGGTCAGCCGGCAAGAATCGAGATAAACTAGAAGAAACTCACCGTCTTCGTGAAATTCGGGAGTTTCCTTGGCTGGGGCCGGGGCGTGTCCTCCCCCTATATGAAAGAATTAGGAAAAGAAGCGATTGGCGGTTACCCCGACTTACCTTGGTGGCGGCCTTTCCGCTGACTTTTCCAGTCTCAGCAGCCGCGGCGGCGGCTTTGCCGCTGACTTTTCCAGAGTCACTGGCGGCGGGTGCGGCCTTGCCGCTAACTTTGCCGGACGAAGACGCAGCCTAAAGAAAAGAACGTAGTCAGAGTCGCCCGGTGGGAAATTAACGAAACTCACCGAGGCGGCTTTGGTCCTCTTGGGAACGAAGAGTTGGGTCGTCGGCGGCGGCGGTATGGGGAACGCTTCCATTGCCTCAGTAGGGGCCGGGGGCATATACAGCTGAGAGAAGGATTAGCGGGAGCCAACGGCAAAAACGGGCAGCACACACCTTCTTCTCCTTGAGGAGGGTCTTGCGATATCGAAGCGCCTGTATATCGGGCAGGTGTTCGTCCGGGTCGTACGCTTCGATGGCCTTCTGAAGATGGACGCTAATGGCCATGGCCATGGGCGGCGGCTCGAGGCCTTTTTGAGCGGCCGACAGGACTGCCCGGTGCTCCTTCTAGATAAAAATTGAACAATGACAGAAAGGAGAGAAAAGACGTCGCGACTCACCAGCGGGTCTTGAATGGCACGAAGCATCTTGCCGATCTTCTGTTGCGAGTAGTCGGCGAGCTTCTCCGGGACGACCAACTCCTGCAAGATCTTCCACTCCTCCGGCCTGTCGCGCCATGCTGCAAACCAGTCGACACTAGAAGGCTGCGGCTGAGACGGAGGGACTTTGGTCGATTTCGAGGAAGAAGCGGCGGGCGGTTGTCCAGGACCAGAGAGCTGTTTTCGGCGAACCGGCAGGGGAGAGGAAGCGGCCGGGGCGCGATGAGAAGAACGAGAATCGGGGCGAGAGGCAGAGCCGCCGCTGGGTTTGGGACCCATTGCCGTGGGTGTAGCGTCAAGGAATGAGTGAAGAAGAGCTCCCCGGTGCAACGCGCCAGAAATCCAGTCGGCGGGCGAAAGACAGAAGGAACGAATGAAGGGATGAGAGGGCAAGGGGGTACCCAATCAGGGAATCGGTGGGGAATCCACCCAGAAACCTCTCGACTCTTTATACCCTGAGGAGTCGGAGTTTGAATGTTTGATGGGATTCTCGAGAGCCATTCCGAGAAAACATTTGAATGAAGAAGCGGGGGGGCCCCGCGGCTTCTTTGATCCCAAACATTCCAAACTGCGGATGAATAGGACGGCTTTAGAGAGCGCAGGGTTAGAGTTTGATTCGAGCGCTTCTCTAATTTGATGTACTTCCGAAAAAGGCAGGAATGACGCCTCATAATGAAAATGACGGCATCGCCGGCCGCGGCGAGGAGTTGAGTCCAGAAACTGTCAGCGGAGGTAGAGTGGGATCTAAAATTAGGTCGCCACGAGTCCTTCGTTAAGGTTTTTCTCTCATGAAATACCAAAGGGGACGAGCGGGAACCGGGCCTCACTGGCGGCCCGTTCGTTATCTAAAATTATTCCAAGACAGAAGTTTGTCTTGAAGTCCCCTTCCCCGGGAAGATGGATAAGATCTCTAGCGGGCGATCCTAAGTCGTCAACTCGGGAGAGTTGAAATCTAGAAAGGGGGAGATGATAGGGCCGCTCAGCGGCTAGGCATGAAATGCCCGGAATTTATCGATTTTTGAGACCTATCAGCGGGAGAAGTGAGGTTAGGATAATAGAAGATATGCCCGTCCTCGCGGGCAGTATCTTATTGCTGTGGATAGCCGACAAGCTGGCGGGACACTAACGGGTAGCGGCGGCTTAGCGACGTTTCCCTAAACATGGGTGCGAGACTCTGCCGCTGACTATTTCTAAACTGCCGGGCCAAGAGACTTAGTGGGAAACTACTATCTCGAGGTGCTGGAGGCGACTAAGAGGAACTACCAACCTCCCTGAGGTTAGGCGCTCACCCGCCGACCAACATGAAGAAGATCTAGCGGGGGACCATACTGAGTTCAACTTCGAACTCAGGACGGCCACCACTCTACCGACGAACAGGATCACCGGCAGGCTCTACCCGAGCACGCCGGCTGATTACGGACAGCCGGGACTTAACCGACTGCCAGCGGGAGCACCGCGGAGCCAGCGGCTATCCAGCCAACGGCTCTGTCAGAATGATGAGAAGGACATGGCGAGTTGCCGGGGGCATTTCCCGCTGATTGCGGACAACCCGAACGGCGAGTGGCGAGCCGCTAACGCGACTCGGCTCTCCCTATTCTCCCTGGAACTTAGACTGTTCTGAAGATAGAAGACGAGACGAACTTGACCGCTGTCGAGCCGTTGACTAACTACTCAGCGGGAAGCCTTTTCGACTTCAGCTCGACCAGCGGCAAGACCATATTATGAAGGAAGAATTTCGTGTCCCCTCCCGGGGACATGGCAACCAGCACGCCATTGCACTGCAATAAGGCGCAATACCCACCCGCCCGCATGGACTTTCTCCGGGAGGCAGTCTTTTCACTCACGACTCGCAATCCTGAATATACCATTGGTTCCCAGCGGGCGCGGCATCAAACTTGGACACTCTCTCATCATGATTTTATTTGGTTGTTTCTGCTCCCGCTGCATGTATTTAATCTCCCGGTGTACTTTTTGTTACTCAGTCAATTACCTACCCGTAGACAAGGGCAGTTTGTAGCGGACTCTAGAATTTGAATTGAACTTTGAAAGAGACTAGACTTGATATCTGAGAGAGACTCGAGTGATACGGAAAGACTTGTGGCATACCGAGCCGCCAGAACTTTGAGAGCCCCGCCAGCCTTTGAGCCCGAGCCCTCCTGAAATACGAAGCCCCGTTTCTCGCCGTTCCGCGGTATAACCAAGACCCCCGTTCGTGCTTGATTCCGCGCCGTCGACGCCCCGTGTGCCAGCCGTTCCGCGGTATAACCAAGACCCCCGTTCGAGCTCGCCGCCGCGTAGTGGTGTAACTGCCCGGGTCACTGTTAGTGTCCGCGCCATCGACATAAGAGCCCCGCTTCTCGCCAGAGCCGCGCCAGTCGTATAAGAACCCCGTCCCGCTGAGCCGCGCCTTCTGCCCGCCGGTTGTCATCCAGAAAGCTTCTTACCGGTTGACGATCCACTACCGGGCGACGCTTTTCTATTGGCACGGAGACCCTCCCCGCTAGACTCAGAATTTCTCATTTCGAAGTCTCAGAAAGAGTGACTCTTCGCTTCTCCCGCTGCGAATCGTTTTGCCCGCTACGTTCTCGCTAGACAATCTAGTAGTTCGTCCCGCTCAAACGTAGCGACCTTGATTGATCGAAGCTTGCACAAGTATTCTGAGGGACGATACGTGCTCCCGCCACCCCGAACACACACACACACACACGTCGTATTGGATTAGATTTTGTGATTTTATATTTCGGTATATTTCACGCCTACACCTACACGCACCGTTTCACCGTCTGGACACTTTTGGCTGTATAACTTCTTGGAACACCGCTGCACGCTTATTACTCTCTCTTTGCGTCCATCATTGCTATGCTTCACAGACCTCGCGACTCTATGCATTCAAATTTTTCATTCCGAGATTTCTCGCATCTCACTTCGAGGAGGACATGCGGGGACTGCCCCGATTTGGGCATATACTTGCCTTTTAAGGCATTGACTTTACACCGAGCCCCACTGAATTTGGTCAGCGTTTGCACTTGGGGGCTCTCGTCTCCTCCCCTCACGTCGGCGGGCGTGGGTCTTCTCCTCCATTCATTAAGTACCCATCTGACGCTAGGCGCCCGCTGCCACTCTCGCGGCCATTGAATGTAACGGTGTTTGCGGGCTGCAGCAGCCGAATTGATTCCCTCGCTTGATACTTATTCGAAGGCAGTATGAATTCATATCACGTATAAATTGAAAGCGGTTGGCAGCTGTATTCCCTCAAAGACCTCCCCATGTCCTCCCTGTTGTCCTCAGCCACGTCCTCGTTTGCGAGCGCAACATCTTCATCCCTCCCGCCGTTTCCCTCAAACTGCGCTGGTCCACCCGGCATTCTAACCCCAGGCTTTTTCCGCGGTCAGGATTCAAGACTACCGTACTATCATGTACTCACCCTCTTACCACAGGTTGCGTCATCGAGGAACCGGACACCTTTCTCCGCACCTGCTGCGACAGCGTTGGCAGCGCCACGACAGTTGCGCAAGGAGTCTGCGGCTGCCCCTACAACGCAAATTTTACTACCGAGCACTTTCAGCCGTTCCTCGACTGTGCTGAGAAGTACAATAAATCCAGTGTATGTGCGGGGCCTCCTCTGAAGGATTCCGACAAGGGTGCAGCGTTTGACCTGCGCCCAAGGTGGTACATGGTCACGGTAGTCGGTGTGTTGGGCATGACGTTAGTTGGTGGGGCCGTAGGAATGTGAATAGACGGGCCATTGGAAATGAGATTGTCAAGCAATAAATTTAGTTCCTCCCAGTTCTTGACGCGATGGCGAAATCATCTCAATAAACGATGGAGAACGAATTCTAGATACGTCGATAAAACGAATGGGCCGAGATTTTTTGCCCAGGCCCGCTTGCAGGCCCGCGATACTACTTAATGTCTGCTTGGAACCAATAGACAGTGAGATAAGTACGAGATAATACCGCTATCATTTCGATTGGACCCAGACTCGCCGCCCGGGAAGGAAAAAAGCTAGAGCATTTTAGTCGAACCGGAGTGATCCAAACCGAGGTCGATGTGTGGACATATATAATATATAGTCGACGGCGCAGGAGAAACCGAGATCTTCATGTTTGTAAACAACATTGATTTGAACGACGACGACGAGTGGAAGTCAGAAAGATGAAAAGTAATACGGCCGTAATTCGCGCTGCTCAGTGAACCCATTATCTGAATCACATATCAGCAAACGAATTGGTCTCAGAGAAATGATCATACCTAAATCACCAATGGGGTCCGCGTCCTTAACATCTGCGGGCCAACTATAATCTCCTGCTGAGATCCGAAGGTGCATACCACGCGCTGCGAGTACCGCCCA
The DNA here is from genome assembly GCA_037176885.1 of Favolaschia claudopus. Lineage (NCBI taxonomy): Eukaryota > Fungi > Basidiomycota > Agaricomycetes > Agaricales > Mycenaceae > Favolaschia > Favolaschia claudopus. The sequence goes on along the minus strand of JAWWNJ010000041.1, from coordinate 874,236 downwards.
CCGCGCTTGTATGTCTTGCGAAGGCGGGAGGCAGTGCTCAGCCTTCGGCACAGGTGGAACAGGATGCACATAGAGCTCCGCAAACACAAGTCCTACGCCCGCACGCAGCTGCACGAGCTCCGTCCAGCGGTGATGATGGGGAAACCGAGCCCGCTCCTCGATAATGAGGTTGCGGAGCCGTGGCACGAGATTGAGATCGAAAAGAGGCTCGCAATGCTGTATTGCGGTGTAGCGAAAGGAGACCGTCACTGCAACGATGAGTGTGTGGAGCCCCGGGGCTGCAGAAAGAGCCGCCGCCAGGTTAATTCGCGCCATCATTGTGTTCATCTCGACACTTAGAGTAGTGAGATGGCATTGCGATTGGGCCAGAAAGTCGCAAAGCCTGGCGCTCGAACTGAGCCTGATATGCAAGGACTGCAAGGTCGGAAGAGAGAGGAGGTCCAAGGCGTGATCGAGGTTCAGTCGAAGAGTTACAAGGTAAGCTTCTACCCTCGTGGTGGGTGCGCTAATGGGAAATTGAAAGAGGTCCAAGCTGAGATGCAGAAGATGGGGGAAATGATTGAGCAGCGGTGCGAGGGAACCACCAGCTACAGCAGTCGAGCCTGTTGCAGACGATAATCTTATACCTGCGGCAGTTAAGCTGCGAGGGAATACTGTAAGCCCCTTGTTATGCGGCACACGAGTGTGCGTCGGAAGCTCCAAAGACTTCAAATTGGGGGAATTCCGGATAGAGTTGACATTCAAGCGTGTCAGCCCCGGAGGTTGCGCGTCAATGATAGTTATGCTCAGCGTCGATAGCAAAGGAAAGGGACCCGCAATGTTATTGAAGGCGAGAAAATCCTCCGACGAGATAGCGAGCTCAATGCGCGCCCAATGTTCATGGTAGGCTGCCATGACATCCAATAAACCATCAGGAAGAGGGACTCTCCAGGCACAAATCAAAGAAATTGAGAGGGGACGTCCTGACGCGCGCGTGAACCAGCCGTATAGGGCGTTCTGATACATCAGCCCATTGGTAGTGAGCGGAGGGGTGGGATATATCATTGCCTCTAACTTACCGGTCGTTCTGGTATATAAACACGCCTTTTTCCCACGACCGGTGCCCGCGCCCGCGCCCACCGTTTCTTCGCGCTTCCCGCTGCTTCCCGCCACCGACGAATCGAGCGCGAGCGCTCTTCCGAAATGGGAATTTGTTTGCACTTGTTACGAATTCACTGCTTCCCATCACTCCCATCACTCTCCTCCCTCCACATTGCCCGCCCTCCTCCTCCACGCCTGCTGCCCCTGCCGGCCTATAAATTCAGCACTGCACAACTATCAGTCCCCTCCATTACCCTGTCTACATTCTAGATCGTCTGGCTCTTCACAACTGCCGGAATATCGCGGATACGCTGCCCTTTGGCCACCCTCTACTCTCTGGATCGCCGCTTCCACGGGGGCGGCTGCCCTGATACTTCACAACTGTGTTGGGATCTAATAACGCACCTCGCAGCCGTTGGGGATAGGGGTCAGGTTGCGTACTGCGATCGTAGTGTGGGTGCCGCTAAATATTACTGCCCCGCCATTTTCTTTGCTGGTGCGCCTCCTCCCACCCTATCTCTGCCTCCATTATACGCACTGACACATGATATTACTAGGGAGTACACGTTCTTTGCTCTACACTAGCTTCTCGGTTCGATATAGCGCTTTTCGCTGCCCGGCGGTTCCGCCGCCACCACGGGTGCATTTTCGCCCGGTTCCCTGTATCGACCGCTTCCCCCGACTCTCAGCAGACCTTTCGCTCATATCCGGTACTTATCTTGCTTATCCACATCGCTCCACGGCACCGCCCCGCCACCCTCCCCGCCGCCCCGCCTCCTCGCGCCTTCCACGCCCTTGATTGCCGTCGTTTTCGCCCCACACGACTTCTTGATATCCTTCTCTATCTTAGAGGCACCCGCCCGCGCTTCCTCCGCGCATAGCCTGGCTAGGCGGCGCCTCCAGAGTTGGTGTTTCCCGGTTTCCTGACGCCCTTGCACCGTGAGTTGTATGAATGAGCTACCCCTATGTTTCTCTATCTTGTTAGTACGGCTTCCTGCCCGCTACTTTTCTTTCTTTACTTCAAAACTCTCCCGTTCGCCTCCCCTCAACTAAATATCGCGATTTCCCTTCTTTTTACTCACCGTAACGACTTGAATTTGTGTAGCTGATGTAACTTTAGCTCATATGAACATCCTGCGCTTTTTTTGTTTGGTGTTTGTGCATCAAAGGAGTCGAAATAAAATATTTCTTGAAGATGAGGGACTTGTAAATTCCGTGGTCCCTGTGACGGACATGGACAGCATATCCTGCTTCCAATCTCATACCTCAGAAATTATTCTGTGTTCTACTTGTAACGTATGTTGTCCTCTAGTAAATGGCATCACGCAGTATTCCTGCGTTCGAACCCCGAAGTATTTTTTGAAAAAACATTTCATCACTCAAGTCACCAATTTTTTTTACAAGTCCGATTCTTCTGATTCGAAGTCCTTCTCACTTACACTTCAGCTACTGCATAGTCATAGAATCCCATAGATACCATAGATACATGCTCTTTTGTATGTAGTTTATATAGTATGTACTTCAACATAAGTAATTTCATGTAAGTACGACAACAGGAAAGAAGAATAAGTAGATTGAGTCTAATGCACTGGTTGAGCAGCGAATAAGGGGGCGCGTCGTTGAAGACGGTAAAAGCGCCGCATGACGTTGGCTTTATGCCTTGCGTCTGTGCGGGAAGCGTCAGAAATCGGCGCAAGAGCAGATGACAAAAAAAGAAAGCTCACCTCTTCCCTGAGGGTTTCGTCGTCGTCGGCGCCGACGCCGCCTTCCTCTTCTTCCCCGCCGCTGGTACGGACGGCTCAGCCGCGACCGCCTTCCTCGTCCCCTTGGTAACAGCCTGCACGTCCGTTCCATCGGGACGCTTTGCCGTCTTCAGCGGCCGACCTCTGGCGCTGGTTCTGGCGGGGGCGGCGGTGGTGGAAACACTCGCAGGGCCGTTGAATGTGACGACCGAGGCGCCCTGCACTACCCTCTCAACCCAGCCCTTGTTCTTCTTTGCGGCGGCGGCGGCCTCCTCCTTCTTCGCCTTCTCCGCTGCCAGTTTGGCGTGGTGGCGATTACCGAAACGTCCAGGGTCAACACAAATATTGATCGTTCCCTTATCGATCGTCAAGTTCTCGATCGGGGGCTGGATCGCGGAAGATAACGGGTTGGTGGTGGAAGTGGAAGGAAACGACGGCGACGGCGAAGAGGTCGGTGGTGGCTCTGTGGAGGTAGTGGCAGCGGCGGGCGTCGTGGAAGAGCTGGGTGGAGAAGAGGGGGTGGGTTCGGCGTTGTCGATGAACTGGTTGGTGATGTCGGTGAGTGGCGATTTTCTCGGGCGGCCTCTTGCTTTTTTCACGCCTTCCTTGACGCTGGCAACCTTTGCCGCCTGCGCAGCTGCCACTTCCTTCTCGGGGGCCAAGGCAGCCGAGGTCTTCTTGCTCGCCGTTGGCGTCTGTACCGCCGGTCGCGAGCGAGGAATGACCGGCACTGGCGCCGGCGTCGAAGGGGATTCTGCCGGCACGGCGGGGACAGTAGCCAGCGCCGCAGCGGAGGCATGCGATACGGGGGTGATAGAAGGAGAGCTGGGCGTCGTGTTGTGTGGCGGAAGAGGCGGAGATGAGCTGGGGGCGGTTCTTTTATCATTATCGCTGTCGGCTATGATGGAAAGCATATGACGCGCCGCCCACGTCTGGTGTGGTTGCGAAGGCGCGGGCGTCACAGCGGTGGGACCGGGAGAGAACATTGAGGTCGTGGGGAACCATGGTTTTGATGATAAAGCGGGGGGACGCGGTGTGAACGCCGAGAAAAGCGCGGAGCGGGGAAAAAGGCTGCTCGCATCGGTGGCGGGCGTGGCTGGCATGGAGATAGCGGTGGATACAGTCGGGGTTGTCGCGACAACGGCGGACGTCGCAGTTGGAGTATGAGCGACAGTCACAGGGAAATTATACCCCTCGACGTTCACTGTGGGTCCCACGACGAGAGACTCGACTGCCGCAGGGGCAGGCGCAGCTTCGGGCTGGCGAAACGCGGGTTTGGGCCGTGGACACGATGGGGTAGTGGTGGGCGGCGGCGAATGGGACGGGGCAGCGGGGACTTGGAGGTCGAGGTCGAGAAGCTGGGGGTCGATCGCCATCGTTGCGAGGTTCAGAGTTCCCCCGCGCTCGATGATTCCGATGGCGTTGGCAGCTTCGGGACTCAATGGCGCAGTCATCCCTGCAGGCCATGCGTGAGCCATAGGCTCAGGACCGTCGTCGCGCATGTTGTCGTCATCGAATGACTCGTCGCTGGTAAGACTCCTCGTTAGCTCTACTTAGTTGTGAAATCGATCAAAGACGCACCGTTGCACCATCCAGTCCCCCTCCTCGTCCGAAACTCTATCTTCAAAGCCGCGTGAAGGACTTGAGGGGCTGCAGAAGACGACTGATAAGAATACGATATTGGTAAGAGATAAAAAAGGTACGCACGGCTCGGACGCTCCATTTTCGAGGGGAGAAACGGGGTCGAGAGTATCAGCGGAAGGCATTGGAGCTGTGTTTGCGTTGTCGTTAGTGCTGGAGGCGGTTTTCTTCGACTTGGTCTTGGATTTTGTTTTCGACTTTGATTTTGATTTTGACTTCTTCGTCGCTGTGACGGGAGTTGGCCGTTCTTCAGTGCTCTCGTCGGGAGCGACACGTTGAACCGGGCGCCCATCGGCAACGGACGGTACAGACGTGGGCATTGCCCAAGCCGAGCAGTCGTCTGGCGCTGAAAATCGCATGGGTTTAGTTACATCGACGTATCACACAAACGACTTACAGAAACATATGCGGAGGAAGTCCTGGAATGCCTGGATGATGTACTTGTTGAAGTCCAGGTAGCAAGCCTCAAAGTCGTTGCCTTCTGCGGTCTCGCCGAAGCATATACTGGTGGTGAGAAGAAAGAGAGTGAATGTGAGAATTTCGCCGTCATCAACATCAATGGATCACTTACACCTTCAACGTCAACTCGCCATTCATGCGCGGATTAGGGCCACCGCAGACTGTGAACCCAACCCAACCCATCGCCTGGAAGATGACTTTGTGAACCGCGGCGAACAGGGTTTCCAACGCGTCGATTCCCCTAGCAGAAAGACTTGTCAGCTCGCAATCTCTGAAGATGAAAATGAAAAGCTTACTCTTGTCTCTGCGCCGGTGTTCTGGGCAGCTCCTCCTCTGATCCCCCCGCGAGAGCCTCTTCACGCGCCTTTGCCTTCTCGGCGTCAAGGTCCTCCATCACCGCCTCCCGCTCCTCCGGCGAAGCTTCCTTCCACAGTCCATGGACGACCTTAGTACGCAGCCGCATCCGTTGCGACTTGTTTCTCTTGAGTTGCGCAGCGGGGGTTTCTTCTGATTCGTCCGCCCAGTCGTCCTCTTCGTCTGCCTCGTTCTTTTTGTTCAGCAAGTCGTACCCAGCAGCGATCAGCGCTGCCTTGATTAGCTCAGGATTGCGCTTCTGGAAGACCTCGACAGCTTGGTGGGCACGCCCACGTTTAGCAGGACCAAGCTTGAGGATACGGGCAAGCATAGACGCGATAGCGCTGTCGGCACCGCTGTTGTTGGCGGAAACGAGCTTCGCGCGATTATTGCGGAACCAGTTCATGATTTGCTGGGGCAAATCTCAGCATCGACGCGTCAAACACGTACAAAACACGAGACTTACGGCTTTCTTGTCGGTGATTGCCTTCCCAGCAAGCTGGATCTCGTCGTCCGTTAGTCGACGAGCGTCTTTCGAGCCCGGTACCGGAAGTCCAAGACGCGCATATTCCGAGAATTTCGCGAAGAAAGCTTTTAAGAAGATGGGCCAGAAGAGCGACAGCTTCCCTTCGGCTTGCCGTTTGATGAAGTCGGGCAGGTAAGCGAGCAAAAGTTCTCTTTCTTCTAGTGCGAATTTGTGGGGCGGGGCCATGGAGCGCGAGGATGTTGTATAAATTCGCAAGATGAGGCAGGGAGGTGTGGGTAAAAGCACAGGCCGGTGCGGGTCGACGCGTCGAGGGTTTTGGGTGAAGGGAATGGACTTCAATAATTTGTCGCAGCGGGTTTCCTATATATTAGGTGAGTCTCGCTTGATCTTTTCGTCGAAACGTTCCCAAATTAGGCTGTATTTCAGTTTTGTTTCAGGCCGATGTGCGGTTTGTCATGCAGCCACCGCTCCTTTCGCCAATTCTTAGTATTTTTTTTCCAATTTCACCCAAACACTAGATTTTGCTCGCTTTGTGAAGATCAAGTAACCCAAAAGAGTAAGTAATCCGGTCGTCAGATGCTCGTGAACGCCTGATTGTTCCATCAGACGTTGCGCGTGCAAGAACTCGGTACCTTTCACTTTCCTCATTCGTTTTTGGCCTTATCTACATCTCAGGTCCATCTGATTCCCCTCAGATCCTTTTCCCTCTTACGCTCACTCCTCCCCGTTCATCGCACGTCATGGCCAACACCACCACTCCTCCTGTAGTCAACTCTGCTCCCCATTCTGGTCCCCCCGCCATGACTCCGCAGCAGGAGATGGCATCGCTCATCTCCCAGGTCGCTGCACTATCTATGGCGGCACTTGATCTGACATCGCACACTATCGACGGTGACAGTTAGTCTTTTGACTTTATACTCTGGTTTATTTCTGACTTATTCTCAGACAAAGTCTTGTCGAAGCTTGCTTTGAGGGTGGCTCGCACCTGTGTCGAGATCAATGGTAATTCTCATCTGTTTTCGTTGGCACTTTGAGCTCATTGTTGATCAGAAAAATTTCCTCGCATTATACACGACATTGTCGATTCCGCCGTCGCAGGGGCACTTCGCGGTGAGGTCTTTTATTTTTGTTTTGTGAAGCTTTCATGCTAATGTTATAACCTGCAGACTCCGACCCGCTCTTCGTTATCACCGAAGCTCCATCCCCAGCGGATGTGGAGGGGAAGCTTGCTGACGGCAACGAAAATGCTCCCTACTACGTTGTTTGTGTCGGGCGTGAGCCCGGCTTATACCTCGACTCGTAAGTTTTCCTTGTTGCTATCAATTACATTCCCTCTTTCTCTTCCCAATTCCTAGTGCGATCGCCGACGATCAAGTCCGTGGTGTACCGGACCAGGCGCGCCGCAAGATTACCGGCCGTACAGCGGCCCTCAACCACTACCGCGACATGTACAATCAAGGCAAAGCGAAACGCGTCAACGAGGTGTAATGAAATTTTGGTGTGTGCTTTCTGATTTCCTGTAATTTAAACTGACTTGATATGTCTTCCAGCTGTCAGATTGTGCCGGGGCGTTCGATGTAGTATACTTTTCTGCTTGTATTGTCGCGCCGTCATCTACGAAATTTACATATCCTTGTTTCCATCCCTAAGAGTGAAATTCTAAATTGAAATACTTTCAAAGCCCGTGTTAGGGATAGAATTGTAGGTTAGGGATACAATTGTGTGAGACCCTTCAAGAATTGCAGCCTCTCCGTCTCCGCCACAAAGATTGCCCGCTCTTCAAAATCCCAGTCTTCAAAATCACCGAGATCTGTAAGCCAAGTGCGAATCGATTCCCAACGGCGCACAGACAGTGCGGGTGCTGTTGTTGCATCAAGAACAGCCTCGACATCCACATGCCCTCTGGACCTGTTCCTCAGCCAATATGCCTTGATCTGCGCCACCTGCGTCGGTGTCAGCGGTCCGACGATCCCCAGCTCCCTGCGCATCTTTTTCTGTAACGCCGTCTCTGTCGCCACATATCCGGGCAACGGGCGCTGCCGGTTCATGATCCATGGGTGAACGTCTTGCGGGTATTTGGGCCGGGAAATGCGGAGATCTTCGACTGCTGCCGTCGAAGAACTGATAGAAGGTGTTTCTTCCCGAAGCGTCGAATTGTCGATTGTTTTAGCCGGGATTTTCCTACGCAAGAAAGCATTCACCCCCAGAGAGATCTGCTCACAACCCACTCACCTTAATTGAACAGTAACTGCGAGATCCGTTAGCGCCTCGAGAGCGATCATTTCAGCCGGGGTCAAGGCGGGAGAATCATGGTCGGAATCGAGGTTGTCGGCTTCGGCATCGGTCGACGAATCCTCCGGGAGTGGTGTTGCATCGCGTGGTTGCTGTGGCTTGTCCCATTGTCGACGACGTGCCTTGATTTCCGCCCTGAAAGGGAATACATTTGTCTACTGTTGTGAGATTAGCAATTTCGGCAGATTTACTTACCTTCGGTTTGCCATCAGAATCCTTTGGCGCTCCCGAACTTCAGGTCGACTTCGTAGGGAGAATTGGTATGGGTTTGGGTCTCATAGATTTGATGCTTACTTGCGATACAAACGTGCTCTCTCAAGTCGTTTCGTGGCAGCATCCGAGTCAAGCCGGCTGACAAGCATTCCAGATAGCTTTTGAGGATAGTCTCTTGAATCTACCTTTCAGTTGAGGTCCCAGAGGTTTTTGTCGCCCGTGGCTTTCGTTTCCTTGTCATTTGAGTATGTAGTGGACTTTCTTGCGATGGAAGAGTGAAGAGAGTGAGCGTGGGACCGCAGGACGGCACGGTCTTGGCTCGATGATGTCATTGGGCCAACACTTCTTTCTTCTTCCTTTTCGTTCATTTTGCAAGCCTGTTGAAGAATATAGTCAAGATATTTCAACCATTCGCTTTGGCTTGTTCATACCTTCGTAAAGAGTCCCAAGATCAACGGCCGCTCTGTCCGCCATCCAGATGCCGAATGGAAATCGTGGGTTAGTGCGTGTTAGTGCTAAATATACGGACAAAACCTGATCATTTCGTCCGTTTCACAAACCTGCTGAAGAGCAAAACCCAACCAATGGCACTATTTGATTTGGCTTGCCAGTACACAGTCTTCAAACCCAAAGATCACGCCTCCACCTCCGCGCAATCCAGATGCCGAATGCAAACTCTGCGTTAGTGCCTCCCAACACAGCCAAAAGTTTTGGCTCTCCGAGTCTCATTCCGGGGGGGGTTATGGTCAGAAACCATCTGGAATTCATCAGGTAGTGTTCAGAAACATATATGTGATGTTTTTGAACCTGGTTGAAGGTTTTACATTTCGTTTTACTCGTCTCGAACTTCCTTGCTCAAGTACTGTAGGAGAATCAAGCCACTTTTCCGCGTTCGCTGAACCTTTTCTAAGTTCAAGCGATTGACGCCATTTGCATCCATAAACGAGTTATACAGTATTTCTACGGCCTAATACTGATATAATCCGTCCTCGTTGGCCATCACGAACCCCACAAACGAAATATCTACATAGTCTGAGCCATTAAGCGCTCAGGGCGCCTACTTTCCTTTTTAGGCAGGCCACACTTTTCTTCCTCATCCACGTCACTGCGGCATACAACGACTGGCCTTGGAATACTCTTCCCTTCACAACACCTCAAGCGGCTCTTCAAGCTTCCAAAACGCTGCCTAGCTGACTTTTCACTCCCACTAAGTCACGGAACGGAATATCATTTCGAGAGGTTCATCCTCACTTGATTCCTTCTTTGCCGTTCTACCGAAGAACTCTGGAGCTTTTTATCTGCAGAACAAAGTTAAGGTATGCTTGCACACTCAATCCCGCTGTGGACCGGCAACACCAAGTAAATGGGTGGTCTTCGCAGTCCCATTTCGGTCATCATCGCACATCAACAATCAAGTCGACGACAAATCAACTGTCAACGAATCGACATCCCCATCCGAAGCCGGGATCTTCACGCCCTTCCCTCGCCACCACACTGACCCATCTCCAAACCCATGGCTGCTAAGCAACCGCAGTGCCTGGAAATCTCGCACTTCGCTGACCCACTGTTTCCAGACTCCTATTCTGAAAAATTGCTCCTCTTGCGTCGGCGATTCAAGATGCTCCACGAATATCGCGATCGCCACTGTGGCGGTTCCATACGCGAGTGGGAACGTGTCACCCGGCAAATCCGGGACATTCGGGAACGTATGCGGCGGATGATTGAGCTGGGTGACGCCGAACTGTTGCAACGCAGAGTTTGATTGGGGTAGATCTCGCAATCAGGAGAAGTGCATATAACACCGAATGGATTCAATGTCCAAAAAATTCTTCCCTGCATGCACCTTTCGATGTCGCAAATAGTTCAGGAGGACAGACGCCTCAAACAAGGTACGTTCTCAGATATTTCTTATCCTCAGCGGCAAGCTAAATAAGAGACAGAGGCTCTTCGATGTTCCCAAGACGACAGGCGTCCTGCCTCCCTCGAACTCGTCTCTTGGCTCTCCACTCACGCCGCCCCGAATAAGCCGGGCATCAACGTGCACGAACGAAAACGCCTCGAACTCGTCGCCCGCATCGCAGCGCGGAAAGCGCGCGCCGAACATCTTCTCGAGCTCCGCCGCCAAGCACTGGAGTCAATCGAACGGGAGACGCGTGAGAAGCGTGAGCGGGAGGAACGGAAGAAATTAGAGCGCGAGAAAGAGTTGGTGGCACATGCAGCACGAATGAAAGCTTTGGATGAAAAGTGGGCGGCTGGGGAGGAGCGGCGCAAACGTCTCCGTTTCATATATATTTGATGTTGTACACAGGAAGTCTTCCGAATTTTGAAGTTGTGCACAAGGAGAATTTGAAGTCTTTTAAATTTGGCAAAATCTCTTAGTTTTGAAGTCCTCTGCATAAAATCCCAGGACTTGAGGCGACTGGAGAGTACCCAGACAAGGCGACGGTGTTCAATCAAAACAAAAGAAAAACACTGTGACTTCCTTCAAAAGAAATCAAGTGGTGGCTCGCCGAACCTTATGAGAATGTAAGATTGATACTGACAGCGAATGCTACTTACCATATTTTTCCACTAAAATCTCGAAACCCCCCCCATGGTAAATTCACATTAGCCGCGCCCGATTCTGGCGTCCCAAAATGCATCAGTCACTGTGACCATGTCACGGATCGCGTTATATATCTCCTTCTCCTCCACATCGATGCGCTTCCTCTGCCATGGCTACCCTCCTCCCCTGGGCACCCGCCATATATCTTGAAATCGGGCTCTGTGTTCGCCTCCACGAGCTCCTCGTCCTTCTTCGCGTCTGCTCCGAGCTCAATGTGCTCCTACGCCATTATTTATATCGCCATATCGGCTGCGAACGTTCAGCAGGAAGACTCATCGACTCTCTGGCTAAAAACTCGAGTTTACCACCTATGGTGAGCAGTTGTGTTTCTCTTTGTACTTCCCTGGCTTATCTTGTGTGCGATATCTTTAGGTACGATCGCTCACTTTCGAGAAACCGGGGCGCGTATGCATGGAGCAATGGGAATCTATATGGCCCCAACTCCGCAATCTCGACTACCTGACTATCTGCGGCAACCTCCCTCTTCCCCGCCGACTACAATGTCTCTCGACTTGTCGCCTGACCTACTTCGCTGCCAAGTGTACGGTCATCCGTTCTTGGATCGACTTTATCGCTACTCAACCCGATATCGACGAAATGCGATTTGATCGCGAATTCTTGGGCCCGGTGCCGAAGCCAGAGCTTCTCCCAAAGCTCTGCGCGCTCAAGGCTCGCCCCAACGACTGGGTCAAATTCGCTGAGGTGTACAGTCTCTACCATATCTGGTCCTATACAGGCGAGGGCCTCGCTCACGACAACTTGACGTTCGCGTCGCTTCACCGGCTGTCCCGCTCCCCCTCCCGCCTCTCCACCCTCCGCATCTCGTGCCACGATTTTCTCGCGATCGTCGGCTATGCACCGCGTCTGCTTAATCGGCTCCGACACCTCGTCCTCGACGAGGATTTGACTTGGACGGAATTCACGCTCAGTGAAAACCCTACTGGTTTGGTAAGTTTTCTTCTTCTTCTCAGCTCATGTCTGCGCTAACATATACTATCTCAGGAGGATAGTACATGGGCGCGGGTAGCCGCCTCCCTCACCGACTTTACATACCTTCAAGGAATCTTTCTCGTTTGCGGCCTAACGGCTCTTGGCCGCGCAAACCGGCGTCGCTTGCGGCGCTCGGATGGTAGTGCTTTCTCGAAAATCTTGGACTCAAACTGCAAGGCGCCGTCCCTCAAGGCTTTCAGATTCTATACTTGCGACGGATATGTGATTGTGACGGGGATGGGTACAGCGGAGCGTAAGAGTGTGTTTTTGGACTTTCCCACTGACCCGTGGATGTTCATTTGTCCGGAACGCTACGTGGGGGAGGAGGAATATGCCTATCTATTCGGTTTTTGAGGTTCATGTCGTCTAAACTTGTTTTCTCCCAAATCAATTTCATTATGGTGCTCATTTCATTATGGTGCTCGTCCGCTTTCGACCCGACAAAACTCTCGCTCCGCTCCAACGTCGCTGGATTCCAAATTTCGGTCTTGATGTGAGTGTTTCCTATTTCCAGGCAACGGAGATGAGTTGATGACTGACATTGTCGGTAGATTTCGAAGCCTTGGATCCTTCCGTGAGGCCGTGCTGGGCCGTGCTGCATGTGTTCCAATGATCTTGCTGATTGTGATTGATTTTTTAGAAGCTTGCAGATCTCGTTGTGAATTTCCCCATGCGAACACCATGTCAAGGTACCGTCTTTGAATCTTATTTTCATTTTCTCGTCTCTGACACGGTGTCGCGTCCATCCATTCACAGACAATCTCGGCCCTGGTAAAGCTGGAGGATTTGGATTCTCAATGGGTCAACGGGCGGCTTATTAACAACTCTTCAAACTTTTGTTGCAGATCGCAAATTCGGCAGGGCGGATGCTTGTGATTGGGCCGTTTAGCTCAGATAAGGTGTGCAGCAGTATATTGTACCCGTTGCCAAGTCTGATCACTCGCCGTCGGGAAAATAGAACACCGGTACATTCAAGTCAGCAAAATTCAGGTCTCCCTCTCACTCGAATCTCCAGTACGCCCACAACTCACACCGAAAATAGGAATATTTCCTCGAGGTCAAAAAGACCCTCTAAAAGATCTGCTTTTAGAATGCCATTCCTTGAGGTCTGGAAGGATGCCTTTCAGCTCCATCAAAAAGGTGAGAGAAAAGGTAATCTTTTCGCTGCCCTTTCAGAAGATCTGAAAGAGCGCCGAGATTTCCCCCATTTGTTACCCTTGTTCCGGTAACAAATAGGGAAAATCTCGGAGGTCTTTTAGATGTCCTGAAAGGGCAGCGAAAAGGTGTCCTTTTCGCGTCTCTTTTTGATGGCACCAAAAGTCTTCCTTTCACAACATTCTAAATGACACTCTAGATGCTGCCCTTTTAGGAGGTATTTCTGACCTTAAGGAAAGATTCCTATTTTCGGTGTGACTTGTGTCATGCCACGGCGTTCTCGTGAGTACCTACATTAATCTCAAAAAATTGTCATCCTCACAATATTCACCCCAGTCCTCCCGCCTCCCAAACGTGTTGTTGACTTTGATGTCAACAAGATTGAGCGGCGCCCGAGACCGCGTCCAAACCCGCCGCCTACTCCTAAACCGGAAGCCAGGCAGAAACACAAGATTGTCGCAGATGCAGATCCGGAACTCGAGGCCCGTTGGCTAGCCTTCGCCCAGGAAATAGGCGAAGACTCCTTTCGGAGGTGAGTTTCTGCTTCGTTTCGGGGCGCCGGGTGCTAAATAAATTCAGCGACGAGACGGAGAAAGCGGTGGATACCCGCTCTGATGCGGAGAAGAAGCAAGAAGAGGAGAGGGTGGATTGGGAGGAAAGGCAAATTGCCTGGCTTTCGGAGGAGGGGGTGAAGGAAATGAAGGAGACGCACCCGTGGGTGTACTGGCAGTGGCTACAAGAGAGGTCTCTTGAGGAGAGACGGGAGCGCCAGATTGCGCTCCGGCAGGCACAAGATCAAGCGAAGGGCGGCGATTACTCCGGAACCAAGTATGTGGATGTTGATTAGTTCCTTGAATGATCGATTCCGCCCCAGCGTTGCGACCAGAACAGTTTTATATTGCGGAGTGAGGTAAAAGGTGAGTGATTTCGATTTTTTGCCGCAAAACTTGCCCTTCTCTCAATGGCCCTCGTTCCTACCACTTCCAGTGTCGTTTCTCTGAATCGTGGCGGTGTGTTTTTCGTTCTCCTCTTAATCTGCTCATATAGACTCACTTTCATATACAGAACCGTACCAATTCTCAGAAATATTCAAATCCTCCGACCGCGATGAAATTTCTCGCTATTTCTACCAGGTCCTGTTCTCCGTCGACCCATTGCGCGCTTTCCTCTCGTATACCGTCCCCGGGATGCGCGGTGCCAACAAGTACTTTCCATCAGCACATCTCAAGACCGATGGGGAGCCGATTGAACGAGCTTGGGCTGAGTTGAATAATGTATCACCCTCGGTGAAGGAGATCCAGGGTGGTATGCGTTGGGGTAAGTTCATTCTTCAATCTTCTTCTTTGCCTGAGAGATTTCATGTTGACTAAATTGCGAAGATAACTTGCTTGAAGAGGACGATGACGAGGTTCCAGATCTCGTCGATTGCGACGATTTTGTGGAATGTTGTGGTGTGGGTTGCCCGTATGCTCGCGAAGTCCGCGTGAAGGCCAAGTTGTAGTCGTTATTCATTTGATATTATATTCAATACACCGATTCGACGTTGTATGACCTTATCTTGACTTGATTTTGAATGTCAGTTGCGAATAGGACTTGCAGTCCGAAATAAGCGCTCAAATAAGCGCTCTCGGCAAGCTCCCGGCAGCGATTCCAAAGTGATTGACCATTTCACGGACGCGGATCGCCTGGCTAAGGAAATCTGAGCAGACAAAGCGACTCAGAATATGTATAGGCTTTCAATAGAGCTTCAAAAACTTGACCCGAAACCTTCAATTTTTGCTGCCTTGAAGAAAACGTTGTGGTTTGGTTGTGTTGTGTTGCGCCATGCCATGATGCCGCTTCCAGCACCGTTGAGTGACGATCAATGTCACAATCAAATCACCAACAATCCTCTTCACCACGCGTCGTGCAGGTCGCGGTCGCTATGGGTTTGCCCTCGATGGGCTGTTGGCTTATCTGTCGCAACCTCCTCTGTCGATAACCACACTCTCTGCTGGCTTTTCTGGTCTCTCTCTGTCCTTCTCCATGTTCAGTAACAAACGCAAAAAAAACACCACTGTCACCTTCAGTCGCACACCGTCTTCTCTTCCAGCAAATACAGCTTCCTCCGGAACGTCGACCGCGTCTACACGCACATCAACGACCCTTCTCCGCGAAAAGACTTCGATCCGTCAGGATGGCCGCATCGCCCAAGATTACAGGATGATCGATGTGGTTACCAACGCTGAATCGGCTACGACGAAGGTTCGCAATGCCTCCGCCTCACGACACTCCGGCCCCATCTTCGAATACACGGCGGTGGACCACGATGACGGCTTCGATGGAGATGATGATGATGATGCTCGGGCGCGTCGGGAATCGGTAGGCCCCTTTCTCACTATATTCTTGAAAAAGTACTAATATCTACAGGATGACCCTTTGCGTCAATGGGCAGAGGACCATCGGGATGTCTTCTTATCCGAGATGCTGAGGCACGAAGGCCGGGGTGACCATGTGAATGCTACTGCGTGTGCGCGTTGCTTGGAACGAGCGCCGGAGTATCGGTGTGTCCATTGTATGGGCGGCGGGGAGTTGCTATGTGAGCGGTGTATCGTATCTGAGCATCAAAGGCTACCGTTTCATACGATTGAGGTGCGTGTCTGCCTGATACACTCATTTTCTGAATCTGACTTTGCCTTCAATGGTAGTTGTGGACTGGGTCCCATTTTCAACGCAAATCCCTTAAATCTATGGGTCTTGAGATACAGCTAGGTCATTGGGGTGTGCAAGGTGGCGTCTGGCCGGTCCCTGAATCCGTATGGGCCAACGATTTCGTCATCATCGATGGCAGCGGCGTCCACCCGGTCAATCTCAAGTTTTGTGGGTGCGGACTGGGCGGTCATCCCACAGTTCAGCTGCTCCGCGCCAAGCTTTGGCCTGCTACCACCACGAGTCCGCGCACTGCCACGACCTTTTCTGTCTTGCGCAGCTACCACTTGCTTTCTTTCGAATCAAAATGCTCCACTCTTGAGTTCTATCAGAGTTTGGCTCGGCTAAATGACAATCTACATCGTAAACGGGACAAGGTAGTTTCGCATGCGCCTATTTTTACTATTATGCTAACCAGTTGACTCACAGGAACGTTACCATGAATTCCTTCGAACGACGCGAGAGTACCGGAACGTCCAGATGCTCAAGCGGGCGGGGCGGGGACATGACCCGTCTGGCGCGAGGGGCACAAAGCCAGGAGAATGCGCCCTCCTCTGCCCAGCATGTCCTCATCCGGGAATTAATCTTCCCCCAAATTGGATGGATGCCCCGGAAGAAAAGCAGTCAGTTTTCAAATCGATTATAATCCGGACTGCGCTAACCTCAAATTAGATTTATTTATGCCTTGTTTCTCGCATTAGATGCGAATTTCCGGCTGCGACGGAAGGACGTTTCCTCGGAGGAGAAAGACCCAGGCTTGGGCAACGGGTGGGCATTCTATTGCGACGTGGTGAGATACATGGAGCATGTGCGGAAGAATTGGAAGCTCGAACAGGATGTAAGTATCTATCTCTTGTCCGCCTTTTTTGCTCGTGAAGACTCACCGATTTAACAGAGGAGTCACTGTGTGGCGCATGATGCCGTCGATAAACCAGACCGAGAGGCTCGAGGAACGGCTTCTTCTGGTGTTGGCGCTGTTGACTGCGCTCGCCACAACATGAAGCGTCCTCAGGCTGTCGGTGATTTGCAATTGGGTGAAAAGTACGTTAGCTTTCAAATCTCGCGACAATCAAGCACACTGACCGTCATCTTAGATACATAAATATGGACTACATGTTCTTCTCGAGCATCTCCGGGTCTCCTCTCCTCCGCTTCTTCATTTCATACGACATCGCGTGCCAATGGCACATCAAATTATGGAAACGCATGATCCAATATCAAGACGAAACGCTCACGATCGATGGGCGGGGCAAATTTTTTACTTTTCTCGTCCCCAAATTCCATCTGCCGGCCCACATCGAGGCATGTAACCTGAAGTTCTCTTTCAATCTTACGCGCGATGTGGGCCAAACCGACGGCGAGGCGCCTGAGCGCGGCTGGGCACACACGAACCCTCTCGCGAGGAGTACCAAGGAAATGGGCCCGGGCTTTCGGCGAGAGACATTAGACGACCACTTCGGTGACTGGAATCATACCCGGATAATAGCATTGGGTCAGTTTTTTGGTGTCGACTATCACTTGAAATCACTGACCCTCATTCCAGGATATGCGATGCGAAGGAAGGTCGAAAGGGCAGTCCCAGAGATGGTACGGACGCGAGAGGCGCTGCGGGACATGAACGATTCGTTGGGGTCGGACGTGGTGGAGGAGTGGAAAACGATGGCCAAGGAGTGGGAGGCGGATGCGGCCGCACCCAACCCTTTCGAGACGATCCGCAAGGATCAGCATGTTGCCAAGGTGCGGGCGGAGTTGGCAGCAGAGACTGCGGCGCGGGAGGTGGCGGGGAATGAGGATGAGGGTGCGGTGAGGGGAGATATGCACGTTTCGGAATTGGTCGGGATGGGATTGCAGCTGGAGCAGCAGCAGTGCGTGAACATTGTTTCTACTGCGCACTCACTAACACTCTTGTAGACGAGTTCTAGCGACCGACGTGGCAGCTACTGGCCTCCATCCCACAGACGGTCAGCGGCGCGCCATGATGGAGCGCACCAGCAAATTGCGGCGGAAGGTTTCGGCCTGGATTGAGATCCAGCACCGGTTCTTCCCCGGCCTCGCCAACTCCCGCGCTCGCGAGGATGAATTGCGTGCACGGGAAGCGGCTGGAGAGCCTATTCCTGGCCTCGAGGTGCCTCGTCTCAAGCTCTGGCTCCCATCGCAGGTGCTCGCGGAGGGAAACCGCGACGTCGTGATCAAGCACAGCGTCTCGCAATTCGAGTACCGACTTCGTGTAGCCCAGGCTTCGGAGGCCCTGCACGAAGTCCGTCGCTTGCTGCTCGTCCGGACGCACCTCTACAAGATGAAGGATGCGCACGCGCGCGGGGTGAAGCAGAATACACGGTCTGCGGACAAGATAGCGGCTTTGAATGACCAGATCAAACGCGCGGCGGCAACGTATCGGGTGGCGCGGGCAGCGCTGGTAGTCCTAGGGCCAGCGCTGGATCGAAGGGAGTGGGAGTATACCCTGCTTCCGCTGCAGGAGGACGACGTTCGAGGCCTGCCGCAGGCGATGTTTCACGACCCAGAGCGGAAGAAGAAAAAGACGAAGAGGGCGAGAAAATCGAAGCAAAATCGACCGCTCTCATGGATCTGGGTAACGAAGGGAGAGCATTGGGCACCCGGTGACGACGTCGCGATGAACGAAGGTGAGAAGCTTGAGTTTTGATTGAGAAATAGCGCGTTCATATTGATGTAGCCGTGCGGATCGAGTGGGCCAAGACCCGGGCGCGGGCCATGCGATGGGCCGAAGAGGTCGATTTGTTAGAGGAGGAGCTTCGCCGGATTGACCATTTCTTGCAGTGGAGGGCGGGGTGGTGGACATCGCAGATCAATCGTCGCGCTCTCGCGGATCCGCTGCAGCTCGAGGGCGAAACGGCGTATGCGATTCGCCAGGCGTCCATTCAGCGGACGCTGGCCGCTGAATTCGCAGACGAATGGAAGGGCCTTGGGGCGCTAATCGAGCGTGGGAGGTCGGGAGAGCTTGAGGAGGCAGCCGAAGAAAGCGACGATGCTGAAAGTGGGGAGGAGGAAAGCGGGGAGGAGGACGAGCCGATCCCTTCGTTGCCAGCGCGGCAGGTAAAACCTACTTACACGGACGAAGTCTTGATTCTATAGCTACTACTACTGTACCGTCCACTTAACAATCATACGCGCATCTACTCCGTTTTTTTCGTATTTTTTTTGAAATTTATTATGCTTTTTTCTGCTCATTGTGGGCAACGACGTCAAGCACCTCTGGACGTCGTTGACCAAATATGTACATCTTTGATGGCTTCTCTCATCAAAGCTGCTCGCTGTCGCACACAACGGTGAACCCTGCCTCGTCGCTGCGGCACTATTTATTCAAAGGTGGGAGGGTCCTCTCATGCGATATATCAGAATGGCCTCTAAACTAGCGGTTCTGATATAACACTGGTCTACGCCTACTACAGACAGCTGATATATCCCAGCCCCCCACTAAGGTGCGTGAACCACAAGTCCATAAGATCCACACAGCGACTCCTCGTATCCGACCGGGTGTCAATTGGCTGCCGTGCACCATCGGGCCACTTTATTCGAGAGAATTTGAGGGTCATCGACGTCCACAGCTCCGGAGTTCCCATAGTGACTGCACGCCAGTGCCCACAAACACTTGCCAGATTAACCGGGGCTCTATCCGGACGAGGGCGAACGCGCCGACGGAGGGGCAGACAGAGAACGAATATCGAAGAAATCAATTCGAATGGCAGTTGAATGGCAGGGTCGTGGTTAGCCTGGCCCTCCGACATGGGGGGAGAAGAGAAGAGCAGATGTGAGAAAATTGCCTAAAAAGGCGACACTTTGCCCAAAACGGGACACTTCCCGGACAGTGACCCCGACACCGAAATCCAGAAACGGCAGAAAATGCATACAACTCAAAGGCTTGCAGCGAGAAAATAGGGATGACTTCCAGTCAATATGAACGGTAAGCATGCTATCCCAAAACTTAGTGGAAATTCTTCGTCAAAAGCTCGAAGTCAGTAAGTCCAAAACAATAGCCAGAATAGTGTCCATAGGCTGACAGATCGGACATCGGTAAGGCTGACAGATCGGACATCGGTAAGGTATGTTGGTACGGAATTCTACAGCTCTGAATATTTACAACAAAATGAAAAGCGGATTGTCAGTCGATGCGTCGATATAGAGGAACAGTAGTAGGTGTCCAGGAGGCATATTCCAAAAGGCGAGACAGCACGCTGAGCGGATCGAGCCGGTCCAGACGCTGAGCTCGTATCCAAAGCGCAGCGCAGTGCTCGAGGTAAATTCCGATCTCCGCCGTCGTCTCATCCACTTCAAGCCCAGCCCTGCTCGTTTCGACATTAATGTCGAAAACAAGGCGGCGCTCCGCGTCGCATTCTTCGTCCTCGACGGCAGACGCGAGGGTTTAGTCTTTCGTTACAGGAAGTAAGGCGAATCCTGAGCGGTTCGGAGCTCAAAATGTGCCGGAGGGGCTGTAGACTCTCTATGAACGTTTATTGAGATTCAGGTCAGGCCGGAGAAGAGATACACAAAAACGTACCCCACGCAAATCCGACCTTCCCTTTCTGCATTCTTCCCTGCATTCACGGGCGGGAGATGCATCGATCTCTTGCTGCTCCTTCGCACCGAGACGACTCAGAGACGGAGATCCCATTCTCTCGGCCTTACGCGCCTCCATCTCGCTCGATTGCGATGAGCTGAAAGCGCTGCTTACGCGGAGAACGCGAGCCGCTCTCGCACCCCGACGATTGGAAGCCGTCAATGGGCTGGACAGCACGTATACCATAAGTGAGCTAAAGAGTCGGTCAGTGAAAACGAGCAAAGGAGGGCATAGGACAAGAACAGCGAGGCAATAAGGTAGGAAGATAGGGTGTGCGTATGAATTGGGAAGTTATAAAACGGATGTATGCCAAGTGGCAGGACGAGAACTCACCTTTGCTGAAGATGCATCCAATCTCTGCCTTTCTACCTCTCTTCGCCGCCCCACAGCTACCAAAGCTTCCCGTCTCTACAATCTTCCTCCAACCCATGTGCCAGCGTCCATGCTCTCCCGTCTCCGCCCTTCTCACCGCGTATTACTGACCTCCACTTAGGACCTTCGGCAGCGTCGGCGGTCTTGAGCAAGTCCTCTTCGGTAGGCCCAGTCTATACATGGCTACCCCTGTATGACACTCTTTGTGAGTACGCGAGACGCCAGACAAGGAAAGCACCTACAGGATGAGTTAGGATAGACCCGAGTAGCCAAGGCGCGACGTGCAGCAGCGGACGGCGGCGGAGGGTCGAGAGATAGGTTTAGAATATAGTAGGGTAGAGAGGAAAAGAAGATCTCCATGAACGGAGTGAGACGGGACTAGTACTTGGTAGACGTGTCGTACGTATAGGCACGGATGTATATCATGAGGAATAGCGAGATACGAGATCCAATTAGAAAGGCAATGCCGCCGAGGACGGGCAGTAGGTCATGGTCGAGGGATATGCAATGCAGATCGAGGTGTAGGGACATCGGGTCATGCGTGGAAAGCAGGAGAGTAGACCATAATGGACGCATGGGAGACGGTATGACGTCGTAGTACGGGGATGATGTATACGGTTATACAGCAACAGCGAGACGCGGGGCAAACGAAAGGAGACAACAGCGCTGAAGAATGGGGAGGAGGTCGTAGGTGAGGGACATGCAATGCAGATCGTGGTAAGTATGGCATGCACCGTGACCCGTCGAAGGCAGGGTACCGGAGGCTTTTGGACTCGATGACAAAAAGCGGGCTAGACCACGACGTGCGCCATGCTCGACATGCAGAGATAAGGAGCTGTATGCTCAGTGGTCAGACGACTACGACTCGCTCGCGCGCCATGCCCCGTTATCAGGCAGGAGAACGCCTCGACCAAAAGTGTGGCGAAGGTGCGCATGACGTTCTCGCTCTCGGCGTCACACACGAGTACGAGTACGACGAACGATGAGGGCGCGGAGAAACTGCGAGTGGGTCGTTGGAAGGACGCTGGAGTTGATCTCGCCGTCCTGCACGGTGGCTGTCGACGACGAGGAAAGAAGACCAGCTCGATCCTAAGGGCCAGCCCAACCTCGTCGTTCCCTAGATGGCTTTACACCGATGCAAGCAGGTGAGTATCCTGCCAGTGCGGGCAGGGGCCCAAATATGCCTATCGAGTGCTCATGGTCAAACAACGAAAGCGAGACGAGAATACAAAAACATACCGGATGATATTGCCCACAACAACCAGCCCGTGTGCACATAGACGAGCGGCGAACGCCTACGATCGTCCAGGCGATAGGAGCCTAGACAATACTTCGAGCAAGCCGCCAGCAGCATGGTAACTATGCGATGCGGAAAATAGGCGTAGCTCCGTAAAAGGTCGGTGTGGGCGAGATTGACGTCGGTGCTGGGCTCTCGCTGTGCATCGGGGCAGTGAAGGGATAGGTCGTGAATGATTGTCAAGTTACTTCAGTAGCCCACGCCACGGGAGAGTCCGGGCGCTGCCTAGCTGGACACCATCCGATTGAGCGCAGGGCAGGAGAACGGTCCTCTTTCGACTGAGAACGGGGAACAAGCGACAGCCCCTTGCAATGGATCAGAACCCACGGTCCTCTGCGACGTTCGAACGGATCTTGAGGCAAGCTCGCTCATGAAGAAAGCATTCCGTACTTCGGACACGCCGCACCCGACTGCATACGCAAACAACTTTTGAGGGCATCTTGATACCAGGTGGATATCATCCATACAATGGTTTCACTGCAAGAACATCGTCAATGAGGAAAAGGGGGGAAGAGGTGTGTACTCACTGGCAACGCGTCACGGCGTAAGCGCCAAATTAGAAGCACGAGGACGGCGGGGAGGACGAAGAAGACGAGAATGACGACGCTCCGGTACCGGAGGCTCCACGAGACGACTACCTGGGAGCGTCACTAGTCGACGAGTCGCTCGCGTAGTAAATGGACTATTTTGGACTTTTCAAAGCGAAAACTGCCGCGACGCATTTGTATTTCTACCTACGATGTACAGGACGTATTATACCGTATTTCTACTCATTTTCTGCGTTTTTTCTGACCCGTTTTCGTCCACGCTGAGACCGACGGCGACGAGGCACCTTTGCTCGCTGTCTGCCCAATTTGGGACGCTTATGTCATACATCCGAAAAGGGCAAGACCTCTCCTCGTCGTTGCCCACAACCAGCTCGGACGCTTGCTCGCCGTGCCTTGTACTCATCAGCGTAAGCGGCAGTGGCTGTCATTTCCATATCAAGGTGCCTCTCATTAGAGGCTTTATTACAAAACATATTGACCTCTCATTAGAGGTCGTATTATAAAACACCGCCAGTATCTGGTGTGGCACCATCATCGAACATCTTGTTCGTCAAGACGCCGACGATTGAATCTTTGATTCTGAGATCCTTGGAGGTCTTATTGTGGTCTCGAATTCTCTCGATGTCGACGCGATGAATTTGGGACCCCTGTTGACATGACAACTCCGACCTACGATGCTAGCAGCTCGAATCAAGGTTCTCTTGCCTTGTGGCTCTTTAGCAACGCAACTTCCACCAAACAGTTTCCCTGAACTCTTCTATCTTTGCTATCCTTTCAAGCTGGATACACGGACCTCGCTGGGTCAAATTTAGTGCTAGACTGATACTATAGAACAATTTCTCTGCTCAGGCTCCAACTCATATCAAAATCATGTTCTGAGTGCGCTTCGCTTCACAGGATCTTCGAATATAACGCGATGCACTCCGTGGCAGGAACAACAACAGCATGTTTTCTCCCCGTCATCTGCTACGCTCTATTCAATCCTTTCAATTAGGATATAACCCCTGGCCGCAGCATCGTAAAATCTCCCACCTGTTGCTAACTACATACTTGCTTATGCTGTTTCAGCATATCCTGGCCGCTGGACGACACCGACAGTTATCTTTTTATTTGCACTTCTTACAGCCTTCATCACATGCATCAATGGTGAGCCGTTTTCTCTGTATGATCTCGCGCCCAAAACGAATATTTCCGCTAGTTCCCCTCTCCGCTTATGAGTTCATAGAGGAGGTGACTTACCGACCAAACGACACGCTTCCTGCTCTTCCCCTCAGTCGCTGGCTTCCTTCTCTGCTCCAGCCCCCGACTAGTATTTCCTTTCAGCCTCAAGTACTCACCGTTGGCGATACTCTCCAGCTCAACAACTCGCTCCTTAATTTCACCTTGACTGGTGCATACGATCGCACAAACGGTGGTGCTCCCGTCTCAACCTTCTCATATTTCAATAACCCGTTCTCTGGATGCGACATCGTATGCACTGCTTTATCTGCAAAGCTATCCGTCAAACCTGACCGTCCCACAGAGCAACATGTCGATCTATTTCAATATTCCCGGAGCGAAAGATCTGCCCGCGTCAGAGTATGCAACGGTGCGTCTGCGATAGTCAGCATTGCATCTGGCTCATAGTGCACAGCTCTGCGCCCAGATTGACTGCGACTTTCCCATGACTCGCTTGACGATGACCTGGGAACACGCCATATTCGAAGTCCAGCCCGTCCAGGACAACGTTCTCGATGATCTCTCCGCTTCTTTCCTGATAACTCTGGTCTGTGCTCACAGATACACATATCCTCGACCGACTAATCACTGCATTTATTCAGCTGGATATGCTGTACATCCATCCAATCATACACTTCACACTTCCTATGAAGCTGACCACTAACACAGGGGGGTGTACTTGGGCATTAATATGACCTCCGAAGGCGCAGAACAGAATGAATACACTGTCATCCCAGCATGTCTCAACCTGTCGAATCCCAATATAGACTCGGCATGCTTGAAAATACAACCACCTGAGTTTCGGGCGACATCCATTAAGTTGTTCTCAGAGGACGAAAACACGTACTATAATCAGACGGATGGCCACCTTTCCATTACAAAACTTGATTCAAAAGACGACGGATCCATTCAGATACCTGGCCAATCTGCCGATAACCCATCCTTGCCCGTTCCCCCGTTTCCCCATATGTGGTTCAATCCAGCAGACGTATCAGCAATCATACAAAACATGTTCCAAATGATGTTTCACTATCTTCGCCTGCAAATGGGTGTGGTTCATCCTAACTTGATTTACGCGTCAGCAGAGATGTACAATCGCAGCATATTGCCTGTAGGCCCGCCTCCAGCATGGTCAGGCCTCTTGGAGCACTTCGCAATATTCAACAGATCACGGACTGCCATGGCAAATGAAACATATTTTGCGCAAATGCAAGAAATTGTGCACTTGTACAATACCTCGGACCCAGTACCTGTCATGGAATATTCAAGGACAGTACCAAAGCTTAAGCCGCTTGGTTCCGCAATTACAAGTGTCTTTGTCTCAACATTTGCCATGCTCTCGACGATCTGGGCCGTCTTCTCACTCCTAGCCGGAGCGCTTGCGAAGATGTACGCGGGTAAGCTTCTGCTCTTGTTTTAATTCCATTGATATGGTAGTTGATGTCACTTACTCATCAGACCGTCGGGAAACCAAAAGAGGAAAAGGGTTGAAAGACGAAGCCGAGGCGGACTTCAGAGTCGAGGAACAAGCCTTGAGCGAGCATGGTCGGTTTCTGAACGGTTCGTCATCTCTGCGAGTCTTCGAAATTGAAAAAAAAAAACTAAAAATGTGTTTTGAGATTCTACGTCGGACGCATTACAAGACGAAATGGAGTCCATGAAACATCGCCTGAAGCTGC
Source organism: Favolaschia claudopus (assembly GCA_037176885.1). NCBI lineage: Eukaryota > Fungi > Basidiomycota > Agaricomycetes > Agaricales > Mycenaceae > Favolaschia > Favolaschia claudopus. Next base: position 848,822 of record JAWWNJ010000041.1, on the reverse strand, counting down.
TCGAGTCATACATGAGGCAGATGCAACTGGCTTTCAGACGGCGCGGGGTCCCAGAGGAGGAAATCATCGGGGAGTACTAGACCCTGCCTAAAAAGGCAAACATATGCCCAAATCGGGACAGTCCCCGCATGTCCACCTCGAAATAAAGCGCGAAAAGTGTGTGAATGAATAGCAGAAATACAGGGATGCATGCGGAGGAGCAAGTACGGATGGGCAGACGAGTATTGAGCTGTATGAAGAAGCGTTTCAGAAAGTTACATAACACAAACCGTCTAATTGTATAGGTCGCGTAACATGTATGCCGCAGATTGCCTCGACAAAGGCAAATGAGCCCGATTCTCGACGTCCATCGCGCGTGGGTCTTGCGTTCGTCAAGGGTAGGAAAGAAGGGATAGAGGGCGGTAAGAGAGAGGAGCCGTCCACGCGCACAACGACGGGGGAAAGATGACGGGATTGCGAAGGGTGTGGGAGTTGTGTGGGAGCAAAAGGGGTGTACGATGCGGATGCTTTTCAGTTGTCCTAGTACTGTGATGACGGGGACAGTCGGCTATTCCAGCGCTAACGCCATTCACGGCTACTCGACACACCCGTGGGCCATCTCCGCCGCCACGGCTTCGTATGTCTTTCCGTCGCCCGTGCGGCCCACGCACGAGGTCCAAGTCGACGGTAAAAAGGGCTAGATCTAGATATTGATGACAGCGAGGAAAAGCGGCGCGCGAAGACCAGAGGCTACACGCCGAGATTGAAAAGGAGGGGGAAGTACGTCGAGGGACAGTGCGATGTACAGGACCACCGTACGACCATGACAAATTATCGCGGACGGCTGGATCCCATTCTCCAGACCTCCATTACGACCGGTCTCCGCCTGACGACCAAGCGCGCAGTCGGTAGGTAGATCTCCTCTGCAAATCGCCACGTCGCACAAAGACGTTTTTCCGAACTCAAAGCTCAGCGTCACCGACATGGCGATGAGCGCCGGGCCCATAGGTCGACCAACTGCCGGCACACCTTTGCATCAGACACCGACGCCCTTGCTTTAGCGGGCGTTTGCTAGAAGGAGAGACGTCATCCTCGAATGCCGCAGCTTTCTTCTCGCTGACTCGAAACATGGGGACACAGCGCGAGGTGTACTATAAGTCGGGTGGAAGTGCTCCGCCGAGCTGACAAGCGCATTTGGGGTAGTTCTCGACAGGTGGGGAGCGAGGGTGCCTGACCAGCGACAACGGATGACGTTACAGGCAGGAGAAAGGGGTAAACGGCGCGCCGTCGGGGCCGAGGATGAAAGCATGGGGCTTCTCATCGACGGTGACAGGAACCGCTTCCAGCCGTAGACGGCAATATTTTATAAAAAGAGACGCTAGTTACCAATGCATGAGTTTTTAAAAAAAACCAGTAGCTCACCGGGGATCTTTTATAAAAGACTACAAGAGAGATCCCTCCTACCTAATGCGGTAGGCTACAGGCGGCGGCGTCGTTGGCGCGTTTGTCGGCGCGCCGAAAGAGCGAGTGGCTGTGTTGCGCGCCGCCCTCCGCTCCCCACCAAAATGGGGTTCGGCTGCGGCCGTTTCTGGACCGTAATATAGTGGGAAAATGGGGTCAGTCTAAACAGTAGGGATGTCAAGTGCTACTTACCAGCGCTTTCTTGTTGATATAAGCTCTACGACGAACGGTGGACGGGGGAGTAGCAGGATTTGTGCACAGATTTGGTGGGCGGGATGGCTGATGGGATTGATGGTTTGATGAATGCTGTAATTTGTTGATTGCATCAACACTTCACCTCTCTTTATTCCCCTCGGTTGCCTTCGTTCTCCCGCCGTTCTGCTGAGACTCAGAGCCTATAAATTATGTCACTGCATACATGGTACCTTCAATAGCCGATTTGACCGCTTCCGGAGCTCTTCAGACCCGCTGTTTGTGATTTTGCTTCCTATCCGGAATCTTCCGGATCCCTCCCGGGGCCTCAATAAATTCTGGGCTTGATGCAACGGTGAGTGGACGACCTATGCAGTCATCTTTCCAGTTCCCATGCTCCTGCTTGGCCCCTTATTGTTTCTTAGGCACTCGATTTCGTTGGTTCGGTAATATCGGACCGTTGCTCCGAGCGTCCGAATATCCACAAAAAACTTTGAACCTCGAAACTACACTCCAGGTTAGGCCCATTGGTACCCCTCCATTTCATAGAGAAAAGATATAAGCACGCAATACTCTGAGACTATAGGGCTACACAGAGAAGTAAATATTCTATACGCCAGATTCCGTCGCTAACCGGTCGAAACATTCACTAAGTGGTCGAAACACTCGCGTTCAGTGATTTGCGTTCCCGAGACAGCTCAGAAAAGTCCCACAAAATCGTGGGATGTAGAGGAGGCATCTACAAACATCATTTGTCAAAACTGTGGCACGGGAATGAGTGTGAGTCCCGCAATACTTCTGAGATTTAACATGAACAAGTCATTTCTCAAATTACAGTGCAAAACCTTGTTACACTAGAGTTCGATTTTGGTCCCGTTTGCACATTTCCATTCAGATTACTATTGGACCCCAGGTCAGTCGATATATTTGGACTTCTACATCACTCTACTCGAGTTCTGAATCACATTTGGTGCCTCCAACATCCACCTGTCCCCGGAAATCGCGAAATATGGGGAAAAGATGAATTTTTTCAAACACATCGTACAGCTTTGAATCTTTACCATACTAAGATTATAGTGTGGAGGACTTCGAATCCGAATCATGAGATGAGAATATGGAGGGTGGGACGAGATATGAGACAATGATTTCACTTGTCACACCAGGCAGTTCAACAGCTACAGTGAAAGATTCCGCTAGAAAAACAGCCTGAAGCATCCATACTAAGTATGCATCTGCTATACTACCGACCTGAGCGGTTCAGATACATGCAGAAATCGTCAAGCCCTGAACTCACATTTTCAGTTGTTTCAGTGAAATCACGTCGAAAAAAATCCAATTCCCCTGTTTGAACCTCCATCTCTATATATATCAACAGTATAAACGTAGCAAACAAGTTAGAATTCATGAAGCTTTGCGGAGCATGCTGGGGAAACTCAATGTTGGATGTTTCGACCAGTTACGATGTGCTTGATGGAGAGAAGTAACGCCATCACATGTGTGACATTCTTGCTTCTAACCACCATCTCCGCCGCCGTCGACCACTCATTTGCAATTCTACACTCCACAACGATGAAAGCTTTCCTGAACTAAGACCTTTGACATCTGCCCAATTTCTGGCACTCCCAATCTACTGTTTCTTTGGCGCAACGTCTGTTATCGATGAATCATCGTGAAGCTTCAAGTAGCGCTTTTCGTGAGTCTTAGAGAACAGTTCCGCTCTTGATCTCGGCTTTCCATGGTGCGTCATGATTTTATACCTTTGCCTTTCTTTTCTAACTTTCCTTACCCGTTGATTTGAAGGCTACGGGTTGTAAGCTCGAGGTTACCCGGCCCATATTCGTGCCTAAATTGCGATGAATCAGTGCAGTATTAATGGAAGCAAGTGGTAAGACTCACCGGCTACTTCATACCCATCCGAGAAGCGCAAAGTCCACCCCTCTCTACGTTTTAGCAGCACCGCTGCCGCTATTCCTGTGTCTCTCGCAGACGACGACGTCCAGTAAACCTGCCGCATACTTCTTGCGCTTGGATTTTACGCCCCACTCCGATACTCTCAAAGCCGACATGCGCCGCCCGTATCTGCGTCCTCCGTTGCCGTTAGCATGGAACGATCCGGCACATCTGCTAGCTTCCGAGTACCATCTTTCGCCACCACTGACAGTGCCGTTCCCGACACCGCTACCACTACACTCATTGCACCATCCCGATTAACTCTTTCGTCCGTCCTCTTCCGCTAGCACCTCCCTTTCTCACCTCGTCCCACTCTCCGCACCATACCCGGCACAGAATCCATCCCTCACGCCGCAGCGCTCACCGCCCTTCCATTTCTCCCGCACAACCAAACTTGCACGTACCGCTGCGTCCCTGGCTGATGCTCTCCCCGCAATCCCACGTCTTCCCTCCCTGACTTGAATGACCAACGACGAATCGAGCGAGCTGCTGCCGTGCCGGCGACTGGGCCACAGCGCTACAGCCCGCTGCTTCCCAGCCGGAGACGAGCTCGGAGCGCAGGTGCTGTCCGCGAGATAAACGGAGAGCCGCACGCGCGCCAGCTGTCCCGCGTTTCTCCTGGCGACGCACACGCTAGTTTGGCGGCTATGGAAGACGCACCCGTCGGGTTCCGATCGCGCTTGTAGACATGCAGCGCCGATCGGCCTCCTTCGGTCGCGCTTCATGCTCGCGAAATCGTTACGGGCTCGTACTCGCTGTAGCTTTTGAGCTCCCTAGGTATTTGTTGTGACTCTTGCGTCACAGAAAGCCCAGCGCTCGCGGGCTGCCATCGCGTGCGCCGCTCTATGCACTCATGCTATGCACCTTAGCTGCGCTCTCCATCCAGCTAAGCTTTCTGACGCGCCGCTCGTTCTACGCTCGTGAAGTTGTGAGCTGGCTCCATCGACAACACCGTACTTTAGGCATCAAACCACCACAGCAGTAGATCCTTACTGAATTGATATCTCTATATTTCATTGTTCTCCTTGTCGGTACACAGGCAGGACGTAGAATAATGAGATTTTATGTCGACAATAATTGCCTGATTCGGAAACATCTTGAGTTTGTAACAGACATCAACAATGATGGCGGCCTTGAAGGAGGCAGTCAAACCCTGACAAACACGTCCTCGTCGTCGACGACGATCAGCACCCTTTGATCGCTGTGCGGACAGCGACCAGGCACTACCCTACGACGTTGACTTCCGTTTTTGGTATGCTCCGGGCTCTTGTAGTCTTTTATAAAAGACCCCCGGTAAGCTACTGGTTTTTTTTAAAAACTCATGAAATGGTAACGAGCGTGTTTTTTATAAAATACTGCCAGCTGCTGGTGCCGCTTCACGCTATGGCTTGAGCTCATGCCGCTGGCGAATTCGAAGCTTTCAGCAGATAGATATAGGGGCTACCAGTCTTTGCACTGCTGGTTGCGGCAGGTCGTAAGCAAGCGCGTTGTCGCGTCATCCGGCGCACAGATTACAAGATGGAACAGTGTCCGTCCAGAGTAGCAAGCACCTTCTTTGATCAAGAGGGAACAGGCGCCTGGGCTAAGGTATCCAAGAACGATGAGTAAGAAAACAGAATGTATGTAAAGGAATTTGCACTGACGGAAATTAAGTGTAGTCGACCCCCATGTTACGAGTACTTTTAAGTAGTCGTTCTTTTCGTTTTTCAGGATGAGGAAGTCGAGATTTTGATTGCATCAGTGTCCGCATTTCAGCTTGTAAGGAAAACGCGTTTTTCTCCCACGAATTTGATGATACATCTGATGACATCTGATTTAGAATCCAGGGCATTGGTACCCGCAAAACCCACGTCGCGCGTCTCGAGCGAGCTTTGAGCCTGGAAGTTCAATCAGAATAAATCTTCTGTTGTTACTTCTGAATCAATGTGGTGGTGACACCCTGGGCCAACAGATCGCAAATTCCTCAATTCTCGAAGTTGTCGCCGTCGTCCGGAATCCAACAAGAACCCAACTGTGAGCTCGAGTCGCGCTCAATTTCCTTGTTGTCCCGCAAAATCTAGTAGTCAAATGATAGAATTCATCTTCAGCTTTGGTTGAGTTTCAGCATCGCGTCTCGGAATCAAGTTTTCTAAGGTGAATTTCCGTTTTCCGTGGAAGCTATTCAAGTTGAATCAGTAGCTGAACAACATTTTCTTTAGTTCGAGCAATTCCGATCATAATTGACACTGTGAATAGTGAGTGCCCCTTTTTTGAAGGGAAATTAGTGCCCAAAGCACTCCAAATTACTTAGTGCGCGCCGGCGCTTATTGATTTTGGTTGAACCACTCATTTTTGAGTCGCGTACGTTCAATTTCGGCAAAATGCAATGTAATCAGGGTACTATGATACACATGCAAGCTAGAATAACACTGAGGAGCCGCGCACCGTTGTCGTCCATCGAAGGTTGGCTCATTGATCTGTTGCTGTCTGAATATATGCCTTAGGCTCCAGCTGACTCGGAAGAATCGATAACTCACTAGGTCAATGATCACCTGGGCAGTGGGCGACAAATTGTATCAAAATGTCCCCGGTAGTTGGCTTCAATCACATTTTGAGACATATATTAGACCCGCTTGTGAAGTTGGCACAGATATTTCACTTACGAATATGCACGTCCAACACTGACGCACATCACAGTTTTGTACCGCTCAGAGTCGCGTCAGCAGAGGGAAGAAGGTAAAATTACTGACACTGACTCGAGCTCGGGGTGTCCTTTTTGCCTCGAGAGCGCTCCTTCGCACAATCGAGTCTGATCGTAGTTTGACTCTGTTAGAATGCAAAGAAGAAAAGAGGAACACACCAAATAAACGCTATAGAAAGTGAGCATTGGAATCATATCTTGAATGAAGTGGAAGGTGTGGACATTGCAGCAGAATGAATGTAGGCATTACAAGGGATTATTTAGTAATAAAAAGGAAACAGAGAGCGTAGCGCATGCACCGATTCAGTCGCGCAGCGAACAAATTTTGCTTCAAGTTTGTCGACTTGACTTGACAAATTCGATGCATCTGGTTGTTGCGAACGCCGTGCAACTAACAGAACAAAAGAAAGCGGCCCTCAAATCAGCGCAGGAAAACCTTTGGTAATAATACAATGCACGCACCTGGATGGTGCGGAGCTGCAATCCTTGCTTGCGGGAAGCCGAAATCTCAGAGGACAAGACATTGAGCTTGTAGGTGGTTGGATCAACGGTGACGGCGACGGCCGTACCAAATTCGAATGCGAGGCTGAAAAGGAATTAGATACAGATTGGATGAGGGAAAGACTGGAGAGGCTGAAGAAAAAGGGGAGAAAGGAGAAGGGTGTGATGATCAAAGTTGGCAATGACTCGGAGGGACACATAGTTTGGGCAGAAAGGCATAAACAAAGTGAAAACCGGCCCAAACGAAAAGCAAAGATAGCGGCATACCTAGTGGTATTCTGTTATCAGATAAACGTAAACTTGAGACAGTGTATCTGAGCCTGCACATAGCATCAGCAAATCAACCTTCATGCGAAACAGGATTCCACACCGATGCCGGGTGCCCTTGTCCCTGGTTTAAGTCAACACGAAGCAGGGAGGCATCAGAAGCCAACCAACCAGGAGGAGTGAGCTCGGCAAATATTGGTCGGAGATGTGGTACTTAGTACTTGTGTGGTACTTAGTACTTGTGTGGTACTTAGTACTTGTGTGGTACTTAATCTAGGAGACGCTGCAATCTGTACGATATCGACGTGTTTTAGCGGGCTGGGACGCGTTGATAAGCCATATGGGTTGTCCGGGATCGGATATATGCGCTTCGGGGGACGGGACAAGCAGAACAATCCCAAGATGAAGGAAGACGGAAAGGAGGGGTGTGATACAGGTCACTGATGTCACACACCACATGACTGACGCGTCCAAGACGCGTCGCGTTTTTCGCTGAAGTTCAGATCGCACTGATACTCAGATTTGCGGAAGCCCGGGGATACTGATTGAAGGATTGCTGCGCAGGTTTGCACTTGCAGCCAGAACTTTCGAGTTGTTAAAAATAAAAAATAAAAAGTACGAGTCATGCCGCACGGAGTGGCGGCCCGCTTACCGCATGTTATACCCATGGCTGGAGGGCTCATATGCTCCAGTCCCCGAGAAGACAAAATCTTGGAATATGTTGCAGAAAATATCATAGCCAATTTCGAGCGAAATCTAGTGTTGACCGAGGCCCCGGGAAGCTCCTGCAAAGGATGGTCCCGAAAAGTGGCTTTTTCAGGGCCAAAATTCGCGAAACCCTTGTCCGAAAAGTGGCTTTTTGAGGCTCAAAATCCGCAAGCCTTGTCCGTAAAGTGCCTTTTTTAGGCCAAATTTGAAGGAAAATTGACCAAATCACGACATCTTCTGATTGCATCACCGGCACCGACGGCCGGTCAAATTTCACGTGATAAGGCTTGTCCGACAAGTGGCTTTTTGGGACAAAGTTCGCCAAAACGAGTGGCTTTTTGAGGCCAAAATCGCGGAATTTTCGGGACCATCCTTTGCAGGAGCTTCCCGGGGCCTGTTGACCGTGACGTTCGTTGGTCCTTTGGTCCCAAGAAAATTGTAATTGGCGGAATGACAGTTCACGAGCAAGCCAGTAGCAGGGATATGGGAGAGTATATGACGAGAATCTCAGTGAATTCAACAATCGTGTTCGAATCCGTCGTAAGTATGTGCTTATGAGCTTGGAGACGTCAACGTCGAGGAGAAGGTCACACCTGTGACAACGTGACACCGCTCAGCTCACTAACTCTCTTCACCATGAGCTCGAAATTGAAGACTTTTTTTCCTGGTCTTGGTCCTGTCTGGCTTTCAAAATCAAAACCCCAAATCTACGACCTGAGGCACGGTCTCCGGATTTGACTCGACTGAAATCTCTAACCATGTCTTCCTCTTCAATGTCAGACTTGTCACAAAATCGACGGAGCTCAGCAGTGTATGGTCCCACATCTTGTAACTACAGCTTATAGCATCGCCATACATGCGTACCCGACTCGATCAAGTTGGCGACGTCACTGTCGCCTTCGTGGCTGAGCGAGGATTCGGATGGTGGAGCTCGAGTACTGCGTCGTGGTGCGTCCGCTATCACTGCTCTCGCATAGTCACATACTTATCTTCACCTCAGTTGTGTTGCTCGTCGACTTCTCTGCCGCCACTCCAAGCCTCCTTCCGGCCACTGCTGCATTGAATCTACAACCCGACTATCAGCCAGGCGTGAAAGCTGCCGAACCGAACTCTCCGTACACATCACCATCCTTTCATGCTCGTCGGACGCCAAACATCCCCACAACGCGCTCGGCGCCCATTGTCACTTGCGCACGCCTGGATTTTCTTCGTGGGGTATGCTATGATACCGGCAGGGGTCATGGTTTCGTCTAACACCTTCATCCGTCTCTCCTCCATCATTGCCAGCGACACCAGCAGCCTCTCGACATCCGGCGAGAGCTTGAGAGGCACCGATAGCCTCTCCCTCTTCCTCCGCCATCGTATGCGTTTTTGAAGATCTGGGGGACTTCGACACATAAAATCGAATATACAGATAATCATGAATCCTTTTCTTTCCTTCGCGTTCCATTCAGGCCGCCCGTGCTTCGCCTATCTCATCTCCTTTCAATGACATGAGCGTTTGCGTCCCTGCGTCGCCTCGTGCTTCGTCACCACGATCTGCCGGCGCATATCGCCATGCACCCTGCATCCACGGCGGGGACCATTGTTTCCCTTCGTCCGTTTCTCCTTCGTCAACGCCAGCGACGACATCCGGCGAGTGTTTGAGAAGCACCAATTTACGAGTACTTTTAAGTAGTCGTTCTTTTCGTTTCTCAGGATGAGGAAGTCGAGATTTTGATTGCATCAGTGTCCGCATTTTAGATTGTAAGGAAAACGCGTTTTTCTCCCACGAATTTGATGATATATCTGTTGGCATCTGATTTGGGATCCAGAGGTATGGCGTCGGAAACCCGAACCGCTCTCAAGTCTCAATGCGAGCTGGTCGACGCGCAAGCGGCGACCGAGCGAGCTTTGAGCCTGGAAGCCCAAATTAGAATAATTATCATTCGCTGCTACCCCAACGCGGCACGACCCACAGCAGATCAAAAGTCGCCAAAGAGCATGGTACCAAGTACTATGTGTCTTGAGCTACCAGCTTCGTACGCGTCTTACCGGGACCGTCTTTCGTCTTTGAAATTGCCTCTTTCACAATCTTTGTCTTGGGATTCGGGGATGTCTTAGCAATGGAGGTACAATCTATTATTGAGTTCATTCAAGTTTTCACGGTAGAATTGCCAGTGATTGCACTCCGACAGAGTTTTGCGAGTGGATACAGGACAAATTACACCTAGCTCACCTCCTTGTCGCAAGAGCTGTTGTAAGAATATCGTGAAATGGAATCTGTGTCTTTTGATTCATCTGAAGTCTATCACGTTCTTGAGCAAGATTTGGTGGGTCTTCTTGTCCAAGACGGATGTCTTCCCCAAGTCAAATGAATCACTTAGCGAAAGACGTCCGTCATGGCTCAAGATCCGTCTTGTTAGTTTTTCACGTCCTTCCCAAAGCGCCAAAGACGTCAAAGACGAATATGTAGTTTTACTGATTAGTACTAAGTATCTTGAACTCTTTTAATCACCCTGCTTCGATGCGTTCACCACTTTCAAATAACTTTTCAAATTTTGCTCTCCAGCCTAAGTTAGTTCGAGTTTGTTCGAGAAATCATTGTTAACCATGAAAATGGGTTAGAGCTCCAAATGTAAAATCGTCGTAGTCCCTAATCCGACAACAACAAAACAAAAAAGTGCGAGTCCTGCCGCACGGAGTGGCGGCCCACTTACCGCATGCGAAGCGCTGAAGAGCGCGCGAGAGCGCGCGCGCGTTGGCCTCCTCGGATGAGGGCGAGGGGTTGATGGGGTGAATGAATGATAATTGGTAGTCAAAATTAAGTAAGAAGTTGTAGAGTATAGAAGTAAGCTTAGAGGAGACGAGATACGAAGACCTGAAATGAAATAGATGGAATTGCTTCACGATCTTATTAGCTGGGTCGAGCGCTCAGAACCAAGGTGTCTTCATAGGTGATTACGCATGACCTCAGGCCTTTATCCGTCACTGATAGTAACATCACACTCGAGTGACTCTTACTCTCACCACCATGTCGGAGGCAGAGAACCGTCCCGCCCTCCCCCTCCCATTTGAACTGATTTCCCTGATATTCATTTTCTGCCTCCCACTTCATCGACGGGTTTCCCCGCATCCTCACAAGTCCCCACTTAATTTGGCCAATGTCTGCAGGCAATGGCGTGAAGTCGCCTTGGGCATCCCGGAGCTGTGGACCTCTATGTTTTTGCAGGTCGATGAGCCGTTTTATGGCGTAGCGGATCTTTTCGACTCTAGCTTCGATAAACAACATCCGTTTGTCGCTCTCATGAGCCTCTGGTTCGCCCGCACATCAGGACGCCCCTTGTCGATTTCTTTGTCTTGCACTAGGGATAGCTGTCTTCCGAAAGGCTTACTCGATGTTATGGCAGTCTACTGTGGTCAATGGGGTCGGATCGAACTAGTCGTATCAGAAGATGACTTCCTTGCGTTCAATAACATAACGGGTCCTTTCCCTTGCCTGTCCTCCCTCACTGTCAGAATCACGGACGGAGGCCCATCATTCTCAGAGCTCCGCATCGCCTCTATCCAGGAATCTCCCCAGCTAAAAGCACTGCAGCTCCCAGGGTGCGTCTATACGTCACATGCGCCTGAGAGCCTTGGAATATTGCCCCGCGGTTTGACTGCAGCACGCGTATTCTGCGTAGCAAGCCCGTTCCACACACCCAATATTCTTGTAACACCCACTTTCGGACCGCTTCTACGTCACTTGCCTCGACTTCTCCATCTCGACTTATACGTACATCTTCTTCCCGTGACTCCACCCAGTGCGAGGGAGAAAGCGCGTCTTTTAACCCTTCGACTGAATGAGGAAAATGCTTTGGATTTCCTGGACGTCCCTACCCTGCAGTTCCTGCATACGACTCTCACGGGGAACACCAGTCTTCCTAACTTCATCGCTCACTCTCAATGTCGACTCACCACTTTGAGTATTGAAATAGCGAACAGCCTGAATCAAGAGGCGCTTGCCGCTATTTTTGGCGCCGTGCCAGGACTGCGCACACTCGTTGTCGCAGTTGTATCTCCCGATCGCCGGAGCGCAATAACGCGATGCGAAGCACTTTTCGACATCCGTCTCGTTCCGCAGCTGCGAAATCTGATCATTGAAGAGCGGGCCACTTCCCCGGGGTACGACCGGTGGGCGGATCTGCTGGAACTGCGTACGGGAATGGAGTACGCGCAGCTGTATGTCCACACCCCACCAGGACCGTTGAATTACCCCGTTGTCCTACCTTGGCGCGAGATTGAAGCACGATGCGCGGTACTGGCGGCGGGTGGGATGAAACCTCATGTTGTAGTAGGAGAGTATACATGGCCCTCAAATGCTAAAGATGAGGACCCCGTAGGGGATTTAGGTATGTCCGTCGTTTGAAGAGCAACTCTTTTGCTCATTTGCTTCTTACTCAGATTTCGGATTTACTATACCGCGAGAAATACGACCTTATCACTTCTCACCTTTCTAATATCCTTCATTTGCGCGATGTTCAACGGAATACGATCCGATTCTACGTACCAATCTTGTCGACGTCGTCATTGAATTGTATTGCGATGTGCTGCTTATTTTGCTATCGGCAATGGCCGAGGCAATCAGAGAGATATACTCTATCGTCGGATGAATGAGATTGTACCAGTGAGGGCGCGCGGCGACGACGTTCAGCGAGACGTTGTCACAAAACCACGCAACACGAGAGCGGAATTCGCACGAAGAAATGACGAATCAGCCATGCAGAAGATAGTCACAGCAAAAATGTCCGGCGAGTTACATAGTCCAAAATGGTTCGCCAAGGACATCATGGACGATCTAGATCTAGCATTACCGTTATACTGACGAGGTTTCCGTGTTTTCTCGCGATGAAGATGAACTGCCAACGCGCAACGGTCGCGTCGGGCGCAATTTGAACGGGGTGAACGGCCGCGCATTGACCGTCATCGTAGTGGATTGACGCGCTCTCGCAGCGTGCAGCTCGCATCCGCTGCGATACACGCCGTAGGATATTAATCCAACTTCATGAGAAGAATTAGATGTACACGAAGAAAATGTCGAGGATGTTGGGGACGCACGGGTGATAATTAGGGCGAATGGTAATGTCATATCGAGCCCTATCACGAAGCATTTGGGGGACAGGAAGCGCCTACGCGCGCATTTGGAGAGTGTTATTGTTATGTCGGATTCCACCGTTAGTGGTACCAGCATTACTGAACAGGAATAGAGGGATAAATCAGAAGGAAGACAAGGCAAGGGGAGCAAAGACGCACGGGAAATCGTCCAACATACAGCGAGGAAGTTCACAAAGACGTATTCCTTGTTGAGGCGCGAGAGAGGGTCGTTTTCTCGATGATTTGAGTCCGGAATCCTGGGTCGTACGGTCACCTTCGTTCAGTTCGCTGAATCAGCTTGGAGCCGAGTAACGCACAATATAAACATGATATAGAATGTGGCGAGGGAATAGAGAATTGCGATGAACTGGGAATATCCTGCGGCACGCCCGTTATGTCTTCTGCTCTAGCGAAAGCGGGAAATCACTCGTACGAGCATCCTCAATGTCGTATACGAAGACTGTGGCTAACGCCGATGCGAGGTGGGCCAAGGAGAGTGTGTAGACCAGTCCTGCTGAGGTTCAACCAGGTATACATGGAAATCGAATGGAACTGGCGAACGATAGAGGAATGCTGGTGAGCTGGACATGGTGGAACGGGGGAGGAGGTCCGAGTCCGCAGCAGTGATAAGGCCATTAGGCAATACCGGCAAGCAACTCCGCCGCCGGCCCGGCTTATGAGCTGACGAAATGAGACCCACGTAAGCGGTTGAACATGTTGAACTTTGAATTAACGGGGATCTAGAATTCGAACTAGTGTGAAAGAATTGGTTTGAAAGTGTAACGATACAGTACAATGAACGGATATATACAAGATAAATATCAGAGGTGGAATGAAAAGCGGCTACTGCGAATACCTAACATGAGCTCGTGCGTACGCAGCTTCCTCTTCCCCCTGCATCGCACGAGTACCTTCGGTAAGGAGTTCAATATCACCAGCAGAATATAAAGATGAGCCTGATCGTACCGGAGATGGGGAAGACTGCGCTTAGCATTCTCATGGCCGTCAGAATGATATTCAATTCTCGCTCAATGATATGCATGGGATACATCGTCGAGTCCCCAATCTGCTGCCCGGAAAAGCCCATCATGCGAATGTAAGCTCGGCAAGTGGTAGTCCAGCATGCCTATAGATCATGAATAGGGTTTTCAGCAAGATATCCAATACGTACACTGAGAATCGGGTCGAGATATTCATAGTCTCCGGGGTTAAGTTGCCGTATGAGTGCAAGAATCGAGTTTCCGGCGTGAAGCTCCTCGCGTCCGGGTGTTTCGTGATACAAATGAAGCACCGATACATGCATCATTGTATGCACAGCGAACAGATCGACGTCGATAAGCGGTGCCTCGGTGCGCCATGATTCGTACCCCACGAACATTGGCAAGTTGTGCGAGAATTGTTGAAGAGAGAGTTGAGTGGAGCGATAATTTGCCCAATACTCGTCATTCCTTCTGGGTGCTAATAATACTGTATGAGATTGAGGAATTTAAAGGCGATGCACCCACAAGAACCCAGTCTATACGTGAGCTCGTATAAAGCGACTGCTTTGGCACGTAACGACGGCATATATATAGCGTCAAGATCCAGAGTGAGCATCGGCTGATGTTCGAAAAGAGCTCCGATAGTGTTCGAACTTGTCCGACCGATAGACGACTGCAAAAGCATTAGCACAAATCGGACGGCTCACGAAATTAACGTTGAAACAACCAGTTCCTCTTCAATTCGCGACTCAGGCATCGGCCACGGAGTTGAAATGCGAAGCTCAGGGTTATCACTATCGGGAAGAGCTACAGGCACTCCATTGGCGACGGCCCAACATCGATCGACTGTGAATACCTGCCAAAACGCCGATATACAATCGGCCAATTTCGTGCGTTGTTGAGCGGCTGGGATAGAAAAATCTTGAGCCAGAGGCTCTGAGATGCCTTGACGGGGGAGAATTTGATGCAAGTGGAGATCAACAGCGAGCCGGGCGGCGGAGAATAGATGAGTGTAGCCTTGGACTGTGCGACCATTCATGTAGAGATAAACTGAAAGAAGACATGAAGCTTGAACGATGTCGACAAGGCGATCTGAATCCCGAAGCGCCACGGAAATTTCCTCGAGGGTTCGCGCAAAGAATACGGACCCGAGCCAAGCAGAATGGGGCGAATGCGAAAAATGGCAGCCGAGGAGGTAGATAGCGTTCATGAGTGCGGGATGCGGCACGGAATCAGCCGTTTGTGTGTTGGATAACGAAAACCGTTCCGTTTGTCCGTTAAATCCGCATTGATGTCGGTGAGTAATGAAAATATCCAGACTGTACAAAACATGGGAAATGAGATGAACGCCGACCACAAAAAAAAACATAGAAAAAATAGACCGGTCTCACACGCACAAATTCCTTCTGTTCTCGTATGCCCAGGGATCTTGAGGATCCAGAGACAGATGCGCGGGCGACGTTGGTATGGGTCCGTGATTATAATCTTCAGAACCAGGATAATTTTCGAATCCGAAGGGCACTGCTCTGCTCTCGACTGATGAGTGCGGGGTGGTTCGAAAATGAAGAAATTCCGCGTCAAATTGGGAGGAGGGCATCGGTCCGCGGGCAGAACCAGGCTCCAGTTCTCCCAGGCGCTGCTGTAACAGAGATAATCTCTCTTCTAGTCTTTCGGTACGACTCTTCTGCTTCTCATCATGGTATTGGCACTCTGGAATCCTATTAGTTTGCTTGCACTGGGTGCACAATGGTCGTAATCCGTCGCATTTCTGCGATATTTTTAACGGAAGAAACCGACAAAGAGAAACAAGATGGACGGACCAGTTTTCTTCTCCTATTTTGTGATCTATCCGTTAGCTATGGTCGAATTCAACCTCACAAAAATTACGCACCGGCAGCACAAGCAAGCTGAACCTCGTTTCAGCTGGACTCTAGACGAAGAGGGCTTGCGACTTGACATCGCGACGGACACACTCAAGTCTCAGCGCCAAGATTTTAAGAAATCATACATGCCAAATGGTGTTGACGCAAAAGCCGATTTGCGAGCTAGGTCTACCGCCGTATTGAGGCATACTCCAGGTTTATATTGCTCCGATTCACCGATTTTCCGGGTAAACCTATGGACTAGGCATTAGTATATGGTAGAATAGATGACACACCATACAAGATCACCAAATTCGGAGCATGCTCAGACTGTGGAAAACCACGATGAAGTATCGCTCAGTATCGTCCTTCTGCATCGTGATTCGTTCTTGAGCCTTTTTGCCGCATGTGTCCAGGGTAGAATCAAGAAGCCGGCGAAACTCACCATACACAAACGAGAAGTAACGCTTGCGACGCACCACTGGCATACCCAACGTTTCACCGTTACCGGTTTCGAGGAAAAGGTCGGAGCCGGAGATGGCTGATGTTGGGCTGATGAGTCCAACCTGTCTCACGCTCCTCTTCGCCCCGGCAAAAGCCGGCGGAGTTTGATTCATTTTGCAACAGCAGATAACAATCCTTTTGGATCGTTGGGTCGCGTCTTTGCTTCTTGAACATAAACAAGTTGCGGTATACCGTGTTTAGCAGATGCTGTGTGGTATTCAAGTTTACTATTTATGCTGATCCATTGACAATGAAGGTGAGGGTGCCACACTAAACTCAACGAACACAAAATGAATTTTTCGCACTCATTGATGAGTTGGAGGTATACTCTGCATGTTCGGCGATTCACGGTAGCCTGAGACAACTAAGCTTAGAACTTGCCAGAATTGCTCGCGAATCCACATGATAGATAACCCAAGACTTGATGGCCATGAGGATTGAAGGGTTCCAAGTATCCGCTATACGTTTTGTTGTGAATTAGACGTGCCGGCTATTCGCATTTTCGGAATGGAGTCGGAACAATCGAGTGCTCATACTATGCGTGAGATGAGATGTGAATCCTACCTGAAACTACACGTTCTTACGTAAGACCGCAAACAATTTTACCGAAGTCTAACTTCCTCCCTAATCGATTTAAATTGGTTCCGTCCCGTTCACCCGGGAGCGCCCACAAATTACAGCGTCGTTTCGTCAACGTTGAGTATCAGCACGGTAAGATATGTAATGATCTCCACGAATGACGCTGCCGGAACATCTATGGGAACAATTCAGTTTATAAGAGTTCAAGCAAGGAGATCCTGAAATACATACGCTCATTGACCGTATGTATTCCGCCCATACCACGCCCGATCATGTTGCGGTGTCCGTAGCGGAAGATGTGCTTTGAGAGCGGCCAATAATATTTCGTATCTTTGATGTGATGTATGAAAATTATCAAGAAGACTTGCCAGGAGATAGGAGTGGATGGGGAGTTTACATACCTGTATTACCCGTCATCATTCCGGGCGCGACATAGACATCATCTTTTGTGGAGCCTGTCTGGCGGGCGGTACGAATTGAGCCGGCCAAGATTTGAAAGGGATTTGCGTCAATTGGAGATATGGGAGCAGGTTCGAGGTGAATGGGCGCGTGGATCAATACAGAGCCGTAAGTCGGTGTGTCCGCTGGTGTCAAGGGTTCTCCGTATGCGGTGACGGATAGGTTGTACTTTTCGGCGAGGTCCATTACGAGGGAGGAATCGCGAGAGAGGGTCGCGTTCACTGAACTTCATGAGCGAGTTCCCAATCAGTGCACTTGGATGGATGAACTCGGAGAAGCAAATTGACCTCTGGGTTGCGATACGGTGGTTTACAACAGTCTGTGAATAATGTGGGCGGATATTCATGGAGGCCGTAATCCCTACCATCGCTTGTTCTGGTAACGCGTTACTCTTCACGCCGCCGTTGACGATGTCGACCGCAAGTGTAGTTCCAACCAAAGCCTTCAGCATCGTATCCTGCAATAAATATTCTGCAGCCTTTTTCAAATGCTTCGCACTTCCCCGTCGCGCCGCTCGCCGAATAGACCGTTTCACGTCACGCGGCATACCAGGTCCATGCGCAGCGAAACACTGTGCCATTTCGAACAGTGGAGTGTCCACAGCGAGCTCGGGCTTTGGGGCGTTGAGTTCCAGATGCACGATGATTGCGGCGAGGATGCCAATACTTGTGTGTTTGGGAGGTACACTGTATCATCTGAGACAACGGTTCGAAGAACAAACCTCTCTGAGATTACCTTGAGTGCCCACCTGGAGTCTTGACTTCTACTTCGACGTTTGCAGAGCCTTTCTCCGCGATACCTGGGACTGCGAAGATTGCACCGTAATTTTCCGAATAGCCGGCTAAATGAAAACAAAATTCAGCCCGTCTCATTTTTGGGGACTTGGAAAGCCATACAGCCCTCATCGACGATCATAGCGATTGAATCGGGACCAAGCCTTTCCAGCAGCGTTGAGGCAAGATGTCGAGCGCCCTGAAAATGAGCGGTGTCAGAAAATTATTTACTGTAGCAAGCAAAACATACCTCTGGTCCGCCAGCTCTTCGTCGAATCCAAAGGAGAGAATGACTGTACGTGTCGGGGTGAAGTTGTGTTCGAGGAGCACTTCTATTGCAGTCCTAATTCGAGTTAGGTTTAATCATAAAATTATTCAGGGAGATACATCATCCCGATGACACCGCTCTTGTCGTCCGAGCTCCCGCGTCCCCAAATATTCTCCCCTGTATTTCAACTTATTGAGTGGATAATTCAGAGTAAGATCGGAGAGACCACAGACCGTCGTAATGGCCTGAATACGGTGGATGAGTCCATTGGTCGACACTCGAAGCTGCTACGGGAACAACGTCTGTGGAAGATTTAGTGGGCTGGAGACAGAAATAAAAAAATTGAGTATGAGCGAACCGTAATGTCCCATAAGAAGGAGAGGCTTCAGAGAGGAGACCGATCCTTCCCAGATATAGAGCAGTCCATATGTATTAACCCTCTCCAACTTCAACGTGGAGTGTCTACGGATAATACATATATATAGACTGTATTAGCCTGTCCACCCCAGCACTGGACTGAACAACTCACACTAGAGGGAAAGCTTTCTCTAAATGATCCACGAATGGGCCTCTTGATTCCCAACGAGCATCTTCTCCGACAGGACCCATCGAATCGAATGTTTCGGTTGGAATCTGAACTGCGTTGCTCAGTTGAGCGATCGCTCGTTTGAGAAAGGTGTCAGAAGAGTGTAGAGCAGTGATGTTTTCCCATAGAACAGAGTTCCGCTGCGGCGCAAGAGGTTTCGCTTGGGGGCACATCTTGGTATCCTTATCGACCCAGGCATCCGGGAACGAAAAGGGAGCAGACGCAGAAACATTCCATGGCAGAAGCCGACCAGAGAAACCGTAGATCGTAGCAGCAAGGAGCAAGGCGGTTGCAATGAGAGGCCATCTGGGACGTGCAGACTGAGCTACTGAAGCTTGAAAGGGCCCGGGGCACGCTTTCACCATGGTGGGAAGGAACAAAGTAAGTAGTGAGTGAGTTCGCCGGGGCGACATAACTTCGGCTAATTGATGATAACTCCGACGGTTTGATGGCGTTCTCCAGCGTTCTCCGCGCTACAAAATGGAGATTTTCGATGGATTCACTGCTGTTCCACTACAATTGACTAACAAGAGGCGCTCATAAGCCCTCCTCTGAACCTGTTTTCCGATGAATCAAATTGAATTCTACATCTTCGAATGTGCATCCCGCGATTCTGACAGTTTGACGACATGTTGACTGTTCTCAAGGGTTCAACGAGAGCCCATGACTCTCTAGAGGCTTGTAAATTTATCTATCCAGTTATTTAACGGGCGCATGGTTACGAGTACTTTTAAGTAGTCGTTCTTTTCGTTTTTCAGGATGAGGAAGTCGAGATTTTGATTGCATCAGTGTCCGCATTTCAGCTTGTAAGGAAAACGCGTTTTTCTCCCACGAATTTGATGATACATCTGATGACATCTGATTTAGAATCCAGGGCATTGGTACCCGCAAAACCCACGTCGCGCGTCTCGAGCGAGCTTTGAGCCTGGAAGTTCAATCAGAATAAATCTTCTGTTGTTACTTCTGAATCAATGTGGTGGTGACACCCTGGGCCAACAGATCGCAAATTCCTCAATTCTCGAAGTTGTCGCCGTCGTCCGGAATCCAACAAGAACCCAACTGTGAGCTCGAGTCGCGCTCAATTTCCTTGTTGTCCCGCAAAATCTAGTAGTCAAATGATAGAATTCATCTTCAGCTTTGGTTGAGTTTCAGCATCGCGTCTCGGAATCAAGTTTTCTAAGGTGAATTTCCGTTTTCCGTGGAAGCTATTCAAGTTGAATCAGTAGCTGAACAACATTTTCTTTAGTTCGAGCAATTCCGATCATAATTGACACTGTGAATAGTGAGTGCCCCTTTTTTGAAGGGAAATTAGTGCCCAAAGCACTCCAAATTACTTAGTGCGCGCCGGCGCTTATTGATTTTGGTTGAACCACTCATTTTTGAGTCGCGTACGTTCAATTTCGGCAAAATGCAATGTAATCAGGGTACTATGATACACATGCAAGCTAGAATAACACTGAGGAGCCGCGCACCGTTGTCGTCCATCGAAGGTTGGCTCATTGATCTGTTGCTGTCTGAATATATGCCTTAGGCTCCAGCTGACTCGGAAGAATCGATAACTCACTAGGTCAATGATCACCTGGGCAGTGGGCGACAAATTGTATCAAAATGTCCCCGGTAGTTGGCTTCAATCACATTTTGAGACATATATTAGACCCGCTTGTGAAGTTGGCACAGATATTTCACTTACGAATATGCACGTCCAACACTGACGCACATCACAGTTTTGTACCGCTCAGAGTCGCGTCAGCAGAGGGAAGAAGGTAAAATTACTGACACTGACTCGAGCTCGGGGTGTCCTTTTTGCCTCGAGAGCGCTCCTTCGCACAATCGAGTCTGATCGTAGTTTGACTCTGTTAGAATGCAAAGAAGAAAAGAGGAACACACCAAATAAACGCTATAGAAAGTGAGCATTGGAATCATATCTTGAATGAAGTGGAAGGTGTGGACATTGCAGCAGAATGAATGTAGGCATTACAAGGGATTATTTAGTAATAAAAAGGAAACAGAGAGCGTAGCGCATGCACCGATTCAGTCGCGCAGCGAACAAATTTTGCTTCAAGTTTGTCGACTTGACTTGACAAATTCGATGCATCTGGTTGTTGCGAACGCCGTGCAACTAACAGAACAAAAGAAAGCGGCCCTCAAATCAGCGCAGGAAAACCTTTGGTAATAATACAATGCACGCACCTGGATGGTGCGGAGCTGCAATCCTTGCTTGCGGGAAGCCGAAATCTCAGAGGACAAGACATTGAGCTTGTAGGTGGTTGGATCAACGGTGACGGCGACGGCCGTACCAAATTCGAATGCGAGGCTGAAAAGGAATTAGATACAGATTGGATGAGGGAAAGACTGGAGAGGCTGAAGAAAAAGGGGAGAAAGGAGAAGGGTGTGATGATCAAAGTTGGCAATGACTCGGAGGGACACATAGTTTGGGCAGAAAGGCATAAACAAAGTGAAAACCGGCCCAAACGAAAAGCAAAGATAGCGGCATACCTAGTGGTATTCTGTTATCAGATAAACGTAAACTTGAGACAGTGTATCTGAGCCTGCACATAGCATCAGCAAATCAACCTTCATGCGAAACAGGATTCCACACCGATGCCGGGTGCCCTTGTCCCTGGTTTAAGTCAACACGAAGCAGGGAGGCATCAGAAGCCAACCAACCAGGAGGAGTGAGCTCGGCAAATATTGGTCGGAGATGTGGTACTTAGTACTTGTGTGGTACTTAGTACTTGTGTGGTACTTAATCTAGGAGACGCTGCAATCTGTACGATATCGACGTGTTTTAGCGGGCTGGGACGCGTTGATAAGCCATATGGGTTGTCCGGGATCGGATATATGCGCTTCGGGGGACGGGACAAGCAGAACAATCCCAAGATGAAGGAAGACGGAAAGGAGGGGTGTGATACAGGTCACTGATGTCACACACCACATGACTGACGCGTCCAAGACGCGTCGCGTTTTTCGCTGAAGTTCAGATCGCACTGATACTCAGATTTGCGGAAGCCCGGGGATACTGATTGAAGGATTGCTGCGCAGGTTTGCACTTGCAGCCAGAACTTTCGAGTTGTTAAAAATAAAAAATAAAAAGTACGAGTCATGCCGCACGGAGTGGCGGCCCGCTTACCGCATGTGCTTCTACCTGCTCATGGGGCGCGTCGGCGTTCTCGACGATCTGTCAGACCAGGTTAACAGCGTGCACACTTTCGCCACCGATCTCGACTCCAGAGCCATACTCTGCCCTTTCGCATCGAGGTGGCTCACGCACATCCCATCGGATGCGTCCTGGATCAAGGCCCCGCTGCTCATCGCCTTCGCCTATCTAGATCCATCTCCTTTGCGAGTCATGTCAGCGTCGGCATTTACATGCATATGCTGTCTCCACTTCCTTGCCATTAATCCGACACCACTTCTGGCCCCTCCCTCCTGCGAGATGCGTATGTCCTGCTTGACGTGGTCGTGTTGGCGGCGCATCTACACTTTACCATCCACCAGGCGAGACTATGTATCTCCCTCTTTTTTCGACGGACACACCACACCCCCTTGCCTGCGCTTCTCCTCTCTCGCCACGAGCAAACGCAAAACATGTGGCTGGCGCTTGAGGTGCCCTCGCTGCTCATCGTCTTGGGCCTCTCGCACAACGATCATAGGGCTAACTTCGGTCATGCCTGCATTGGATACCCTCACGGTCTTGCGAGCTGCGCCAGCCTATTCACTGCAATCGCAGTTGGAGTGGCAGTCCCACAAATGCTAGTCGGTATCATATGCATCGATCTTGAGCACTTCGTCCACAACGCGGACGCGGATATCCTGATCCCTCAGGTAATGGACATCTCAGAGCGGCCGGGGATGAATCGTGCACCGCTCCTCGCTCCTTCATCCATTCCTGCATGGGTGTAGTGTCATGCTCGACGATGATGCGGTTAGCGCAGACATGGATCGATGGATGAATGGCAGAGCTGGGATCGCTCTCTTTTTCGTTGTCTGTCTGCAGTGTTGCTTTCTCCTTCTCGTCCCTTGGGAATGTCTGGGTGGTGTATGATAAGGAGAGCTCGCGGGCAGGCACCGGGAATGGGGGAATATCCTCCGACCATGCGTATGATGGTTTCGAGGCGGTGGATACGGACGCCGGAGGTCTCAAATGCACCTTCCTTTTGCCTTCCTTCGTCTTGTATAATTCGTCCCGGGCTTGCTACTTTGGTATCGTCTGCACACGCATTGTCGTTTGCGGGCGGTACAGCTGCCTGCCTCTTCGAATGAGTACGCTGCGTTGACGTGGATACAAGGCCAATTAGATCATCACCTCCAGCTCTATCGGTCAGCGTTCTGGCTGCTCCGTCACGGAAGGCGAGCTCGTTACTGGAAGCATTGGTCTTTGGATCTCGGTGGCTTGGCTCCTACTTCTCGGGGTTTCTTCTCGTGCGTTCGCTATCGTCGCTTTCGATATCTTCATAATGCTTATTCATTTTTGGCTTACTTCTAGGCTATGCGGCTTCGAGCTTGTATAGACTGGAAGATTCCAGGGACGACTTTCCCCACAGCACGTCGTCATAGGAGATGCTTTAGCTATTACGAGGCATGCGTCGTCCGTCGCGCGGACGAGCCATAGATGCGACTTCATATATCGTCTACAAACGCTGTCTGTCCAGCTCACCCTGGCCATGACGTCAATCGTCTCTATGTCGGTTCCGTTGTCTGTCTCGCCATCGCCAGCGCTGCCTCCATCGGTGTCGGTACCGACAATCCCGACCTCACCGTTGGCTCGCGGCCATTTCTACATACCAGACTTCACGAGCTACGAGCTTGAGGTGGATGCGGGCACAGGGACTGGCGTTCACCTTCATGCGACATGTCTCTACGACGTGCAGCTGTGGATGATCCGTGTCTCGACGTACCCCGCTCATCGTTACAAGTGAACATTTGAAGCTTCTCGTTTCGTGTCTTCCTTGCCGTGTTTACCTGCTCATACTGTGGGTGCGGCTGCACTTACATACGCACGGACGCTCAGTGTCTATGGATGCGGCGCTGATGAGGTCACCTCGCCTTCGAGGCCCTGCACCTTGCGGCAGTACCATGGCTATCGTCCGTGCGCTTCCTTGGCTCGAATGTCAACGGTCGCTGCTCATCGACGCAGAGCGGGAGCTGGAGCGGCGTGTGTCATACTCCAGCGGTGCTCCCTTGTTGCTTGAGTCTTCATTCAACGTTCTGCGGAATACATGGTGGTGCGATATATCTACTATCCTTCCTCATACATGTACAAGGATCGTACGCGCCAAAAACAGTGCACCGGCACGTTCGCTGAGTTGGGAGTGTCGTCCGTGAGGGCAGGCGCTTTGGGAGGATGAACGGATTCAAATGACGGAGGGGCCCTCGACGCAGGTTACATCACGGTCATTTCATGCCTGGTCCCTCGACCTCTCAAAGACGTTCCCCTTCGTCTGCGTAATGGCATCGTGATCCTCACGGGCTCCCCCTTCGCTACCGCACAGCTACCATCAATGGGTTTGGGTAGCGTCTGTGTATTAGGCGGTGGGCTATCTTGTCGCCTCCAACGCCACGCATGCTCGTCCTTCTTACTTGGAGGCAGCGGGTCTTCTGAGATTCCTTCTCAACGACAACGTAGAACGTTGGCGCTGCAGCAGCCGCGGTACCGCTCGTACTCACTCTCTGTGCAGTCTTTTGTTTACTTAGCTGTACAATGTCGATGTGATTCATGTGAATGAGACCTCGCGTTTCAGGCGTCACACTGTCACGAGAGTAACCGTCACGAACTTTTTCTGTCCTACCACGATGGAACGGTCAAGTCCTCTGGACGTACAAGAACTCCTAGATCATTGTATCAGCCTTCTCGCAGACTCACCTTCAGATCTTCTCGCATGCTCTCTTGTCGCCCGTTCTTGGGTACACACGGCGCAATCGCACCTTTTTCGAGCGCCGCATATCACCAATCTCAAGTTTGAAAAAGACGAGGTGGCGCTGAAGTTCTTCTTGACCCTCGTTTCTTCGCCGAATCTTATACGCCATGTGCGGGAGCTCGACCTGGATTACAGTAACGGGACCAATCCCAGTGATAAATATAAAGCGATTTCCTCGATCGTCTTTACGCACTTGGAAAGTGTAATCTCAATGGTCGACGAACACCCCCGCGAGGACACGGAGGAAACGATTATACGGCTGTTGGGGCTCCCCACCCTGCGCCGCCTCGGGTATACTCACCGTCACTGGAATTCTCCGATTTCGAATTCTGCATATCTGTTAAAACACTGCTCGCCATCAATCCGACATCTTGAAGTCTTTCTTACCATAGAGATAGGAGACTCGCTCGATTTTGTACACGACGTTGTGCCGTACATCTGCATCCAGTCTTTGCGCGTGAATGGCCACGTTGACCCTTCGGACGAACCGCGGACGCTTTCTCTGGACAAGATGCTGCGTCCATTCAATCTCTCGCAATTCAAGGCTCTCAACTTCGATGGTGTCTTGCAATTTCATCACGATAAAATCCCAAAATCGCGGATTAGGATCCTCAACATAGATTCTGGGGTGCGTGAATCAGTTCAGCGCCTTTTCTAATATCGCTGATCATTAATTCCCAGTGGCCTGCGCGACATTCCACCCCTATTGCGCTCGGTGACTTCACTAGCCTTCGGTATCTTCATCTCTCAGTCCAGGGCGAGGATCCAAGTATCTCGGTCATCCCAACACTACGTTCGCTCACCCGTTCCATCCACACGATCGTGATTTCCGTCGGATATCCTCTGCTTACGGATGTCTCATGCGAAATACTTGACGAGGCTCTGTCCTCTCCGTATCCTCCTCTATCTGTTTTTGTGCTGGAGCAGATGGCGGTGGACTACCATACTCCTATTCAACACCCCATGAGACCACTCACTGCGAGTCAGTGGCGAAAGACTGCATTCCAGCCAGACATCGGGAAGTTTTTCCCAAGGCTAGTCGCTCGTGATTTGGTGCGCTCATTCTCCCGATTTCTGTTCCATCGTAACTAAATCTTGTCTAGTTCCGAACGGTGTGGTGCTCTGGCCACCCTCAAGCTATTGCTGCGCGATGGCGTGTAGGTTCTCCTTATTACTTGTTATCTCAGATTTAGCCTAACAAGCTTGACAGGATGTTGTGGATCGGTTGTAGATACTATGTAGTCAATGGGTGTCCGTGCTGTCAAAATCGAAGTGAGCCAAATCATTAGTAGCTTCGAATCCTTCCAGTTCATGATCAACCGCTTCTTGTCCCAGGTCTAATTAAATTTTTTCAGTCGTTCAATCTGCACTGCCGATCCGGTTATTATACAATTTCTTTTAGCCTGATTGCAGCCGCTTTATTGAGGTCGAAATTCGGCTTGACCAACATATAACGAAGGCTCGAGCGTTTATTGAAGGCAGTGCCAGGTCCAAGCGCTCGAGCTATTGTTCTGGAATGTGGGGCCACCGACCGTCCAAAACTGGAAATTCTAGTGGCTGGTGTCAATCGCTGTGGCCATTATCTGCCGGGCTATAAAATCCGAGGTCCTGTGCCGTTAGATTCAACCACTCTTTCTGCCCATGTCTCCAAGCTCTCACCATCTCGAAGAGATTCTAGCTTCTAGCCTCCTCGACCCCATGAATCCTGCGTCGCTGTGCGGCGATGGCATTTTTGGGGCACTTTTGCAAGTGATTGTTCTCGGAAAGACAGTCCCGTATCAGGTCGCTTTTCTGCAAGCTGCGATGAAATATATGACCAAACCGCGCTCTGCCACCGAGCACGAACTTCTCCGAAACCGTCTCTGTCATTGCCACTGTGATTTCGGACTCGAACATATCCAGAACATCCATGGTTCTTCGTCACCGACCGTAACCAAACTGGACCTTCTCGACCTCGCGATCCATTTCATGTGCAAATCTATCACCTCAGCGATCGAGCAATACAATCCAGCTCTGCAGGATGCGAGAAAGCGGTGGCCGCGTTCCAGGGAACAGGAGACCAACCCGTTCAACCTCACACCTTCTGCCCTCTGCGATGCTCTTCTTCAGTGGACCTTACAACCACAGTACGGAAGCGGGGCATTCTCTTTGATTGGCTCCATTGCAATGTTCTCCCCTCGTTTCCACATTCACGTCC
This sequence comes from Favolaschia claudopus, assembly GCA_037176885.1. Taxonomy (NCBI): domain Eukaryota; kingdom Fungi; phylum Basidiomycota; class Agaricomycetes; order Agaricales; family Mycenaceae; genus Favolaschia; species Favolaschia claudopus. The sequence continues at coordinate 821,843 of JAWWNJ010000041.1, read as the reverse complement.
TTGCTACCCCTCGGGTCTTTCAACTTGCCACCGCGCAGCTGTTATACGCAGTCCGGAATTTTCCTACGAATCCAGAGCAGTGGGACGCTCGATTCGATAGCCGCGTCCTCGCCTGCGCCTCAGACCTGTTCTCCAGATTCACGCACCATCAAACCAACATCGCGCGTCTCATCCTCAGTGACGAGTTCGGCATCCGTGCCGATATGCTCGTCGTCGCGCGTGGTATGCAAGCGCTCCTCCCCGCCGAAGATTCGCGGCCGAGCATGGCTAATGCTGTCGAGTGGTTCAGGACCGTTCGCTTCTTGGATGGTGGGAAGAGATTCACGCCGAGAGGGGGGCGAGGGACGCTTCAAGCCGGGCCTCAAGGATATTTTCACGTTGCGTTCAAAGTCATTGCAACGCTCCGAAGCAGCAAGTGCGCAATGAACGGGTGTGATGGGCGGGCTGCGACTGCGCACTCACGTATGTGTAGCGGGTGTCAGGTCGCGCGGTATTGCTGTAACGAAGTGAGTGAGATTCATAAGTCTTTCTCTACTTTGTTTTTTTCCTCTTCCGACGCCATCGTGATACTCACATTCGGTCTTGTTCTTCTGCTAAAGCATCAAAGCGAATCGTGGAGGGGGACGCGACACCCGCATAAGCCACTCTGCGACGCGATTCAAGCGCTGCGTCAAGCCATCGGCATGGGAGACGAGAATGGATGGAAGACCTTGATTCACGCAACTGGTCGGGCACCAGAGAAGTTTATTGAGCTTTGCCATGCAAAGGGTGTGTCGCCAACGCTGGGAAAAGCGATCTTGGAGGAAGGAGGATGGTTGCCTGCGGACTTCTAATTCGACGGATATTTATGCACGGACTATGAAGAATTCAATACATATCCGGGTCTCGATACGATTAGGATGCTTTCAGACTTACGTCGAGTGATAATCTGCCTTTATCACAGTCACGTCAATCAGGCTCCTACTACTCCCACAAGTAAGGAAACTCCCAGAACCACCCCCGCTTTCCACCCTACAACCCGACCTGCCCCCGATGTAGGCAAACCAAAACATCCTGCGCTGTCACTGTACGTGCTGACGCACGCAAAGAAATTTTGTACGTCCACCACGGCCCCTGCGAAGGCCGGAGGGTTGAACGGACATCCACAGGTGTCGTTGACGAAGCCGGGCGTGCTTCCGACGCTGCTGCAGCATATTTGAAGGACCGTGGCGTTACCGACTACGCAACCTATCAAGAGCATCAGAACCAGTCAGAGAAAGGCTCACAACCAAGTTACTGGTTCTTGAACAGTCGAGATTGCTATGTAAACCTACCGTGAAAACCTGCGGAGGCAGTCGCGCCATGGAGATTTGCACACCCTGTGGGAAGAGGCGGAAAGGCCGACGACAAGGTCGACGAGGCCGAGGCGTGGGTGGCGGAACCCGAAGAAAGTGATCCGCCGTTGGATGAAGCGATTGACAACGATGAAGAACTCATTCTGAGTGAGGGCAATCTACCAAATGTGCATCGACTACAAACGATTGGGTGAGCTGGGGATGAGCCCACCTAGGTCCTTTACGACGCACAATGTGGGTCCGAAAGCTCCAAAATATTTACGCTAAGCGCGTGGGTTATATATACTGTATGATAACAATTGATGGCGGGGTAGTATTGACCTCGCTGGTAAAGTCGGCGCTTGATGATCACGAAGCATTAGGCAACTGATTTTGGACCGTGAAGTTGAAGAATCGACTGTGATAGCCTGAGACTCAGAGTGGTGGACGCCAGCAGACTTGAAGAACAATATTGAAACCGTATATCAAGGGATGAAGCAAAGATATGTAACGAACCAGGCGACTCAAGGCGAGCGCGCTTCATCATCGAAGCCTCGGAGTCAAGAAAAACCTCCGAACACTTGGCAAGTCGACTGTCGAATTCGAAACCCATTGAAATATTCGAACATCTCGAAGCCGAGGTCGGGGATGAATAGGTGACTCACATAGCAGCAAGTGTAGCCTGCTGGTAAATTGAGAGGCTCTCTGGAGCTCTTCTACCAGCCTCGCCGTCTCGAAGTAGAACGCGTGAACCAATGTTGAAACTTGATTTCGTGCCATCAATGTTACCATCAAAACTGGTTGAACTTTCATCAGCTGAATGTTCAACCTTCCCTCTCAGCCTCCGCTTTGTCTAGGGGTCTGAGAATTAGTGTGGGGGAAGTATAAAAGGTATACATTGTGTTTGCTTAAAATTTAGAGCAAAATATACTCTCTATATTGATTTATCGACGATCTTATCGGATGTTGCTGATTTCGTCCGATGGTCGTCAAACATGGTCGGGAATTGTTCGGGGGAGGTTTCCATGGTTGGGAATGAAGATTAAAAGGTTCAAAAATGGACGCATTGGGAATTGAACCCAACACCTCTCGCAACGCCCTCTTTTTTGCTTTCGCTTCGCAATGCGACGCTTGGAGGCGGCCGTCGACGACGTAGGGAAGCTCTCAGACTCGTCCACACCCTTCAAAGCAGTGTCCTCGACAGCGCGGCCCTTGCCCTTGGACTTGGATAGCGGTAACACGAAAACGGATTCGGGCTGCGGCCCCTCGGGCAGACGAAGACGTCGGACCTTGGTAGCCTTGGTAGATCCGCAAATGGGGACACGGTGGTATTCGACAAAGTGCTCGAGGAGTTTGTGCGAGTCGAATGTGGTGGTACCGCAGGACGGGACGGGGCAGACCCGTGGCTCTTCATCGTAGGTAATCTCGCGCTCATGTCGTTGGAGATGTGTCCGGAATTCTTGATTACGATGAAACCTAGCAGCGATTAGTTAACACGAACTTCAGCTATGAGGTGACATACTGCATCATGCGCTTCTCCATCGGAAGGTCCTCGTTGTAGACGCAGAGCGGACAGAATCCCGGTGCCAAAGGAACCTGATGCTCGATATGGCCGTGAAACTCGGGACGCTCGCCGCCAAAGCCTTCCCCGTTCTCAAACTCGATATAGTTGTCGACGTCCTTCCCGTGGAGCACCCCGTGCTGGGCGAAGTCCACCTTTCCCTCAAAGCGCTCATTGAAGGGAGCAAAGAGGGTCTCGAAGTGTTCGGCAGAATGATCTCTCCAGATACCGCCGTCGCCGTCGAAATCGACGAAGCTGGGGATCGGGATCAAGGTTGATCAATGAATGAAAATGAGGAAGTAAAAGCTCACGCACGATTCGCCACAGATAGCACAGTAGTCGACAGCGATTTCCACCGAGACATTGATATCGTGACTCACAGCTAGATGAAGCTGCAGGTCGTCAAAGTCGTCCTCCTCGCATCTTTCTCCGTCGTTGTTGCGCCATCGGCAGATGGGGAGGTTGCTTCGTTGACCCTTCTCAAACGATCGTCTGCCCTGCGAGACGGTTCGCACATGGCCCTCAACGTGCTCGCAGAACGCGATGCGAGAAGGCCAAACCGCGTCCTTGGACGCGCAACCGACCCAATCGCAGGCGCGGGGGGTGTACGACTTCTCCGCTTCCTCCTTAACCTCCGTGCGCTGCTGCGCCATCAGGCAGCGATGAATGTGAGACGCGACATTCAAGCCGCCGTGATTGGTCAACGCAGAACTGGATGAAAGGTCAGCGTAACAGCAAAAACGAAGGCCTGAGCTGACATACGTGCACTCAATATTGCAGGTGGGGACGGGGCACCTGCCCTCCGCCGTGGGGCTCTCGCCAGGAAAGCACAGGGGTACAGGGCGCTCCGGCAGCGCCAAGAACGCATTAACACATGCCACAAAGTGAGGAGCGCCAGCGTTCTCCAACGTAAAGTTGTAGACGAGTTCACGAACGAGGTCCATCGGGTCGTTGGATGCCGTGGATGCGAGGCGCCGACCCCCGCTGGTGGAGGCCACGGGAACGTTCTCGGTGCCGGGCGCAGTACTGATTGAGGTGGAAGGTGCTTTCGGGATGTTCTGGACAGCCGCTAGAGGAACACGTTCGATCGGTGTCTGGATCTGGTCAGTTTGAGAGCGATAGAGGAAATAAAAACGAGCTTACAATTCCCTGCAATATGCGACGAGAGGCGTCCGCAAAGTATCGCTTCCGTTTGTCGGTGACGATGGCGCGAGTTTCTCGACTGACGATGACATTGTGTTTGGTGTCCAGGATTCGGACTTGGCCGCGAAGGTCAAGGATCAGATGTTGCTGGGCTTCGAACGCTTCGTCGTCTTCCTGGCTAAGAAGTCGCATGAGCTCAAACTCCTCCTGCTTGATACGAGCGACAATCTAAACGAAGTCTTGAAAGAACGGCGATTATGAACAAGAACACCGAACCTGTTTCCTCTCGATGCGAAACTGCACCAGTTCGGGGTCAGCGTTCAGCTCGTTGATCTCCGCAACGCTGAGGGAGATGGGCGCATTTGGGTCCCGCCCTTTCGACATCCCCATCACCGTCTGTTCGATCCGTTAAATCTACTGACGTGGTGGGAGAGAGAACGCGAAAATACCTTCATGGCGTGCATATTTTCCGGGCTTGTTTCGTGCCGGTCTGCCAAGATTGCTCCGAGATCGATCGCAGCCAACCTCGATTGGTAGGACTCCTGGAAGATGTATAAGTACGCTCCTTCGAGCCCGCGATCCGACTCACGAAAAACTGGTTCGAATTGGGATCCTGGCCCATCATCCGCCTCCGCTCGTCCTCGGGTAACGCCGCATTCATGTTGTTGGCGGAGCAGCGTCGGAAGCAGTAGAAGGTGAACCACACTAGATAAGGCTTTGTTGAGCGCAGGCCGCCGCGGAACGGAGAGAACAAAAAACATACTGATAAAGCCCAGAAAGAGGCTTATCTGCTTGAGTATATGCGCCGCCGCCGAGTAGGCCAACGCTTGATCGAGTGAGGTCGTCCATTTGCCGTTGCCATAGACCTGCCTCCGGCACACCGGTTGCTTTAGAGCACTTTCCTTGATGGCGAGTTTGTGCGCAGTTGTGCACGGATGTGTCGGAAAAAAGATTTCTTCAATAGTCGTGACGTCTTGGAAAATTTGATCCTTGAGCGCGAGTATCAGGGCGTACATCAAACCGTCGACGTGTCGGTGAGAGTCAGGCTCCATAATGAGAAAGAAGTACTTGAAATAACTGTCATCGTCACGATACTTCTTGAGGAGATTGATCTTGAGGACGAGAGCGACGAAGGGACGGAGCGGGTCGTTGGGATTAGGGATTATCCAGAATTCGTGATCGCCCCAGTAGAGAGCCTCGTTCGAACCACGATAGCAGTTGGATTCGACGATGGCGCCGGGTCGTTCGGAGGATAGCGCAGAAATGAGAGAGCTGTATATGACATCGCAGCGGGAACGGTGAGTGCGAATGTAACGCTTGTCGTCGAGCATGCCGCGGATCAGAATCTCAAGGTCGACAAGGTTCGCCGTAGCCTTTTCGCGGGCAGCTGTGGTGAGATTCGAAGTCGCCTTGAAGTCAGCCGAGTTGAGGTAGTCCATAGTGCGGGTACGATAGTCTTTGGGGACGGTAAGGTGAGCGCGTTGCCTCCAGAGGGCGAAGAAGGTGTATAAGGAGCTTCGGATGGTGTTCTTGACGACGTATATGCCGAGCTTGCCTTGCAGTGTGTAGCCCATATAGCGAATGAACTCCTTGGTGGTATCTACGGGCAGGATTAGCAGCAGCAGCATAAAAGGCTGAACACGCGAATGTTTCTTACCGTGTGCTGGAAGGACAGCACCGTCTTTGATTTCCGAGGGGAGTGCGTCTTTGTCAGGATGCTGCGCGACAAACTTGCGCCAGAGTGCAAAGACTCGCTCGTGGCGTACAAGGGTCGGTTTCTTGATGATTCGGACATGGTCAATGCCCTTGAGTGGTCGTGTCATGAGGTGGCGCGTCTTGTCATCTGCTTCAGCGAGTCGTTGCGCAGCGGATTGTTCGTCGCTGATGCGGCCGCGCGACAGCCGGGGCATGATGGTGATTATAGAGTCGAGTAAGTTACAGAGAAGAAAAGAAGGTGGTGGTCGAGTCTAAGCTGAAAAACGTGTGACGTCACGGATGAGCGATGTTTATACTTTCCCACCACTGGGTTTCCCACGCTTCTAAGTGCCTTGTTGTATCAAGCAAGGCTCCCTGTAGTGTTGGCATTGTACCGATAGAGGCTGTAGAGGTCTGTGGACATTGTGAGGTAGTTTTTTTTTGTCCTTGACGTGTTTCTTGCGCGAGTCTGTTTTTTTTTTTACGAATCGGTGAACCACTGCCCAAATTTCTACTGTCTCTGTAAATTTATCTCTGGCGAGTACATGAAACGCTGCCACCCACCTGTCCGCTGGCGGGCGGGCAGGTACAGTACCGGCGAGGCGCTGGCGAGTTGGCACTAATTCGATCTATTTCCTTTTCGGGCGAAATATAAAGTCTCCTGTTATCTCGCCACGGAACGATCAGCGAGCGTGATAACCAACTACACATGCGGTAAGCGGGCCGCCACTCCGTGCGGCATGACTCGTACTTTTTATTTTTTATTTTTAACAACTCGAAAGTTCTGGCTGCAAGTGCAAACCTGCGCAGCAATCCTTCAATCAGTATCCCCGGGCTTCCGCAAATCTGAGTATCAGTGCGATCTGAACTTCAGCGAAAAACGCGACGCGTCTTGGACGCGTCAGTCATGTGGTGTGTGACATCAGTGACCTGTATCACACCCCTCCTTTCCGTCTTCCTTCATCTTGGGATTGTTCTGCTTGTCCCGTCCCCCGAAGCGCATATATCCGATCCCGGACAACCCATATGGCTTATCAACGCGTCCCAGCCCGCTAAAACACGTCGATATCGTACAGATTGCAGCGTCTCCTAGATTAAGTACCACACAAGTACTAAGTACCACACAAGTACTAAGTACCACATCTCCGACCAATATTTGCCGAGCTCACTCCTCCTGGTTGGTTGGCTTCTGATGCCTCCCTGCTTCGTGTTGACTTAAACCAGGGACAAGGGCACCCGGCATCGGTGTGGAATCCTGTTTCGCATGAAGGTTGATTTGCTGATGCTATGTGCAGGCTCAGATACACTGTCTCAAGTTTACGTTTATCTGATAACAGAATACCACTAGGTATGCCGCTATCTTTGCTTTTCGTTTGGGCCGGTTTTCACTTTGTTTATGCCTTTCTGCCCAAACTATGTGTCCCTCCGAGTCATTGCCAACTTTGATCATCACACCCTTCTCCTTTCTCCCCTTTTTCTTCAGCCTCTCCAGTCTTTCCCTCATCCAATCTGTATCTAATTCCTTTTCAGCCTCGCATTCGAATTTGGTACGGCCGTCGCCGTCACCGTTGATCCAACCACCTACAAGCTCAATGTCTTGTCCTCTGAGATTTCGGCTTCCCGCAAGCAAGGATTGCAGCTCCGCACCATCCAGGTGCGTGCATTGTATTATTACCAAAGGTTTTCCTGCGCTGATTTGAGGGCCGCTTTCTTTTGTTCTGTTAGTTGCACGGCGTTCGCAACAACCAGATGCATCGAATTTGTCAAGTCAAGTCGACAAACTTGAAGCAAAATTTGTTCGCTGCGCGACTGAATCGGTGCATGCGCTACGCTCTCTGTTTCCTTTTTATTACTAAATAATCCCTTGTAATGCCTACATTCATTCTGCTGCAATGTCCACACCTTCCACTTCATTCAAGATATGATTCCAATGCTCACTTTCTATAGCGTTTATTTGGTGTGTTCCTCTTTTCTTCTTTGCATTCTAACAGAGTCAAACTACGATCAGACTCGATTGTGCGAAGGAGCGCTCTCGAGGCAAAAAGGACACCCCGAGCTCGAGTCAGTGTCAGTAATTTTACCTTCTTCCCTCTGCTGACGCGACTCTGAGCGGTACAAAACTGTGATGTGCGTCAGTGTTGGACGTGCATATTCGTAAGTGAAATATCTGTGCCAACTTCACAAGCGGGTCTAATATATGTCTCAAAATGTGATTGAAGCCAACTACCGGGGACATTTTGATACAATTTGTCGCCCACTGCCCAGGTGATCATTGACCTAGTGAGTTATCGATTCTTCCGAGTCAGCTGGAGCCTAAGGCATATATTCAGACAGCAACAGATCAATGAGCCAACCTTCGATGGACGACAACGGTGCGCGGCTCCTCAGTGTTATTCTAGCTTGCATGTGTATCATAGTACCCTGATTACATTGCATTTTGCCGAAATTGAACGTACGCGACTCAAAAATGAGTGGTTCAACCAAAATCAATAAGCGCCGGCGCGCACTAAGTAATTTGGAGTGCTTTGGGCACTAATTTCCCTTCAAAAAAGGGGCACTCACTATTCACAGTGTCAATTATGATCGGAATTGCTCGAACTAAAGAAAATGTTGTTCAGCTACTGATTCAACTTGAATAGCTTCCACGGAAAACGGAAATTCACCTTAGAAAACTTGATTCCGAGACGCGATGCTGAAACTCAACCAAAGCTGAAGATGAATTCTATCATTTGACTACTAGATTTTGCGGGACAACAAGGAAATTGAGCGCGACTCGAGCTCACAGTTGGGTTCTTGTTGGATTCCGGACGACGGCGACAACTTCGAGAATTGAGGAATTTGCGATCTGTTGGCCCAGGGTGTCACCACCACATTGATTCAGAAGTAACAACAGAAGATTTATTCTGATTGAACTTCCAGGCTCAAAGCTCGCTCGAGACGCGCGACGTGGGTTTTGCGGGTACCAATGCCCTGGATTCTAAATCAGATGTCATCAGATGTATCATCAAATTCGTGGGAGAAAAACGCGTTTTCCTTACAAGCTGAAATGCGGACACTGATGCAATCAAAATCTCGACTTCCTCATCCTGAAAAACGAAAAGAACGACTACTTAAAAGTACTCGTAACCATGCGCCCGTTAAATAACTGGATAGATAAATTTACAAGCCTCTAGAGAGTCATGGGCTCTCGTTGAACCCTTGAGAACAGTCAACATGTCGTCAAACTGTCAGAATCGCGGGATGCACATTCGAAGATGTAGAATTCAATTTGATTCATCGGAAAACAGGTTCAGAGGAGGGCTTATGAGCGCCTCTTGTTAGTCAATTGTAGTGGAACAGCAGTGAATCCATCGAAAATCTCCATTTTGTAGCGCGGAGAACGCTGGAGAACGCCATCAAACCGTCGGAGTTATCATCAATTAGCCGAAGTTATGTCGCCCCGGCGAACTCACTCACTACTTACTTTGTTCCTTCCCACCATGGTGAAAGCGTGCCCCGGGCCCTTTCAAGCTTCAGTAGCTCAGTCTGCACGTCCCAGATGGCCTCTCATTGCAACCGCCTTGCTCCTTGCTGCTACGATCTACGGTTTCTCTGGTCGGCTTCTGCCATGGAATGTTTCTGCGTCTGCTCCCTTTTCGTTCCCGGATGCCTGGGTCGATAAGGATACCAAGATGTGCCCCCAAGCGAAACCTCTTGCGCCGCAGCGGAACTCTGTTCTATGGGAAAACATCACTGCTCTACACTCTTCTGACACCTTTCTCAAACGAGCGATCGCTCAACTGAGCAACGCAGTTCAGATTCCAACCGAAACATTCGATTCGATGGGTCCTGTCGGAGAAGATGCTCGTTGGGAATCAAGAGGCCCATTCGTGGATCATTTAGAGAAAGCTTTCCCTCTAGTGTGAGTTGTTCAGTCCAGTGCTGGGGTGGACAGGCTAATACAGTCTATATATATGTATTATCCGTAGACACTCCACGTTGAAGTTGGAGAGGGTTAATACATATGGACTGCTCTATATCTGGGAAGGATCGGTCTCCTCTCTGAAGCCTCTCCTTCTTATGGGACATTACGGTTCGCTCATACTCAATTTTTTTATTTCTGTCTCCAGCCCACTAAATCTTCCACAGACGTTGTTCCCGTAGCAGCTTCGAGTGTCGACCAATGGACTCATCCACCGTATTCAGGCCATTACGACGGTCTGTGGTCTCTCCGATCTTACTCTGAATTATCCACTCAATAAGTTGAAATACAGGGGAGAATATTTGGGGACGCGGGAGCTCGGACGACAAGAGCGGTGTCATCGGGATGATGTATCTCCCTGAATAATTTTATGATTAAACCTAACTCGAATTAGGACTGCAATAGAAGTGCTCCTCGAACACAACTTCACCCCGACACGTACAGTCATTCTCTCCTTTGGATTCGACGAAGAGCTGGCGGACCAGAGGTATGTTTTGCTTGCTACAGTAAATAATTTTCTGACACCGCTCATTTTCAGGGCGCTCGACATCTTGCCTCAACGCTGCTGGAAAGGCTTGGTCCCGATTCAATCGCTATGATCGTCGATGAGGGCTGTATGGCTTTCCAAGTCCCCAAAAATGAGACGGGCTGAATTTTGTTTTCATTTAGCCGGCTATTCGGAAAATTACGGTGCAATCTTCGCAGTCCCAGGTATCGCGGAGAAAGGCTCTGCAAACGTCGAAGTAGAAGTCAAGACTCCAGGTGGGCACTCAAGGTAATCTCAGAGAGGTTTGTTCTTCGAACCGTTGTCTCAGATGATACAGTGTACCTCCCAAACACACAAGTATTGGCATCCTCGCCGCAATCATCGTGCATCTGGAACTCAACGCCCCAAAGCCCGAGCTCGCTGTGGACACTCCACTGTTCGAAATGGCACAGTGTTTCGCTGCGCATGGACCTGGTATGCCGCGTGACGTGAAACGGTCTATTCGGCGAGCGGCGCGACGGGGAAGTGCGAAGCATTTGAAAAAGGCTGCAGAATATTTATTGCAGGATACGATGCTGAAGGCTTTGGTTGGAACTACACTTGCGGTCGACATCGTCAACGGCGGCGTGAAGAGTAACGCGTTACCAGAACAAGCGATGGTAGGGATTACGGCCTCCATGAATATCCGCCCACATTATTCACAGACTGTTGTAAACCACCGTATCGCAACCCAGAGGTCAATTTGCTTCTCCGAGTTTATCCATCCAAGTGCACTGATTGGGAACTCGCTCATGAAGTTCAGTGAACGCGACCCTCTCTCGCGATTCCTCCCTCGTAATGGACCTCGCCGAAAAGTACAACCTATCCGTCACCGCATACGGAGAACCCTTGACACCAGCGGACACACCGACTTACGGCTCTGTATTGATCCACGCGCCCATTCACCTCGAACCTGCTCCCATATCTCCAATTGACGCAAATCCCTTTCAAATCTTGGCCGGCTCAATTCGTACCGCCCGCCAGACAGGCTCCACAAAAGATGATGTCTATGTCGCGCCCGGAATGATGACGGGTAATACAGGTATGTAAACTCCCCATCCACTCCTATCTCCTGGCAAGTCTTCTTGATAATTTTCATACATCACATCAAAGATACGAAATATTATTGGCCGCTCTCAAAGCACATCTTCCGCTACGGACACCGCAACATGATCGGGCGTGGTATGGGCGGAATACATACGGTCAATGAGCGTATGTATTTCAGGATCTCCTTGCTTGAACTCTTATAAACTGAATTGTTCCCATAGATGTTCCGGCAGCGTCATTCGTGGAGATCATTACATATCTTACCGTGCTGATACTCAACGTTGACGAAACGACGCTGTAATTTGTGGGCGCTCCCGGGTGAACGGGACGGAACCAATTTAAATCGATTAGGGAGGAAGTTAGACTTCGGTAAAATTGTTTGCGGTCTTACGTAAGAACGTGTAGTTTCAGGTAGGATTCACATCTCATCTCACGCATAGTATGAGCACTCGATTGTTCCGACTCCATTCCGAAAATGCGAATAGCCGGCACGTCTAATTCACAACAAAACGTATAGCGGATACTTGGAACCCTTCAATCCTCATGGCCATCAAGTCTTGGGTTATCTATCATGTGGATTCGCGAGCAATTCTGGCAAGTTCTAAGCTTAGTTGTCTCAGGCTACCGTGAATCGCCGAACATGCAGAGTATACCTCCAACTCATCAATGAGTGCGAAAAATTCATTTTGTGTTCGTTGAGTTTAGTGTGGCACCCTCACCTTCATTGTCAATGGATCAGCATAAATAGTAAACTTGAATACCACACAGCATCTGCTAAACACGGTATACCGCAACTTGTTTATGTTCAAGAAGCAAAGACGCGACCCAACGATCCAAAAGGATTGTTATCTGCTGTTGCAAAATGAATCAAACTCCGCCGGCTTTTGCCGGGGCGAAGAGGAGCGTGAGACAGGTTGGACTCATCAGCCCAACATCAGCCATCTCCGGCTCCGACCTTTTCCTCGAAACCGGTAACGGTGAAACGTTGGGTATGCCAGTGGTGCGTCGCAAGCGTTACTTCTCGTTTGTGTATGGTGAGTTTCGCCGGCTTCTTGATTCTACCCTGGACACATGCGGCAAAAAGGCTCAAGAACGAATCACGATGCAGAAGGACGATACTGAGCGATACTTCATCGTGGTTTTCCACAGTCTGAGCATGCTCCGAATTTGGTGATCTTGTATGGTGTGTCATCTATTCTACCATATACTAATGCCTAGTCCATAGGTTTACCCGGAAAATCGGTGAATCGGAGCAATATAAACCTGGAGTATGCCTCAATACGGCGGTAGACCTAGCTCGCAAATCGGCTTTTGCGTCAACACCATTTGGCATGTATGATTTCTTAAAATCTTGGCGCTGAGACTTGAGTGTGTCCGTCGCGATGTCAAGTCGCAAGCCCTCTTCGTCTAGAGTCCAGCTGAAACGAGGTTCAGCTTGCTTGTGCTGCCGGTGCGTAATTTTTGTGAGGTTGAATTCGACCATAGCTAACGGATAGATCACAAAATAGGAGAAGAAAACTGGTCCGTCCATCTTGTTTCTCTTTGTCGGTTTCTTCCGTTAAAAATATCGCAGAAATGCGACGGATTACGACCATTGTGCACCCAGTGCAAGCAAACTAATAGGATTCCAGAGTGCCAATACCATGATGAGAAGCAGAAGAGTCGTACCGAAAGACTAGAAGAGAGATTATCTCTGTTACAGCAGCGCCTGGGAGAACTGGAGCCTGGTTCTGCCCGCGGACCGATGCCCTCCTCCCAATTTGACGCGGAATTTCTTCATTTTCGAACCACCCCGCACTCATCAGTCGAGAGCAGAGCAGTGCCCTTCGGATTCGAAAATTATCCTGGTTCTGAAGATTATAATCACGGACCCATACCAACGTCGCCCGCGCATCTGTCTCTGGATCCTCAAGATCCCTGGGCATACGAGAACAGAAGGAATTTGTGCGTGTGAGACCGGTCTATTTTTTCTATGTTTTTTTTTGTGGTCGGCGTTCATCTCATTTCCCATGTTTTGTACAGTCTGGATATTTTCATTACTCACCGACATCAATGCGGATTTAACGGACAAACGGAACGGTTTTCGTTATCCAACACACAAACGGCTGATTCCGTGCCGCATCCCGCACTCATGAACGCTATCTACCTCCTCGGCTGCCATTTTTCGCATTCGCCCCATTCTGCTTGGCTCGGGTCCGTATTCTTTGCGCGAACCCTCGAGGAAATTTCCGTGGCGCTTCGGGATTCAGATCGCCTTGTCGACATCGTTCAAGCTTCATGTCTTCTTTCAGTTTATCTCTACATGAATGGTCGCACAGTCCAAGGCTACACTCATCTATTCTCCGCCGCCCGGCTCGCTGTTGATCTCCACTTGCATCAAATTCTCCCCCGTCAAGGCATCTCAGAGCCTCTGGCTCAAGATTTTTCTATCCCAGCCGCTCAACAACGCACGAAATTGGCCGATTGTATATCGGCGTTTTGGCAGGTATTCACAGTCGATCGATGTTGGGCCGTCGCCAATGGAGTGCCTGTAGCTCTTCCCGATAGTGATAACCCTGAGCTTCGCATTTCAACTCCGTGGCCGATGCCTGAGTCGCGAATTGAAGAGGAACTGGTTGTTTCAACGTTAATTTCGTGAGCCGTCCGATTTGTGCTAATGCTTTTGCAGTCGTCTATCGGTCGGACAAGTTCGAACACTATCGGAGCTCTTTTCGAACATCAGCCGATGCTCACTCTGGATCTTGACGCTATATATATGCCGTCGTTACGTGCCAAAGCAGTCGCTTTATACGAGCTCACGTATAGACTGGGTTCTTGTGGGTGCATCGCCTTTAAATTCCTCAATCTCATACAGTATTATTAGCACCCAGAAGGAATGACGAGTATTGGGCAAATTATCGCTCCACTCAACTCTCTCTTCAACAATTCTCGCACAACTTGCCAATGTTCGTGGGGTACGAATCATGGCGCACCGAGGCACCGCTTATCGACGTCGATCTGTTCGCTGTGCATACAATGATGCATGTATCGGTGCTTCATTTGTATCACGAAACACCCGGACGCGAGGAGCTTCACGCCGGAAACTCGATTCTTGCACTCATACGGCAACTTAACCCCGGAGACTATGAATATCTCGACCCGATTCTCAGTGTACGTATTGGATATCTTGCTGAAAACCCTATTCATGATCTATAGGCATGCTGGACTACCACTTGCCGAGCTTACATTCGCATGATGGGCTTTTCCGGGCAGCAGATTGGGGACTCGACGATGTATCCCATGCATATCATTGAGCGAGAATTGAATATCATTCTGACGGCCATGAGAATGCTAAGCGCAGTCTTCCCCATCTCCGGTACGATCAGGCTCATCTTTATATTCTGCTGGTGATATTGAACTCCTTACCGAAGGTACTCGTGCGATGCAGGGGGAAGAGGAAGCTGCGTACGCACGAGCTCATGTTAGGTATTCGCAGTAGCCGCTTTTCATTCCACCTCTGATATTTATCTTGTATATATCCGTTCATTGTACTGTATCGTTACACTTTCAAACCAATTCTTTCACACTAGTTCGAATTCTAGATCCCCGTTAATTCAAAGTTCAACATGTTCAACCGCTTACGTGGGTCTCATTTCGTCAGCTCATAAGCCGGGCCGGCGGCGGAGTTGCTTGCCGGTATTGCCTAATGGCCTTATCACTGCTGCGGACTCGGACCTCCTCCCCCGTTCCACCATGTCCAGCTCACCAGCATTCCTCTATCGTTCGCCAGTTCCATTCGATTTCCATGTATACCTGGTTGAACCTCAGCAGGACTGGTCTACACACTCTCCTTGGCCCACCTCGCATCGGCGTTAGCCACAGTCTTCGTATACGACATTGAGGATGCTCGTACGAGTGATTTCCCGCTTTCGCTAGAGCAGAAGACATAACGGGCGTGCCGCAGGATATTCCCAGTTCATCGCAATTCTCTATTCCCTCGCCACATTCTATATCATGTTTATATTGTGCGTTACTCGGCTCCAAGCTGATTCAGCGAACTGAACGAAGGTGACCGTACGACCCAGGATTCCGGACTCAAATCATCGAGAAAACGACCCTCTCTCGCGCCTCAACAAGGAATACGTCTTTGTGAACTTCCTCGCTGTATGTTGGACGATTTCCCGTGCGTCTTTGCTCCCCTTGCCTTGTCTTCCTTCTGATTTATCCCTCTATTCCTGTTCAGTAATGCTGGTACCACTAACGGTGGAATCCGACATAACAATAACACTCTCCAAATGCGCGCGTAGGCGCTTCCTGTCCCCCAAATGCTTCGTGATAGGGCTCGATATGACATTACCATTCGCCCTAATTATCACCCGTGCGTCCCCAACATCCTCGACATTTTCTTCGTGTACATCTAATTCTTCTCATGAAGTTGGATTAATATCCTACGGCGTGTATCGCAGCGGATGCGAGCTGCACGCTGCGAGAGCGCGTCAATCCACTACGATGACGGTCAATGCGCGGCCGTTCACCCCGTTCAAATTGCGCCCGACGCGACCGTTGCGCGTTGGCAGTTCATCTTCATCGCGAGAAAACACGGAAACCTCGTCAGTATAACGGTAATGCTAGATCTAGATCGTCCATGATGTCCTTGGCGAACCATTTTGGACTATGTAACTCGCCGGACATTTTTGCTGTGACTATCTTCTGCATGGCTGATTCGTCATTTCTTCGTGCGAATTCCGCTCTCGTGTTGCGTGGTTTTGTGACAACGTCTCGCTGAACGTCGTCGCCGCGCGCCCTCACTGGTACAATCTCATTCATCCGACGATAGAGTATATCTCTCTGATTGCCTCGGCCATTGCCGATAGCAAAATAAGCAGCACATCGCAATACAATTCAATGACGACGTCGACAAGATTGGTACGTAGAATCGGATCGTATTCCGTTGAACATCGCGCAAATGAAGGATATTAGAAAGGTGAGAAGTGATAAGGTCGTATTTCTCGCGGTATAGTAAATCCGAAATCTGAGTAAGAAGCAAATGAGCAAAAGAGTTGCTCTTCAAACGACGGACATACCTAAATCCCCTACGGGGTCCTCATCTTTAGCATTTGAGGGCCATGTATACTCTCCTACTACAACATGAGGTTTCATCCCACCCGCCGCCAGTACCGCGCATCGTGCTTCAATCTCGCGCCAAGGTAGGACAACGGGGTAATTCAACGGTCCTGGTGGGGTGTGGACATACAGCTGCGCGTACTCCATTCCCGTACGCAGTTCCAGCAGATCCGCCCACCGGTCGTACCCCGGGGAAGTGGCCCGCTCTTCAATGATCAGATTTCGCAGCTGCGGAACGAGACGGATGTCGAAAAGTGCTTCGCATCGCGTTATTGCGCTCCGGCGATCGGGAGATACAACTGCGACAACGAGTGTGCGCAGTCCTGGCACGGCGCCAAAAATAGCGGCAAGCGCCTCTTGATTCAGGCTGTTCGCTATTTCAATACTCAAAGTGGTGAGTCGACATTGAGAGTGAGCGATGAAGTTAGGAAGACTGGTGTTCCCCGTGAGAGTCGTATGCAGGAACTGCAGGGTAGGGACGTCCAGGAAATCCAAAGCATTTTCCTCATTCAGTCGAAGGGTTAAAAGACGCGCTTTCTCCCTCGCACTGGGTGGAGTCACGGGAAGAAGATGTACGTATAAGTCGAGATGGAGAAGTCGAGGCAAGTGACGTAGAAGCGGTCCGAAAGTGGGTGTTACAAGAATATTGGGTGTGTGGAACGGGCTTGCTACGCAGAATACGCGTGCTGCAGTCAAACCGCGGGGCAATATTCCAAGGCTCTCAGGCGCATGTGACGTATAGACGCACCCTGGGAGCTGCAGTGCTTTTAGCTGGGGAGATTCCTGGATAGAGGCGATGCGGAGCTCTGAGAATGATGGGCCTCCGTCCGTGATTCTGACAGTGAGGGAGGACAGGCAAGGGAAAGGACCCGTTATGTTATTGAACGCAAGGAAGTCATCTTCTGATACGACTAGTTCGATCCGACCCCATTGACCACAGTAGACTGCCATAACATCGAGTAAGCCTTTCGGAAGACAGCTATCCCTAGTGCAAGACAAAGAAATCGACAAGGGGCGTCCTGATGTGCGGGCGAACCAGAGGCTCATGAGAGCGACAAACGGATGTTGTTTATCGAAGCTAGAGTCGAAAAGATCCGCTACGCCATAAAACGGCTCATCGACCTGCAAAAACATAGAGGTCCACAGCTCCGGGATGCCCAAGGCGACTTCACGCCATTGCCTGCAGACATTGGCCAAATTAAGTGGGGACTTGTGAGGATGCGGGGAAACCCGTCGATGAAGTGGGAGGCAGAAAATGAATATCAGGGAAATCAGTTCAAATGGGAGGGGGAGGGCGGGACGGTTCTCTGCCTCCGACATGGTGGTGAGAGTAAGAGTCACTCGAGTGTGATGTTACTATCAGTGACGGATAAAGGCCTGAGGTCATGCGTAATCACCTATGAAGACACCTTGGTTCTGAGCGCTCGACCCAGCTAATAAGATCGTGAAGCAATTCCATCTATTTCATTTCAGGTCTTCGTATCTCGTCTCCTCTAAGCTTACTTCTATACTCTACAACTTCTTACTTAATTTTGACTACCAATTATCATTCATTCACCCCATCAACCCCTCGCCCTCATCCGAGGAGGCCAACGCGCGCGCGCTCTCGCGCGCTCTTCAGCGCTTCGCATGCGGTAAGTGGGCCGCCACTCCGTGCGGCAGGACTCGCACTTTTTTGTTTTGTTGTTGTCGGATTAGGGACTACGACGATTTTACATTTGGAGCTCTAACCCATTTTCATGGTTAACAATGATTTCTCGAACAAACTCGAACTAACTTAGGCTGGAGAGCAAAATTTGAAAAGTTATTTGAAAGTGGTGAACGCATCGAAGCAGGGTGATTAAAAGAGTTCAAGATACTTAGTACTAATCAGTAAAACTACATATTCGTCTTTGACGTCTTTGGCGCTTTGGGAAGGACGTGAAAAACTAACAAGACGGATCTTGAGCCATGACGGACGTCTTTCGCTAAGTGATTCATTTGACTTGGGGAAGACATCCGTCTTGGACAAGAAGACCCACCAAATCTTGCTCAAGAACGTGATAGACTTCAGATGAATCAAAAGACACAGATTCCATTTCACGATATTCTTACAACAGCTCTTGCGACAAGGAGGTGAGCTAGGTGTAATTTGTCCTGTATCCACTCGCAAAACTCTGTCGGAGTGCAATCACTGGCAATTCTACCGTGAAAACTTGAATGAACTCAATAATAGATTGTACCTCCATTGCTAAGACATCCCCGAATCCCAAGACAAAGATTGTGAAAGAGGCAATTTCAAAGACGAAAGACGGTCCCGGTAAGACGCGTACGAAGCTGGTAGCTCAAGACACATAGTACTTGGTACCATGCTCTTTGGCGACTTTTGATCTGCTGTGGGTCGTGCCGCGTTGGGGTAGCAGCGAATGATAATTATTCTAATTTGGGCTTCCAGGCTCAAAGCTCGCTCGGTCGCCGCTTGCGCGTCGACCAGCTCGCATTGAGACTTGAGAGCGGTTCGGGTTTCCGACGCCATACCTCTGGATCCCAAATCAGATGCCAACAGATATATCATCAAATTCGTGGGAGAAAAACGCGTTTTCCTTACAATCTAAAATGCGGACACTGATGCAATCAAAATCTCGACTTCCTCATCCTGAGAAACGAAAAGAACGACTACTTAAAAGTACTCGTAACTTAATTTTGACTACCAATTATCATTCATTCACCCCATCAACCCCTCGCCCTCATCCTGGTCCGAATACGCAGAGCTCCCACTAAGCTCCGCATACCGCGCGATCTTCAGCCGCTGCGCGGGCGGGATGGCCTTATCGTCCACGGCCAGGCGCACACCACCGTGTAACACGCCAACGCGTTTCATTGCGAGGAGCTGCACACCGTCAATTAGCATCCCGCTTCACGAATTGAATGACTTGGGGAGGGAAGAAAGCAAAACTCACATTATGCGCGGCATTCGAATGGTCATACACCCCGCCAAAAAACGCCGTCGTCGCGTCCTTCCCGATATACCTAACGATCCAGTGCGCGCCCCCGGGGTGCTCCTCGACGAAGGCCGCGACGTCGTGGATGAACCCGGAGATGAGGATGAGCGGGCGCGTCGCGGACTGCTCGACGAAGGCGTCCCACGAGATGACGGGGAGGTCGTTGTTGTCCGACGGCCAGACGAGGGACTCTTGCGTCTCGCGCAGGCGCTTGAGCTGCATCGTTAGTTGGCCTTTGCGGACTTCGTTGTCGGGGAAGACCTAGAGCGAATCAACGTGAGTGAACAATATACGAGAACGAGGACAAGACAAGATGACGCGCACCTTGAGATGAGACGCCAATCCCAGCTTCTGCGACACCCAGATGAACCACTTGGTCGGATCGTATTGATACCACTTGATCGCGTTCCGGTAGTCCATCGGGAACTGGTGGTGGAAGTTGTGGTACCCCTCGCCGAGGGTGCACAGCGCAGTGACGACATGGTCCTTCGGCGTATGCTTATCATCAAACGACGCTTCCCCAAGCCAATGCGCGAGCGAGTTCACACAGAACGTCGAGTGCTGGACGAAGCACAGCCGCACAAACGCAGCATACACATACCCCCCGCGCAGGTCGCCCCACAGGAGCCACGGGATCACGCTGGGCACGACAACGGCGGCGATGATGATGAGGGGGAGGTAGTTCTTGTGTTGCCAGCGCACGACCTCGTCTTTGGAGAGATCGCTGACGTCGGCGGAGCCGGGCTTGCGGCGGGGCTTGAGGAGCATCCAGCCGACGTGCGAGTACCAGAAGCCTTCGTGGGCGTTGTAGGGGTCGAGCTCGGTGTCGGTGTAGCGGTGGTGAGCTCGATGTCCGCGCGCCCACCATTTGATGGGGCCTTGGACGGCGCCGGCGCCCGCGATGGCGAGGAAGTACTGCATGAATTTGCTGGCATTGTAGCTACGGTGAGCCCATAGACGGTGGTAGCCTGCCGTGATACCTTTTCACGATGACATTAATTCTCTTTGAATTCGACCGTGAAAAAGCCAGAGAAAACTCACCAAGACCTGTGTAGAAATAGTACAACACGGCGAAGAGGCCTGTCTCCCAGCGCAATTTGGTGGTGTACGCGCCGAAGATGCTTATGGCAGGCGGAATGGTAAGGACAGCGACAGCGATCCAGTTGATTTCAGACAGAAGATTGTGGAATGTAACTGGGGGAAGCGGCTTCGTCGTCTTCAGCACATGCGAGACATAGTTTTCGACACCAGCATCAGACAAAATTTTGGGTGCGTCTGCCACCGCAGAGCGAGGTTGGCGAGGGGCAATAGAAGACATTGGGGATGTGGATTGACTCCGGAGGGCTTGTATATAAGTCTCCAATCCCCAGAGAAAAGAAATCGTTTTTTGGGGAATGGGATACCCCAGCCCGATCTGGACCAACGATCTTCTTGTCAGAAAACGGCATCACCCGAGAGTCTCGGGCACGTCTAGCCCTTCTAGTTCAAGGTGCATTGTGACTGTCGATGCCAGCACCAGCGTCGAGACACACGTCGCTTGAAGAGATTGAAAGGGAGGACAGGGGAGGACAAGGTCGTTGACAACTTCGTTGGGGCGAAAGAAACGCATGATTTCGACCGGTTAATCGTGATGCCGAACTCCGATATTGAGCATCAATAACACTCCGAAAAAAACGGTATCTCCGATGGCAGGAACTTGTCTTGGAGACCAAAAGTTTCCGCAAGAGTTTCCACCCACCGGAAACTGTTCGTGAAACTAATTGTTTCCGGAACAGTTTCGGCCGCGTGCGGAACAAAAAGAGTCCTCGGCAGTCTACGGTCCTCGGCAATGAATTGTTTCCGGATCAGTTTCGTCCGGTGATGGAAAACAAATGTTTCCAACCCTCGGAAACGCGGCTCCAGGGGCCGGAAACGTTTAGTTTCCGGCACCTTCGGGAAACTGTTGCCGAAATATTTCATTTCCGGTCCGCGGAATCCACCACGGATTCTTTTGTTTTCCGCCAAGGTTTCCGACCGCTGGAAACTGTTGCGGAAACAATTGTTTTCACGAACGGTTTCCGGGGGTTGGAAACTGGTGCGGAAACTTTATCTTCCCAAGACGAGTTCCTGACCCTGGTAAGACGAGTTTTTTCGGAGTGTAAGCCCCAACTTCTTGTGAACGGTCCCCCAGCTTGGGGTACTTCCAGGCGATGGGGAGACTGTTTAAGATATTGAAATCAAAGCCACAGGAACAGGCCTTCGTCAATCGTTCTCGTCGCTGGAGTGACACCGACCTGGGCAGCATCAGCTCGCTCGATCTCCGCGAGGTGAAAACGCGCCTTATACAGACAAGGAGCCACTCTCGCACCCGCGAGGATCAAAGGAGTCGATGCGTCAGACAGCAGTGAAATCGAATACAAGGAATCTCAGCGATAGTATCAAGGGAGTCTGAGAGCGAGTCAATGAAAAGTGTAGGGACGGAGACGGGATGAAATATACAAGGCGGAGGACAGAGAGAGCAAGGCAGAAGGTGCGCATAGAGGGGGAATGGAAGAAATACTCACCAGCACCGCGACCTCTGCCTTTCGCCTCTCTTCGTCGACTCATACGCCGGCCACCACAGCTTCCCCTTCTACACCGACGGCCGTCTTGAGGTAGCACAGCGCGCCGCCTCGATCCGCATCCCACCCCCAACCCCCTCGCCAAGTATCATTCATACGACTGCGACTTCCACATCTCGAGCGTGGATGCCCTCGAGCGAAAATCCTTTCTCTCGGACGTGGATGCCTAACGATCCCCAATATACACGGCCATGCCTATATGGCACTGTCAGTACCTCGTACGGGCGGGCTGGCGAGGCACGAAAGCCTCTCGGGCGACCGGCGATGGGCGACGTCCAACCACAGGGTCGAGAGGGAGTAAAGGTAAGGTACTGTAAAGTAAGGTGCGGTCAAGGTGAAGGTAAGGGTAAGGTATAGATGTGTGCGGAGGGAGGTGAGCATATCATGAAGGACGGAGGGGAGAGGGCACGAAGGCGTGGATGTATGTATACGGTTATATAGCAGCAGCGAGACGAGGGGGGCAAATGAAAGGAGCAACGGTGCTGAAGATCGGGAGGAGGTCGTGGTCAAGGTGGTATAGGGAGAGCGAGCCATGGAAGCGCTGAGGTGGATCGATGGTACAGTAGGGTGTCCTGAAGCAGTCGACACCAGACCAAGCGAAGGAAGTGTAGCGCAGCCAAAAGCGGGTCGCCCAGGACGTACGCCATACATGCCTCGAGCTCACCTGGAGGCGCAGCGATGAGGAGCTATATGCTCGGGGGTCAGACACGCAGGCACACACGGCGACTTCGTCGCCCGCCGTATCCGGCCTGAGAACAAGAACACCTTGTGAGGGTTGGGCAAGGGTGCTCTTCTTCTTGGCGTCGCCTACGATCAGGACGAATGACGAGGGGGCGGAAAAATTCGGAGAAAGGGTCGTTTGCACCAAGGCAAGACGGTCAGCCCGACCCTGAAGAGCGGCCCACCGACATCCCAAATGGCTTTACCCCGGTGCAAGTAGGGCGGTGAGTACCTTGAGAATGTGGGCAGCATCGCAAGTATGTCTATCGAAAGCTCGTGGTCAAGCAGCGAATGCGAGGCGAGATATACGGAAACATACCAGAAGACGCCGCCCACAACGACCCGCCTGTGAGGACATACACGAACGGCGATGAGACGCCGGTCATCGTCATCAGAAAGGTACTCTGGGCGGTAGGACCCGAGAGCGTCCGTGAGGATACTCAGAGCAAGTCACCAGCAGCATGATGACTTTGCGCTGCTGAAGACAGGCGGCTGTGGGTCCGTCAAGCGTCGAGGTAGGCGAGAGTGTGGCGGCACCGCTGGGCTCTGGCTGTGTGTGCATCGGCGCAGTGAAGGTGTAGATTGTGAATCGTCGTTGACTGCCCACGACCTCGGGGGAGTATGGATGGCGCTGCCTAGCTTGACGACGTCTCAGAGAAGGAGAATTGCCTTGATTCAGCAGTGAACCCCAGCGAAGGAGACTTGCAAGTCATCTGAAAGCTCGATCCTTCACAGACGAATCTTGGGGTGTGCTCGCTCGAAAGAAGTCTGTGGCGCATGAGGATGCGGCAGCAAGCCCGAAGCCAAACTATCGACCTGGAAATCGGTCGGTCAGGGATAGCCTCTTTGGGACGCAGGTGCGGTGAGGTGCGCATACCTTCGACAACACCGCACTCGAGAGACGCACGTGAATACGCGGGGTGTCGTGGATGCCAAGCGTACAGTCGTTTCGCTCGGGCAGGAAAGAAACGGGGAATAGAGGTGTGCTGACGGACGCCACGTCACCACACAAGGACAGAGTGAAAGCACCAAAAGTTTGTGCGTAGCTACGTTTCGTCGGGCCTTATGAGTTGTGCCAGCGAGGCAAATGGATATACATACTTACTCGCTGCACGCCAGCGGCTACTCATTCTTCCAGGCTTCGCGCCAATGATAGTTCCAGACGATTGCCGTGCTGAGGGTAGGGGTGCGTCCTGCATCGTCTCTCAGGCACCTGCATGTCGCTTCAAAAAGCACTTACCGGAATATCCTTGTGCTTCACAGAGAAGTCTGCCCAACGTCGACGGCGCCTGTTTCAGAATACGGTCGAGATGCCAATCGAGCGCCGTATGCGTCTGGCATAGCGGGAGACCCGCGTTTGTCGGTCAAGTAAGAAGCAATTCACTGAAAAAACAGAGGTATCAGCACAAACCGATTAATGGAGCGGAAAGAAGAAAATACGAATGGAAAGAGCAGAGGGTAGGTAGAGGAAAGACTGGAACTGCGACTCGCCATATGAGCCCACTATCTTCAAAAAGAGTATATCAGGTACTGTTACGGGACTACCCTCTGCGACTCTTTTTGGCTAACGAATCGTCCGAAAACTATCGGTTTTGGTCAGGGATTTCAAGACCACTTTCTTGATGAAAACCAACCCGGAGTAGGGCGGCCAGGGCCATAGCAAATGGCTTGATCGTGGTGCAAAGAAGAAGCGGAGGACGACAAAAATTTGGTGCAATGTCGAAAAAACTTCAAGGAAGTGGCAGTCGAGCGGTTGAGTGACACAGATAACATTGCAGTTCAACATAGCACTAGCAAATGACACGTTGACAAGGTGCTGCTCGCCGTCGACGACGACGAAATGCTGGTGGCTCGGTGGGGGAAGCTGCAAGCAAGCAGGACGCTGGCACGAGGGCACGTGCTAAGCACGTGTCAGAGGCGTGTGAACTTCTTCCTGGACCAATCCCGAACAGTCATCTCCAGACTCCCTTTGAGTGCTGCAACGCTCAATGCCTCCTTCCTTGGAACTCACAAATCTGGAAAAACTTCCGCCAGATCTCTACGTCCGTCCTTGCACCCAAATTTCGACCGTCCTCCTAGCTTATTCAGTGACTCAGAAATTGGCCACATCTTTCCTCAAGCCGCATCCCTCCCCACGAAATGTCTCCCTCTTTGCTGAAATGACCCGAAAGCAACAGCTGAAACGCAACCATTTTCTTGCGCTTCTTCCGTTGCTCTACCGACTCCTAGACCCATCCCGGCTTCCCGAACAGGAGGAGCTGGATTCACCCACCAAAGACGTTCTTCAGAACATCACACTCGCACACGGTGCGCTCTGGGCGATTTTATCCTTTCACGTACCTCCGGGAGTACGTGTGGATTTTTGGCCGCGGATATGGGCTTGGGTCCATTTTTACTTCACCTACGAGGACTACTTGTCCGGGGTGATTGAGCTGAACCCACCGAAGGTCTTTTACAGCGGTTTCATGATCTTGTGTGCGGCTTTGTCCACGGATCCCGATCTGAAGAAGTTCGTGGTGGGATCAACGGGGGCCGCTCTTTTGGCTGTGCGCGTCTGGACGATATTCACAAAGCCGGAAGAATGTCTCGAGTTTGACGGTGCGGTGTATGAGATGATTCATGCCTTCATAACGAGCAGCCCCGAGCTATTATATGAGCAGGTCGTGGAAGAGATCGATGGAGGTATCTCAGAAGTGGCAAGGTTGGTAATGCTCGCATGCGAAGTGTTGGACGCTTCGCTTGATATGAAGCACATCTGGGTTTTCGCTGCTGCACTCGACATCGTACTTTTTATGGACGGTATCGTACATGTCTGGCAGAGTGGTACTCCACTCTGCCGTCTTTGTGATGCGCTTCTACCTCTTGGCTTTGTCAAGTCGGTGGTTATCGCTGGACAAAAACTTTGCGCGCTCGCAGAGAAAGATTTCGCGACCCACCTCAAATTGATTACGGGCAACTGCTTACTTACACTCGAGGCGCTTTGTCAAGGTGTTTCTGGGCATCGCGCGTTGCGAACCGCAGTGCAGCATGGGTTGCTTCGACTGATTGTCGCCTGTGCCGCTTGGACCTCTCCCCCAGAAGAGGTTGACGTGGCAATCCGACGCATCGTCGCCGAGCTCTTAACGCCATGCACAGTCTTTTATTACCTCCTCTTGGACTTGGAGAAAGCCTATCGCCAGGTGAAAAATCTAATCGACCTCACCGCATGGCCGCAGCCTGAGATTGCTCGGCTCTGGTCTGGATTCACCGATGCATTGAAAACACGTCTGGCCTACGTCGAACGGTACAACTCTGGCAGGGGTCGCACGTCGTGTGCGAATACTGAGGTGAGCTTCGCATCTACCAGGCTACGGTTCTCAATACCTACTGACGACGACAAGTGCGGAAAGACCTCTGAACTCGAAAAATTAAGGTGGTGTTCCGGCTGCCGCTCTGTCACATATTGCAACAAAACATGTCAATCTACTCACTGGCGCGCGAGTCATCGTATATCCTGTTTACGACAGCAGGCTACTGGTCCGCGAAGACGAAGTGAGCTCCATCCCCCGTTTCACGTGTAACTCCATCCCGACTGACATTAAAAAATCAAGACAACAGCTCCATGTTCACCAACAGAGAGTACGGATTTCTTCAATTCCTCCGCTATGAAGATCACCGGCGGATGAAGTCCCAGATTGCCCGCGATCAAGTATTGGTCTGGGCGGATAATCCAAACGCTGTTCCGGTCGCGGTGTTGAATTATGCGACATTTCCGGTGACACTAACCATGTCTGATGGCACTCCGCATCCGCAATCCTCTGCCTCGTCGTTCAACTCGGGGAACCTAGAGCTTAGTACCATGCGTCTGCAGCTGGGTGTTAATTCGGGATTTGATATTCAATATACGATCGTGCGAGAAGATACAAGAATGGTTGATGGGTTGAAGAATATTGCAGGACGATTGACTTCTATTCCCTCGGCGAAATTGCAGGACGAGATTGATTGCATATTGAAGAGCGGGCGGCGCTAGTTTCTGTAAACTCATTATTATTGTTGGCGTGTAATGAACGGACATGATGGGCAAGTAGTTACGAGTACTTTATGTACTCGTTCTTTTAACATCTCAGATGACGTTTGAGAGGGTCCGGAAATTGTGTCCTCACAAAACGGACAACGAAAAGTGCGCTTTTTTCCCACGCTTTTTCTAATGGGTGTCTGAAGTCCATTAGAAAGAAAGCTAATGATTTTCGCTTTTGTGACCGTGAGAGATGTTTGACTCGGTGAAATAGACCCTAACCTTAACTTACAGAATATTTATTGATGGTTTCACGCCATGTTCCGATGCCCTGCCAAGCCGCCAGAGAGTTGACATTTTCCCGTGAACGCTGAGATTTCCAAAATCTGAAGGCCAGCAACCTTTTGAGCATACTGGGTAAGGTATGTACATCATCTTACGACGTTGAGCAAACTAACTTTGCTAATCGCAGCCACAACATCGGCAGTTGGAAATGACATAAATCATGTTGCCATCAATCCCATCGTCATCGAACAGGCCACGATTTCTCAAACGAATGCCATCGCGGAGGCATTAAGAGAAAAGCTGTATCACTGTTGTACGCCGTTGTAGAGCTTTGAATGAGCTCGGAGGGTCCAAGATGATGAGAGAACGGAAGAAGGAGGCGTGCGACAGCTGCTGTCAAACATTTTGGTCATGATCGGCTGTCACGCAGAAATGATAACATTATCTTATGAGCTGGCTTTCGGCTGCTTTCGGAAAACAATGAAAGTACGAGTTTTGCCGCGCAACGCGACGGCCCGCTTACCACAAGTAACATAGTATCGCCAGTGAAGATAACTTGAGGCCTCTTGAGGCACACTGAAAGATGTCACAGTTGAGCCCAGAATTCGACCTTAGCAACTTATGTATTTTAAGCAAGTTAGGGACGCGACTCACGCGATAACGATTCTGGGTAGCCGAATTACATGTGCGGGGTATCAACAGAACAGAAACAAACGGATCCGTGAATATAGAACCTAAAATAAAGCCTCATTTGCTGGCTTCGGATGAGCTGTCTAAACGACGAGACCACCCAAAAACCACCTACAATTCTGCTTGTAACTTCTGCAATTCCAGAACGCGGTCACGAATGTCCTGCCAATATCCCAAACTAGGTTGACCTCGTGCATAAATGGCTTGGATCTCGATGGTGGAGGGGAAGAGGGAAAATATGAAAGAGGCAATTACTTCAACGTCAGAATCGCTTGTTTGCGACCATTCTACGTCGAGGTACCTGAGCGGTGAGGTAGGCAATTGAGTGGAAGGCGGAAGAATCAGAGATGAAGGAGACACGTGTGACGCCTTGAACGCGAGTCGAATAGTAAGGAGATCGCGGCATTGCGCCAAATGATAGAGAGCCATGAGCGTGCAATTGGGTTCGAACATCGAAGCGGAGCGTAGACTGAAATTCCTGAGGCTGCGCCAATTGCGAGACATCTCCGCAATCGTTGCGTCGTCAATGTCATAGCCGGACGGAACCCACATTTCCAAGGACGTGAGGTTGGGGAAGCGGAATAAAGGGTGGAATATCTCCGAGTCGCTGGGGAAAACACCTATTTCTGCTGTTTCAACTTTGACAAATTCGAGGTGCAGAGAGTTTAGATCCTTGATTCGGGAGTTTTCGCCGATAAGCTTGACCAGGTCCTTGGTAAGATCCCAATTGTACCCTACAATGGACCTAGCGCCCACTTGCTGGAGCGGCGAATGGTTGAACATGCGGAACAACGCCAATAATGTGGTGATTTGCATATCCCGCGCCGTAGCCGTATTGTTGAATATGACATTGGTAGACTCCACGTCTATGTTCAACGATACGACTTCGAGATCAAAGAACCTGGGTTGGTCTGCAACAGGAGGAAGAGGCTGAGCAGCGAGAAAGTGGGCATTTAGGGATTTAAAACCCGTGATACGCCCAAGATGAATCAACGTCGCGAAGTCGAGGATTCGCACATTCAGGGCCTTGAGTCGAGGCAGAGCGCGAATGAACGACCACAGTCCACTCTGGTCTGCCTGTCTCGATGTATGATCGAGACTACTGATAGTTACAGAGCGTAACTCCGGCTGAAGGTGGGCTAGTTTGTCGAGTATAGGACGGTGATCGATGTGATTTCGTGCCAGTACACCCACATACAAGCTGATGGAAGTAACGTGGTGCCCGAGGAAGAGGTCGATGAAAGGACATTCAAAGGCCATGTGCTCCTCCCACGATAGATGTTGCAGATTTGGTGTTAGATAGCCGCCAGGAACTCCTTTACGAAGACTTTTATAAAAGGCGGTCATGTTGGGTTCATCGCAGACGAACAGAGACATCGATCTGACGCGGTGAGAGTATTTAAAGACTCTTTCCCAGTCTTTGGGTACTATCTCTCGCAGAAATATCTAGACAAGGACGGTCTAGTGCATATCAATACGACGACGGCAAACTTGGTACTCACTAGAGTGGGACGAATCGGCAAGATCGAGAGCTCCCAAAGATCATCCGGCATGCATCTAACCAAATTCATTACGCTACTCTGCTCCTGCCACAGCAGATTGAGCGCTGATTCATGGAACGTCGTGGAAGTGATCGCAAGGGCAGCTAGATCTTTACTGTTCTCAAAGGCATTCAGACCCGTACAGATGATCAGGTCCACAAGCTCTGGGACAGCAAGACAGTGATGCATGGTTTGGCTGCGCAATTGAGAGGTGGGGTGGGGTGGGAGTGGTAGGGAAACACGAAGGCTGAGAGAACATTGCAGTCCAATGTATATATATCGCTCTGATCGCCTCGGCCATTGTCGATAACAAAAATAAGCAACACATTGCAGCATGGTTCAATGACGACAAGATGGGCAGGTAGAATAGGATCGTAATCCGTTGAACATCGCGCAATGGATGATATTAGAAAGGCGAGAAGTGATAAGGTCGTATTTCTCGCGGTATAGTGAACCCGAAATCTGAGTAAGAAATAAATGAGCGAAAGAATTGTTCTTCGAACGAAGGACATACCTAAATCCCCTACGGGATCCTCATCTTTGGTATTTGAGGGCCATGTATATTTCCCCATTACAACATGAGGTTTCATGCCTCCCGCCGCCAAGACCGCCCATCGTGCTTCAATCTCGCGCCAAGGTAGGGTAAAGTGGTTATTCAACTGTCCTGGTGCGGTGTGAACATAAAGCTGCGCGTACTCGATTCCCGTGCGCAGTTCCAGCAGATCCGACCACCGGTCGTACGCCGGGTAAGTGGCCCGCTCCTCGATGATCAAATTTCGCAGCTGCGGAACGAGACGAATGTCAAAAAGTGCTTCGCAACGCTGTATTGCTCGATGGGGAGATACGGTTGCGACAACGAGTGTGTGCAGTTCTGGCACCGCGCCAAAAACACTGGCAAGCATTTCTGTACTCAGCCTGTTCTCTATTTCAACACTCAAAGTGGTGAGTCGACATTGAGAGTGAGCGATGAAGTTGATAAGACTAGTGTTCCACGTGAGAGTCGTATGCAGGAACTGTAGGGTAGGAGCATCCAGAAAATCCAGGGCTTCATCAAGATTGAGCTGAAGGGTCAAAAGGGAGGTTTTGAACCTCGTATCCGGTGGATTGATGGGAAGATGATAGACGTGTAAGTCGAGATGGAGAAGGTGAGGCAAGTGACGAAAAAGCGGCCTGAAAGGGGAGGTTACAATGTCTGGGAGCATGATACCTGGAGACTGAGGTATGTTGAAAGGACGTGCTACGCAGAATAGACGCGCTGCAGTCAAACCGCGGGGTAATATTGCAAGACTCTGCGGCGCATGCGGCTCATAATTGTGCTGCGGGAGCTGCAGTGATCGTAACTGGGGAGAATTTCGGACAGAGTCCATAAAATGATCGGGAAAGGACCGGCGCTGGTCAGTGATCTCGACAGTGAGGGCGGACAGGCAAGGCCAGGGACCCGTAATGTTACTGAAGGCAAGGAAATCGACTTCTGGTACGGCTAGTTCGATGCGACCCCATTGACCACGATAGACCGCTATGACATCTAGCAAGCCATTTGGAAGG
This sequence comes from Favolaschia claudopus, assembly GCA_037176885.1. Lineage (NCBI taxonomy): Eukaryota > Fungi > Basidiomycota > Agaricomycetes > Agaricales > Mycenaceae > Favolaschia > Favolaschia claudopus. The sequence continues at coordinate 791,138 of JAWWNJ010000041.1, read as the reverse complement.
CAGCCACCCTTGGCACAAGACAAAGAGATGGAGAGCGGGCGTCCTGATGTGCGCGCGAACCACAGGCTCATAAGAGGGACAAACGGATCCTGTTTATCGAATTCGGAGTTGAAGAGATTTGCTACGCCATCGACCGCGTCCGGTTCATCGACCTGTAGAAACATCGAGGTCCACAGCTCCGGAATGCCCAAGGCGGCTTCACGCCATTGTGTGCAGACGCTGGCCAAATTGAGCGGGGCTTTATGAGGATGCGGGGAAACTCGTCGACGAAGTGGGAGGCAGAAGATGAATATCAGGGAAATCAGTTCAAATGGGAGGGGGAGGGCGGGACGGTTCTCTGCCTCTGACATGGTGGTGAGAGCGAGAGTCACTCAGGTGTGATGTAGTGTTGTCAGGGTCGGGTCGGAGACCCTAGACCCGGCCCGACCCGACCCTGGGTCGGCTAGACCCGGCGGGTCGGGTCTGAGATGTTGCTCGACCCGCGACCCGGGTCTCTGACCCGGGCCTCGGCAGGCAATTCAAATTGCCTGATCTCCAATGCCGAAGTCCATCCGCAACATCAAATCAAGTTCCTATGATGTTTACAATGTTTTACCAACAACCTTGTGATCAAACACTCGAGCACACCGCCGTCCACGTTCATCAAGGCTATTACCAAATCGGGAAGTGCACTTCAAAACAGCGTATTTGAGAGTCATTTGAATGCCTGTCTGCTGATTCTCACTCAAAAACATCAAAACTATCTTCTATTAACCATCCAAAACTTTTTGCCAACTTTTCTTCAAGCTTTATTTTCTCTGATGGCCGACCCGGGTCGCGACCCAAGCCCCGGCTTTCGAGCCCGACCCGACCCAACACAGCCACAGACCCGACCCAAGCCCGGGCTTTGCGGCCCGACCCGACCCTGACAACACTAGCACTGTGATGTTACTATCAGTGACAGGATAAAGACCTGAAAAGGCAAGACTTTGCCCAAATCCGGATGACAGCCCCGATGAAAGTCAGGAAACATGATCTGAAAGAGAGGGTATATCAAATAAAGAATAGCACAGAGCCTGAGAACGTAGGTACATATGAGGATGCGGGTCAGTGCGTAGTAAGGGCGTAAGTAAGGACATTGAAATAAATTCGCTACAAGAATGCTGATACTTATACAGTAGGAGTCCTAGGACGAGATCAAGATCTAGAAGAAAGCTATTCAAGCTTTGTAGTCGTGGGGTACCTTACGTTTGGCGTGATAGGTCACGTGCTGATTGATCTGCGTGCCCCGGGGCACGCAATCATCAAGTTTGCGATCGGCCCTCCGGCCACCCTCTCCTCTGTGACATCGACGATCGGTCTTGTATTTACTAGCAATCAAACATTGTTCTTGGGACCCACAAAGTACAACATTTGTGCTCTTGAGACAGGAATTTCGACGTTCGTGCTGGTGAGAAGATGAGAAGCTGCCAAGTACAGCCACTGATTTGGAACCCTTCTTTGGCAGCTGCCAATACCGTAAGTACGCGTCGCGTCAAGACGCGTCTGGACGCGATTTTGGTCATTGCGCCGCTCCATCACCTCGGAGGCGGTAGTTATTTGTCTATTGTTTGCGTGTTTCAGGTCCTGACTCAGGGGAATTTTTTCTTCCCTCTTTCTACTACGTTCTACACCTGTCGCCTCAGGCTGCTGGAATGTCATTTGAGTCTATGCTGCCGACTCCGCCCGAGGGATTGACTGTTCCCACTCTCATCTCTGCCAAGGGGGCGCAACTGAGGTTCTGGATCATACAAGCAAACGAAGCCTCGGAGAAGAAGGTTCTCAAACTATCCGGGACTGTAGATCAGCAACGCACAAAACTTGCCGAATACTACGGCTTCGACTTGTCCGTGATACCACGCTCCGATGCGGCGACGGTGCCGACATTGGATGAATCTATCAGGGACAGACAATGGGCAGATTTCGTAAAATTAGGTGTTGAATGGAAGGAGACAGTTGCTGCCGGCGGAGTTTTCAGGTTATTATCCACTTCGGGTGAGCAATTAGTGTTTTGCGATTCATCATTTCTTACGGTTTATACTCTCTATGAATAGAGCCGAAGACTGCTGAGGATGTCTCTGTTTTATTGGCGTCCGAGGCTCCCACACCTGCGGCTGAAACTCATGAACCTGTAAGTTTTTAATTGAATTCAAGGCATTCCACTTATCCTTCTGTTCGATAGACTTCTACTTCTCAGATAATTCCTCTACCTTCCCCCCTACCCAATCATTCCGCCGCTTCCTCGGTCGTCGAACGAGCATCATCCATCACTGTCCGTGCCAACAATCTGTCTATCGACTCTACCGCTGTCATCTCGACAAATACAAGCCGTGATATGCCTCATAACTCGAACCCGGCACCACCCGAGGCTGCATTGCTGGACGACTTGTCCCAGGAGATCGAGGGTTTGGCAAGATGTGATGGGCTTCAGGATATCATACAACAGGTCGAGTCCGGGAAGGTAGCAAGTATTCGCGCTCGCTACGGTCCTTCCGATGGGCGGCGCGGAACTGCTGATCCGTCCTGGCCCAAATACAAGAATATTGTCTCTAAACGCGAACGTCTCTATCGCATCCTTTCGGATGACTTTGCGGGGGATAAACAAAGGTTTCTCGCATTCTTCACTGTCCCACAGATACCAAAGAAACGGAAGCGCGCCAAGGACGAATTAGACCCGCCCGAGGACCACTTTCGATCATTTCGCAAGATTGTCGAGGCTGCACCGTGGTGTGAAAGTGATCTACAAATTGAACGCCGGAACGAGAAGTATGTTGATTCCAACGGCAATTTCTCTGATGCGCTTTGGACTGAGAAATGGGGGACAATGAACGGTTGGGAAATTTGGCGCGAGGTGAAAGGCGAGCGTTATGAAAAGGAAAAGAAGACACGAGAGTAGATTCAAATCAATACACTAGTAGTTTCTATCATATTCGTGCATGAATTCGTGGTTATCGTTGGGTGAGTAAAAATAACGGAACATGGTAACCGCTTCGACTTGTGACCACCCACCCCATGCAGCAACCATATCTGCCGACCACCGTTTGACTTTGATTCGGTACTGACACCCACCGCGACGGAAGGAGTGTGTGCCATACAGAGCCCATGAGGAGTAGCCCAGACCCTGAAGATCTCGGGACAGTGCACGACTCAAAGTACTTGCTGTCTGTATAATTTCTCAGCACCGCGTTGGTTCAATGTGAATGTAGATTACCAAAGGCTGATTCTGCATCACTGCACCTTGCGCTGTAACATGGAGAAAGAGGGAACCAGACTTTGTAATTTCGGGTCCATAGAGTGATGCAAGGAGAATGAATGCGCGAACTGGGCAGATTTTTGGATCATCGTCGTTTGCGTGTAGTCTCCATGAGTGTAGTACTCCAGTTTGATTCTGCTTTCGAGTATTAAGACTGACGTCTACGAATTTTCCTAGAACAACTATCAGAACGATTGAATCATTAGATATTAGACCAGTACTTACTCTCCCCGGGAATTTTATCAATATTCTCAAAGCGCAGCTTGATCACTTCATCTATCCGCAAGAGCATCAGCCATGCTAGCAGATATGCAACCTTGAATTGTCTTGAACCCGGGAACAAATGAGGAATTTGTGATTGTGACTTACATATCGTACAATTCCCAAACGCCTCTGAGCTGGAGTAAGACTCGAGTTTATACAGTGTGCATACAGCCGATGAATATCTTCCAATGCGAGAGCTCTCGCAGATGAAGATACCTCCCCTGATTTCGCTTTGGTCTTCTCCAGACCAACCATAAATTGAGAAACTTGACGCGAACGAGTCGGCAGTCCGCGCCTATCATAAATATGATGCTTGTGTCAGTCCGGAAGGATATGAAGACATAAAAGTACAAACCATGTGTTGGACACGGAATCAAGTCGCCATTCAGTCAGACTTTCATTCGGGCGAAGGTTTTTATACCACATTGTGAGAGCCGCACGCGTTGAGACAGCAGTAGAGTACTAGTAATGTTAGCTGAACATGCCTCAACTCAAATGATAAATCGAACACACCTTTCGGCCTTCAAAACCTTGTTCCACCGGGCCACATTTCTGGGTGATGAACGTCGTAATATCATGCGGAGTTTTCTCGTCAACGCGTTTTGCATCCCACTTCTTGTTGCGTCGTAGATGGAAGGTGATATAATGTTTAATTATCCTATCAAGCATTGTTAAAAAAAAATTAACCAGGTCTCAAATGAACAAGTCTTACCGCAGATGTCCGTCGCGTGTTCCATCGGTGATACTGGCCTTGGTCATTTTGGCGGCATATCTAGCTGCCTCGTCGTCAATCTGATCCTCTGGAAACTCATCCAGGTGCTGGGACACAAGATCTTGGACGTGCAGTAGCAATGAGTCCGCATCCTCGAGGTCAAGAAGACAAAGTTCGTCTTCAACCTTTTAATCGAATTATTCCGATGTTATCATCAAATAAATTAAGAAAGGGAGTTCTACCTGTTCATCCGAAGGTAATATCTTCTTTTGGGATGTTGGTGGGGTGTTCTTTGTCGACATCACGGCCGCTGGTCAAGAGAGGTGAGACTTCAAAAACAGGAGGAGAAAAATGTCTCAAGAGGCAAAAACCGACCTGGAACACGCATTATTAATGCGCCGAAACCTCGTACGAGGGTCAGCAAAATTTTATGAGGTAAAGGGACCACGTATACTGCGAAGTTTCTTTCAGAATGAATTTTTTGATACTTAGATTAGCGAACTTCAACACAAAAAACACACCTGGAGCCGAAGACTTTGCTCACCACAACAGTTCAAAGAACGAATACTTGGAGGTACATGATAATTTTCGATGCAGATGCAATAACTTTCTTGCTCTTCAGCGCCGAAGGGCCATGGAGTGAGCAAATCATTCTCGTGACCGCGTCGACCTTCAACTATGTAAATGCTGAGCCATGGTGGCGGCAAGCTTTGCATCGGAGATTAAAGAGTAGAGTCAAGACCTGAAGAATGTGAGTCCGAAGATTTACGAGCCGCTGCAACACTCACAATTGTTAGTTACTTCTTGAGACGGCTATAATGCAAACCAGTCATTCCCGTGACCGCGTTGGCTTCGACCACGTAAATTCTGAGCCGACCGGTGGCGGCCTTAGTGGTGTAGATAGATAAGTAGATAAGATACCTGAGTAGCTTCATTCAGACCATAGAAATTTGAGCAACTACAGACACTTACGATTGTACAAGGTTTAATTACTTCTTGAATTATAATCATCGTTCTGACAGTGCATCAGGACAAAAAGGCATACGCGGCGGCTCTCCCAAATTGATAATGTCATCCGAAGACTTCAGGAACGGCAGAAGAAGCAGCACAGGATGAACACCGCGTAAAATTACACGTGCCGACCGAGTGCGGCTTCGACGCTAACTGTCGAACAATTGACAAGCAAACAGACGAGACAGCCCCGTGCCATTGCGCTGCCCAAGTTTCGGTTGGCACGGGATTATAATTCAGAGGGTGTACACTGCATCATAACAAAGAAAACAAAGTCGAGAGAAAACAGAGTCAAGAGACTCAACTGTTCACTCAGAAACGAATTTTCGCGTCCGGCGCTACGCGCCGGGATGCATTCTAATACTCTTCAGAGTATTTGAGATAGCCGTGCGCTTCAAGCTAAACCGGCGCCTGTAAAACAGTCCAAAGTGCAATTGACAGAAATGCAATCAGATAAAATCGGAAAGTGATACGAGCAGGTACGCGCCTTCGGGAATCCTTACGTTAATCAGTTCTGAGCGAACGGCGGGGTTGAGGCGGGATTGCGGTGTTGTCATAGCGCGGATGTCATCGAGGCCATTGGAGGCGGTATTAGAAGTCGTCGAAGTCTTCTCCTAAGAATACCGTTGCGACCGGCCATGGATGGCAAAGTACAGTTGTCCGCGGGCCCTCAGTATAGGCTGCTGAATCTAATCTATGCAAGATATCTAGCGTGCCCCATGGCAAGCACTCACTTAAATATTCATGGGGCACCTTGTAGCTGGCTGATCCCTTGAGTTTTTGCGTGCCCCATAGACAGCTAAGGCTTGTTTTCGTTCATGGGGTACGCAGGCAAGGCGGTCCGACGGCCCTACCTCGAGCGAACCCGTCCGTCGTGGCAGTTTGAGGTAAGAGAATGTCGCCTTGCATCGGACTCCAAAAACTTGTATATAGCAGCGTTGTAGCTCATAGATTGTTGTATAGTCGCAAAGAGGGAGCTCGTAGCTTGCCGCCAGTACAAGAATCGTCCCCAGAGGTTGAGAAAAACGAGAGAAATCGGTCGTTGTATGTTGGCAGCAAGATCATTTCCGTCACACGTGTCTGGGGGGTTCGGCCGAAAGCAGCGCGATGACAGCACATCTATTTGTCAACGTATCTCAGGTCTATCTAAGGGTTGCGCGGCGCAGAGAGGATAGGAGTCACGGTATTCAAGTAAATATTGCGTTGTACGACTGACTGGACGGTTCAAGAAAGAGATTGACGAAAGAATATACGAAAGACTTGTACTTCTCACTTGGTGACCACGCAGCTGGTGCAGAGAAAGTATCAGAGCTCCGAGAAGTAATAAGTTTGGTGGCCGGTACCGGACAAAATAGCGGTTTGCATCTGTTTCCTCGCCGATCATCACGTTTCCCCATCATTCCGCACGATTCCTTCCCATTCCTCGTCGATCCTCAGCTTTCCTCACAAATCCCTACAAATCATCGCTGGTCCTGAGGATTTCCCAATGAATTCTGTATTTCCACGTCTTAGCATTCAACTTTGCATCCTCAGCATTCCTAAGGAATCCGGCCCATTCCTGCTTTTTCTTGAACTCTGTTTGAAGTTGACATTCTGACTCGTTTTGAATTTGAACTTGCATTCATTGCGATTCCTCATCATTCCCAGCTGATCGAGATCAGCACCCGTGTCGTCATCTTGGTGTTTTTACACGGTTTCCAGCTCCCAATCCACTTTCTTCCTGACTGTCTTGTGCGCATTCTGCCGGATCTCTAGTAGCTCTACTGGCTCGTATGAACACTGACCAACAACTGAGCAACCTACGAGACGCCTATCACGCTCTTCACAACGATGTTCTCTCAGCTCTGCGCACTATGGTTGGAGATCCACCGAGCTTGAATGCTGTTCGAGACAGGGCACTGGCGTTAGCTTCGGCGGCAGAGATGGTAAGAATGGCACCAATACAATTCGCTTTGAATGCTAATAGCGTCCATTAGCATCGAGCTGTTTTCCCCCCAGACGAGTATGCTACTCTTCAAACATCTATCACCGACATGGTCACAGCTCTTGATCTTGCTTGCCACGACTCGATGGACCCACCTGATGCTGCCCCTCTGACTGTCGTTCATCGTGTTCGTACTGGGCGACGAGGCCGGCCGCGCGTTGAGATTGATCCCCAATTTTTGAGCGCCGCCCTCGATCTTCGTGGTCCGACCGGAATTGCTCCTGAAATTGGTGTTTCAGCTCGCACTGTTCGCCGTGCTGCTCTTCGAGCTGGACTAGTTCAACCCGGCGCTCCTGTGTTTCAATCACGAACAAACTCCAACGGCGAACTCGAAGTCGTTCATACCTCGACAGCACCGCCTGTCTCTGTTGTCTCAAACGAAGAGCTTGATCGACTTCTCTCGGAGACGCTGGAAGTTTTCCCTCAGTTTGGGCGTCGTATGATTCGCGGTCATTTGAAATCCCAAGGGTACCGCATCCCCCGGGATCGGATCACTGCCTCGTACTTGCGTGTACATGGTGCTCCCGCGATCTTCGGTGATCGCCAGATCAGCCGCAAGAAATATCGCGTCCCTGGACCGATGTCACTTGCCCATCTTGACGGTCAACACGGTCGGTTCCTTTGTGAATTTTAATTTATTTAGCTGAACCTTGCATCCCAGGCCTCATTCGCTACAAGATTGTCATTCACTGCATCATTGACGGGTATTCCAGGTTCGTGCTCGGCATTCGCGTGCACAACAACAACCGTGGCGCAAGCGTTCTACGCCTCCTGCTCGATGTGATTGCTCTCCATGGTTGTCCCAGCCGTATGCGAGGTGATCACGGTGTTGAAAACATCGAAGTTGCGGCATATATGGAACGGGTCAAAGGATCTGGTCGAGGCTCCTTCATCTGGGGAAGGTAAGTTGAATTTCTGTGCGCACAATTTGCACTCAGCTCTTTGTTTCAGGAGTGTTCACAACACCCGCATCGAACGCCTATGGTACGATGTCACCCATGGCTTCGGCAAGAAATGGAAAGTTTTCTTTCTTGATTTGGAAACTAACCACGGCCTCAACCCCACGCGCCCGGGCCATATATGGCTCCTTCATCATCTATTCCTTGCGTCGATCAATCGCGATGCTCTGGACTGGTGTGAAGCCTGGAATTCGCATCAGCTTACGGTACGCCGCCAACGTGAACGCAGTCCACGCGATCTATTCACGTTCGGGATGTTGCGGGAGGGTCCACGGGGGATATCTTCCTTCTTGGCGGCTGAGGACGAGGAAATTGAAGATATCAATGAGTACGGGATCGACTGGGAGGCGAATGCGGAGCCGGAGTTAATGGCTCATTTGTTCGAGAACAATCCAGACGAGCGCACCAACAACACTGACCCTTTTGCGTCGTCCAGCACCCCCGCGAACCTCTCGGAAGTTTTGTGCGAGCCCCCTGGATGTCCTTTTACTCCTAGACAGCTTCAGCTGCTTGACCTGCGATTAGATGCGTCAGTCGATCTGTTCTCGAGAAACATGAACGTTCGGCGATTGGTTTGGGTTCGTGCATTGCAGATTGCTCAGGAGATACAACAGGGAAGCGTACAGTAGGTATTAGATGAAACAGTCCAATAGAATATACAGGCTATCGGATCGAGTTGATAAGCGTCCGCATCTCAACGAAGCAGAAGCGTAGAATATTGGTGTTCAATCGTAATTATAGAGTTAACAGAATAACTCATAATTCAACACTGCACAACGACTGGCAAATCCGAAATGTTCTGTTATATTAGACGACTCGAGACTCCTCCGATACTCGACTTCTGTTCATGACTTCAAATCAATTCGAGTACAATCCCTGATCGACTTGATCTGTCTTTCCAATTATTTCGAACCGATTTCTTTCAAGCACTCATCAGAACACGTTGAACAAAATCATTGATAAAGGCAACACACTTGAAAATAGTAAACCAGCGCTCCAAATTTTCTTTCTCTCTGTCGGTCAGTCCTGATTCCCTGCCGACCCGAGCATCTAATTCAGAAACGCTCCCTTTTGCTAACGCGTATGTAATATCATTCTTGGGGTAAAATTCAAACAATCCCCTTGGACTGAAGGCCTCTTTCATGCCGGTAACATCAAAAACAAGTCCTATAGAATGTCATCAATCTTGGGGCTCATAAATGTTGGAAGGTATTGAGGTGTACCTTTCAGAACAACAAGGATCCGGGCACCAGACTCGTATTCATCATCTGCTGTTAGGTCAGCGAGCGTCATTGTGGGGAGCCTCATTATGTCGAGATCCTGGTTGACAGGATTGGGAGGAATCAACAGTGGGAGGTTCCCGTCTGCTAGAGACATGACGATCTAGAGGAGGAGGAGAGATAATTGGGAGACGACGCCGAAATCAGATAAGTATTTATGTACCTCGGACCCGGGCGCCGGATAGCCGGTGACACACCGTCACGTGAAGTTGATCTTCTTCCTTTCTCCCACCACCTTCTCGACGTTCTCCTCTCCGTCTCTGCCTTCCCTCACTATGCCCGAAACCAGGGAATCTAAAGCGTCATTCTTGGCTGCTATGAAGCGTCTCAAAGAGCTCCTTGAGGCCGGTATTAAGCTCCAACTGCTCGGCATCGACATCGACGCGACTGAAGCCGAAGAGACCAAGTTTCCCAAAGACCATCCTGCTTCCCTCGGTTTGCCTTATCAAATTGACTCCACCTGCACGGTCAAGCGTGGCACAAACTTGTCTCAGGGGCCTGTTTACCCTCCGATGTGGCACACAACCAAGGCTGCCGGACCTGCCGATCCGGACCCGCTTACCACTCTCGAACTGAAGGATCTATCATACACATACCGGTCGTTGATCCTGGATCTTGGAGCTCTTCACCTCAGTGTAACTATAGTTGTTTCTCTGTCGCCCTCTCTCTTAATCCTTATATTCTATAGATTCAATGGCTCACCCATACCTCTGCGCTGTTCTGTTCGCGTTCGGACTATGAATCGACCATAAAGTTTGTACACAAAAAGGTGTGTGATATCATATGCAACTCATTGATCCATTGCTGAAGTGGCCCAGGTTCGGCGAGCGCGGGTCGGCCTGGCGCTCGTGTTTGAAGACCATGTTCTTGTATTTTTGAGCTCTGATCTTGTCTTTCAAGTGCGTTGTTTTCTCTCTAAATGTATTTGAGCTGATCAAACACCCAGCCAAAATGGGCGAAGTCTCGCAGCGACTTGCCTCCCCCTCCACCCGACTTCTACAGTCCCAAGTGGTCTTTTCTTGCGGATTTAGCGAAGTGGATCCGCAAGCGCGTCAACTGTGATCGGAGCGGCCTAGCATGCGAGGTGATGCGAGCGAACAACGAAACCTTCCCCGGAATTGGGGTGTACACCGTTGTCGAGTTGTTTTTCTTGGCTGGTGCGATAGTGTTGAATCCTTTTTTGTCATCTTGCTCACCGCGTTGACAGGTCTCTCGATGCAACTGACTGAGGCGGAGGTATTCACCAACCCTTCTCGCACAGCCCGCATTGCGCTAGCGTATCTCCAGTTTCTTCATCGCTCGGAAACCGGATTAGAGTGCGCCAATTTAATTTTATTGTCAATCCCCTGTAAATTGTTGAACTTAATTTCTAGGGAGCTGCTACGACCCGCTCTTCACGACGGTTATCTTGCTCCCACTAAACAGCAGCGGCTAAAATACCTGGATTGGCTGCATGTCTACGCCAAGGATCGCACTCGGCTTCCCGAACGAATGGCTTTCCTCGTCGACGAGTATAAAGTAAGTCCTCGTTGTTTCATTTCATCTTCACCTCACCACCAATTCTCTAGGCCAAGATCGTTGAGTTATCTGCCGAAGATCTGTGGATCCGCGACGAAAACACAACCCTTCACGATGTTTTTGAGCCATCCCTCGTCTCGGTTGGTCTTCAGCTCCCTCATAACCTCGGCCACCTCGTTTTTGGCCGGGAGGCATGGATTGCAATGGGAGGTACTCTTTCAGACGAATCTGACCCGCTCACTGTTCTATATGCCGACGAAGGTACGTTTCGAGTTTGGTTCTGCCTGTCAAGATCTGATTATGTTGTAGAACTGTTGGATTCACCGACGTTCTTACGCCCAAAGCACTACAGTCCGCTGTTCTTGGCGAGTAGTGATGCCAGCGCTCTCTCTCTTCCTCGCCGCCACATCTACACCTATAGAGGGGCAAAGAAACAATTGTGGTCGATCACACCATTTCCCACAAACTCTCAAGGTTGCTCCGATACTCGGTGCGCTTCATCTATCTAGTTTTATTGATATCTGACTCGTTTCATTGTCCTGTTAGCGACAAGATTGTTCCGACTGAGATCACGGGTGTTCCACGACGTCGCATGCTTTTCTCTTACATCGTTCAGCAGACTCGTAAGGTTGCTATTGGACCCCTTGAATACTGCGGAAACGCACACCTTGTGCGCATTGGCAGCTCTGATGTGTACGTTGAAGTGTCTATTGTCCTCAAATCTGCTCACAATGTTGATTCAGAGTCGTTCCGTGCTATGGCGATCCAAATCTGCCAGAGTACTATGCCATTCGCGATCTAAAGAACCGTATGCTTCCTCCTGTACTGCCGGGAGCGCGTCGTGCCGTGCTGACTTCGGAGGAAGCAGCGAGTCTTCATGATGAGATTGAGGAATATGGGAAAAGTGTGTCAAGAAAGCGGGCGCGCGATGGTGATGGAGAAAACGAGCCGGAAAAAAGTAGTGCACGGAAGCCCAAGAAGAAACGACTCAGCGCAGACAAGCGACTTGCCCTTATGCCTATAAACTAGTTCCAATTCCGATTCAATGTGATATGAATAGTTTTAGATTTATTCCCAAAGCAAAGCGTGTTCATGTATTGTTAATAAGCAGAGTATACAGTGTATGAGCCTTGTAAACGAACATCGGGCATACTGACACAATTTTGATAGGGGGTGGCTTGACACCCTGACCTGGACTGCAATATTGATCGCATCAACTGTTGCCGGTGGATTCCGAATATTGAACTAGTCTGTATTCTCAATTCTGTAAACTAGCACACATCTAATTGCTCTACCTGTACCTTCTAAGCACCCCAGGTGTCAGAGGAGACGAAGTGCAGTCAGTTTCACATTGGTTTTGATGACGCAATAAACAAGCACAAAGTTCAACACCGGCTTGTATCACAGTCGTTATAGAGAGAATACTTCTATGGCTTGTAAGATTCTTATTGAATACCATAGAGTCTTTCTGTATGCTCAGATATTACTAGGTGCCCAATCCCATCCAGTGAAATCACACTTTCCCGAGTTGTTGAGCATATAAATATATGCAGAATCGAAGCCGGTTGTGCGCAACAGCAGTAACAGAGAGAATACTTCTGGAATAGTATACAGCTAGATTTGACACTATATAACAGGAATACACAGTCGCCTATCATTAGACGTTCAATCCCTTTCAGTGAAACCACATTTTTCGGAACCGCCAAACAAGTACACATACCGGAAAAGGAAATTAGTTTTGTACAATGGCGGTGACATAGAGAATACTTCTAGGATGGTAGTGAGGCTCATTGGACACTATATAACAGGTCTATACATCCGATTCTCATTAGGCGTTCAATCCCTTCCCGCCAAATGATACTTGCTCAACCGGTTGAATGTACCCGAAAAGAAAGTTGGTTTGCGCCACGGCGGCAACACGGAGAATACTTCTTGAAGGCAGCAGGGAGAATACTTTTAGGAAAGCGAGGAGGTTCATATGACTCCATATACGCGGATTATGCACCCAGTTTTCATTAGATGCCCAATCCCTTCCCGCTGAATCGCACTTTACCGAGCTGCCGAACATACCCGAAATGTCTTTCGGAAATAATTTCTGATGATGGATTCCGCTAGAAATGTTATACCAGTATATTTACGCTCAAAGGAGTTTGGATGCTCAACAGCAGCTTCCCTGAAAGGATCTGTCCTGAATTACAGACTCATGATCTTCGACGCTCTAAGGCAGTCAAAAATTGTGATTTTCTGTGCTGTTTCAATGAAGAAATTGTGAACTAAGTGAGGGATAGACAGAGAAACGGTGCTTTTATGATTTATAATCTTGATAGCTATTCTGATAGTACGGGGACAAAGTTCGAACGAAGGAGAGACGCGGTCACGTGACCGCGTCCAGGTCGCGACTCGCTGATGTCTGACAGCGGTGGGATAGAGAATACTTCTGTGCTGCTTCAGACATTCTTCAGAGTTCATAGAAGAGGTCTATAGTCCCAGATCTCGCTAGGTGCACAATCCCTTAGAGGGAAATCTCACTTTCCCGGATTAGGGGGCGAAGATATATTTTGGCGCATAGCTCAAGGCACAGGTACTACTACCGTGAGTGGCCCATCGCGCAGACTATAAGACAGTGATTTGTACAGACTCAGTTTCGCTTTCACCGCCTTCACCTTTGCCCTGATCGTGATCGCAATCCCGGAGCCACCTGCCCGATCCAGAGATTGTGCGATATGTGAAGTAGCCAGAGCAGGGGCAAAGCACACCTCCAAGAATCGCCGCAACGCATTCTCTTTTAGCTCGTCTACAGTGGATGCAGGAGTGGTGCTGGAGTTGTGTCGATCCTGTAAATACATCAGCGTAGCGCGGGCATCCCGGGTGAATGTTTTGTTGTTTCCGTAAGTGGAGAGCTTTAATGCAGCCCAAAGCGGAACTGTGTCCATGATTTTGTAGTCGTCGGAGGTCGGAATCCCTGCACCTCTCGCGCGAGCAATGACATCCTCAACAATGAGAATTTGTCGAATTTGGGTGTATGCGGTTCCAAATTTCGGGTGGGACCCGTCGTCCTCCAACAGAGTCGAGAGTTGATATGCTTCGGGGAGAAAATGCTGGTCAAGCGCCGCGCTCACCAAGGCAAGATTGGCTAAGCAGCGCTGGACAATCAGGGGTGGTTGCAGCATCGGTGTTCTCGAGGTTGATCGACTCGCTGGGCGACTGTTCTCCAATGGTACTGGAGTAGCGGAAGAGCTAGATGGAGTAGGTGCGGTGTGATACTGAAGACAAATCAGGTCAGATAAGTAGCGAAATCGGAATAAATGCACACACCCGAGGGAAGACATAGAGCACAAAAAAAGATGTAGCTTCGGCAATGCCACGAATGCGAAAGATTTCGTGGCTATTAGCTGTATGAGCGGCTCGAGGTGCAATGACCGTCACAGAAGAATCGAGGTGGGAGCGCAAAGACCCCTTGTCGGAGTAGGTATTTTGGAGCATACTAAAAGTGGGATCGTGGACCTCGATTAATCGCTGTGAGCACGCGATACAAAACTCGGTACGATCCAGCTGATGGCAAATGCTATTTAACATCTCTGCTGCTGTGCCGCTACCGTCACATATTGCGCGGATGAGATCCCTCAGTGACGGAGCCGAGGGAAGATTGCTGACGAGTTCCAGGAAGCTGCACTGAGCACGATTCTCAGATGGTAGACCGAGATAGACAGCGACCTGAGGTTCAGTTGCCGATGGGGAGGGACTGACAGCAGGGGGAATAGGTGGGGCAGGTGTGCGGCGCAGACGTTCACGCTCCCGCAGAGCGGCGAGACTCCCGTTTCCCGCTCTAGAAGGCGGTGCGACTGCGAGAACTGGATTTGGGTTGACTGGTGGGAACAGCTGGTTCAGATCGGAGTCGGATTCGCGGCGCGTTGATGGGTAATCCAGTGTGATCGGAGAGCCCGTTGTAAGCGGAAATCCGAGCGAACTACTCGCAAAAGAGGTTGAACGAGAAATTGGATAGCGAGCACGCGGAGAATGAACAGTAGGGGAATGATGTGAAGTTCTGTCGTGGACATGAGCGCCTTCGGCCGGAGAAGGATTGGTTGAAATTGGCGCCAAGGGGTAAGACGGTGAGCTGGAGAGCGCATTCTCGAGAAAGTCCAGCCCAGGTGCGTTCATGAGGTGATGAATGCTGGCCTCGACCTCTGGATTCAAAGTGACAGTGAGATCTTCGCCCATAGGCTGCTCAGGCCAATTATCGAAGTCCAACTCGCTTTGTGAGTTGTTAAAAAACAGCTGAGCAAAAATAATGTGGCACGCACGGTACGGAATCTCCTGCCTCTGAATGCTCAATAACCACTTCCATGTTATCATCGACCTCATCTATTCCAACTCAGAAATGAGACAAATATTAACGCAAAATGATTTACCCTCCACTTGAAGAACAGAGTTGAGCTCGTCTGAGTGTAGGCGATAATGAGGGGTACGAGATCGTTGTGGCAGGGGGCGAACTGGAGATGGAGCCTCTCCATTGAGCCGGCGACTGTGTCGGATGGGGGCTTGGCTCATTGCGCACGGTGAAGAACACTCAAAGACGATTATATAGCCGTACTTGAAGTTTTCACACCAACGGTGAGCCCTGAAATCGCTTAAATATTTCAAATGAGCTCGGGTAAAGTACCGAAACATCGTAGCAGTAATCTACGACGAAGTGTAGGCATTCTGGGAAGCCAGAAGTTGAGCATGAAAGAGGCGACCAAATGTAGTGTCCTTCCCTGCCTCTGCATTTTCTGAGATGAGAAGGTGGCGAAGACGAGCGTTGTTGGTGATAGAGAAAGTTTTGAAGCAGGAGCGGAAGTCGATGACGACGTCTGGCCCGAAATCGTCATTGCCCGCCGCATCAACGGTCGGGTAGGCTTCGGAATAGTCATGTGTGATGAGGCACTGTGACAAAGAAAATAAATATTGGAACAATTCAAGTTGTTCGAAGGCAAAAATTGCTCACCTTGATTCTCCAACCCGCAGGTCTCACAGGCAGAAGGATCGATCCAGTAGTAACAGAGAGGAAGAGACGAGCACGGAAGACAGAGTCGGGAGCCGTGAACTCGGGGTCGATCAGCGCGCGTATCACACCGTCCAGGTCCCGGGGATGGCCGCGCTCCAACAAGTAGTGGGAGACGAAACGCTCAACGAGCGCCACCATCTCGACGTTATCCCCCCAGGGATTGACTTCCGGATTGGTTTCATTGTAGTCGATGAATCGCAGAATGTCGGCAGGAGATTTGAGCTGCCGGTCAAAGGCAGCCTTGATCAGCTCCAGACACGGAGTCACAAACCACTGCGTGCGACGGAGATGAGAGGATATACAACCTATGGATGTGACACTCACCTCGAGTATATGATGCGGACGGTCTTGTCCTCCGAAAGGCTCCACAACAGCATTGAAACCATCACCCATTCCGAAATAGTCGGGATGGTGCTCGATATCGGCAGTGCCAAGTGTCGCATAGCTAACGATAGAGTCCGAAATCCCCTGATGCTCCTCCTCTGAGCGCGGCAACGAGATCAAGGTTGGCTATAGGCAATGAGAATGATGTTGTCGATGGTACAAGAAGATTGCTTACATCAATTTCGGGGATGTTGACGAGATAGTGGTACACCTCACAGTAGGGAGGCTTAGCGGAATACAAAGGCTGATCTAGTGGTACTCCGACAATGCGTTTAATGAACAAAATCGAGTCCGGTGACATGAAGCGGGAAAGAAAGTCGATGTCGAACTTCGACGCACTCGCGCGTCCGTTAAATAAAGTGTGAAAAAGGAAAGGGGAAACTGGAAGAGGGGCGCCAATGAATAGAAAGTGAAGGAGGAGAATGAGGCCTGTAGCTTTAGCCACACAGAAGCGGTAAGGAAAGGGGGAACGAGACGGATGAAGGCGGAGAGTTAGAAAGCCTTCGCGCTCGATCCAAAAGCGGCCATCAGAGAGAAGAATTTTGACAGCCTGCCCTATGACCTCGTTGCGAGGGCCACGACCGATACCAGGGCCGCTACAAAACATTTGTCAGGGGAGATTCAACACAGACATCAAAAGCTCACATTCTCGCACGAAGTCCAAACAAACCCTGCTCCCCAAGGTGTGCGTTCTCAATGGTCGGCCGGACCGAAAGAAACTGTTCATTGATCGCTTCTTTCAGTTTGAGAGTGGTGGGGCGAGAGCAGAGCCAAAAACACAATGTAATGAGGGCTCGTGCGCCTTCATCTACCGTGTTTGCGACGACGACAATGTGGTCATCTATCTCCCGAGGTGCCTGGAGATGATTTTGCCACGCCGTTAGAGTGGAAGGGCCAGACCCGGGCATGTGTTGAAGAGTGAGATCAACAGCGGCGTGTGGACCTAGGTATGAACGATGCTGTGAGAGAGAAGTCAGGCATTGTTGAGAAAACATCAGCAATTAAACTTGCCTTGACACTGACAGGGGCTTGTCTCATTATGGATGTGAGAAGTGGGCCGGGAACGAACACTGCAGTAGTTGAAATCGGGACGGCATCGGCCGCGGCCTGCTACACCGAAATTTCAGCCGAGAACAACGATAAAGAGTGGTGATTCTTACCTGCTGCCACTGCTGGCGAGCCGCAGATCGAGTGATCATCTATGTTATCTCAAAAGCGATTAAACAGCGAGGAAAGGAACACATACTTGCAATTGTGGAGCGGCAGGAACAGAATGTGACTCGCTGCCGCTGTCGCTGCGGTAAGGAGAATCCTGTATTTCGATAATAGTTTGAGAGCTGTAGGGAGTCTGACTGAAAAGAAGTTGAACTCACCTCGTCGATTAACATGGCGGGAAACTATAATACGAGCAAGATTGAATAAGCAAAACATGCAATAGTGCGAACTGTATACATACCTCGTCATCGCTATCGGAAACCTCAAGAATCTCGGGCGAGACTTGGCGAATAGATTCCGGCTCGGGGGTGGTGAGCCTTGTACATCCCTTTCCGCACTCGGGGCTTGGATCTCCACTGAGTGACGCAATGATCGAGTAGAGAACACGCCGCCCAAAGCAGCGGTGGGGAAGAACATAGTCTGGAAGACGACTAGTCGGGCCAAATAAGCAGTCGATCGGCGCAAAGAGATTCCGGTTACGAGGGGCTTTGGAAGCATTGTAAAGTTCTCGTCACAATTCCTATCCCATACAATGACGCACCGAGAAAAATAAATACACCATCGCCAAGATTGTTGGGAGTATGACTGTAAGGGGCGCTCCGGAGCGCCTGCAAGGTAAACGTGAATCGCGTGAGAGATTTGGGATCCTCGACCCAGGTTCGCCCGTTAGCGCTAGATTAAGTCATAAATAGGATGAATTGGACAAGAACACTAAACTCACCGTCCGCGTGGACCAAGGAGAACGTAAGACATCGTGTTGGGACTAGGGATAGTAGCAGTAAGAGCGGGGGCGACGTAATCGATGTTGTTGGTAGCACAATGATCCCGGAAAGCAAGCTCGATAGCTTCAAAGATTGGTCCGGTCGTTGAAACATCGACGGTAAAAACTAGGCCCGCAGTTTTGAGAGTAGTTTGAACGTTTTCAATCTCCTCTGCGCTCTTCCAGAAAAAACGCGGAGAAAGATCGAGGGTGTCGTTAAAATCCGAGGTGTCGAGCTAACAAAAACAGGGTATAGATATAAATGCATAAGTAGGGAATTAAAAATCGAAGCGATATTTGCGCACCACTTTAGGCAAAATACCGCACCAGACAATCGCCGAGGTCGGAGCAGTCACCGCTGCAAAGTCGTTCAATGCCGGGATAGAAGCCGAGGTTTCCGTGAACGAGCGAGGCGGACCAGACTTGCGCTTCTTCTTCGGAGATGTGGGAGAAGACGATGTAGCCAGGCTTGAGGAACCGGCAGCAGACCCATGCAAGTTTCGTTGGATTGAAGCCTGACGCGCCTGTTGTACCGAAGCAGTCGATGGCCGAGCAAGACCGGTGAAAGCGGTGACTGGGCGATGAGGAATACCGATAGAGGAACTGGCTCCGGCAGAAACAGAGGTAGAGACGAGACCAGACGGGACAGGAGCAGGAGCGGATGTGCTGGAGGTGGTGGAGGGCAAGCTTAATTAACGGATCAACAACTGATTGACATGATGACGAAATGCGCACCTCGACGACTGAGTGAGTTGAGCGTGTGCCGACCATTTGAGACCACAGATACAGGCCAGATGCATAGTCCAAGTGGTACTTGTCTTGAAATTAAATCAATCACAACACCGTTTCAAGTTCGCAATACGAGGTAAACACACCGAAAAGAAGGCAGCGCAGCGGCCATCACTCGTTCCGCCGCGGGCAAACATCTGATTTTGTTCAGTCAAAGACGAAGCTTGAACAACATGAGTGATCCAAGGGTGGCCACAGATAAAGCAGATGGTTTCCGGATCGTCAAAGTCCTACAGTTTCTGAGTTTCGATAGAGTACCGTAAGCATAAAAAAAGGACACACAGCATATTTTGGAGTGCCGTCGGGGTTTTCGGCGACAAATCCGAAGCAGGTTTGAACGCAGTCAGCAACGATACAGGCTCCGCGAGAAGGAAGCCGGAAATTTAGACGCATTATTGAGATCAGTTGTGTTTGAGGGGGAAATTAGACGACGCACTTTGTTTTTCTGGGCAGTACTTGAAGGCCATTCTCGGTACGGCATTCAAGCTCGGATAACCGGATAACGAAATCCGATCAGCAGGATTCCTAAGGAATGGCGAGGAAAGCCAAAGTCAAACAGTGACAGCGATTCGGATAAATACAATGTTTTGGGAATTCCTCAGGATTCCGAAGGATTGATTCCTGAGGAATTCCCTAGCTATCCTTGTCATTCCTTAGGATTCATCGGGACAGGCTTCAGGAATTTGAAGGAATCACTCAGAATGCCGAGGTTTCAGAAGGATTGGCACGGAGTTACAAGGAATATCAAGGATCTGTAGTGATTCATATGCAAAATAGGTCAGGTACAAAGTCAAATGTTTTTTGTCCAATGGCGGCCTTCATAAATAAGGTCGTAATTTGCGGGGCTCAATGAACCCCGAATCTGAGTAAGAACCAATTGAGCAACTGGTCATTCTTCAAAAACGTACATACCCAAATCACCGCCGGGATCCAGATCTTTAGCATTCCAAGGCCATGCATAATTTCCTATGATCACACGGGGTTGCATCCCGCACGCCGCAAGGGACTCCCACCGTGCTTCAATTTCTACCCAAGGCGGGACGAGCTGCTTTGGGAACCCAACGGGGGAAGGGGATGCGTATAGCTCTGCATATACAAGGCCTGCGCCTTTGCGCAGTTCCAGCAGATCCGTCCATCGCTCGTACGCAGGAAAAGTGACCCGCTCATTGACAATCAAATTCCGCAGCTGGGGAAGGAGGGAGACATCGAAAAGCAATTCACAGCGCTGTATAGCGTTCAAGCGAAAGGGCGTTGTCAGAATGAGGGAAAGAACGAGTGTATGGAGTTCTGGTGTTGTGGAGAGGACGCTAGCCAGCGTATTGTTGTCTATGCTGTTGGGAATTTCAACGCTCAAACTGGTGAGCTGGCATTGTGAGCGAGCGATAAAGTCGCAAAGGGTAGCGCGCGACGTGAGGGTGAGATGCAAGTGTTGTAAAGTCGGGATATCCAGAAATTCCAGTATCTGAGCTTCGTTGGTTCGGAGGGTTAACAGTGATGCTCTTAACCTCGGGGTAGGTGGGCCGGAAGGGAGATTGGAGACGGTCAGATCGAGATGGAGAAGATGGGGCAAGTGATCAAAGAGCGGGCTGAGGAAACTGCTAGTGATTGTGGGGATCAGTGGCATAGGTACACCGCCCATGGCCATAACACCTGGGAATGGACTCCTCCGGTACACGATGTGCGCAGCAGTTAAATCGCGGGGCAGCCTTTGAGTCAGGAGTGCCGGATTTGGGCCAAAAGTGTACTCCGGAAGCTGTAGTGCTCTCAACCGAGGATTGTGCACAGGGTCAATATGCCAGCCTGAATTTCGGAATGGTGAAGAGTGGTCCGTGGTCTTGAGAGTCAGAGAGGACAGTGAAGGAAAGGGACCTGCGATGGTTTCGAAGGCCAGGAGATCGTGGAATGGTATTTCAAGTTCTACCCGTCCCCACTGAATACGATACGCTTCCATAGTTGCCAAAAGGCCATTGGGGAGGCGAACGCAGTGTTTGCCGCACGCGGTGCTAATCGAGAGTCGACGGCCTGCTGCGCGTGTGAACCATAGACCCATGAGAGCTACACAGGAAGGCCGACGCGCTACAACATGGGGAAGGGTTCGACGAGCAGGCTTAAGCTCTAGGAATACGGAGGTCCACAGCTCAGGAATGCCCAAGGCAGCTTCACGCCATCGCGCACAAACGGCGGCCAGATTAAGTGGCACTTTGTGTGGATGTGGGCGGACACGACCACGGAGCGGCAGGCAGAGGATGAAAATCATAGAAATTAGCTCGAATGGAAGCCGGAGAGCGACAACGTCGCCTGCGTCCGACATGGCGGTCGGGGAGAGAGTGCGGATCGTGACAGGAGTATTTATCCGTGACGCAGCTCAGACGGTGATCCTGTGCCTAAATCGGGCTGGTGCTCGAAAAGTGAAGTATGTAGAGGAAAGCAGACAAGAAGAGTCGAAGGCCCGGGAAGCGTAAACAAATACTAGTCTCAATGACGCTACTGTAAGCTGTCGCGTTGATAATATACCACATTGAAAAAAGATTATCAGGTCCTGTCGCGTAAGCGTATCGTAGATGCTAACGAGCCGGTGCTTTTCCAAGAGAAGCTAACAAAGACGGTAAAGACATCTGGCTCGCGAGACTGAGTCCTGCTGCTGGAATAGCGCTCGACTCGTGGGGAAACAGCTTTTGTGGGAGCAGCAGCTTGAGCTGTGATGTGATACTTCCAGGAAAGTGGCGACATTGAGGGAGTCGGAGAGCACGGGCATGCATTGCAGTAGGGGTGGGGAGAACAGAGCAATGAATCGTACTACCGGAAATGAGCTAGATTTGGGGCTGTCGAGAATTTGTCGGGAGTAGGGAGCCGACACATTGTCGCGAGATTCGCCCCTCATGCTTCCCGCCTGGAGTGTCGGGATGGGAGGAGGTGACGGTCATTGCCCGGTGCACTGCGGCAGTACTGGGAGCCCACAGCAGACGCGCAGGGCGAGCGAGAGCCAGAAGTCAGCAAGCACAATGGAGGTCCCTCGATGATGAGCAGTCTATTCCAGCACATCTCCGCCCGCCCATACGACGCGTCCTCCTTCGAATTTCCTGCTGACCCATTTCCATCGTCTAGTGCGAGCAGTCAATGGAGGTAGGGGCTACGAAGAATGCTAGAGGCATGGCTTCGTTAGAGGTGCGACGCGGTACGATCGTACGCTACCCCGCAAGCAGTCTCTATCCCGCAGAGGAATCGCCGAACAGTGATATCGAGGTCTCGCAGTCCGAGTACATACGAGCCCTGAATGGCAGATGGATGTTCTCAAGGCTGTCTGTACGAGGCAGGAGCACACAAGGACACCGACGGTTTGTCCGCAACAGATAGGTATGGGCTAAGATAGGATCAGTAGGGTAGAAGAATGAGGTGAAGCTTCAGAAGAATACACGGTAACAGTAGAAGGCCGAAGATACGTAGGAGGAAAAAGGAGGAGTCCACAGGACGCCGCTCGGAGAAGAAGGGGTGAAGGTGTATGAAGGAGAGTATGTCGATATCGTATCGGGAGAAGGAGATTGAAGAGAAGTATATAGAGCCAAAAAGAAACGGCGGGAGAAGCTCACTATGGGCAACACAATATCCGTCTTCCGAATACCCTCGATCAGTCGTTCCTCAGCGCTTCCACACCCCCAGCCCCCACCCCCGAAGTCCCAGCCCCAAAACATCTCAGCTCCACCATCCGCACAAGATCCAGCACCCAAACCGTCTCGAGAACCAGCCGGTGGGTCCTCCATCCCAGACGTCGTGACGTCTCGGTCGGCGTCGTGCGTCATGCCGCCAGTCACCTTCGATGGCTACGACATTCTTGGAGGTGGCGAGAGCAGCCGACGCCATCGACGTCGAAAACCTCGGTGTCGGGATACCAGGTCTAGACACTACTACTGTAACAGTGTCATCGATGAGCTCGACTTCGGATGCCACCAAAACAGAGAGCCACGTACGAGCAGGAGTACGAGTAGAGCCTGTCCGAGGTCCCGTTAGGAGCTGCGTACGAAAGCGTGTCAAATATGCGCCGGCGGTGATGTGAAGGACATGATGCTGCCGTGTGGAATAGCGAGGTACAGTTAGGCAATGTGAGAATATCGAGCAATAGGTCGATAGGTAGAAAAAAGGGGTAGATGGGAAGGGTACGACGTATTGAGGGGAAGTAGAGCAGGAACGATATGCCCAGGATGAAAAGACAAGCTTAAGGCCTACGTATGATGATGGACCAAATGGTCGCCATGTCGCAGGTCAGAAAAGCAGAAGGAGGTGAGGTATGATACGGCGGAGGACAGACATGAAATGGGAGAAGAGATACTAGTGTATATCGACGATGTAGACAACGAGGGACCAGCCAAGGAAGAAAAGGGTACGAGACTGTACATGTAAAGATGGAGAAGTCTCGGAGAGATGTAGGTAATGATATGGGACGGAGGGGTAACCGGTGAAGTAAGGTACACTGCGTTTGGGAAGGAGCTCAGCCGCACTGTCTGCCAGAATTGAGTTCGCGCCTTTGACCCATTCGAAAGGAGACCCACCTGTACCCGTACCCGACCATGGGCCGGTCATGATGGGACGAAGGGAGCTGAGTGTTCGTCACCGTGACAGCGCATCCATGGCGAGCGCGACGCGGGTAAGGTCAAGGAGCTTGCGTACATTGAGAATCGGAAGAGACGGGGTGGGGTGGGATGCGTATCGATCGTGCCATCTGTCGGTGGTAGGACGGGGAGACCCATTCCTTCGCATCGAAGGGCGGCCTACAGGCTGTGCTTGCTTGGCCTCGGAAAGAAGCATCCCAAGATCCGGCAGGTCGAGGTGCCACTAGTACTACCAAAGCGTATCCCCCCGCTCGACACTGCGCCTTGTCAAGCGCAAGGCGAGAGTAGTATGGTCGCATATGCACCGCTGTGAGGTGCGTGCGCGTGGTGACATGCCCCGAGGGTGCCGCTCGGACGCCGAAAACCGCGCTGTTATCAAGGGGTCAGTAACAAAGTATAGATGAAGGGGAACAAGGGAAAGCAAGAGAGAGGAGCGCATAGGGGCGTAACAGTACACCGCATGCATGCAACGGGTGGGTAGCCCAAGGATGTAGTGAACTCCGGTACGATATGCGAAGAAAGGATGTGGAAGCAAGAGCGGAGAGGAAGACGGACGCGACTCAACCGGGAAGCCAGACAGATTCTATAAGGCCCTCTTATTCAGCATTGAGATCGCGTTGGGGTAGACCGTGTGCGGAATGTGTGCAAGCAATGTCTTGGTCTCATGGCCTGAAAAAGTGGGTGTGAGAAGGGTGAAGGGCGGGCGCGGGACAAGGATAAGGGTATGGAACCGCGTACCTTGACTCTCACACATACATATGGCTCGGCGTGTAAGTAGATGCTACGAGCAAAACCCTTCGCCGGAGAGAGGCGCGGGTCCGGGAAGAGCTTCAAAGCTCAGGTACACTGCGGTCCATCGTCAACAATACTCAGGTGGCGGCAATGAAAAGAGGAATGTACTCACCAGGTCGCTCCAGCGTCTGCGAAACGTACACAAGCCTTGCTGAAATGCCGATATGAGATCGGCGGTCTCCGCGCATGCAGAAGTGGAGTACCTTTGTCCTTGACTCTGATGGCATGTTTCGTCAAGCTGGATCTCTTGAGTAAGGCAGGAAGCGTCTGGAGCGAGTAGAAGTGGTCGACGGAAAGCATTTCCGGTTAGCTTGGTCGATGTCGAGTATTGAGTTGTACAACTCAATCCTCGACGTCAAGATCGTTCAGAGGAGGCCGCTGTAGAGTCGCGATGAGATGGGGGGAAGATGTATATGCGAAGAGAGCGTACCTTTGAACCGGACTGCCGTTGACGCCGTGGTGATCGTCTTGCCAGTTCGGTGATGCCCACACGTAGCATACGCAACAACGAGATGTGGGAGAGTGAGAGCAGGACGCCCGTACGTATTCAGCTGAGCGGGAGTCAATTTTCTCATTGAAACCAAAGGGAGGAGAGCACTCACAGAGTCTACCCTCAAGAGATCACCGCGCAGACTCGAAAATGGGAAGGAGTAGGGGTGTCGGGGTCGTTCCATGTCTCCACCTCATTCAGGTAGGAAGAGCAGAAGCATAATCCTTCCCTATGATCGACGTAAGTCTACTGACGCCTTGATGACGCCTTAAACTTCTCATAGAGTACTCACTGCATGATGCACTGCTCTGCGTTCTCAAATTAGGCGCCAACGAAGCCAAACGATTGACTGAAATCGAGGTTATGAGTAAGCAAAGGTTTTGAGGCGCAAGAGCAACAAACGGAGGAACGTACGGCCTAAATCCGCTGAGAGCGACTCAATCTGACAACCTCGTCGCATGAGGATAAGTCTAACAACCGCAAACCGTTTTTCTCGCAGACGAAGGTGGCCCAGTGACGGGCGGCGACCAGTAAAGCTTCACAATAACCGCTAGACATCGGGTCTAATGTAGCGTGTCTGCCAGCAGGGTAAGTAGGTTGCGGGATGAAGGCGACCCCAGCGAACTTGTGGGCTAAAAGGAACGCGTCTGTCTAGAGAGACTAGCGCGACCCATAGAAGGTCCAAAACTGAAGGCGCGTACTCCAAAAGACGATTCAGCCAGCGCCGCAGAGAGACCTATGCATTGAAGCAAAAGTACTTGGCTTCCCGGTGAGCTCGTCGGCAGCGAAGGGTGCTGCTCATCGTTGTCAACGACGAGGGCGAGGGTGACAGTAACGTGTCACGATCAGAAAGTCACGCTGGGTCACGATCAGTCGCGGTCACATGTCCGGGCATCACAATGGTTCGGCAGTTGCCGACACACCTTGTCTTCTCCCACCATGATGTCTGACTCAGATCCTGTCCCAGCATTGCTGCTGCTTTTCGAACTGATATCTGCTGTAACCATCCTCTTTCTCCCTCTCCGTCGACGTGTCCTCGCGCCGCGCCCATACCGCGTACATCTGAATCTCGCCAGGGCCAGCGTTTGTGCGCAATGGTGGGTGATTGCGTTAGCCATGGTGGTCGATCTACCTGACATTCCGCAGTCAAAGCCCGTATAAATTGGAACTCTCTTTGGCTGCTTTGGCTGTGTAAAGTCCATTGACTCGGAAGAATCATTGGCATACCGCTGTGCTTATGGATCTGTGATTCACTTGCGCAGCTTGTCATCGATATCCCCTTTGACTCGCGCTTACTTTCGTAAGGATTGTCGCAGCCTACGGTCAAATATTGTGCTCAATGGGGCGTCTGATTAACTCACCGTTTCTCCGAGTGACTTTTCATTCAACTAGATCGTCGGTCCCTCTCCTTCGTTGACAACTGTATTTCAGGTTTTAATTCAAAAACATACGACCATATCACTTTTCACCAGCTCCAATGGATGTCTCATTTGAACCAAATCTACATTCACTTTCTGCGTTCGGCCGACACCTCAGAACAATGGAGTCTGGCTATGTTGTAACTTGTCCTATGGCCGTGTGAGTTCCGGGTTTCTACACGCACCGAAGCATTTCCGTCGGCCAAATGCTCATGGCTCCATCTTCCCGAAAAGCTCACCACGATGCAGCTCTTTGCAGGGTCTAACACACTTCAACAATTCATTTCCTGCACGCGCAACAGGAAAATGTCAAGATCCCTACCATCGAGCTGTTATTTTCTCTCATTCTCCCGACCACGTTTTTAGCACGGGTCGAAATGGCATTCGGCTAATGCTCTACAGCCTAGACCTCATGATAAAGCCCGATAGTGGACCGATTATTTGCACTTTCACCTTCCGACTCCGATTCATTCAAATGCTCAAGGCCTCTGAGCCGAACTCTCCCGCACTTCTCTCTTTGAACCGCGACCTGAAGACGGAGAGGTTAATCTATGCAGGGACTCTATCGGTGTGTGATACCCATGCATTGGCTATTCGTTATTTTTGAACCCGTTGTTACGTGCTGTAGGTGTGTATCTGGGATATTCTTCACAGTCTACGAGAGGATTACACGATCGTTGCTCTGAATCGCAACAACTTTCGAAGCCATACGGCAGCGTACGTGGTGTCAAGGTGGGCCTCTTATCGTCAGCGCATTGCTATAGTATGACTGATTCCATTTTCTCCAAACGAAAGAATCTCAACACTAACTTACGTCCTCGGATTCACTCTGTTCAACAGTGAGCTGGAACAAACTCATTTCACCTGTCTCATTTTCCGTTGGCCATAGCATACCCTTTGAACGACTGCGACACCACGCACATTGTGTTTGGAGTCTTTTTCGTAGTCTCATGTGGCGCCACATCCCTCCTCTTCTTCCATCGCGTTCGGGGTGTCTGGCGTAATCGGCCCTTAATTACCTACATCTTCGGCTTCCTCTGGCTCTGCGTCCTTGGATCAGCCACCCTGGTACCAATTGGCATAGATACTACCAAAGTGCCATATGCATGCGCGGCGTATAAAGTTCACTCGTATGTCAGCACTCCCGGTGCCGTTATTTCGGTGTACGACACAGCTGTGTTCCTTGCGATCTCATATCGTTTGCTTTGGGACAGTTTTGGATTCAGCACACTCGATCGCGATTCCGACTTCAAGAAGATCGCGCTTCTTATTTTCCGGGGGACTGGGATGCACAATCTCTCACTGTCTCTTTTCAAAGATGGTCAGAAATATTATATGTACGTCGGGTTATTGTGCCTCCTTTGTTCAATGTTTTTACTTACTTACACATCTACTGGTTAGGATCACCATCCTTCTCAGCGCCGCCGCATTCGTGATGGTTCTCATACCCGGAATCCCCGCACACTTTCGAAACATTCTCGCCCTTCCCAACATGGCGTTGAACAATATCATGGCGGCTCGGGTGTATCGCAACGCGAAGTTGCGCTATGCTCATAGTCCGCCTCTTTCGCTTCCCCTGCTCAGCACTGAGATAGAGCATCCATTAACCACCAATTTAGCCGCAAGAAACATAAATATCTAATGGAACGGCCGTAACATGAGGAGTGAATAGAGTCATAGCTACCATTGTCCGTTCACGAAGAGAAATATAGGGTGATTTACCCAACATCCAATTCCATATCAGTCTGAGCCCTTCGTTTCCTCCACGACACGATCAATCTCGTCTTGTAACTCGTCAGGAAGAATCGAGTCCAGTCTCTCGGCAATCTTCTGGAGTGCGTCAAGGAGCTTTGTATCGTCGCGCACTTTCCGGAACTCCACGTCAATCCCTATCAGATTAGCGAATCGAAGATTCGTCAAGCTAAATTCCAGGTCGCCAGAGTTTACGCTGGGAGAATGCTGTGCACGTTTAGGCATATCAAGTAGTTCTACGGTCACCGGGAACTCCTTGTAGTTGAGTAACACGCCTCTTAGTACAGTGTTTGGATTGTTCGCAAATGAAAGCACTTGTTGGCGGTAAATTTCCCGCTTCATCTTGTGGCCATCGTGATACCGGATGAAATGAAGAAATCCATATTCTCTGTTGGTGAGAATGGGAATGTTGCCTAAGGCATACGTCAGGCGATGTATGAAAGAGGGGAAATAATGAACACTGGCTTCGGCGGAACATATAAGCTCGAGAGCAATAGGCGCGATGGCTTAAGCGCCAGTGGATGGATTGACATGCTTTACTGCAGTAGAATACCGAATGGCAGCCGGAACACCACCAGAACCTTCTTCCTTCCGTGCTTCCACACTTGTCTTGTCAGGGACAGCGCCTTGACAAGAGATAGAACTCACCTCGATGTTCGCACAGCACTCTCTTCCCTTTACGCGCGTGACGGAGCGGTAGCGGTCCCGATAGTGCAAGCGAGCTTGCAATGCCTTCGAGAAATTGCCCCAAACTTCAGCAAGCTCGGAGTTGGACCACACAGTGAGGTGTACAAAATTCTGTACTTCTTTATGCGCTTTGTCGAGTTCGGGGAGCAGATAGTAGAAGACTGTGCATGGTATCAGTAGGTGAGAGATGATGTCATGTACGACTTCAGCGGTGTCTTCCTCGATGTATGCCGGCCAGGTGGCACCAGCGACGATGATGTGGAGCAAGCCGTGTTGTATGGCAGTTCGTAGGACTCGGGGTCCATAGACGCCCTGGCAAAGGGGCTCCACCAGGTACAAGCAGTTGCGCACAATTATACCGAGGAACTCTGCCAATCTTATTTCGTTGTGAGCATGCGCGCAGAGTTCGCGTCCTATGATGATCAAACTCTTCACGAATCCAAGAGACGTGAGAGCATCACAGAGTCGAGAAGACGGAGGTCTACTAATCTTGTTCCAGTCGATGTAAAGCACGATTTTGAGCGCGTCGTTAAATACTGCAACATTTTTCATGTGGAGAGCAGGATCTTTGGTGGTCGGGAATAGGAACAAATCGGAGGCGAGCATCACCAGGCGAGCGAGTTCAGGGAACCCTCCGGAAGTGCCATCCATGAGTTCCTCCAGGGAGAGAGCGCTCTGATGTATGAAGTCGTGTATCATCCTGAAAATTCGACCGTCGTGGGCTGAACAATCTTCCGGCTTCGTGAAGGTCGTCCACGCGCGCACGGCCAAAACGGGAATCCTCGGGGTAGCGAACATCGCGGCCTTTGATTCAGGATCCTTCGCAAAGTCGGCGCAGAGAAGCATGAACCCAGAATAAAAGGTATTTGAAGGGTTCAAGTTGATCACCCCAGACAGAAAGTCCTCGTAGGTGAAATAGAAGTGAACCCAGGGCCAGATGTGGGGCCATAGATCAGTCCCGCATTCGGGAGGGGCGCGGAAGGCGAATAGACCCCACAGAGCACTATGTGCGAGTGTTATGTTCCGGAGGACATCTTTGGTGAGTGAATCCAACTCTTCCGGTTTGGGTATCCGGGCCGGATCTAAAAGACGGTAGAATACGGGGAGGAGTGCGAGGAGAGTTTCGGAGTTGTTGAAGCGCTGTTCGGTGGCCAATCCAGTAAAGAGGGAGACATCTCGTGGACATGGATCTGGCGCGATCAAGGCTGTGGCCAATTTCTGAAATACTTCGTCAAATTTGCATGTGAGAAGGAGATGAGACAGACAAGAAGATTGGGTGGTAATTTCTCGATATTTTCAAGCTCTAGAGCGAAATGCATTCGGTCTATTACAGGAGAGAGAGATGGCTGACACTCTCAGATGGTCGTTCTTGGCAAGAGGAGTCTGATCACTATTCCCACGCCCACGTGACCAGTGTTTAAATGATTATCTCTTTGCAAGATTTGGCTCCGAAGCTACCGGCGATTTGAAAGCATCCACTGTCTACGCGGCGTAGAAAACAGAATTCTATCTATTCTTCGCATTTTCAGATGATTCTAAGTACATTGGCGAGAAACAAGCAGTACAACAACCAAATATTCGTTTTCAACTTCGCTATAGCAGGGGCAGGGTTCGCCCATTCGGTTCAAAAAATACATCCGAGTCGCACTTCTCTACCCGAAACTCGCGATTTACCTGTCTATTTTTTCGCCAGCAGCGAGCGCCCCGTCATCTCTGCACACCAAATCAGCAAAGCGACCAAGAGAAAGAAAGAAAACGAACCCTCGGGTTTCGGCAACCCCTAAACAAACTACGCATCAGCGAATCCAAAACGCCAAAAGGCGAAACAACATACCATCAAATCCAACACCGTCGGCGCAACATCACACAACGCCCCCTCCTCCTCATCCTCTCCCTTATCCTCATCCTGCACGAACTTCAACTCTCCTCCCTCTTTCCCTTCCTCCCCCTTCGTCCCCTTTCCAGCCAGTATAAACGGCACCGGATTACACGTATGCGCCGTATGCGGCGCCCCCGTCTCCGCATTCCGCATCTGCTCCGCGTTCCCGTGGTCCGCCGTGATGAGGAGGACGTACCCCGCTTTCTGGCACGCGGCGTAGACGGTGCCGACGGCGGCGTCGGTGTGGGTGATGGCGGAGACGGCGGCGTCGTATTTTCCGGTGTGGCCGACCATATCCGGCGGTGCGAAGTTACACATCACAAACTCGAATTTCTTACTCTCCACGAGCTCGGCGACCTTGTCTGCAACGCCTTGGACGCTCATTTCGGGCTGCAGGTCGTATGTTGCGACCTACAGATAATGAGTAAGTCAAGTAATTCATATCGAGTACAGATGAAATGAAATGCGGAAAGAGAAAAGGTATAAATAAATAACAAAAAGGAGGAGAAGGCGAGGGAGACTCACTTTCGGCGACGGAATCATAAACCGCTCTTCGCCGTCGAACTGTTTCTCCACGCCACTGGATAACAAACTCAGCATCATCGCCACATCAACGACGGAAGGAGATTGACAGACGCTCACCCGGCAAAGAAAAACGTTACGTGTGCGTATTTCTCCGTCTCTAAAAAACATATCATTACACCACGCGAAAATAAAGTAGATGATGGAACGTACCAGCAACGTGCGCCTGCTTAACGCCCTTGACCGAAAGCCACTCCGTCAGAACGTTCGTCATAGCCTGTGGCGGGAAGGCAACGGGGAACTTGAAGTCGGTGTTGTAGCGCGACATGGTGGTGATGTGCTGGGGGAGAGGTTAGTTGATGAGGGGGAGAGAGAGAGGGACGCACGAGATCCTTAGGAATCGCCGTGTCGACGGGTTTGTCGACCTCTCCCAAGACAGTGACGATCTCACGCATACGGTCGGAGCGGTAGTTGAAGAAGAACAGCGTGTCGCCCTCTACCAGAAGACCAAATCAGCTTTTTTGAATGCATAGAACGAGCATCAACGCACCCTTAATCCTCCCCTGCCCCCCATTCACCACAATCGGCTTCAAAAACTCATCCGTCACATCCTTCTCATAATTCGCCTTAATCTCATCCACCGCGCCCTTCCCCTCCTTCAACGCCACCACCCCCTCGCCCCCCCCCTTGACCAAGGCATCCACAGCAATCTTCACGCGCTCCCACCGCTTATCGCGGTCCATCGCGTAATACCGCCCCACGACGGTCGCCAACTCGCCGTACTTCTCCTTCTTCATGAAATCGAGCAGATCGGTGCAATAGCCTGCAGCGGAGCGGGGCGCGGTGTCGCGGCCGTCGCCGAAGAAGTGGACGTAGGTGTTGGGGACGCCTTGTGCTTTGGCGGCTTCGAGGAGGGCGTAGAGGTGGGTTATGTGGGAGTGGACGCCGCCGTCGGAGACCTACATACAGTTGGGTAGAAGTTGAAAGAAGAGAAGGAGGAAGGAATACGCACCAAACCGAGGAGATGCAGCCGCCCATTGCCCTCTTTCGCGCGCTTCAAGCTGGCTAGGATCGTCTCGTTCTGATGGAACTGCCGTTTCTTGATCGAGACATCAATGCGTACGATATCTTGCCAGACGATCCGCCCAGCGCCGATGTTCAAGTGTCTTCATACAGCTCCATTAATGCGAAATGCGAAAAGAAAGAAGGAAAACGACGCACCCGACTTCGGAGTTGCCCATCAAGCCGTCAGAGAGCCCCACGGCCGTCCCGTGCGCCGCGAGACGACGCTGGGAGTGGTCTGCGCCGATCTTGTCCATGTTGGTCGTCGTACCGGCTTCTATGGCGTTCCCTTCGAGCCCAGGCTCAGTCGCAATGCCCCAGCCATCGTGGATGCTGGCAGGGGAATTTGAGTGACTTTTCGGGGGAAGAAAGTGAAGCGCACATGAGACAGACTTTGTTTTTGACTTGGGTGGTTGTGTCGGCCATGTCGATGGGGACGATGGCGGAGACGACGATGACGAGGAGTATGAGAGAAAACTTTAACCCTAACCCAAATTTCTGGCATGAATTTGTCCGCCAAGAGGCATCGGATCAACACCGGATGCTTGTTCCGAGATACAGCCATCGAATGTGAACGTCGGCGATCATTTGTAATCGTTCCGAAGTCAGATGATTGTTCGAAATCTCGGCATGTTCAATTCTCAATGAGTTCAAGTAAGTCAATGCCAGAGAAGGCTAACGCGCCGCCTTGTCGTGGGTGTTTGACTCGCCTCAGACTCGTCGGGTAGAATCTAGAAGTGATGAACAGAAAAGCAGGAATGGGAAATATAGACTTCTTGTACTGCGATTAATTTGTCTCTGAGCCACCGAGTTTGTCAGCGTCATGAAGCTTGCAATCGCTGCCGTTCTACACGAGAAGCAAACTATCTTAATCCACATCTGCTCTCAAATCAACCGTCAAAACGTACCCTATATCCGAGAGCCAAGAAAGTGCATACGATTTGACGACAATTATACAACTTAAGTGACTTTACACTTCGCGCCGATTCGCCGACTCGCAGCTACATGTACGGGCCTATGACTCCTTTCAAGTCTAATGCGCCTGGCTTGTCTACGATTGCTGCGAGAAATGCGATAGAATCGATTGGCTACAAAGATACAAAAAAAGAAAGCAAAAACTACTACGCCCTCGAGAACCAAACAAGAGTGAACCAAAACCAAACTAGAGGGACATGCAGTCTTCAGGTTAGCAGCATATCTTACTCAAATGTCACACACAGTACTTACACTACAATTTGTTACTCCGAGTAAAAGTCATAGAGCGGTGCTAGCAGGTGCGTCGGGCGTTGTGGTGTCGACTTGCAGACACTGCGAGTACCAGAAATTATAGTAAACACAAGAAAGACCGTCCGCGCATGCTAATTTGTTTCAGTGAATGTTAGAAATGTACTGCGAAAGCAGTCCATGATAACGCACTATCAGCCCACACAATATCATCGCCTCCGCATTGGCCGTACAATGCGATCGAAGCGAGTGTGGAGCCGATGAAGAAGGCAGAAAGCAATCCAACTGGACGGAAAAGCATTTGTCGAGCCTGAAGTCAGTGATCGAAGCTTCACCCCTTAAGTATCGTGCCGGGCACGAAGACGGATTATCTTCGCGTGACCCTCGGTTGGGAAATAGCGTAAACGGGTCATGGATGCCTCGTTTGACAAGGTACCACGGCGAGGCAAGGCCTTGGCCATTCAATAGCGGCGTCATCGAATGACCGGGTTCAGCAAGGTGACCACGAATGCCAGCGCGGAACAAGGTAAGGAAGCAAGAAGGGGTACTTTTGTCAGCGAATGATTAAGGTGATACGATGGAAAGACAGGGGAACGTGAGCGTCCTTATCATACCGCCTCATCCACGGAGTCATTTCAAGGAAGTGAAGACGGAATTTGCGACCTGTGGTCTGTGGGCTTGGCGTACAAGAGCTATTTTTGCAAACGGTGTGACTGATATTCGGGTCTAGCTCGAGCTCGAGCCAGGTAGAACTCGGCAGTTACGTTCATTGCGACGACTTGATTTCGGAAGAACAAGACTGAGATATGCAATTTTTCCCGCATCACGCCGATCTCAATTCGATATGCAAATCTTCTACACCTCAGTTAAGATGACCAGGAACTCGATCAAAATCCCACTCACTCCTGTAGCCTCAGCAGCATCTTCGCGCGAGCTTCACGACCCAATAGAACCAAGGAACGAATCCCAATCCGAAACTCTACAAATCAAAAACCAACCCATCAACACAACAACCAAGAAAAGAAAAAGCGGAAACGAAACGAAACGAAACAGTCTACTCACTGGAACCCACTAGGCGCACTCGACCACAACGCCACCGTATCAGGATTATTCCCAAATTGCCCCGGGTCCGGCATAGCATACGGCAGGATTCCTCCCGCCAACGTGGATGTCGAAGAAAAATCAAACTGAGAGACGGAGGACGAAGTGATCGGTGGCCTCGCAGGCGCCTCACCCGGGCCGTAATCATGGCTGGACATCTCCAGGTCGATGTCGTTCAGACTCATGAGAGGTACTGGGGACCATGTGGGGACGCCGTCGAAGTCGTTTCTGACATTGAGGTCGGTTGGAAGTGGAAGTGGTGGAGGGAGCTCGATATGCGTCGAAGTCCGATTGTGGTTGCCGTTCAGGTGCTCCGAGGATGCAGCAACGTGGCCACCAGGGGAAGGAGGAGTATGATCGGCATTGAGTAGTTGTTCGAGAGTTTCCCTGATTGAGTCGTCAAAGAAAGAGCGAATTAGCAGAATTGAAGATTATAAGGTGGATAGAAAACTCACGACAACACCCTCGCCGAAGGCCAAAACCTATGATACCCCTTCAACGCTTCAATACACCTCCGAACATCCGCGACGTCCTCCGAATCATCCTGAATGCTGCCATTCCGAATCGTTCCCCAGATGTTCAGCAGTAATACGATTCCGGCGGTAAAGATCGCCGACTGCGATCATTCCGCGTTAGCCCTCAAAGCGGAATAGAAATGGGACGAAAATCACCTGGGCGAAAATAAGCGGATGCTCGGGTCTCCTTTGATGATGTACTTCCGCTACACGGGCACAAGCACGGGCGGCATTGTTGCATACGTTGAGCGAGGGGAAGCTCTGTCATACCAGCTTTCAGTGAATCTCCCGGAAAGCAAAAGATCATAATGAACCAACCGGCGTCAACGAGGGTCTCAACCGATGTATAAACGGACGATGAATGAGAATCTGCGTCATGTAGTAGTTGCAGTACAGCGCTGCGGATTGGTCGAAGAATATGTTGTTAGTAGTGGGGCGGTCGGGGGTCCATTGGACTGATGCGCGAATGCAAAGAATGCGTGAAATTCAAAGAGGGAGGAGGAATGAAGGAAGAAGGAGGGAAAACTGACGATGCTCCGGAACAGAGTCCAACCAAAGATCCAGCGCCGAATCGAACTCGCATACGAATTTCTCCACGGACTCGTCCTTGATAGCGATTATTGTGCGGCTCATGTTCGTTGAATACTACTCCGTGTTCAAGGAAGACGATGAGATAAGATTCGTGATTTACGCACAAGAACCTTCAGCTCAAGCGAAAGAATGCGATTTAGTCTTATGAGGCAGACGAAAAAGTCCACAGAGGAGGGTTTATCTGAAGGCTGGCAGAAGGAGTCGGTGTTTGCGGTCGGTAGCCAGTATTCGTCGTCGACGATAGTGGGGAGGTCGAGGTCGAAGCTGAAGAACGACGAGTATACTGATCAAGTGGTGATGATGAGCGTTGGAGAGGAAGGCACTCACTCATACCCCTGAATCGCCACCGCCCGCCCGAGACAGACGCTCAGCTGGATATCATATACGATTAACGCCCAATAAGCACGTTTTTCAAGCTCTTCGTCGGGCGAGATGCGCTTTTGCCGGATTTTGAGGCGGTGGGCGCCGATGTCTTGGGCGGCGCGGATGCCGAAGCCTGCAAGAGTCCACGCGGCGCGGGAGCCGGAAGTGCGGTCGAAGATTTGGAGGAGGAGCTGTGTGTAGGTAAGTGGTGGATAAATGGGTGGGCTTGGATTCATGGGGGAAAGAAAAGTAGATAGACTCACACAATGTCGTTGCAAATCGTACAATCCCGGCTCACTACACGTCGTCAGCTTCACCTGATCGAACCACTCGTATCCCAAAACCTCGAGAGGCATCCCGTGCGCATTCACACGGGGATCGTCGGAGTATCGTGCGCCGAGAGCGCAGACCAGGAGCACTATTTTCGCGAATCCGTCGTCGGTGGGGGAGAGGTGTTTGTGTGCAGCAAAATCTTTTTCGAAGGTGGGGCGGTGGAGGATGGGGATGAAGGGGTTGACGGAGGTGAAGTAGGCGGAGATGAGGCGGAGGAGGAGGTCTTGTGGGGGGAAGGTGTAGGTGGTTGGTGGGGCGCTCCACTGAAAGAGAGTGAGTCCAAAGTTTCTTCTTCGTTGTGATCGAGAGAATTGCCTACCGGCCTGGAACTCCACGTTTTTGGAATCGGCGGATTATCAGAAACGCGGCTTGAAGGCGCACCGGGGACGGATTGGTTGCGAATTTCAACAGCCGCCCTCACGAGCATAGCCTGACTAGATTTTCCTTGGAACCCGTAAATGCTGGAATCGTCTAACGATAGCGCGGTGAGGCTATCGGGGACGTCAATGAAGCTGAGGTCGTCGGAGAAGGGCGCAGGGAATGGGGCGTTTAGTTGTCGGATGGCGCGAGTCATGAGAGCCATTCCTTGGGCTTGGAGGTCGTCTATCCCTGTCGCGCTGGTGCTCGGTTCGGGGGTCGGTTTGGCGGCTGCTGCTTTGGATTCTTGGAGGAGGGATTCGACGGCTTTGAGGCGCGTTTCGAGGGAGTTGACGTAGCTTTCATGGATCAGTTGGCTTTTTTTTCTGCCGTGGGCTGTCGAGTATGACATACTTGCTGGAAGCTAACCGTGGCTAGTCATTGTGTGTGAGACGAGGTGCATGGTCGGAGAGAGTAAAACTAGCCTACCATCGCGCGCTGTTGATAGGTGCATTGATATTCGTGCTCTACGCAGCGGTTACATGGGTCTCCTCCATCACCTATGATTGTTCCGGTTGGTCAAAAGCTATTAGCCTGAAGATCTGCCCTTACATCGTCCTGCAAAGATTATGTGAATTTTTACAATTGCTTGGATTTTGGGCTGGTTTAGCTTACGCTTTTTCTTTCTACACATATCACATGGTCTATGTCCCTTCTTCTTCGTCAGATTTTGGGGCTGGGCTCGCTCCTCTTCGTCGTTTGAGTTTGAGGACATGGTGGTTGGGAATCAAGAGGATAACGTAAACGTGACTCAGCATGTTTTGATGAACGGAGATCAAAACTCCCACAGAAATTCGCACCACCTCTCTCAATTCGAGGGTGCGTGCTAGAGCTCGATCTCTTTGACTGCAACCTACTCCTAATCTGTTCTTAACTTGGAGCACAATTCTCAGATGAGTCTCACGACTCTGACCACGAGCTAGGCGTCCAGGTCGAGTCCTTGTCAATGAGAACCCGCCTCGATATGGCTCTGCGGCAGTACAGTCAGCGTTTTGGCTCAGTTATCTTCAGTTCTCTTACAGTAAAGTAGTGGGTCACGAAAGTGGGTGGCTCAGAAAGAGAAATTAATCGCAGCACAATAAGTCTATATTTCTCATTCCTATATTTGTCTTTCTGTTCATCACTTCTAGATTCCACTCGACGAGTTTGAGGCGAGTTAAGAGAAATTAATCGCAGCACAATAAGTCTATATTTCTCATTCCTATATTTGTCTTTCTAGTCATCACTTCTAGATTCCACTCGACGAGTTTGAGGCGAGTTACATTACGCCCTTGTGCCCCGACAATTGTACAAGGCCGCGCTTTAGCCAGTGCCTCCGTTCTTCTTTTGTCTCTACCCTTCTCTGAGACAGTGCAGAACAATCCCTTGGTCAATCTCAGCCTGATTCGGTATGTCTTGTCCCCTCTAATCAATGATCACCGCCCAACGAACTATAGTGACTGAAAATAGCTATACATTTTGGGTTGTGGCAACAAATCGATTCATTCCAGCATTTATTGTTTTCAACAACGGAATGGCTTTCTCGGGCTCAGGGTCTATGAGTGCGAAGACAATTGAATGTTCTCAATATAATTGGGTGAATTGCCGCCTGGTAGAAGTATAAAACGGCGTAAAGATTGTTCAACCTCATACAACTGGAACTCACCAACTGCTCAACTCAACACAACCTTCACAAAACTTTCTCACCTCACAAATCTCTTCAATGACCAGTGAGTCGGGGTTGACTTTGTCCCGCAGTGTTATTAATCGACGATTACTAGACGCAGTGACGAAATTGAACAACCGTGCGCATCCTTCTTCCCGCCTCCAGGTATTTGCTTTGTTCACTAATTGACGTCTCAGACTTCCAAAAGACCCAATCAACCCACCTCTTGAGCTGGGCTGAGTCTTCGACGGGACCAACTCATGACAGGAGCTGGAAAGTGGAATGCAAAGGTTGGTTCTTTGCGAGTTATGTATTCCGTTATCAGTGTCCGGCTCACTGTCAGGTTTAAGTGAGCAGCGAGGTTTATGGTACGCTAAGTTTACTGTTCTTCCGTTCGGATGTTGTATCTTTCTGTGCATAGGTGAGTTGCACGAATTCTGATCAGAGCAGATCGGAATCAGATTAATTGCGCCACCAATGCAGGTACTGGTACCGGAACCACAAAGGCCGTAGCCAAGGAGGCGGCCGCACAAGAGGCCTTGACTGTATGTCCCTTTATATCTCGAAAAACCTTTCGTTCAGTCTTAGTAGGCTCTTGGGATCGCCTAACAACAAGAGCAACCTGTCTGAATCCTTGATTCGTGTATATTACTGTAGTCGTGGCTGTTTTATGTGCAATCAGTATACTAGTCCCAAGTTTTGAGATCATGCTACGAGAAGCATTCTTCAGCTGAAGCCGTTCTGATATTTGACCTTACTTGAACAGCATTCAAGATTGAACATGCCGGGGTTCCGAATGATGTAATCTCATATTTTTTGATCTGATATATATGATGTCGGCATCCCTAAAATGATCGCCGATCGCGTTGAAAATTCCAACCATAAGCCTCACAGATCACCCCTCATTTTCCTCTTTCGTTTAAGCCTATCCAATGTAAGGCACGGAGAGAATCTCCGGCTGGTTTCGAACTCTTTTCCCTGCCTAAACAATTACTTATTTCATTGATCAGCGAACCACAGTGACAGTTGCTGAAAAATAAACATCCGATCCATCCTCTTCCTCCTAATGAGATTGTATAAAAGAACGATTTATGCCAACGCAGCAGCCAAAAGATCCGGAAAGTTTGGAGTTCCGAGACCAGCTAGGTGATCTTGAGCAAGGGATTCGAGAAACTAAGTGAACACGTACATAGGGGGTCCCATCCAGGCGCCGCATCAAACGCAGCCTAAAAACGTCGTGTTATAAAACCACATGGAATTAGGCATATGAGGAAGACTTACGGAAGATGCAGGGCATTCAAAGCCAGAATTATGGCCGATGGTAATGTCATTAAAGGCAGAGGGATTTGCGTAAAGGAATGGGTTGAGGAAACCAAGCACAGGCTTCCCCGCCGCAAGAAGTTGGTCGTTTATTAACGAGATAATTCCCGCCGCGCTGGGAGAGGACGCTGACGTCCCCCCAACAGTCCCAACTCTCCCCCCAACGTTTATGAGGAAGTTCCATCCTTGAAGCGAAAGATCCGGATAAGCGCGACTGGTTTGGTTGAATATACCATTTCCGGGGAAGTCAGGTGGGATGGTTTGCAGGAAATCGGCGACTGCGGCACTCTGGTAAGACGGACGAGGGAATACGTTCGAAAATCCGCCGCCTGCGGGAGTAACCCAGGTCAATGATGGGCGATATAAGGAGTGAAAAAATGGATACAGTACCTGTGAAGTTTATTGCAACTTCTGGGTTAAAGCCAATCGTGGATCCGACCGAGGTTAGCCAAGGACAGGATGCAGGGAAGACGGGAATGAACAAATTGCAGTCAACACCATCGTCATGTCCGCCGTTTACACCGCCCTGAAAATGTGATCAAGGCATTGGTCAAAAGTCAACAATCCAACGAACATCACCGGAGGCATAAAGAATAGATATTCTGAGGGAACCAACAAGTCAGTAAATTGGGAGTCGAAGCCGACAGAGGAATAATCTTACCCTCTTGCGGATGCGGCGGCATAGCCGTCACAGATCTTCCTAGAATGAAAATTCAGACTCTTGAAGAATAATGGAGGAATAAAGAAAACGGACGTAGCCAACGACGGTCCAAAGTCGGCCTCATTGTCTCCGTATGAGGTAGTAACAACAGTGGGCGGCTCCGAAGTGGTCGCGAGGAAAGTGGTCGTGTCCAACAGAGAGGTCGGGAAATCAAAACCACCCACTGTGAGGAATTGAAGAGGGACTCCGCTTGCGACACCTGTTTAATCACACTTTTAATCCGCGGGAGTTTCAGATATTCGTTGAAGGGTTGTAAGTACCTGCAGTATACTCGATGTCGAGATCGGCTTCAGTACCGCCGTCATTGGGGGCTTGCGGATTCGTTCCATTATCGATCGAGATAGTGAGGAAGGTTTCAGTAGAAGGTAGATCGGGACGGAATTGCTTGAGGAATGCCTGCGCACGACCTCAGTTCCTCTCCGCCAGAACCACCGAAGAGTGAGACTCACCTGCAAATCCGCGACTTCTGCCCATTCATCCTCATAGCCTGTGACCATCAACGCATTATTTTGTTGCGTAGCAGGCGTTGTTGGAATATTGTAAAGCGCTTGCAGACAAGCTGGTGTTATAGTGCCTTGAGGATTGCTGGTGTCGCAGTCGGTAGGCGCAGTCGCATCGCGCTTCAGCCCCTCGACAGCGGATGGGTAGAGACGAGCTTTCGGAGCGGTGAACGCTGTGCTGGGATGTATGACATCGACATGGCCAGCTAATTCGGCCGGAAGCGAGATCGAGAGGGTGCGAGTGATGGGTGAAGACAGATCGGAGTGGGTGAAGTTGGTGTACTTTGCGCCGAAGAGTTCGTTGGCTTTGGAAACGGGCAGAGAAACTGAGACCCAGTCGCCGTAAGGTGATATAATCGAGGTTTTCAAACCGTTTACGGATGCGAATGAGTTGAATGCGTTCAGTGTGTCGGACGACGGTGCAATGAATGCCTTGATCTGGAGACATGTTAATCAACAGTGATGATGCGACGAAACAGACGGGCCTCGTCTTGAGAAAGCCACTGTCGAAAATTTGAGTTGCCAGGCGTGGATATCGAGAGCAGTTTCTCTTGAAGTCCAGCGATGTTGTTGGAGGCCAAACCGAAACGGAGCGTCAGCATGTGACTATCTGCGGTGCCACCTTTGTTGGTGAACCCAGAAGGAGCTTGAGCACGATGCTCATGGAGAACCAGCGAGCCTGCGGATACCAAAACGGAAAGAGTGAGGAGATTCAGGAGTTGAGTGAACACCATTGTGTGGTTGGGAACTGGGTGCCCTGCGATACTGGGATGAACAGATTGCGTTTATATACCACCCGACGCTGTTGCTGTTGTCGGATTGCCCCTTTGCGGGAGATAGCTCTTTCCTGGGGTTCAGGAAGTTGATGTAGCGCGGGGGAACCACGGAAGAGGCGGCAAGAGATCATTGAACAGCACAAAACTTCCAGGAAGCTGTAGATAAGGTCAGAAATGCCCGATACTGGAAAGTTGAGAATGACATGGTACGTACGGTGATACAATGACTTACTCGTGAGGCAAAGATTCTATCTCACAGTGGTATGATAGGACCGTTGTGCAGTGATTGTTGAACAATTACCGATGTTCGACGAATTGAAACCGTTTGAAGGTTTACTGGCAGGTATACATT
Organism: Favolaschia claudopus; assembly: GCA_037176885.1. NCBI lineage: Eukaryota > Fungi > Basidiomycota > Agaricomycetes > Agaricales > Mycenaceae > Favolaschia > Favolaschia claudopus. The sequence continues at coordinate 748,880 of JAWWNJ010000041.1, read as the reverse complement.
AGTTTTGATTGCGCGATGATGTGCAAAGTCGATGCGACTGCCGTTCTTATTTTAGCCCTAGCAAAACGAAGTCAGTCAGAAAGCCGATATCCGGATAAGAGCAAGGTGGCACACGGACATGAGAATACCAGGATAATAATGAACCAACTTCGCATGCGCTGTGGAGCATCTGGTATTGCTCGACACCGATATCACTTAGAATTGCTTCTGCCGCCCAATTGCACTGATCTCGTGCCAAGATTCTGAATTGAAAAGCGGCAGGCCGTCAAATCGAGCTTCGTCTACCGTTACTTGACCGACTTATTGTGTGAAACCAAAATCTCAACCGAGCGGCCACAGGTTCGTTGACATGATAGCGAGATGCTTCAGGAATGGGTGGCGTCGAACAAGGCCCAAGTTACCCGGCCGAACGGCGAGGTAAAGTCGATTGGAAGTCGAAATAAATTGAAGAATCATTAATCAGGACCCGGTAGAGCTCTCAGCCGAGTGAGGATCACGAAAAAGGCGGGAAGCAAAGAAGTGTGCAAAAGGTTTGCCCTCGGACCGGTGTGAGACGAAGAGGGAGACGCCGGATAAATAGCGGACACTGATTCGAAATGGTGGTTTGAGTCAGGCATCATGATCATGGTGGGGAGGACAAGCTAGGACAAGGTGTGTCGGCAACTGCCGGGTCATTTGATGTTTTGTTCCGTCGTCTAAATTTGGGTGAGAATTGACAAGAAAATTTTACGCAACGATTTATTGGCTTCATTGAAAGAGAACAGCATAGGGCGACACCTACGTATAGACTCAGGGTTGGAGCCAATATTCTCATTTTCGCAGCACGGAAAGAGACGCGCCGGAACCGTCGCACTGGCAGACATGTGACCGCGACTGATGGTGACTCTCGTGACGCGTTACTGTCATGCTGTCACACCTTCCTCGCCGTTGACAACGATGAGCAGCACCCTTCGCCGGTGACGAGCACACCGAAGAGCCCGGTACTCCTCGATATAATGGAGCAATTTTTTACAGCGTCGCTCGTCTTGTCCTTTCGAATCCGCGCCTTCAATTTTGACCCGTATTTGGATTTGGGTCGCGCTCCTCCCGGCCCTTACACGCTTTGCTGGCCAAAACTACATTAGACCCGATGGCTAGTGGCTATTGTGAAGCTCCACTGGCTGCCGCTTATGCCATTGACTCACCTTCGTCTACCAGAAAAGTGGTCCGTAGCTGCACCCTAGTGCGTCGAAGTTGTCAGATTCCGCAAAGATTCCGTCGTTCTCTGCGGGTATAGGCCGTACGTTGCTCCTTTGCTTGCACTTGCGCACTGTATGCCTGATTTTTTTTTTGTTCAGGCCCTTGCTTACTCTAAACCTCGATGTCAGGGAATCGTCTCGCTCCGCTGGCACCCACTTCGAGAACGCAAAGCATTGCACGATGCAGTGTGTACTATATTTATGACAAGCCAAAGGCATCGGTAGGCTCACGTCGATTATAGGGAGGAAAGGATCACGGCCCTGCTCTTTCTGATTGAATGAGACTGAGAAACCCTCCTTGTCACTTCTCCGCATGGAGTCAGCGCGGTGATGTCTCAAGGGTGGACTATCAGGCTGTGAGTGCCCACCTCCCTTTGACCTCGATGAGAGAATTGACTTCCGTTAAGGTAAATTCGTACGGGCGCTCTGCCCTCAATATCCCCGTCATCTCGTTGTCGATGCTACGTGTCGGCATCACCTCCCGTGCGAGGAACACATTGGAGCTGGCAGGCGAGCACCGCAGTGTCAACTGCAATCCGTCTAGAAGGTAGCCTCGTTCGCACATACATCTTCCATCCATCTCATCTCGACAAGCACAAGGTTACACTGGCCTCCCATGGACGACAACTACATGCTTGACCACGGACGGCCTCCCCGGAAATGCTATCGTCGACGACCCCAACCTGCTCGAGGCACATTCTGCGTTACTCAAGATTTTCTGCTCGACGAACCGCCCGGACATCGAGGTACGCCGTTTTTGCATGCGCGGCTTCCGCCGATCTCATAATTATCGTCATTGCAAGGCTTGTGTACGTCTCGCAGACACTGGAGCGATCTGGTGGGTACATTCCTCTTTCCAGTGTGAGTATGCTGACGATGGAACGTAGGCTAACTGAGCTGTGAGGGTCATCCTGGACCCGCACGTCCCTCTGGCGACGCGTTTTGCTCGGGGCATCTACTTACACGACCAACAATGAAGTCGAAGCACGCACTCCGTCTCCAGGCTGCCGACGCAACGTTCGTCATATCATACGATGAATTTCCCGACGTGGGACTCTCCAGAGCGAATGTCGAGAGGAGGCTGTATGGGACGTGTCCGCCGGGGTGCGTTACTCCATCTTCTTCGGTCCCATTCTCTTCCTTTTTTCCTCGGTTTGCCTGCCCTTCGTGCATGTCCTGTACGGCGCTACATATTTCAGCCTATGCACTCCTTGCACGCTGATGGCTACACTGCTTCCTTCCTGATCTATTGCTTCTTCTCGTGCATACAATCATGGCTCCGCTCGCCAGTGTCCCCCCTTCTCCTCTTTCTCTCCTTCCCGCATCATTTTGATGTTACTCATCCATAGAGTCAGACGGATGACTGCATGTCAGTCGGGTATGCCACGTCGACTGCGTAGCATCAGCAGCGTCGGTACGCCGGATGGCCCCCGCATCCTTGAGTTCACACTCCGCGTACGCATATGAAAGCAGAGGGAGTCATCGAGATACCTCTTACTCATACCGCATTGCTCATCCTTTCGACCCTGGGACCGGATCTTCAAGATGGAGGACCCCCCTTTCCCGAGATGCTGCCGTGCTGGAGAGCACTGCTGCTATGTTTTGTGGACGTCGCCAGACGTCGCCGTTGGCAAGCTTCTCTGTATCGTCGCCGTGACCTTCCATCACGAGCATCTCGTCACCGTCGATGTACAGGTACGCAGTGGTCGTCTGGCCCGCCTCCATCTCTCCTGCCTGCCCGATCCCACGACATCGTGGTCCCGCGGCACAAGCCTCCGTCGGTCCGTGTGCTCTCCAAGTCCAATGCGCATGGTACCATCCTACCGTCTGCACTCTGTCTCTTGAGCGTTGTCTCTCCCCCCTCTTCCTCGCTGTTACTATCCACCGCGGCTCCCATACGTACACATGCACCCCACAATTATCTCCCCTCTTCCGTTATTTCGGTCCTGCCCCCGCCCGCCCTATAGTATCATACGCTACCTCGCCTACTTTCGGTTTACCTACCTTTGCTACTGCAGCCCCTTATCATGATTCGTACGTCTCATCTTGGTATCGCGGACAGATTCGGTATCGCCGTCACTGCTCTACTCTCCTCCCATACGTCCGTCGCATTCGTCGCCTCCCTTTTCCTTGACCTTCCGACCTACCACTTCGATACCCACATCACACCTGACTGTATCTCGTTATTCTCCAGGACACCGTTGCATATCTTGACGATAGAACCAGCAGTGCATACTGCGAGCTGGGAACCTCGTCAGTACGTCGTTCTCTATCCTGTTGGCGTTCGCAGCTGATCGAAGGTCGTAGCTCGACTTGTATGCCGACACGCAGTGTTTCCGATATGTCGTCAGCTGCCGAGCATGCGCCTCGACACCTTCAGCCCCAGCTGATCTTCGAAATTTTCATCGTCGCTGGAGCGCTGGTGCACGTTGGGATGGGAAGACGTGATCGGAGGCTCGGACGATGGTCGAGATGCGAAGGATGCGGGTACGGATTGGCTTTGGGTGCTCGCGTTTACCGGCGCGGCGAAGCGAAGACCCGAACCGTGGGGGACGGGGGGTGTGCTGGTGAGGAGCGGGAGAGGCCTGTCGGCATTGAATGCGGATGCTCTCGAGACGATATGGGCAGAGATCGGCATTGGGGTGCGCTGGATACGCGGGACGGACGCTGAGGGTGCACTCGCGCTTTCCGCTTATAGAGCAGGAGAGCAGGGGCTACCTTCGATATCCCATCGTACCTCCCCATGCGCCACGTCATTTTCTCATGGCTCTCCATCGCGTGTTCCTTTGACCCTCTCCCTTCTACGACATCGACTACATAGTGTGGATTCTTTTGGCAGCGGGATGGATTGAGACGCTATTGACTGCTTGGTGGTGCTAGCCCTCCGCGGAAAGAGCAGCTGAAACGCTGCGATGTGGACGAGAAGAGACGGGCAGACGAGGGATTGGTGGAGAGGCCCAGCGGTCAATGCGTACGGAAGTCTAGAGCTTGTCTGACTACCTTGCGGTGCATTATTCGGCGTTCTCGATCTCATCTTCGCCGCCAGACTAATTAGGTTTCGAAAGCGTCGAAATGATGGGCCTGTGGGGCTATCGACGGACGAGGAGGCGTGAGGGAGATGGAAGCGCGATGATCTTCGAGTGGAGTCGATATGGCCGCAGCCAGTTCCGTCTGCGCTCGTTCTTATGTTGCTATGTCGTGCAGAAGAGGCTATATGCAATCTGCTGTCATGGGGGATGATTCTTTGCCCCAGTCTCCGCCTTTCTACGCCTCTACGCGCTGCGGGGGCGGCGGTTTTGTGCTAGCATCTAGTAGTACACCCACCCTTCACAACTACACGAGTCTCTTCGCAGGGCTATGCGCTTGGTCTATCTGTGATGAGACGCTGCTGCGGGCAGTCCTCGTACACCCGTCATCTTTCGCACCCTTTGGTTTTGCAGCTCTTTAGATTTTTTGTATGCCGGTCCCAGCTTTTATGGTCGGGTCTCTTGCTAACCCTAACCCTAGTGCTGTGTCCAAGCTTTTGAATGGTATTTCGTAGTCGAACCAGACTCGGACTATGTGAACGACCACCGACTTCAGACGCATCCGAGTCTCCGCCGACGCATATGTCTTGGTGCGGTCCCTGGAATGCACGGCATGGACCTCGACTCAGTTTCGGAAAAAAGAAAGTCAATGAACACAAAAAATGAGACACCCGATGTCCAGACTCCAATGTTTCAGCTTTCCTTAACACCTTCTTCCGCCCGCGATTTTGCTCCCTACTCCCACCATCGTCGGTCATCCAACCTGAATTGCAGCTCTGTCCGTCTTGCAAGCACTCTCCGAATCGCCGATGGTTGCCCAAGTCCCTCGCGACAAGATTGCGCTTTTCGCTGATGTCTTCGAAGCAATGTTCTACGGTAAGGAGAAGGCTTTTTATCGGGGATCGGAATCTGAGCATGCCTCAGGTTTCTCTATCGCTATGTTCATAATAACTATGTGGATTCTCCTTCGCCATCGCACACGGAAACAAATAAATTTTGGGATGGTATCGGTGGCTTGTCTGTTATTCATCTTCAGTACAATCGTAATCTTCCATTCACTTCGCCGTAATTTCTCGCATCCATCTAATGACCCACTAGCACATCGCAATTGACATTTATCGCATTAACGAGGGTGTATTCAAGCACCCTGATCCCATTGAACGAGCAGCTTGGTTTCGCAATCCCGCACTCCCGTCGTGGATCTTCAAGACTTCTGTTTATAGTTTGCAAACGATTCTTGGAGATGGTGTAGTCGTAAATTGTCTTCATCTTACCTTTGATTTGGCGCTTATTCCTTCCAAGGTGTATCGGTGCTACAAGGTTTGGGGGTCTATCCGAATTATCATTCTGCCATCACTTCTCTGGATTTCTGTCGTCGGTTAGTTCATCTAATTCATCAATTGGCTTCAGCTAACGTCTTTCGAGTCACTTCTGTTGGGAGTGTCTATTCCGTTTCCAGAGTCACGGCCGTTCCTGGGTTCCTTACCGGAACGGCAGAAAACTGGATTACCGCCTTCATTTTCGCGGCTCTGACATGCAACTTTATCGCAACCGGTGAGCTTCGTTGAGTTGTATTTCCCCTCATATTCAACAATCCCATCAGCCTTGCTTGCCTTCAGACTAGCGAGTATAGACAGGAGTGCTCGCCGTTACCGTGTAGGTCGCGGCCTCACAGCCTCCGTTTTTCGCGTTGTGATCGACGCCGGCGCGCTATATTCTTTCATGCTGCTCGCTATGCTCATTTGCACGCTGCTCAAGAACAACGGTTGCTATTTCATTCTCAAAAGCGCCACGTCCATTATCTCTATCGCCTTCTACCTTGTCATCCTTCGTCTTGGGCTATGCACCTGGCCTGGGGGTACAGACGTAGAGTCAAGAGCTTCTTCGTTTCACGCTGATGCTGTCAATCGGCCAGCGCGGCCTGTGGATGTACCCACAGGCGACGGGTTCAGTGAAGAAGAAGGAAAAGAAGACCACGAATGACGTTCAAAGACGTTCACGCCCTTTTTCGCGTAGTATCTCTATCGCACTGAAATTTTCGAATTGATACTCTTCTTATTTCTGAACACAATCATCTTCCATGAAGCAGACTTGTCATACAACTCGCGTCATGGGCTGCCAGAGAATATCTTGGGCATTTGTCCGGCAGAAGCAAAACATTTGGCTTGGGTGGTTTTTCCGACCGATGCGTACCTCGCATCCGCAAATCCTTTTGTGTGGTCCAGAGGGCTGTCCCTTACCTCCTAAACTTCGGACTTGCTATCTAGGAATGCGGATACTTTTCCGGACAGCTGAGTTTCGGCAACCTTCTTTTCTTGACGTGATTCCCAGAATACCCCGTCCACAATTCCGAGCTATTTGTAGTTGAATTTGGTTTAGCTTGGACATCCCGCTCGTACTCGGGTTGCGGGACGATGATTGTTTCAATCCTCATTTTCGGTTGCTGCGAGCCCCAGTGGAGGGATAGGTATCTGCGTCAGTCTAAGGGAATCTTATTTGCGTTGTGTAGGTTCGAGTCAATTCCGGTGGCGGGATCGTGGCCGTGACCGTAGGATCTATGCGTGCGGTCGAGGGTACATGCTCGGCCTTCGGTACCAAGGCGGCCGCTACATATAAAAGCCAACCTTTATTTCGACGGCAGTGTCAAGTAGCTCGCTGCTTGAATACACCATGAACTACAACTTGAAATTCACTCTTCTCATTCTCGCCATTCTCCCGGCAGGTCTTTCCGCTCCTCAAACTCGTTCTCAATGTCAGCGATTTCGAACTTACCTCCGTTTCGAACGCTTTACTAAGACTATGAACGGTTACAGGCGGACCTGGGCCCTATGTAGGTGCAATTCACTCCAGCCGTCATCGAACTGACGAATCGTATCCGTCCATCCTCAAAAGAATCCCAAATGTATTTCTTATATCCACTCTCCCTTCAGAAATATCACCTGATTCTACACAGGCCCACCGCAGGACATTTGCTGCTATCACGGAGGGCTCGGAAACATGCATGTTTTTTTTTGTAATTTATCTTCCCGAGTAATTTTGACTGACGCGGGCATTGACATTCAGTTGCCAACCCAAGATTTCCCAGATAACTTGCCCGGCCCCCATCGAATTCTGAGGCGGATAATTATTGGAAGCTAGTTTGATTCGGCCTGAGTTTAGTATGAGTTTCGATCTTGTAGCCGTAGAAGTAGGAGCAGCAGTGTCGACTCCGAGATGTTGGGATATTATTTGTGGATTCCGAACTATGGCCGGAGGGAAAGGATGCTTGCCAACGCAGCTCGGTAGAAAGTCCGGGTCTTGAATTGTCTGCCCGATCCCTCGGACTGGCGAGTGATACTTATGAGTGGTTTGACCCATTTAATTCAAAGGGCACCCTCGGGGACTGTCGCTCTCCTTTGAAGTGGTTTAGACCAGAATGAGCCTTTTGCTCGGGTCATAATTAATTTGGATACAGTATGGTTAGCTTCTATCTGGATTGGATTTGGTTGCGATTCGCACCTCGTCGATTAGAACCCAGACTGCGTAGGAAAAAATAGATTCTCGGTAGCCGGATCATAATTGAAGGTGAAACTTGAGATTCGTATTCCAACCGCCCGCTGAGTAGCCTCTCAAACCCGTAATATGTAAGTTTCCGAGCGAAGTGGATAATTTAACAGTGAGCTGTTTTCAACGTGCACGGTGGTGCTTGAGTGACAAATCCGGTGTTGCGGCTGGTATAAAAGACATAGGAATTCAGTATCGGGTCTCTATCGAAGATGTTCCACGTACTCATCGTTTCCGCTGTTCTATTCCTCGCTCTCGGACAAGGAGTCTTGTCCATCCCTCAAGGCCCAATCAGACTTGACTGTTAGTGCGCTTTCTTTGTCGATTCTTGAACTGACAGTTTTCTACGTCAGGCGGTCCTTATGTGCGTTATACGTACCCTGACTCTGCGAAATATTTAACCAGAACTCAAATCCTTTACTAGGATCCGCCCTGTTAGATTCTTTTGCGCTTTTGACAACCCTCGCTGACTTTGTTTCAACCAGGCCCATCCGGTCAATTGTGCTGCAGCACCCCGGAAGGCAATGTGTAAGTTCTCAGATTTTTCCCCCCTTCGGTAATGTTGACTGCGGTAAAAGCTGCCAGGCAGCTGGTCTATTGTGCCTTGTGCCTACCTAAACTGCTTAGTTGAATTTATAAAGTTATAAACAGCTTCATTACAGTGTTGTGGATAGCTGCTTGGACGATGTATGAGATTGATTGTGCGATCACTCTAAACTTTGAAATTTTGTCGTATAACTCTTGATGCCATAGAGTCTACAGCTGAGACGAAAAATGCATCACCTAAAATTCAACGAACCCCGGCGTTCTCGGAGATATATATTGACCGGACATCGCAGCCGATCATTTGAGATTGACCATCAATTTTCAATGGCAACTTCCGAGTCGCTTCTTGTCGCTGACCACGACCTTGCCACGACCTTCATTTCGGACTCGCGCTGTTCATCATCATGCCTCCATAGTAGACCGCGGGATAAATCGAGGTCTCTATGCACTCAGTACTGAGGGGCCTCCTACTCGCTAAAAACGATTCGAATCCCCCGTGAGCCTTTTTAGATTGTCTTCATACCCTCAGACTCGGGACTTCAGTGACCAATCACTGGCACTGAGAGTCGAAGCTGCGGCACCCCTCAGCCCAACCCGTTGCCGACCTGAGACCTCGAATTAGTTGGGACTTAACATTGCGATCAGCTTATACACGGTCACTGGCAACTCGGGTGGAATGGTTCTCTACATCTCCGAACATAATTGTGCATCTGATTCAACTAATCAACAGTAATCGAAACGGAGCGACGATTTACCGCGATTGACTCTGCTCGACAAGTGCTTTGAGTACCCAAAATCTCGTTGAGATTGATGAATTTCTAATCCCTCTGCCGCCATCTGAGGCACACGATTCGGATGGCTTTCGAAAACCTCGCAGAACCCATCGGCAATGTAGGCTCTTTTCGTCTGAATATCGAAACGCCGGTTTCTCGGTCGCTGCATGTGGAGGTCAATCTCGTCCAGAGACTATAACTTGGTATAACACTTGGTAAGAGTCGCGCTTGAATGATGTCGATGCCCCTGGTGAAATTTAAAATGCAGAACCCATTCAATTCGATGCGCTCATACATAACTTGCAGGCTAAGAGCTTCGTGTGTAACAGAAATAAGCATATCCATGACGGCGTTCTGAACTACTAATCACAGACTGCTACGCTTGGTCTTCTATTCTGTGTTTGGTAATCTCTCAGTTTCCGGCAGCTCCAATCCTTGGGCAGAATGAGCCCTCAGGAAGACATCTGTCTCTGTCAATACCGGAACCCGAAACAACCGGCAATGTTAACTTACTGGCTTCCACGTGAGAGGCAGCAGAACTCATTGGCCGCGCAGGGAGGCTATCCATGCGGTGAGCTTTTTATCTCGTAAATTTGCAAATGGACTTACGCAGGGAGGGGGACACGCAGGCAGCTAGATTCAATTAGAGAAACTTTGTAAGCCTCCATGTCTTATAAACGTACGGGTGGGTCTCCACCTATAGAAGCGTTAACTTGAAAAGGGTTTTCGAACAAGATGGGCACGATGCTTACACGTAATAGCGAGCGCCCCTTGGGTGAACGCGAAGAAGATGAGAGCAGTTGGGATGAGCTTAGCGAGCATGGTATGTGTCGATGAACTTTGCCTATTCGAAGTCTAGCCTTTATATATTCTGCAAGGTGAATCGGCCTTGAGCCAACTACACAGGAAGCATAATGTGAGCCCGCATCGGAATGATCTCTACCCCGTTGGAACGAATGTAAGAGAGATCCCCGGTTAGGTTCGCCCGTCGTTTCTTGGTCACATCCTGGTAAGAATTCCTTTTATTCGGTGTTGGAGTACAACCCAAAATGTTTCAACAGGTTTGAATACCCCAGCCTCCGATACCGACGGCCAGCTCAGTAATAATCGAGTGCCAGATGCAATAAATACCAACAAAATTAGCTCGAGCCGAATGTAGGTCACATTTCAATATTGCGGAGCCCCAGGCAGATTCGTATGATTATAGGATTGGGATCGACGTGCCAAGTTCGTAGGATGTGATGGGAAAACTGCCAAGTTCGTAGGATTGCATTATATTACAGCATCTTTTGCCATATTGAGCCCCAATAGCACATGTAACAAATGGAAAGGTCAGCTTCAAGCCATCAGAGAGTTAGAGCACCAAAACTCTGGCCCTCGACGGTGCCGATACGGAACAGGGACTGCCGAAGGCCAAAACAACCTCATGCCGAGGAGTTAGGGCAAGCGGAGCGCGCCCTAACTCCGGAAATCAACAGTGTAATACCGCCCCGACGGGTTAGGGTTAGGGTGAAAGACATAGTGATCCGCGCGAACGAGGCTTTAGAGTGCCGATCTGAGCGGCACGGTTCGGGGGACCCCCCGAGCGCAGCGAGGGAGGGGAGGGCCGCGAATGATCGGTCCCCTTCGCGCAAACTACGGAACAAGTGATGCCGCAGTACCGAATCCGGCTGTACAGTCCAATTTCCCGCTGATCAATGTACTTGGTATTCTAAATTAGTCTATCCTACGAAATTTGCAGTTTTCTCATCAAATCCTACGAACTTGGAACGCGGATCTCAATCCTACTATCATACGAATCTGATATATACTCAATATTGCGTTTGGAATGCGAAGGGTAGACATATTTTCCCTCGAATTCTATCGTGCCTGACAGAAGTATTCGTCCTCGGCGCCCACTACTTCAAGTTAGCATTCACATTCGGTCACTACATGCGGCCGATCCCCAGGGGATGTCAGTCAGTGAATTGTAGGTCCTCTCGATTACTGTTATGTCTTCACTAAAGGAGATCAGTATACTAGTACTAGCAAGGAACTTGCGGAAGCAGTGAGACACTCCAAGTCCCCCGAGTGGGTCAATTATCACACAACTAGACAAGCTCTGGTCGACTTCTCTGGAACAAAATTCGTACGAGATTCTCCTTTACAACGGGCATAGATCTCTAGCGATACATCTGTCGTCCTCCTTCAGCAATGCTGTTCAACTCGTCGAAGCACTCCGACTCACTCGTGATGCTGTCGGGGAGTCATCAATAATACCGCGCAGCAAATTTGTCCACTCCGACCTATAAACAGAACGTCAGCACATCCATCTCCGGCGGTTTCAACTGGCGGGAACCCACACGGCGTATCCTAACGCAAGTAATCCGAATTCTTTCAGGTTACGTGCGGGGTGATATATTCGATACTTACGTTGGCGCTGAACCCACCTGATACGAATAAGCGCGTTAGTCCTGTTTTTCGTTTCGTTTCAAAAATCTTTCCATGGAGTGACTGCCAACACGTAGAGGGGGGAGGTAGAGCTCTTGCCTGGGGAATTGAGAGCACCGCAAGCAAGATGCTCAGAATTGGAATCGAAGAAAAGGCGCGGAACATGTTGCTAGTAATACAAGGCGAGTGTGAGAGCTATCACCCGGCTTTATATAACATATATCCCTGGAATTGTAGACATCTAGAACCTGACACCGTTCACAACGCCCAAACGAGCGTGTTCGTGCATAAACGTGTAAATCGCAATGTAACTCCCCGCCGAACCTGGGGTCGAATTGATATTGAAATCAACATACTCATCTCTAATTATAACAATGCTGGTATTTGATTTCAATTTCAAATGTTTCAACTAGCCTGAGTTCATATATCGTATCGCCGTGAAATGGCACAGGGTAATCAACTCGTCGGGGAGCCGGGGAGCGGAGGACAACACGAAGCGGGGATGTCCTTCCCGCCCAAGATGCAATTCTTCAACATCAATTCTGTCAGCTGATACCGAACTGTAGCGGAAAATGGAAATGCGCACAATATGAGGCGGACCTTCACAGGAGCATGTTAGTCGCGAGAGAATATATTCAGTAGAAGGACATACATCCCGTGCCGGTAGGAAGAGTGATACCGCGTGCGGCCGCGAGGAAGAGGAACGTGCTTGCGATTAACTTGTGGAACATTTCAGGATGCTGTTCTTGTGTTGTGCTCGAAGTTCTTTTATAGGGTATTCCAAGTGAGTTCCGCACTCCGTAATGAGTAGATACTATCAAAGCTCAAAAGAGTTTAGATCCATGGTTGGCCGGCTACATGCTCCTAGTTGATCCATGGTGGCCGGTCATCCCGGAGACGACGACTTACATATGTGGTTCAACATGGAACTCAAAAACAAGGCCTCAATAACTGAAAGAGGCGGTTCCGGGTTCCGGGTTTCGGGCAAGCGTCGGACGTTCAGTCACGCCGGAATTTCAGAAACGAAACTGAAGCAGGCATCCATGAAAGAGTTGACTGTACATAGCATTATTTATTTCGCGGATAGGCTAGTTCCCAATTTATGCAACATCGAACGCTTCCAACTAATGACTTCAAGGGCAGGGAATTATGCAGACACAGTCAGTGGCACATGTCTGGTTGGCGATGATGGGGTGGAGGCCATTGCCTGGGCATTTCCAGTCGTCACCGCACGCACTTTGCTGGTCGATACCGCCGGTACAGTTGAGGAAGGGAATGATATCGCAGTGAAGACCACCCTGGATATGGATCAGTGTGAATGATTAACGAGCTTAAGGCAACATCGAAGAGAAAGCATGACATACGGCGGGATCGCGGGCGGCCATGTCGCCGAGAGGCTGCAAATGTTTTGAATGAGTGAGAACGAACACCGAACACAGAGAATGCCTACGTTGGCAATCGCAACGGCGACGAGAGAGGCAAAGAGAGTTGCGAGGAATTGCATTGGAATGAAACGAGAACTTGAGTCGTTGCATTTTGAGTAAATCCTCGAGCTTTTAAACAGTTCGCGCAAAATTATGCAAAGGCAGTGAAACTCCGAGTGTGAATGACATTTTGCATGAAACATTGATTTATTTTGGGACGCTTCAACGGAACTGTAATCGGAGCCTTGGGAAACGAAATCTGTTGGGGTATTCGCTTTTTCATCAGTGGTATGTTTTGCGCGATTTTTCGAGTGCACGCTTGGCGACGGCTTTCTGCCAAAGGTTGAGAAATCCATGACAATCATCGCATTTATGTTTACCGTAGAAAGTACCGAACGTTGGATCGGCGGGTACATCAACGGAGCTGATATAGTCTAGCAGAAAGACCTCGGTCTCTTGCGAAAACATTCAGTGTAAAGTTCCTGAAACGTGCTACTGCCCCGCATAGAAATTCGGGAGATCCATTGATTTGAATATAGTACGCGCGAGCTGCTCGGGTATCTTTCCGTCGCCGACGGAATACATCAACCTGGGGCGCGCTCTAGAGAATTCATACAGATACGGATCGTTCTACCTCCAGTGCGGGTGCCCGTATGGCTGAGACCGGGGACAGTGGGCGTCGACTGCTAGCTCATTTAGGTCGATGATGAGGCGACGGATATTTTAACTTACCTTCAGTTCACAGGGCGTTTAGTGCGCTATGTGCCGCATCTTGCGAAAGACCGTCGGCCACGGCGAGCAGATTTACTAGACTAAATCATGCTATTGTCGGGTCGAGCGATCTTGTGAGCAAAAATCGAGCGTGGAATTCGACTGGATCAAGACTGGGCGATTTGAAGTCTGAACTGGTCTCCTAATACTTGACGCCGTGAGATATCCTAGGCCGCAATGCCAAGAATTCAATGGTTTCGTAGAAAGTCCTGCCAGTGTGTCCTCTGACTTGTGACTTGAGATGGTTGTTGGTAGCCTGTAGGTGGTTGGTGGCAAGGAGAGTAACGCGTCACGTTTATTGAATCTTGTTTGGTTTTTTGTCACACCATCAAAAAAGCGCTCAGCACCAAACCACAGTGGCACCAACTTGAATGGCACCAGCACGAACATTTGCCGGCGATTTCTCTCAAGTTGCTGAATATCTTCTGTGGGAACACCATTCTCGGTCCAGATACAACAATTCATTCAAGGTACTGTACAACACGACGACTTGGAAGTCGGACAAATTCGTGTATTAAAAAAATTCCTGGCAGCAGTATTGTGCCAGAATCGGGTCGATGCTTCAAAATTACGCTGTATTTCCACTCAAGGCTCCGCCCGGACGGCCGTGGGTAATACCATGGTGATGCTCGCTCTCCCCAGGGACAGGGAAGTCAGATTCCGGGGGGAAGCTCAACGGCGTAGCAATGACCAAAATCTCCAGGGATGGGACATCGGCAAGATCGACAGGTTCACCTCCCGCCTGAAGCCTGTGAGTACTACTCCTGTGATTTGGCAAAAAGTCCTCACCTTTTGAACGCGCCAATGGAGGTTGTGCGTGAGGTATGGCACCACAACCTCTGGTTCGAGGGAGTCAAGTCCAGAGTGCTCAATGATTCCATCATTGAGATGAACAAAGCCTTCGACTTCGACATCCCGGTTATTGCGGCAATTGGCACAACGCTCTGGTACGCTTTTGATCACGTCAGCAGGCGCTCATCTGAAGCCGATTCAAGGAAAAACCCACCTATTCGCAAATACATGATGCGCGCCGACGAAATGCGGACTGGTACGCCAGTGGCGAGGATCTTCGGGCACGCTACCGAGGAAGAGTTCGATCAAAAAGCTTCCGCCGATTTCGTACTTCTTAATCCGAATCCTCGCCGTCCATTCCCAGAATTTATCTTCCTCAGATCCAGAACGACGCTCGATATCCACTTCGAAGTGCTGGTCGGGTTGGGAGGCAGGAGTCGAAGGGTGTCCGCCGGTGTGAGACGGGTGAGGCGCTGGCGCCCCTCGCTCAAGATTGGCTTGAACATGTGGCGCAGCATTTCCGTTACCTGCGGAGTCGGACGGAGCGGATTCCGCAGCGACCTTAGCCTTCGGAGCTGCGGCAACGAGCGATCGCCGTCTTGCGAGTCCTCCCCCATAGAGCTGGTTCACCTTCTGCGCAATAGCGGTACGTACGGCGTTCGGGTTGCTCAAATCGAGCCCGTTAAACTCCGGGTAAGAGTATCCGAGCGTCGCCGTTGCAGTCACCATTGATGACTCCCAGTAGCTCGTCTGAGAGTTCCAGAACGGAGTCAAGTCTGCGTTGTTGAATGCAAGTGAGGAAGGAGATCGTGATGGTTGGTATGAAGCTCACCCGTGTTCTTGTCCACGGTGCTATCGGGCACAATAGTCCACGTACCATCCGTAGCCTCCCCGGCACTTACCCATACGCCTGGGTTAACCGCCGACCAAAGCGAAACCAGACGATCGACATTGGCGTGGTGGAGGAAGAAAATCGGGTCGAATCCTACCATTTGTCAAGTTCAGTTCCATTCTATCTATCTAACTCTAACCGAAATGAACTGACCTGCAACAGACGGATCCGACATCTGCCCATTTCCGCCAACGTCAACGTGCACGCCGTCGTGGATAGCCTCGAGACTGTTGCTGGTACTCCCACCATCCCCGGGGGTGTGGTTGCTGAACGCAGGCCAAGTGTGAACACGCGACAAGAGGTTGTACGTCTTGCTCGTCAACTGACGCTGAGCTGCCTGAAGGGTACTGAGAAGGCGGATCAGAATCAACATCCAGATCATAGACAAACTGAAGAAAATACCTGGTAAGAACCGCGACGTCATCCGTTGCGTTGGGCGCCGTCGTGTCGGGCTGCCTGAGGGTTGTCTTCCAGGAGTTATACGGCGACGGGAATGACGGGTCGATGGGGTGGAAGGTGTACCGACGCAGTGGGTTCGCGACTTGGATTGTCTGTCCATTCGGGGCCACAATCGACACTTTGTCGAGGGAAATGACTTCGGGCGGAGGGAGCGCATTGCTCGCCCAATCCCAGTATGGCTGGCGAAGCTGCAGTGCCGCCTGTTTGTACTGGGCTTGATTGGCGGTGTAAGTGGCTGCGATTTGAATCGCCGCGGTTTGCAACGCTTGCTGTTCAATTTCATGACGTTGATTCACTAAGAACTCTCGAGCAAGACCGATGACTGACCTCGTACAGCGCCATGTATGGACGGTGCCACGTCGGGAACAAAACATTCCCGTGGGTGCAGTATCCCTCCCAGCCAGCGGTATCGACTGGCTTATTCCCACTGCCGTCCCATTCTTGATATGGCAAGCCATGGATTCCGGCAATGGAGAAGAAAGAAGCTACATCTGGCTGATTTTCGCTGAAGATTTTCTCTACGATGGTCGTTTCGTGAATAATACTCGAACCGTGAACAAGAGCACATACGAAGAGCCTGGATGTAAAGCGAGAACTGGTCTTGGATCTTCACAAAGTCGTGGATCTCAACGCGATTCGGCGCGGCGGCCCCCTGAGGTGGGGTTCCTCCTTCTGCGCCGGTAATGATAAACTTTGACATTCTGCGGTGTTGGTGTTAGGATGTATGTGGGGGTGGGGGAACCGCTGCGAGCGATGCAACACATTTATACCTGGAAGGAGCGCCGGCCAAGTCAGACCATGTTCGTGGATTGAGTGGAGAATAACGCAATATGTATGCCACAATTCTACTCAGGGTACCGGGAATTGAGAGGGAATGTTCGGTTCCAGGGATTCAAATCTACTAAATTGCTGTGTCGCGCCGTCGGCGAGGCATTTCCGCCGTCCACGGGAAATGCAGGGATGTATTTTGCACTAGCGTTCCTTGAGCTACGGAGCAGCGGAGCAGGATCGCGACGAGGTATTGCTCGCTTTTGGATCTGATTCCCATCAGACGGTCCGTCCTAGCATTTTTCAAGTTTGGATTCTGAATATCTTCATAGCACCCTTTGTTCTGGCAGCGATTATGGCACCGTTTGCCAACATTCGTAATGTCTACCTAGCCTGCTCTTGGCACAGCGGGGATTAAAATGTACGTGCTGTTTCAAAGCTCATCATGGTCCGTATGGACCAGAATAAATTCATGGGATTTATATCATCGCCGATTCATTCAGTGGGTTGGCGGGTACAGATCGCGCCCTCGATGGAGGCTAACTGAGGCAACGAACATAACGGAACTGGTGAATACGCGCGGTAAGTGGTGCTATTGGACACTTTCATTGAATCCTGATACTCATATAATAATTCTACTGTCGGTCGCTCAAAAGAAATGGACAGACAGACGGACGACGTGTGGTCTCGAATAAAGTCAAGACCTCAAAACGTTTAGGTCCAGTAGCGATGATTCTCTGCTAGTGAGGTGGATTTGCTCATGTCAAGTGTCTTCGCAGCTTGAGCCGAAATCATAATATCCGGGACTCAAACCTATACAAGAGAGAGAAATCTAAAATTCCGCCACCTGATTAGGGCTAATCAAGTCCACAGTAATGCATGCTAAAATTCTACCCCATTGTACGTCTTACAAAGTCCCCGATGTTAATGTAGCGCTCAAGAGTTGAAGACTCAAGTACTCACAGATGATTGCCTGTTCATATTAGAATTATAGTACTTAGTTTCTGCATTTGAAAGCACTATGAACCGACTGCATATGCCCTAAACTTAGAAGGAAAATCGGCCCAAAGTAACTTCGAAAATGTTGCTTGGTCTCCCAGAACATTTGTTCCTTTGATTGCCTGATACGGCTGTCAAGAAAAGGCTCGCTCGGCACAACCTTCTGGTGGCTCACGGATCATGTTTTGCAAATTGCCGTAGAGTCGAAGGTTGAAAATGTCCAACACTTTAACGGTAAAGGGGAAATTTCAGTTATGCCGACATAGGACATACTGTAGCAAAACATAATTTGAACATCACAACGGACAGATCTGACCGCAGCTGTGATTCAAGTCTGACAAGTCAGCAGTGAGACGCAGCGCATGAACGTGGGCAAACTTGCAATCCTTGTTTCTGCGGCGGAATAGTCAGCAGCTTGCAACAGAGCTGGTGTGGGGGGCCTAATGGTGCGAGATTAATTTGCAATGAATTTTGAGCACGAGCCCGAGCGGATAAAATCTCGTACATGGGGGATCCTACGCGTTGAGGCAGAGATCGGTCAAGGAGACTGGCACTAAGTTATACTACTTGCCTTAGGACGTCCGCCTGTACAAAAGCGACAATATATGAGCACCTCACACACAAAGGAAACTCGGATTCGGGGGGATCGTACAAATATTAGTAGACGCGGAAACGTCCTCAGGCGCAGCAATAGCATCCGATCCGAACACGGCGGCGAAGACGAAAGCGAAGAGCAGCTTGTTGAACATATTTCTGCTCGCTGAATTGAAATTGAAGTCTTCGGATGCATTTGAAGCGCGGTTTTTATAGGATGACAAAACGTAATTCCGGGACGGGCTAGTGAAGTTACCTTGAGAGTAGAAGTCGTCGCGCAATGTCACTGTAGACTCAGGAACCCGAACGAGTTGTGCCAAATAGGTGGTATGGATCGCGTGCCGTAGATCTCGATCTGGACCACAGACTTCTACAGTTTATACGACTTCATGGAGATTCGACCCACAAAGATTTGCTGTTACTAGATATACAAAGGCTATGGTGTGCATAGAACTTCAAGTAAGTACATTGTACCTCAATCCCGCTAAGTATTGTGATGCAGATTGGATGCAGACAGACATATTCCCGCCAACCAATATCACTGGGCCGCCAAATCGACCACTGCGACGTGCGGAGTCAGAGGAGTGGGTGGCAAGGGCTTCTCGTCGTATCGTTTCGCGTCGTTCGTCAGGATTTTGAACTTGGATCGGTCACTGTGAGACTGCGGCGTGACGCCGCATCTAAATTCGTAGGATGCTGGCCGCCGAAGAATATTTTGTCGAATCCAATTGGCGCTAGTTCTGTAGTCTTTCATCGCCTCGTCTCCTACGCCCAAGAGCAAGAAGATGCATAGGCTGCAAAACGGGATTGCCGCCCACAATACATATGTGCAGACAATAATAGAGGGCGAGAAATACTCTTCTGTCAACGGATATTGACCGATAAAGGCGAAACCGTCATGGACTGAGGCCCAGCTTGTCCAAGGCAGGAGGCCAAAGCAATATTCGTTGGACATGCTGATCGAGAGCAGCACAATATGCCATGTTCCCAGGAAACAAGTTGCAAACATGAGTCGCATAAATCGAGAGGGTGAAATGGATGATTTCGTTCTACTGAGCACCAACCGGAAGGTCGTCCGGAGTCGGAATAGCTTGATCAATGTGAGGGCGCATAGAACGAATGATAGGACGGACGGAATCAAACTCGAGAGGTCGAGGATGAGAACGGACGGCCAGGACTGATAAACTGCAGGGATGCAGCCGATATTTTCGAGGATATCGAAACGGTGTCCTTGAACGATGATGTCTGGCGTAATGGTAAATTTTCTGTATAATGCTCAAAGCAATCGAAGAGCCAACGTACGCAGGCCCATCGCAAGGAACGGAAGTCCCAAACACAGCAACAAGTCCGAGACCCGCTGTTGCGTTTCGATACCACTCACAATTCGATTGAGCCGCTTGGCCATACAGAGAAAACACACAGGCACGCCGACATCCGCGCCTATCTTCATCTTAGTCGCTGAATACAAATAAGGCTTTGACTTCCTCGAAATTTTTGGACTCACCGATGTCGCACCAGACTGGCACGCGAATTTCAACATTTCCCTCCCATATAACAGCGTTGATGGCATAAAGTAGATTGTACGTGGATAGCCAGCCGATCAACGATAACATCGCAACATTTTTCGACCGCCAGTGTTGCGGGAGCGTCAAAAGGTCCAAGATCAAACCAACGAACGGCGCAGCCGGAAATGCACTAGGCATCTCGGATATTCAAGAATTCACGACAGAGTAGATGAAAGAGGGGGCGGTGGGAGCTAGTGAAAGGGAAGCAGCTCGGCGTCTGTCAAGTCTAACTCGCTATATATACCGACCGGCCGTCAGTGCATCAGCGAAGGACCTGTTTGTAGCGGACAACATTGAATTACTCGGAAGTGCATCAAGACAGCATCTCACGAATCTGCCAAATAGCGTGGTAACGAACCGCTCGTAGAACCAGTCTGTGGGCAAACTCACGCGGCCTGACCAAGTTCTGCGTGGAATATCTTCATCAATAAATTGTCGTGAGTCGTGATCGAGTGCTGGATTACAGGGGTATATGTCGTAGAATTGTAACAAGGAAGTACATACATAGAATACAGACCTCAAATCAATACAAACCAGCCAAAAGAATATCAGAAAAACACTCAGCATCGCGCACTAAGCTTCAAATACACATCCCGCTTCGGCGGAGACACAACAGCATCATTGAGCTGAACAGGAGGCATCTCCACCATCGGCGTCCCATCCTTCTCCACGACCTCCATATCGTAGGAACAAACCGCTAGCGCCGTAATCAGAAATATCTCGAATTTCCCAAGCTATCTCAGGATATCAGATCGCGCACACTGCAAAAGATAAACCAAAGATAAAAAAAACAATACTCACCCTCTGTCCAAGACACTGATGCTTCCCCAACCCCCACCCCGCAAACGCCATCGGCCTTCCCTTATCCTCCGCCCTCTCCACCCCAAATCTCTCCGGATCCCACCTCATCGGATCCACATAAAACTCCTCATTATGGTGCATAAAACTCGAATGAAACGTCAATATCGTCCCGTGCGGCACCACCGTCCCGCCAAACTCCATATCCGCGCCCGAGTCGTTGAGCCGGTGGAACGGCGTGGCGATGCGCAGGCGGAGCGTCTCTTTGAGGCAGCGGTGAGTGAGCGGGAGGTTGGAGGGGTTGAGCCATTGGTCGAGAGTGATTGAGTGGAAGCGTGTGGAGAAGGGGAGGGTGGGGTCGGGGTTGAAGCGGTCGATGAAGGAGAGGAGTTCGGCGCGGATGAGTGCGAGGTAGGAGGGGTGGGATGCGAGGTCGCAGAGGAAGTAGGCTGCGACGACGCCGGTGTTGGCGATACCTGCGAATAGCGCCGCGAGGGTGAACTGCGAATAAAATAAACACCATATTCAATCTCCATATTGATTTAAACGATAATCGAAATGCGCTGCTTCACCTGAGTAATCTCCAACGAAGACAGCCCCTCATCAAGCAGAAACTGCAACGGGTCTTCATCGTCCCTCCCCTCCCTCCTGCGCTCAGCCAGCGCCACCATCATAATATCATGAAAATGCTTCATCAGGTAGAACCGCCTGACGCGCTCCCACCACGGGAACCACGGGAACAGAATCGTCGCAGGCGTCCCCGACCGGTCGAGCTCGTGGAAGATCTTGACTAAAGCGTCGCAGACAACCGGATTCGCAGAGATGCTGGACGCAGCGATGGTGTTGATTGTGAGTCGAAAGACCGTCCGATAAATCGAGTCGAAGGGGTTGGTTATGGGTTCGAGGGTGTCGATGCTTTCTTCCGCGTACTGATATAAGACATGTCTACCTTCAAGGAGCGAGAGAGCCAGTCAACGACTACGTCTGACTCTACGATAAGCGCATCAACGTACTAGCATTAACCCGCTCATTCCGCAACAACGCAGCCAAAAACTTCACCGCGCGTCCACCCAAAGTGATATCAAACCCCATATGTTTCAAGAAATCTCGATTCATGCTCGGCGTCGCGCCCAGCATCACAGCGTACGCCAGCGCGAACGCCGGCCGCGAATCGCTGAAAAACTCCTGCCGCTTATCTACATCTACGGCAATACACTGCTGTTGGGCAAGGTGGAAGGAGACGGTGCCCTCCTTGGTCGCTGAACGCAGGAAATCCCAGTGTCCGGAGAAGTATTGCAGGGAGCCGAGGATCGGATAGGTCAAGGATGTGTATGGGGCCGCGCGGGAGGTCAAGATCTTGACTTTGCCGATGCGCCTGTGCTGCCAGGATGCGAACCCGACGATGAGAGCTGCTAAGAGCGCCGTGGACAGGATTATTGCGAGCTGGAGCATAAGCATGAGTGGCGGGCGAGAAAGAGAGTCGGTTTGCCTCGTGTGGCACAGCAAGCAAATATGGAGGGCAGCAGCTGAGTTCGTGGAGATCCGGTTGTCATTTGACGGACCTAAACCAAATTGAAAGACAAAGGGTTGTTGGAATCATGTTCCACCACAGATGTTGGGCGATAGGAGAGAGAACGACGATTGGAGACCAAATTGCCTAGTTCGTCGTGCGTCTAGCGCGTGCAGTCGAGTCGCGCTTGAAATATCGATGGCCAGCGAGCGGTTTTCAAGGGAGAGCTTTGAGAGCGACGAGGTTTCCACGGATTCCAGTCAAGGCTCGCAGAAAGGTCAGCTGGTTTTGCGATTTTTTTTTGCAATTTTTCATTTGAAAATCTTGGGCAGAATGAGGGGTTGACCCGTCCGGGCCAGCCAGGACAACAATAGAGATGGAGGGTTGATCTTGAGGTCACGGGCGACGACGAGTATAGCCTTATCAGGATCGCCACAGACGTTGTGAAACAAGAGGTGTCGCCAAGCGCGTGTCCCATTGAGTAGATTATCATAAGCCATGTGCACGCCGGACTGGGTGGTGTCGGCTGGGGTGGCAAGGTCGAAATGAGGGAAAGGATGCTTCGAGAGACGGCGACGGACTGTTGCGGGAGATAACTTGAAAAGCCAGATGAACCCAAGACCGATGTCACGGAGGGTTTGTAGGGTAGATTGACCAAGCTTGCCAGCATTGAGGACCCTCGACAGGCACGAAGAGTAGATGTTCGGACATGGTCGGACCAAGGCGGCCGACCGTCCCGAAAGCCCTGATGTTCGTTGTATGAGCACAACAGTGAGAAAAGGGAAGAAAAAACACGCACACTGAAACGAAATGATGAAGCTCGAAGTGGTACAATAATCGTTGGGGGAGAAACCCGAAAGGTATCAGTTGGGCGTCAATTGGGAAGTGGTGGAACTTACAATGACCGAGAAAAAGGAGCGACTCTCGAAGGAAGACGATATACATCGAGGAGAGGCTGAGCAGATATTCAGGTGTCTGTGTAAACAAAGCGAGTGAGTCAAGAAGGCCTACGCAGAACTGCCAACCAGTCGACAACGACGGCGAGCATGTTGAGGGCGACGGCGGCGACTGTGGCGTAGAAAAAAGGCGCCGGCGCCGGCGAGCACAACGACGGGGAGCCAAACGGTAGCTTCGAAGAGGATATAGGCATTGGGGGGATAATGGTGGTATGAGGAAGAGAGAAATAGCGTGGGAGAATTTCAAAAGTCGTACGACTTTCGAATAATCGGCAAAAGGATTTATTTTCTCGGGTTCCTCCGCATTTGCTTCGTCACGGCTTCGGCTTGATTCGCTGCGGATTTGCGCCGTGTTTTCGGGCCATTTGCTGCATGTTTTGCGCGCGCCGCGCGGACGGCGAAGTGCGAAAAAGAAAATTGCAGTGAACACTGAGGGGGGAGAAAAAAAAACTCAATAAGGATTGCGCCGGGTACATCAAGGCGCAAGGTTTTGTGAGATACCAGTCTGCTGAGATGAACATCTTCGATGGAGACAGTTCACAACATGTTGCGTTGCGACTCAGTTCTGGGACAAAAAATAGGACCGGATCAACGACCACGGCATGGCACGGCATGTTGATTTCGGTCTCAAATGAACCTGGAGTCTCCCATGCGAACAAAAAATGGGAGTTAGCACTACTCGACCAAGATCTCCGTCTCTCTCACATCTGCGGGAAGATCATCAGTGGAAACCGTTCGAAATAGGTATTCAAAGTTCAACTTCGAATCCCGGCTGCTTGCAAATTCAGAATTGCGTCTACCTATGTTCACAAGGTTTGCGCCGCCGATGGCACGCGCGGACACCAGGCCGTAGATACAGTGTACTTAGTACATACAGCAAAACTACAAGTATCTCCGTTCATTGTTCAAATTTCAAGCAATCACACAACCTGTGACCGGTTTCTTTGGTGGCTTTTTCTCCTCCTGAATCGGATTGAGGATGCCAACCTAGCAAAATTATCCTCAACGAGGCTCGAAGGAACACTACTAGTCGGTCCACTGGCATATCCACGTACATTTATCCCTCCAATGTCAATGGTCGCAAAGATATCTGTTCCAGAAACTGTTTGCGCTCTAGAGGAAGTGGGGATAACTGATGTCTGTTATGGTTGTTCAACTTCGAAGATTATAGCATAGTGATGAACCTACGATTTCACGCGTGGCTGTAATCTATGCGAACCAGGTTTTGTTTTAGTAAGTACGAGACCATGCCTGCCCAATAACCATTCAAATCTACCTCGGAAATGACAGTCGAATCGCTGTGTGTTGGAATAGACGCTGGCGCAGCGTACGCCGCAGCAAGGAGTGCGAGGAAGCAGAAAAGGGCGAGTTGAACACCCATATTCGAAGAACAATATCGATTGAGTCGAGGGACGAAGGAGTGAAAACGAAGTAGCCAGCGAAGTATCTTCTGCCAGTGGGGCTTTTTAACCGAGAGCCGTCGCTGGCTACGACAATTTCAGTCCGCCCGTGGGATGTAAATCATTGATAAATAGTTTCCATTGAAAAAATCATTCCCAAGACCAGAATTTGAACCATTTTCGACGCTTCCGTCTCATGAGTGCCAAAAAAATGCACAACAGTTTCTAACAGAACCTTGCCATCTTACGCTTTGGGAGAGAGAGAGGCAACCCCGTCAGTTCCCCTATTTTCAAGACTCCGGTTATAGCGCAAATGATCGTGTTGCACCTCGTAGAGGTTGTGGTTATAGGGAAGATTGGGCTAGTTCAAGTACACAACGCCACACTAGCTGCTTGCCACCAAATATGGTCAAGAAATAATGCAGCCGCCGGGTTTTGGCCTCGCATGCGCCTCTTCTTCAATCCCAATCTGCAACATAAATCACTACAAAGCATTGTTGCAGGGATGAAAGGAACGCACATGCGCGCCCGGGAGATCAACAGCTGCAAAGATATCGGCGGATTGCGTCTGTACGCCGGCGTGAGAGGACGCGGCGGCGGCCGACGCCACAGGCTGCCATGGTTGTTCAACACCCAGCACGGTGGATCAAATGATTTTCTCCTGTGATGAAGTTACCTTAACAGTGTGAGCCGCTGTTTCACGCGACGCCGGGATCTGTGTGAACAGCGTTTTTAATAGGACTCGATGACCCACGAAAATTGGAGAAAGAGGCAGCTACCTCAGACTTTGCCTTGGAATGGGTCTGCGTCGATATAGGCGCGGCGAACGTTGCCACAAAGATTGCGAAGAAGCAAGAAAGAGCGAAAAGGTACATGACGGCACTGCCTCAGGAGGTTTGGGATGAAGAAAGAATCGATCCAGTCGGGAGGGTAGAATGTGAGTGGGAAACAACTAAGCTGGTCTTGAGTCCTTTTAAGATTCCGTCGATCAGAAAGGCGATTCCACCAAGTTCCCGCAGTCGATCACTGACAGTAATGACGGTCGTAATGGCAGGAATAATGCTACAATGTGATTCGAAGCTAACTTTATCTCGCCGAGCTATCCAATGGCAAACATGTCTCCCAATGACCCAATCATGCAGCCAGATCAACCACTGAAACCCGAGGATAGACTATAATCAGGGGAGTCAACGGAGTGGGTGGCAAGGATTTTTCGTGCCCTATATCATCGACGGTGTTTTCGAAAGACTGGGGAAAGGAATGGATAGGCTCCTCCGAGACACTGAGTGGTCGTCTTCTTCGGAAAATATTCCGTCGAATCCAGTCGGCGCTAGCGCGGTAATCCTTCATCGCGTCCTTGCCAACTCCAAAAAACAAAAAGAAGGAAAGACTGCTGAGCGGGATTGCCGCCCACAGAACATATGTGCAACGAATGACGGAGGGTGGAAAAAATTCTTCAGACAAAGGGTATTTCCCAATGTGCGAGAAATGGAAATGCACATCAGCCCAGCTCGTCCAGGGGTCGATGCCCGTTTCATAGTACTCGTTGTATGTGCTGACTGAGATGAGCACGGTGCTCCAGGTCCCGAGAAAGAAAGTCATGATCATGAGTCGTATGAAGCGGGATGGGGTGAGAGATGACTGCGTGCTTCTGAGCGCGATCCGAAAGGCTACTCGGCGTCGGTAGAGTTTGAGCAATGTGAGCCCGCAGAAGACCAGCGCCAAAATGGCGGGAATCAAACCCGAGAGGTCGAGAATGATAATCGATGGCCAGGAGGTGTATACGGCTGGGATACAGCCAATGTTCTCCAGGATATCGAAACGATGTCCTTGAACTATAATGTCTGGTGTGTATGTAAATTTCACAACTCAATAGAGTCGAGTTTAAAAACGTACGTAGCGCCATGACAAGGAATGCAAATCCCCAACACAGGAGAAAATCTAGCATCCGATGACGCCACCCACTCGGAGACATCTCAAGACCGTAGGCAATTCGATTAAGTCGTTTAGCCATGCACAGGACGCATCCTGGGAGGGCCACATCTGCGCCTATCTTGATCTTGGTCACTACCAAAAATCAGACGTCATTTTATTGCCAATTTCCTGAACCCACCAATGTCGCACCAAACTGGAGCTCGATTCTCAAAATTTCCATCCCAGATAATAGCATTGACTCCGAATATTAGATTGTAAGCGGAAAGCCAAGCGATTATTGATAACGTGGCAATATTCTTCACCCTCCAGTGGTGTGGAAGCGTCAGAAGAACCAATACCAAACCAACGAAAGGCGCAGCCTGAGACGCGCTAGGCATCTTGTAGAACGAACAAAGAGCGGAAAGGGGAGGGTGGTGAAGAAGGGGTCACTGTGAAAGAGGAAGGAATTAGCCCGCTGTGAAGTCCATCTTGGAAACCAGTGCCAGAATAGCATCCACTCACTACCTTACCGCGACGTCCCGGCATCGGGGAAGCAACCACCCCTCTGTTTTTAGTGTGCCGAAAGGAAAGTCGTTCATGCCGCGCGCGTGGGACACAGTTGTATTTATCTTAGAATTCGACGTCGTCCACCGAACAGACCTGCGGCGTATCACGAATCTGCCAAGTAAGACGGTATAGATGGTGACCAACCGAGATTCCATTTTCGCATTCGTTCGACTGGGAGATGAGTTGCTAGTTCCGAACGATGGGCTTCCGTGCATAAATCAATCATGATACTGTTCAACAGTGAGAGCTCCCCTGCTCGAGGGGAGCGTTTAAGAGTGTCCGAGAAGTGAGAACATACCCATTCCCTACTTTCACCCTTTTATTCTCCTACCGGTCTTTGTGACGTAGAACGTCCAAACTATTTTTCTCGATTCATCATGCGATTTATCTCCGTCTTCCACGCTCTATCCACACTGGTCATCGCAGCCGTTGCCGCACCCGTTGAGCAAAACGCCGGGGCTGTGGCCATTCGGGGACCTGAAAGACAGCCTGTCGAAGAGGTCAGTTCCAACCTCTCGGCCTTACCACTGATACGATGATTTCGTTACAGAATTCAGATATCTTCTCAACCATCGACGTAGGCATTTCTACCAAATCGTTCCATGGATATAAGCTTAGATTGTAATTTAGATTAATGGAACACACCTCAATCAGGACGAAGCCGACCCAGAAGCTCCCGCGGGGTGCATAGTTGCGTAGGAGATTGGAATGTTCATGTGGAAAGATACGCTTGTTTTGTGGAATGTTGAGATTGAGGTGGCGGAATCTTCGAGATCTCGGCTGTCTACAGAAACGATTGTGAATATTGTCACTGTAAATAATCATACAAAACGAGAATTTCTGGAGGACAAATCACCAGTCCCGGCCCGGTCGGGAATCATGCAAGGCCCGTCGCCTACTTAGACTTAGACAAAGCCATAGAACTATATTTTGGGGGAGGTAGGGAGTCATGATTGTGCTCAGTAGATGACATCGAACCCGGCACCGAGGCGTGTTGAACCATCGATGGGTACGATGACACCTTAGTAGGGTGGTAAGCCGCAGTCTCACCGACTAGTACGGCAAATGGACGCGGAGAAATCTCCGAGACATGATTTGTTCTTCGACGTCGAAGATGCAGGAGCATGGCCAGCATGCCAAGTACGAGGGCTAAACCACCGATCAACCCGCCAATGATGGCTCCGACCGGCGGTCTCGTGGACCTCGTGGACGATGCGGCCGTCGTAGGATTTGTTTGAGTGGGAACGACGGTCACAGTTAAAGTGGACCCTGGGCGGATGCATTAAAGTCGAAGTAATGTGCAATTGATAACGAACCAGGAGTGGGAAGCGACGGAGTCGAAATTATTGAATGCGGGGTGGTAATAGAGACCTCCAGCCGCACAGCTGTTGGAGTCCCACTGTTCGCAGTCTTGGTGGTCGTAGGATTGATCTCCACACACTGGCCGAAACTCGCATTGACGTGGCCACAGCTAATGGCATTGCTTATAGAATCGAACACTTCATACCAGCCTGATTCAGAGACGATTATTATTCTCGGAGCTACACCAAAAATGGAATGCTGGGGTTTGGTTAACTGGAAGAAAAAGAATCAATGAGCGTACCGGTGGAGAATATCGTGGTGGGCATTGGAAATTCGGTATCAGGTGTGGTCACTGTTGTTACGGGCTCGACAATTTGATAGAGGTATGTTGTCGAGAAGCCATTTGCAGCGGTGCCGAGAGGTACCAGAGGCAACGTGGAAGGGCCTAATAGAAGACGGTTGGAACCACCAAACTGCCATAAAGTAACGGTTTCAGCCTGGGCTGAGGAGAAGGGAGTCAGTCGTCACTGAATTCAAATCGGTAATGCAACTTACTGCTCGCTGCGAGTGCTAATAGAACGAAACATAGCGCATTCATGGAATCGGAATTTATTGCTTCTGAACAGTGTCAACGGTGCCAGCAGCTGAGAACACTTGGGGAGGGTAGTGAGGATTAGGAGGTATGAGTGGACAGTTCAAGACAATTTAAACCAGCGGCAGATGTATCTCGATCGCGGGATGCTGCGGGGCGGTCGCGGCGATTAAGAATAACAGTGCCACTTTCTGATTATGTGCCGCGCCAAGCCCATCATCTTCGATTCCGGAATCGGCAGTGACATGTGTACGATGTCTCTGGGCCTTGGCTCATTCTAAATTGGTGTGACTCTTGTAGGATTATCCGAGTGAGGTGCGGGAGCTCACCCAGGAGTGATGGAATGTGCAGAAATCATCTGAAACCATTCGCAGGGGTATCATTTATAGTATATGGTGAAACAAGTCCATTGCAGGGTATAACACAACAAACAACTTCCGAGACGTAAACATTAGTCTTGAGAGGATCGACGACGCAGACTCAGCACTTACTTATATACGACTATATCTCGGTGGTGGGGGTAACGTTCCATGGTCCGTCACTGATGAAGGGGCTCCGTCGCTGTGATATAACCCGACATCGCTTCGAGAGAAAGCTCCATCGCTGTGGGATAACGCCTCCGTCGGCGAACGAGATGCCGAAGCGTCATGGCTATGTTGCCATTCCTTGCTCGGCCGAGACCAGTCTGACGCAGGGACCGAGGCGTACTCCATTATCGAGGGTGGAGCAGGTTGTACTGAAGGCATAGATTGTGAGCAGAGCTTTTCGTCTCGACGGGAACGTGGACTCACGCAGCGACGCAGAATTGGGCTCAGGATACATGGTGGTATAAGGACGCGGAGCGACACTATCAGCTTCGGCTGCGTAACTCGTCCGCCGACGCCGACATCGCCAGAGCGCGAACAGCAAGCCCAGTACGACCGAGAAACCGCCGATTAAACCACCAACGATGGCACCGACAGGTGGCTTTTTCGATGGGGAAGACGCGGCGGGCACTGTGACGTTCGTTGGCTCCGAGTCTTCGCCTGCTAGCGTTCCTGTATATGTATTTTAACTCGACGAAGGATATCGAATGAGCTGCGAAACGCACCAGGAGTAGGAGAAACGGGAAGACTTGTCATACTCTGACTGACGGCAACCGCGATTCGCACAGGTGTCGGGCGTCCACTATTCGCGATCTTGGTGGTCTTTTGATTGATATCCATACACTGACCGAAGCTCTCGTTGACGAAGCCGCAGCTTATTGCGTTCGTTTGGAATGGCTCGTACCATCCAGATTCCGAGACGATAATGGTTCTTAACTCTGATCGCGGAAAAATTAGATGAGCCTTGCCAAAGAAAAAAGCTCACTTGTATCATATATTGTGGTTAGTGTGGAAAGGCCGTTATCCGGTATCGCTATAGTCGTTACAGGCTTCAGAATTTGATACAGATAGGTGGTCGAGAGGCCGTCTTCAGCGGTACCGAGAGGTTGCAGAGGTGCTGTGGAGGGTCCTCCTAAAAGACGACGGCCGCCGAATTGCCATAGCGTCACAGTTTGACCAAAACCTGGCGCAAAAAACGTGAGTTCCTGCGTCAGAGAAATGGCTCAGAGCACAACGCACTATGTGCAAAAAATGCGCTCAAAACAAGCCATCGCGTCCGACACAAACCCATCAATGGCGAGTTAGTCTGTTGTTGACCGTGATCGCTTGCACGGTCGCCCGAGTTATTACCAATCGTCGGAGTTTGAATATCTTCCCACGACTTGCTCCCTTTATTTTAGCGTTGTGCACCTTCTCTGAGCAAACCTTTGCTAGCAAAGTGCCTTCTATGGTATGTTACAACAGGTCTATCTACCAAGATTTGCGATTTTCTTCTTCAAATGTGGTCAATTGAACGTCCCGTCAGTTTGACAGGATTTGTCAGCACTTTCTGAATCTCGTCGTTGCCTGAATATTTTCTCTAGATTTGACTGACATAGCTGTTCATTTGCAATTAAAAAAGGTCAGTGAAGCCAAATTTCTGCTTAAAACGCGCTTAAAGCTATGAAAAGGAGCCCAAAAAATTTCTGATTATGTAATAAGGCGGGCGACCCATCGGCCGACTGACCTTCTCAACAGACTACAACAACCGCAGGTACGAGGACACTTTTTGTTGTAGCGTCTGTCTACGAGAGACTAATGGCGAGTTGCTCGGGCACAAGCACCTTCAAGTCAACTCCAATGCCCACAGATGGGGCGGAGAAAGACTTGTGAAGGCTCTGGAGGGAAACGTCTTGGAGTAGCAGCCCAGCGAGCGGGGGCAAATTGGGGGAAAAGAACAAACCACAATGGTGCGGTCCGAAGCAAGTCCGAAGACACAACAGCACGAACACGAGTGATCGAATCAAGCCGCGGTGATGCAACCCTACCCATGCACGTGGATGGATTTCACCTGTTTGTGACCGATGCAGAGAGGTGAAGATACAACAGTTTAAGTCAATAGAATGGGAGGGTGGAACCGGATGGGGAGACGAGGGGACGAATATCCTGAAAATGTCTATAGGGGATGAGCAAGAAAACACGGATAAAAAGTCAGAGGATGTGCCAAGCCAACACTAGCGTGTTTTATTTTGTTTCCTTTCCCGACCATCACAGATCAACCAGTTAAGCGAGAGAGGATGACCATCTCATGAACGCATGCTGCGGATGTTCATCAGGCATCACGATTTGAGCCAAGTGAACGCCGAAAAAGTCCATTAATTGCGTGAATACTGTGCGCAGTGTGTGAGGAGGAGGAGGAAGTCTGTATTGCGTATTCATGTAATTCAAATCCCACTAAGTTGAACATGAAGTTACCAGAAGAGGTCGCAAGCCGCCATCGTGACCAGGTTCACACAAGGTTCACAAGATCACGGAATTTACGGGTACCTTGGTCCCGGATTCCCACGCCGAGATAGATCGGAGCGGGAAGTCCGACCAAAAACAAGCTGATGGGCGGGATTTGGTCTAAGCGTGCTGCGCGATCCAAAGAAAAAAAATTGTTGCAGTCACTCAAGGCGACGGCTCACCAGGCTTAGAGTGAGATACTGGATCCAGCCCATTCACTGATTCCTCTCCGAAAACCGCCATTGTGCTGAGTCTACTTTCTGAGCGCATCCTAAATTGATCAAATGAGCATTTCATTTCGCGAGAACAACCCCGGCCCAAGCCCCCCAAAAAACAGAAAAGAAAAGAAAATACGGTACCCTCAATTGAACCACCTCAGAGCATTGCCCTAGTCAGACTGCTCATCTGAACCTCGCCACCCTCATCCCCCAGCCCAACTTCCCTCCTCTCCGGACCCTTATGCAAAGGAAACCCACCCGCAAACCTATCCCACCCCTCCTGCGTCATCATTTTCGCTGTAACATAGTCCCCCGCCCCCGTCATCTCTAACCACCTCTCCAAACACCGACCTTCCATAGCCCTCGTCACCGCCGTTTCCTCCCGCCCCTCTGCATCCACCACACCCGCATTCATCGCAAACCAGACAGGGCTATGTTTCACGATTCCCGCCTCGTAGATGTCCAATACCGCTTGCTCCACCCTCGCTTCCTTTGCCGCCTCCCAAAAGAATCGTTGCCCAATCGCTTCAACCAGGCGTTTGCAGCGCGGGAGAATCATGCGATTGAATGCTTCGGAGCGGTGCTGGCCGCCAATTTGGTTGAGGAGGCCGAGTGATTCGTTGAATAGCCCGGCTTCGAGACGGGCTGCGAGAGAGTTGGGGTATTTGGGAGCGGGTAATGTGTATCGGCCGATGAGAAGTTCCGTGGCGAGACGTATGCAGAGGACGAGAGTGTCGCCTTCAGCGATGCAGGCGCCGCGCATTTCGAGCTACGTGTTTTGTAAGAGGAAAGGCAAGTAAAGCGTCTCAATCTAGATTGTGGACTTACCTGTAAAGCGATGATTTGATTATGTGAATATAATCCGTGTGCACCCGCTCGGTCCGACAACTGTATACAACTCTCTATGGACAGGGCATCATTCTCATTGACACTCTCGTTTTAAACGATATCAAGTCACAACTCACCTTGAACATGCATCATCATCGCCGCCTTCGCAGCAGCCGCGATACCCGCCCTCACCTCCGGCCTCACCCCCTGATCCCCAACCATCCTTAACAGATCACTCCCACTAACAAACGCATTCACAGCAAACCCCTGCGCCAACGCATGCAGGATTGGAATCTGCTGCGTCCGAAACTCCATAATCTTCATCAATCCCCCGGTATTCGGACTCACCACAGTCCTTCGTAGACTGTATTTCCCGAGAACATACGCGGACACTAAGAGGACGGGAACAGCGCAGGCGCCTAGAGCGAGGCCGCCGATGCTGATGCGGTAGGTGGCTTGGAGGAAGGCAGAACGGGGGTTGGCTGGTTTGGCAAGGGAGCCAAGGCAGGCGTAGGAAGGGAGTTTGACGTGGTTGAACCAGGTTATAGAGTGTCCAAGGGGACCGGCGCCAGCGCGTTCGGGTATTAATCTAATTTAACGAGGTTTATGAGCAAGTCGAATGATACAAACACGAATTTTTGTTCACCTCGAGCGAATACCCGGCATAAGCGCTTGGGCGGTTGACAATTGAACAACGAAAGGGCGCACGCCTCGGTCTTCGCCTCGAACCTTCGGCACGAATCAATGAACAGTTGATGGCTAGATATGTAATTCCTTACGAAAAGTTTCGCAAACACCACTCCGTAGCGAGGCATAGAAATATTGGGTAACGGAACGGTGGGTGGCATAAATCTGCAGAACGCGCTTGAATGATGACTGGAAAATACAATCTAAAGAACGTACTTTGCTGCCCCGTCATTGGGGGTATTCAGGATAAAACTGCCATCTTCTTGCAAATCTGCCCGAGTTTCGATGTTTACCGCGTCGAGGCTGACGGAAACGTTCGACTTGGTATTAACATCGATGGCAAAGAATGAATGGTACGTACCCATGTGCTTGTTCTGTCAACATGAACTGCCCCCTTGTACGACCGAACGCCTCAGTATCGGTGAAAGAAAGAGGGGAATAGTAACACACGAAACATCGAAGTTCATTATCTTCTGCAAAATTGGCCGAAGCTCAGCTCTCTTTTCCGCCCACGGAGCGATTGTTCCCGCAGCAAGATTATATTGGATGGTGAGGAGAGCCATTGAAGCTGGAGCAACAGTGCCGATGTTGTCGCTGTGCATCGCCCAAAACCTCGGAGAGAGGGTGAGGATGTCGTGTGCAGTTAATTCTGCCGTGATTGAGGTAAAAACTTCGCGTAAATGTATGAAAACTAGAGGGAAAATACGTACTCCAGGCCCGTCCGATAGCTTGAGCACGTAGGTACGCGGTATCGATGCGTTGGAGGAGCGGGAGGTCATCGGGCTGATAAGAAAAGAGTGGAGCGCGGGCTAAAGCCGTGGTGAGCGATGTGGAAGGTCGTCTGTCCATAAAAAATCGGAAGTTTGGAACGCAATCTGCGGCCGGTCTCTATTTGAGGGAGAGGAGGGACAGCCACCCCTCCATTCGTGCCTACCTATTTTGGTCAGAAACACTCCTGGCCATGAAAATATTGCGAGGAGTACGAGATACGAACACGACCGATCAGGGCAGATGTTACTAGAGCTTGGTATTGAATGTCGCATCAGAGAATTGAATATTCGCTCACATGGAAGCTCAACGTCCCTGCACATGATTCATTTTGGTTTCCCTATGCGAGATCGGGCTGCGCCGATCGACTCAGAAGGGCAGGATACTCATGATGATCGATGAAATATACAGAGCGATATGAGGTGGAGGCAGTCTGCACCTTGGCGCAATAGAATCGGGCCCCGTGGGCAGTGGTGGACCACTGGTGGTGGTTGAGAAAGACGAGGGGTCACAAGCGTGACTATCACTCGATGACATCGAACGATCAATTGATGGGCCATCACGGAGTCGGGACTTGCCCCTCCTTGCCTCCTCCTCTCATCTGAGTCGAAAATGCTCAGCAGCGTACGATCACAGCAGCCAAAATTGGCTACACTTCAAGAACGTTGTGAATCAAATCGAAACATCCCTCTCCGGCCAATAGATGCATCTCTCCTCCTGGTGCTTGAGTCGGATTGACGCCTTGCTGGATTCAGACCACATCTCCGCAATTCTTGACCAGCTGGAGACTGGAGTCGCTTGGATCACCGCGATACTGTTGCAAAAACTCAAAAGAACATCCAGCTCGAGAAAATTCGGAATTCCGTCGTTTCAGGCACTACACGGGCGCTCCTGAAAATTTTCAAAATGAACTGCGCACCGACTACCGCATTCGCAGATATCTGGGGCAACATGTGGTTGTGGATTTTCTTCACCGACACCTACCGCGACGTCCTTCCAATGCCAGCAACTTTCAGTGCACCAAGAATAAGGTATGCAAAACGCCCTGTCAATTTTCTTTCTGCGGGACGCAAACACCGAAACGGCTAAAGCAATGGTCCCATTAATTCCGGACATATGTAGGGTGCAGAGGGACGAGCCTGGCCCAAGCTCATGCAAACGAAAGCCGCTGACGAGGATCAGCAACTATGCAACGCAGTGCTCATCACCCTCGTTGATACTCTTCGCCATTCAACGGACGAAGGCGCAATTTTTCCGTGTGCTCAGAACTTACTGACTTGTAATCGACAAACTATAGGGTTATTCCGAGCTAGTCGAGCCTCATGCATCACAACGCGTAAGCATTACAGGTACGTGATATTATCAATAGGTCCCTGGTCAGTTACATCTCAAATGTACTACAATAATAAATTACAGTGATCATTACCTATGTATGCGGTTAAGTCAAGGATTATACCGTGTCTATTCATCAAACTTCGTCAAATCTAAAGGGTGGTAGGTCGTGGAAGATGATTGTCTCTCAAACGGTATCCACTTTCCTCTTGCATGCTTCGCCTCCTTTCGATTGCACTAAAAGTCGAAATTGAGTCAGCGGCTCATTTTGAATACTCCCAGGTGAAGTCTACTCACAATGCCGACTCAGCGCGTCCAAGCGCGCGAACTTCTTCCCGCACCCATCACACCCAAAGGAAGGCTCCTCAACATGCAGCTGCTCATGTCTCCGACAATCATGTAACCGCGCGAACCGTCTCCCGCACCCTCCCCAAGGACAGGCAAACGGGCGCACATTATTATGTGCGCGTATGTGCCCTATCAAGTTGATGCGCCTCGTGAAGGTACTCTTGCACCCAGATACTGAGCACGCGTACTTGGCAGGCTTCTTGCGTCTCTGTTCCGAGGCTTCCCTCGTACGATTGCTGGTGACTCTCGGCTTCTCGATACCCCCACCGCGTGGTGCGTGCTGGTCAGTTTCCTCTGGGAGGTACACAATGCCCATTTCCGGGGAAACGCTTGGACTAGCCCCCATGAAACCACCCTCTGTTTCGCTGCCATACGTCTCAGAAGTGGAGGATTGTGAACCCCACCCATATCCACTGAATTCTGCGGGCGTATTGGGACGGGATTGCGACTGTTGAGCTGAGTTTTGACTCTCAGGCTTCGAACGATTGTCACTGGCGGAATACCAACGACAGTGCCGCCCAATCATTGGAGTAGGCGGCGACCAAGAACGATGACGGTGAGTGTGGTTCGATCGACTATGACGGTGGTTCCTGCTGATTCCGATATCGGGCGAGGAAATGTGATAGCTAAGCATTGGAGGGGTAGGAAGAGCCATCGATGATGCGTTAGAAGTAGAGGGGATCGTGGAAGGTATGCCTCGGTCCCAATTCCATTGCTGTCCAAAGCTGTTGAAAAGGCTGGTGTCATTCTGCTGACTATGATTAATGCCGACAGCATTGGAATCCAGGCTCCACAGCATCTCCTCCTCAGAATGGACAGCGAAAGAAGCATGAGTGTCGGGCGGAATAAAGTAGCCAGGGAACCCTTCTGCCAATAATTTCAGTGGATATCCAAGACTTTCAGGGTCGAATGCAGACGCACCTGGCGAGGATGCAGCTTCGTCAGCGCTTCCGGCCATTTCTACGTCCATGTCTTTCTCGCCCAAGGAGGAAGGACATGGGTTCATGACAAGGTATGAGTCGTTCGTGTCGTTGAATAAATATGGTTGAAGATGTCGTCCAGAATGAGTGTGGTCGTTATCGTGCATAGAGTACTTATTATGCTTGCATGAAAGATTTCGTAACAGATTGGCTATAGCGAGTCGAAATGG
Source organism: Favolaschia claudopus (assembly GCA_037176885.1). NCBI lineage: Eukaryota > Fungi > Basidiomycota > Agaricomycetes > Agaricales > Mycenaceae > Favolaschia > Favolaschia claudopus. Next base: position 711,841 of record JAWWNJ010000041.1, on the reverse strand, counting down.
CGAATTGAATGACGGCTGATAACGAGGTTTCCATTCGATAACGCCGTCAATTTAAGCAAGCAAAACGCTCCACAGGATCTCTGAGCCTCGACCCTTGCGTTCACAGCCAACATGTTTGGACAATTCGGGAGAGTGGGAACATCAAGGCTAAGAATGGCTTCGGTGCACCGGTAATTCGGAGTCCGTCGACTGTAACCAGGTGCGGAAGTTCATCACAAGCTTGTAGCTCGAAAAAATACAGCCTTAACCAGGCAGCGGCAAAGGCTGACCGGGTGCACGCTGATTTTGTATGCTTGTCAAGAGTCATCCCGCAAAAAAACAAGAGATGATTTCGATCTCAGCATCGCCACTGCTAACTACACATCATGATCCCAGAATCATGAACGATATGTTGAGCTTGAAACTAGTTTCAAGCAAATTTCTTTGTTATCAACGCTAAGATGTTGACGAACCTGTTGTGCGTATTTATTGAAGTTTGATATTGATGAGTTCACAACGCTGAAACTGGCTCTGCCTCGGATGGGCTGATCAGTTTCTCCGTTGCGAAGAGAATTATACTTGCGACAAGAGATGCCATGTCAGGAATTCTCGTCCGTCGGACGGCAGGCCCACAAAATTCATGATATTTTTTGAGATGTTTTGTTCACATCATAAGAGCACAAGAAGCCTCGCTACCCGGTCAATCGAACCTTAGCACGACTTTTTCTTCTACGGAGGCCCAAGTACAACAATTGAACAAAGGTGTGGCCAAGGTTGAACTTACGGCATCTTTCGGGCCGTTCGGCCGAGAGCGTGACTCCCGATCACCTTGCAACACAATGTTACTTACACAAGTCATCCCAGGTGTTAATTCATCGACAAGTGTGGCGACGACGAAGATCTCTTTGGAATTTTTGCAGCCGGTGTATTGCGACCGGATTTGTTCCTTCGATCGCTCTACGGAAACGATGGCGAATTTCTCCGCACCTACTTAGTATATCTGATCTGAGTTTAGCGACGGAGGAGGTTTTATGGAAAAGGAGGCCTAAGCAGTTTCCAAGCAATATACGCAGACACTAGCGAAGATAAATTGACTGAATCAAGTCTCTGTGCGAGTGTCAAGAGTAAGTATATGAAAATGGCTTGATAGAAAAACTTATCCGAATCTTGCAGCACACATCTTGATGAGAGACTCAACGGACTTGGTCCTGCACTTACTCATTCCGATCGATTGTTTACGTGACGATTAACGCCGGCGCTTTTGTGGCTCAAACAGGGTGAAAGAGGGCCAAAATTTCGCAAAATCTCCCGGCCGGCACCGGCCGAGCGATGCCGACTTTCCATATATGGCAGTTATGAACTGATTGCTGTGATGTGAACACTTGTTCACAATGAACAATTGATCGGAATGCTACAGTATAGCGCTAGCCTCTTACTTTCCGTCGGATTCGGAGTCAACAACTTACGCCGCCGAGCATCGGAACTTGAAGACTGCCGCGAGGGACTCCGCACCCTAAAAGTAGACGAGGCTCCTGCTATTGAATTCAAGAAATTCCGCCACATTGTGCCGAGATGGCCGAGTTGGGCGATAAATGAACTAAGTTCAGTTGTGAGGTTTTCCGGATAAAGCAGTTTCAGTTTGAGTTGAGACAAAAACAACAACAAGGCGCCTCTAGGGCTGAATACATGTTCAAGGGAACGATCGCCGACTCAAAACGGCACTTGTGTATCTCCCCGTTCGGCATTCATCCCAATATCAGGCTGTGTGGCTATACAACAGGAAGGTATAAGTAAGGTAGAGGTAAACCTCCGCTCTTCGCAAACCCAGCGATTGATTGAGTTACCCCAGGTATGTATTTTCCTTCGTGTGAATTAACTGTTTCGACGATCCTAAATATTTGCTATATAGGAATAATGTCTGCGCACACTTCCCTTACCACTCTCCCTGAACTCATTCACGAAGCCTTTGGAAAGCTTCTCATCTCCGCAGACGACTCAGTCTCTCAAGATGCTCTGACGAATTTTTGGTCTCCTCATGTACAAGAGACGTCAGAATTCATAAACACCATCTCTCTCTCTCTCTCCGCCGACGTAGATTGCTCAGCTAATTCACTACCATGCAGAGATGTCTCCACCACCTCTCACTTCTCCCGCGAGAAATTCGGTGATCTGATCGGACAACTCCGCGCTCAATACACAAACCGGAAACTGATCAGCGAGGCTTACGTGGTCACTGCACCCCAGGACAAAACTCGCCGCACAGGTTCGCTTGCCGCAACCCATGTATTCACCGCTTGCGAAGAAGCCAAGGAAGTTACTGTTACTGTTGTGGCTGTCTTGCGGATTGGATACTCCAGGGTTTCGGACTCAACGCATGGACATCACGATCATGAAGGACACCGCGAAGTGGTCACAGAAGCTTTCATCATTGGCGTGGAATGAGCGATACTTTGTTCTGTTTGAGCTGTACAATGCATAAATGAGATATTTACTGTTACCGCACGCATGTTCATTTGCGAAAGAAAAACGCCAATTTGTCCAGACAGCAAGGAATAGGAATTGGAGTCACCGATTCACTCGCCGAGATCGCCGAGCATGCCGTAAGTTGAAGTTGAATTTTCTAGTTGAATTCAACTTCAATTCAATTTGTCCATGGAATGTGTTTGGTGGGCGGTGTTGGACAAAATAGCATTTTTCATATGTTTCATAATGTGCACAGTATCTCATGGCATTTCATAAGGAAACATTGGGAATCCTAGCTTTTCATAGCCCTTCACGGACTTTCATAGCATTGCGATTCACGGTGATCTGTCAATTGATTGCGGTTCGGCAACACTCGGCTGAAGCTAACAAGTACTTCCAGAAGCTAGACGCACTTGAAAGCTCTGAGAACATGACCGGACTGTGCTATTATACTTTCTCATTCCGCTGAAGTAATATATTTACCTGCAACACTGTTTCTGACCATCAATTTCATCGGTTGCAATATATGTCGACCTGGTCAGTCCTCCACGTCTCCAAGGTCATATATTGCACTCTTGTAGCCTATAGCTATATTATTAGGCATATGGCTATAGCATTGAGCGCTTTACCGAGTTATCTTGGAACGATGTTGAAGCACATCAGTAGCGCCGGGTTCGTACCGTCGGATAATTGATCGCCGTCATCGCAATGAGCTTGCCGTAATTCACACCCTCTTCATCACTCTTGCTTACAAGTTTGGACGGCCAGTGAAGTGCCGTGAAGCTCAATGAAAGTTGCAGCGAGGGTCTATGAACTGTCGTGAATTATGATGAGTGCTTGTGAATTGTCGTGAATGGTTGCGATTCACCAAAAGCAGAATCAAAAGTATTTTTTTCCAATGGCGGCCTTCATAGGGATGTGTCTCACTCGTTGCACTAGCGAGTTACTGCATCGGCCATACACACGACCCCTATAATCAGAACTCCAGCGTCCCCGACCAGAAAACGCCAACCGAACCCACCCCACCCCAACAAAAGCCGACGGATACGAGGAATCGAACCTCGATCTAACTCTCTCAACCCGTCCCAGGGGAGAATCCACGAGTCCGCGCTATCCTTTGCACCATATCCGAATATAAAGCCTACGGTTATGAACTGGGCTCGAGGGGAAGGAGAAGTTTGAAGGTCGATATTCAAGGTGCAGGAGAAGAGACGGTTGACGTGGACTTGGGATACTTAATAATCGTTTCGGATTTCGAGCATGGTATTCATCGCATAGTAGTAGTAGTAGTATTCCGTAGCAGCGACGAGTGATTGAGATTGGGATTGAAGTTTCAGTTACACGTACATATGTATGTAGGGTTGACTGACTATGTACAATAGACGAGCGAAGAGAAGCGTGCATCAATTAGGTTTGTTCCGTGCGATGCAGTGAGGAAGGAAGCAGGTGATTCAGACAGAAGAGTATTCGAGCTGACAATGATGGGAAAGCGTGCCTCAATACAGTGGAAGGAAGCAGTGGGCAGTGGGCAGGGTTTCGGACAAGCATAGAGGGCGGCGGCGTGAAAGAGCATCGATACAGCAAGCAGGGGCAGCAAAAGGAGAGATCGAGAGAGGCAAGCAAAGTTGGACCCGAATCCTTGAAACGACATCAGCCGGATAATCAATAATCGAAGTCAACGCACATAACACAACGAATCATCTCGATCCCTCAATCCCCTCCAACTCATCCATCCAGCTCATCCTGCTTGAACTCAATCGCATACCGATTCAAACACGCAGCGCATATCCCATCCGTATCCGTATACCCTTCACACGAATCCCCCATCCTTGCGTAGTGCACCTCGTATTCGTGCGCAGGCAACAAAGAGGGTCGCATAAGATTCGGATGCGGATCCATCGGTCGGACCTCGGAAATGAGGAGACAGATTTCGCAGAACACGAGCGATTGAGCGACGACAGTGTTGTTATCGGGTTGGATAGAAAGGAAGTTGGCGTGCATGATGGAGAGTTCCTGATAGCGGTGGGTTGTGTAAGGCTCTTTGAGGATTGCGGGAATCTGCGGCGGTGACTTCGAGATCTTCTTTCTGTTCTTGTCCTTGAGGGTGAATGCTTCAGCTTTGGCTGCGTCGCCGGTGGCTTCTAGTCGTTCGCGTTCGGTGACGGCTGCGTTGTACTCTGCGAGACGGGATTCGTAAGCTTGTCGAGACCGATCTTTGCGAGCTTGGAGGTGATTTTCAAGTTTGTCTTTGCCACCGAATTTTTGAATTGCGCTATATATTTTTTCCAAGGGGTAGAAGAAGAGAAAGTATGGGAAAGCTTACACTTCTTTCGCTGCCAGCATACTTACCAATTTAACTTGTTTATTTGGCGTTTGCCTAAGCTGCGTTAGTGCTTCGAAGGAATGAAATGCGTATACGACGCACAAAACGATTAGGCTCTTGGCGTCTTTCTCTCGGAGATCGTACTTGGCGAGCGCGGCGGATAGGGAAGTAACAGAATGATCTTCAGGGCTGAGGCACTCGCAGCAGATTCTCTATTTCAATGTCAGCCTACGCAGAGTATAATCAAGAGGGTAGAGAGCGTACTTTGAGAAGTGGTAGAAACAAATGAGCGGTGTCGTTGCAGCAATAATAGCATTGGGTGTTGAAACAAAGATATACGAGTGTGCTGATGAAATGAAAATGAGTGGGATCTCACTGCTGTGTCGTCGTCTGCATACGCACCGTTTCGGTATAGAATCCATGACTTGAAGCTCCACCATGACCTCTCGGGCAGTTCTTTTAGTGTTTGGATCCAAAATCATCTGAAGAAGAAGCTTCCAGGTTATCGCAGCAGACATCGCCGAAGAACTTCAAAACGGCACATCAAACCATGTATTCCATCGTCGATCCGCAAGAACGATAGCGCGCCAGTATCGTGAAACGTGGCTGAGGGCAAGCAGATCCGTGACATCGAGGTGATAGTCTTCCAAGCATCGTTTTGTTAGCGGATGAAGACTACGAAGCGGAGCCAAAGGGCGTCGCGTACAGGTTTCAAATTGAAGTTCCAGAGGCAGGCGCATGACGCGGGAGAGTGCCATGGCGGTTAAAAGCGCGTTTGAGTGTTGTTTAGCAGGATAAAAGAGCAGAACAGAGAACGAAAGGAGGGCGACAAAGTGGGAGAGGACAAGAGGGGAGTGTGACGTGACGTGACACTTCGCGTTGCTGACATGCAAACTCGGCCAAACTCTGTCAAACAACGCGACAGCCAAATATCGAAACAGACTGAACTAGATTATAACAAAATCAGAAGAAGCCAGATAGACTGTGAATAGTCCAATTAAGCATATATATAGATACACATAGTGTAATGGGAATATAAGCGCCGAGCTACTAATCTCAGTCCCTGAAGTCAGTGAAGGCTCAAAGCTTACGCAACCTAAGCGGCATCTGCGTCCCTTTATCCGGTTCATTAACCACCATTGGCCGTTGAACGGCCGTACGGCCAACTTCAATCTGCTCGGGAGATACCATCAGCAATCCATCAAAATGGTTGCCGCGTTGTCGGCGTTTTCCGGCATTTTGCCGTTGTTCTGCCAAAATTTTCTGAGAACTGGGCTCGATAGGACGGTCATACCCATTAGAGTTTGAGGGAGAATATGTACTCAATTGATAGCTCACATTGTGCACTTTAACCAAAATTTTCTGCCCAGCCGTTGTTGTGCGCAAACGAAAAAGAGGTCAGGCGTTGTCAAAAAAAGGCTTGGCGTTGTGGTTACAATGCGTTGTGACGTTTTGTTGCGTTTTTCGGCGTTTTTCGGGGTTGTACAACGCCACAACCAGTTTGATAAAACACTGATGACAGCCATCTCGAACTCAAAGTTTCGAACCAAGGTGTACAGCAAAGATTTCAACCTTTGGGAAAAGAGGAGTACCGTGAATGATGGAACGCTTTGAAACACAAGAGAGAAAGAAAATCGAACGTACTCAGCTAGAGAGAACCGCCACCCGATGCAGTTATGTGGTCCGCCGAGGAAGCTGAATAGGTGAGACCAGACGCCCGGAACCGCGTTTGCTTCGGCGGGGATAGCGTCCCATCTCTCGGGCCTGTATGGAAGACAAGTTCAGCGCGTTGACTATTATCGATATTCATTGAAGAATACAAACTTGAACTCCGCCGCATCCGCTCCCCAAATGCGCGTATCCAGATTCAAAGCTGCAACAGGGATATAAATCATCTGGCCTTTATTCATCCTACATGCACATGCACGTCAGCGAAAGAAAATCAAAACTCGCGAAACGACTATCGGACTCACAAAATATCCCGATGCTCCACGCCACGCGTATCCGTATAAGGCGTCTCAAGCGGCAGAACATCGTCGCACATGGCCATACGACTCGTGAACGCTACCGGCGAGTGCACACGCATCACCTCCCGCACGACTTTGTCGAGGTAGGGTAGGGAGTTGAGCGCTTCGAGCGAGGGGCTGTCGGTGCCCATTGTCTGCAGCTCCGCACGGAGGGTCTTTTGAACCTCGGGGTGGAGGGCGAGAGCGTAGAGTGCCCATGTGGTTGCGGTGCTGCGAGAGAAAAATTCACTCCAAACCATTAATAAAAAGAGACGAAGACATACCTTGTTGTTTCATGCCCTGCTCAACATTCCTCTGTCAGAAGTGCAAGAGTCTTCTTGTATTGTAAGAAGAATACGCACCGGCAACAAAGAATGTCGGGAGTTCTAGAATACGATGAGTCGGTTTCGATAACAAAGCCGAAAAAATATCTTACGCGAAACCACAACATCATCGTCCAACCGCTGACTATCCTCCGCCATATTCGACTGTAAAAGCAACGACAGCAAATCCTTTCTATCAGTAATCTTCTCGCCCGAAGCGATAACCGTCTTCGCATCCTGTACCAACTGCATCCCAATCCGCTTCATCGTCTGACGCGCAGCAAGCAGCTTCTTGGAGGCAGGCTTCAAGTTTTCATCCATCCATTCATTCAATCGTCAGCCTTGCCTTGGTTCTCCCAGAAGAGTTGTAAGCGGAAACACGTACCAAAAACATACGAAGGAACGGGAACCGTGCTCGAAGTAGCGCAGTGGGCCGGACACGTCTCGCTTGTGTCTGCATGAACACCTCCTTGAACGCACGATCAAGCTCGGTGGGTTGCTTGTTTGGGTCGAGCGCGTGGAATTCGTAGTTGAAGCCTACATACGAGGCGACATTAGCAATTTCATTCACAGTGTGCGTGGAATGTATTACCGGCAAGTCCGATAACATCCAGAGTCATCGCTTTCAGACCAGCGAAGACGTCGACGCGAGCCCATCCGGATGCATCTTGAGATTGTCGTGCCCACACGTCGCTTAACTAACTGCGATTCAGTGAAAGACAGCTTTACACTAGATGAGGCACACCTCGAGAGATTTATCCAGGAAAAGCGGTGTGAGCGCATGGATTTGGGATGGACCAAAGGCGGGGCTCTAAAGAATCTCAGAATTTGATCCTCGAAGAGTTGTTGTAAACCCACCATGATTTTTCTCTAAATCGCGGAGAGATATCATCAACGTAAAGTGTTATCGACGAAGCTGTATAACGTACAAGTTGCGTGTGTTCATCGCCTTCCACAGCAAGGAGACCTGATGTCAGAACGATAGCGTTCAGTCAATCAGGAACAGAAATGAGAACCAGGAAACTCGCACCTCGACCAAGCAACGAAGTTAAATGAAATCGCACCAGAGGAGCTTTCTGGTATATGTCGCTTCTGTTAACAATACGATGAAGCGCGACGGTGTCGACGGTATACAGATGCGTAGCCTGTAAGCAAAAGTAATAGACTCAGTCTCCAAGCACAAAAGATATATAGTACTCAAGATGGCATACGCTCAAAAAATTATGGTACTTGAACGTCGGCCCATACCTCGCCTGCCATTCCTGACTTCGTGCCATCTAAGTACGAAAAGAAATTTATCATCAGTATACAAATAAAAAAACACAAGGAATCGCCCCCTACCGTCAACCGCCCAAAATTCCCCATAATCGAGCTCGGATTCGGCGGCCCAGGCATGTAGCGGAATGGGGAGAACAGACGCCATCTGAGAGTCTTGAAGATGGATCTGAGCACGCTGGCTCCAAGAACTACGCCGACAGCGGAGAGAAAGAGACGGGAGAGCGTCGTGGCGGAGGACATGGACGGTAGGAGTGAAGGGGGAGGGACTTGAAGCTTGAGCGCCGACTGACGCTGATCCTTGTCACGGTATTTATTTCACGCTGTCACCGCAACGGTTCCACCGTCGGCCCTTCCGGGACGTTCCGTCGGAGCAGAGTCAGGAGCTACTTGTAGATAGTCCAGAGATGGGTGCAATGGCCTCGAAAATCAACAACGCAAAGGTGGGCAGGGGGAAACATGAAAGGAGGAGCAGAGAAGAAGGAGAGCCAGTCAACATCATGTGATCGTGGTGAACCGTGTTGATCATCTGATGGCGACGGGTGGCGCTCTGTGCCGAGCAATGCCGAGCCCTGCGGACATTTCCGAACTATGACGTGGGTGTTGTTGAAATCTCACCAACTCCACTGAAAACGCAACCAAAGATGCAATTCAACACGCCGAGACCTGTCTCGAGACGACCACGACTCAACAGCGTGTCAAGCTTAATTCTAGCCTGTGGAGCTGCGCCTCCAATTTATTCTCTGGGAGAAACGTCCCATTTTTGCGCATTATCCTAGTCTGGAACAGTGAAATCCGTCCCTTCTGGATCCGTGCAAAGCTCTATACCCCACCTGATTATTTCGGCTACATACGGGCTCCAAGAAACGTGGATCAAGACAGTCGGACTGCGCAGTGAATACAACGCGCTCTGACAAAAGATTCATTCCAGATAATCAGCCAGGTCAGGGAGCCTCGTGTTTTGTTGAACCGCTGATCAAGTGCGAGGGTGAGACGCGTGGATGGGCGGGGGCTGTGGTAGATTGCTGGATGTGCTCTTGTTCCATTGAGACAACGACGATATTCCAACGCTCACTCTTGAGCCTGGGAGTGAGCGCTAATCTGCGCTAGTGAGCCCACAGGCGCACCCGCGGACCAAGACTTAAACGATGTCAATGTCATTCAAGCGAATCACCGATATCACCGTTTGCAGTCGGGAATGAGACTATCGAAAATCGAACATTCTTGCCGCGGCGTCAGTTGTTGAGCCTTCCAGGCTCAATGCATTGCTCGAACGTCAAAGGGATGCGGGCATTTCAATTGTTTTGCTTATCGCGCCATCTCCGGTCCAAGAAATTGTGAGGATTAGGACATATTAGGCCCGAGAATGGTCGGGAAAAACAATTATAGCTGTACGTATCACAACACGAGGCTACGGTGAGGCATCAATTGCAGATATTTCCATAAATGTCTTACTGCCACAAGCCTGTGACATTTCCGAGTCATTTTATAAATTTCATGGGAAAACCGCTTCCCCGAGTTTCTGATTTTTAGAAGCTTGCGAGTAATTACCGAACCTGCATATGTCTAGATATCACCCAAAAAACGGATACAGTGATTGTCGAGAGCTTTCAAACGCAACGGCATCTCGGCATCCTGTCGTGACAGCAACATCTCTCGTGTCTTGTCTCGTTCCTTTTCCTTCGATTCTTCCCCTCTGTTCAGCGTTGGCTGCCTCGGTGCACTCAAATATAGCTTTCTACCCCGCCGACGGTGCGTTTCGCCTGTACCAATGTCTGTCTATCTGGAGGAAGAGACTTCCCCTCGGCGGCGCTCGCTAAAACATGACCATCTCCAACGGAATACATTGCGGGGGTGAATCGGGATTTGAGCCCACATGGCTTCTCGGTCAATTTTTTTGCCATGTGCCGCACATAGGCGCTAGCTGAGGTGGGTGATATTGGGACCTTCCTGATGCCAATTTTTTTCTACCCATTTTGTCTTGCTCGAGATTCCTCCCGACAGACAAGGATCCGTTACAACGCCGAGACAATACAAACTTTTGACATCGAACAGCGTGTCTATCCTCCCAAGGCTAGCGTGTTCTAGATACCCCACAGCTTCTACGCCATTCCGACTGTGTCCTAATTTGACCATGCATTATCGTCTGGTTCGCCGAGCCAGGTCTCCTTTGATAGCAAGATTGCTCCACCGACTGAGCATGTCCGAAAGACCGCATTGTGCCAGCCAGCAGTCAGTCCGCATACTTCGCACGGTACACCGTTGCCCTTTGTCGTTGATATATTTGCGGCGCCAGGCACCTCTTTGTTCCAATGCTACTACATCTACTCCAAGATCCGGAAGCGCGCCTCCAGTGAGCCTCATGTCCAAGATCGCGGCGAGGTAGTAGCCTATCGATTGAGTACAACTCCCCCTCTCTCTTTCAATTACTCTTTACCTCTTCGTATGACTTGATTCTCGAATTCCAGATCTACATGATATTCGGTTCAACAAACGACGTCTAACGCGGCAGATGCCGGACTTTGCCGCGAGGCGAATTTGACTAGGAAACGTTATCATTGCCAGCGGGTCCGCACGGAGTGATTGCGGGCGGGCATCTTGATTTGAGATCTCCAACTGACTGTTTCCGCAAATCCGGTCTTCAAGATCCTCTTCGCACACAGCCATGACTCCTGTGCGTTGTGGGTATTTAAAGGTCCATTGTTCCTCTTTCTTGTTCTCTATCGTCTTCCTCCTTGTTTCCCCCCCACTACCATCCACCAGGAGACAGTGCGAGTCGGAGGGAGTCTCCTTTTTGTCGACGTCTCGCGTAACAACTGTAGTATCTGGGGTTAGCCGCTTATTAGGTGAGTGGTTCCTCAGGAATACGTGGCGGCCTTATTTAAGGGACTGATTGTACTAGCATTTTCGTTCCCCCCATCACATCCACACCACCCCCATGGACCCACAGCTCACCGCGCTCCTCAACGCTGAATCTCTTACCCAGATTCAAGCCCGGGTCCAGAAGTATCGGAAATACAACGTGAGATTCCTGGAATACTTCGCTGGCTCCTGCCGCGAGCTAGGCTCCGACGACGCCTTGAACTTCAGCCTCCTCGCTACCACTTCGTTCCCCGGCGTCGACCCTGCGGGAGTGCAGCATATGATGAACACCATCCGCTACTTCCTTTTCGATCTCCAGAACAGCCGTCGCGAGCTCATACCTCATCATGGACCCGAACAGACTGTGTCGAACTTGGTGTTCTACCGGCCGTATCCCAACGGAACCTACGGGATCGTTTGCCCCGTTCAGGTGTGTCCACAAGGGCACTTTCAGCTCCCAACAACTTTGCGCGACACGTTGGCGACAACGCCGACCGCGGACGAGCTGCAGTTACTTCAGAATTTTCTTCAGTCGGGGAATGCGTACTATTTTGACGTGCGTCTCCGGTCTTTCTCATATTCCGCCTAGACTGACAATGTTTTCATGAATTAACAGGAGTTGATTAACCGTGTGTTTTGGAATTTCAAGCGGGAAGTCGGGAAAGCGGAGACTCAGGCGAGGTTTCAGGCGCCGCCGGTGCGCCCTCATTTTGTGCCCGTCGTCGGACATGTTCGACGAACGAGCACCTCTCGTCAGCACTGGAGCATGGTTCCCTAATTTATCAGTAACATATCGTGTATCAAATTTGCCTGTCGGGACCGTCGTCGATGTAGATCATCGGTCATTGTATCAATTGTGGTCCTTCAGATTCCTTCATCAACTTTGTAAGCGTCCAACATACGTGAATTACTTGAGATAAGATATCTGAACTGCCTAAGAGCTGTAGCCTGTAAGTACCGTATAATTTCGTTCAATTCGACAAGGGGTGTGACGCGTGACCCCCCGAAACCGATTCGACAAGTCGACAGGAAGAAATTTTTGCGTGACCATGCGCAAAATTCGGACGAAAAAATTCCTAGAACCGTAAAATCCTCTCTTTTTTGCACATTTTTGGTATTTTGATGCTCACCGTGACGCAGGAGACGTTCAACAACGGCCGCCGTGACGCGGGACCAAAACGCAAAGTTCGGATCGACACTGAGGTGCGTGACGCGGGACATCCGAATTGATTGAAATTATACGGTAATCTGGCCGTGCGAGTTGAAATTGCACGATAACGCCAGTGCCATCTCAGCGTAAGCAACAGTCAATCTCAGAAGTCCTCATTGAAATTCTACACAAGCCAGTTACTTCTGCCTCTCATAGAATGGAACTGGCGGAACGCTAAGGGCATCAAATCTTCCGTTATGGCCGGACTGACACTGACGGCTGCCGTCATCGGAATCTCGCAGCCGAGGTTGCCGTCTCGACATTACCCGGCATGTTCAATTTACTCATGCGAAGGAGAAGTGTGCGGCCGGAACGCTGCTCTGGGGCCCACACAGACTTCAAAAATGGTACGCAACCGAGTCTTAATTGTTGTACATGAATCGATGTCGGGCCTAATTTCGAAGAAGCCTCGAGGTCTCATTCCGACTGAATAATCCCAAGAGCCTACAGATAAATAATGTTCATTCATTCTATTGGAAAGTTTAAGTGTCGAAGGACTTACCACCAAAGCCTCCTCTGCGGCTTTCTCCTTCGCGACGGACTTCGTGTCCGCGGTACCAGTGCCTAGATCAATTGCGTTAGCATCAATTCTAACTACGCTTGAAACCCCACTGCGAAACAATGGCTACATACCCAGAAGCTCGCCAAATGCTTTGAATATAGCTTGAGTCGGACACGAAAAAAGATCAAGAAGTACGTACCTTTGACCTGCATAGTCCATTTGCGTTGATGTTTCGGACCACTCAGCTGCTCACTCCAGCTTACGCTGTGAGTGGCTTGCCTGCTTTGGAAATCTGAAGGAGTGATATCAGCAGGGTGAAGAACAAATCGGCCGAGAAATACCGCTCAAAGAACGCATTCGTACAATTGTTCAACCGGGTCACTGCGTCTGCAACGACAACTCGTCAGTAGATAACGTAGCACTGAGAGAGGTGAAGACAGCAGAAGCCATACTACTCATTGAATTCAGGAGACAGAGATACAATGTGTTGAGTTGGTCGAAGGCAGGGGATACCCCCTTCCTTTTTATACCTCTACGGAGCGGCAACTCGAAGTCCACGAATTATTCCAGGAACAGAGATTGCATATGCCGCAGATACTAAGACATTTTTGAACAAATGAACGAATCCTACGCTAAACGGAATCAGTCTGCAACTAATATAAGTATTTCGAAGCAAAATGAAATACCATTGGATGGAAGTCTTTGCAACTCTCTGAATATACTCCACACGATGAGCGCTGTTGCCCTTGGACCACCAAATATTCATGAAATCGGCTGGCTAGTAGTGCGAGTTCCTATCCTGTGATATTCAAGAGTCAAGACGGGGATCACAGACGTTCGAATTTGCCCGCGATCACACCCTGCCGGCGCAAATCGCACCTCTTCTGCATTCTCGTTATCTTGTTTAACCGAACGCGGAATTGGCGGTCGTTAAGATGAAGCCTGGACAGCGATGCATCGGACCAGGAGAGGAATCGTCAGCGGCGATCAAATTAACCGCTGCATTCGACGGTCAAGGACTCAAATTGCGAAAAGAAAAGAGCACCATTTATTCCTCCACCGCGCTCAACACACGTACATCAACCATCCCCTTCTTTTCGCAGAGGTGCGGAAACAGTCTTGCCACAGCCGCGAAAATCACCTCGAACGACGCCCTGAAGTGACTAGTCGTGTTCACGTCAATCCCAACAACCCGCAAACCAAGCAATTCAGGTGAGCGCTATTTCTTCGAACTCTGCTGCAACTCTGATAAAGTCGGCGTCTGTGAGGTCGTCGACGCGACAGGCGAATAAGATGTGTGAAGGGTAGTTATCCAATGAATAACGATGTATATGGAAGCTTGCATTTGATTTTGGCGAGACGGGGGAAGTATAGCCGAGGCGAAGGTACTCGATTCCACGATCTGAGTGTAGGTCGTCAGATAATGGCAAAGTCAAAGTCGTTACGAGCATGAAAATTTGTGCACCTTGTGAATCGAAGCTCGAGGTCTCGACGTTGCGGCAGAAATCCTGGAAAGATTCGAGAGCATGTGAACTCCATGTGTAATGGAATGGATAGATCGGAGAGCCGAGAAGCCGAAGATGGTGACTAGGTAATCCACCACTGCGGCACATGCGCGCAGGGTTATGTGTCGAATTCGAGGGCGCACAGAGGAGGATATCCGAGTTTCCTGTGGATAGGACCCGTAAGAGTTTGCGCAGTCAAACCCACTCAGATGGAGGGAGTCCACAGCAGGAGTAATGCCGCAAGAATGACCCGTTCACGCAAGACTTTTACGTCCCTCGAATAAAGATCCAACTCACGCAGGGACGGAATGCCAACCAGAATGACAAGGGTGCGGAAAATGCGACTCGGACCACAAGATCCTCTGCGCGGGAATCCTATAGCACCCGACTTCTAAGCTGTCGATTTGAAGCATTCGGATGAGGGGGAGGAGATGCTGCGAGGATTGCAGTAGATTGGCTAAACGTTGAGCGAAAATCGTTCCGGATACCGCAATGCCGCGCCCAAGGCGGTCTTCGCGTTTCATATCATCCAAGACGACTGTGTCGAACAGCCACTTTTGCGCTCTTGGAACGGCAGACGAAGGACACAGACTGGCAGGATGAGAGTGGGAGGAGGTCGATGATGGCGTCCCATACTTCGAGGGGAGGGATGCTAGGCGACGATATGGCGGTTAAGGAGAAAGAAGTAACCGGCCGGGTGCTCGCGAAAAACGATCATGATGGCATCACCACTGTCCCGTGACGTGTCGCTCTCTTCTCCAAACGCTCGTTGACCACCCACAACCCCGGCTCAATCATGGACCACTTGTTCGCCATCGCTGCGCTCGGAGTCCCAAGGTTCACTTGCTTTGTCCAATGCGGCGAATTTGGGCAAAACAGAAACTTGCCAATGTCAGCAAAATATGAAGGGGAGTTCTTTAAGATAGCTCGTATATCCTGTATGCGCCTCAAATCCTGGGCTCAAAATTGCAATTTACCAAAGCGTCCCGGTGAATGAAGGCAGATAAGTTTGCGTAATTAAATTGCCTCACTTCGAGGTTGCCGCTTGGAGATCTTCACCGTACCCCCATCGAATTATCTTCTTCTGATTTTGTCCCGTTTTTCAACTTTTGAGCTGAGGCGCCGCCGAGGTGTTGAATTCTCGATCGGAACTCGTCGGCCGACTCGGATTCGGAGTCGGAAGCGAAGGAACTTCCTCCGAAATGAGATCAAAAATGACACGTGAGCATTTTCCAACTTGCTCCTTACCACGATGAGCCAACACCCGCCAAAGCTCGCACTCGAGCTTGAGCGCCTTGTGTTCGAAAATGCAGCCACCAGACGCTCTACTATTCCGAAACTCATGCTCATTGCCCACCGGGTGCACGACTGGTAAGTGATAAGTACAATGAATTCACGGCTTCCTGTATCCTTTTGAGCGGTCGTTTCAATTGTTGGCAGGCTTGAACCCATGTTGTACCACGTAGTGCTCTTCAACCTGGGAAGACGCGGCTCAGGTATTCCGCCTCACATTGACGGCAAGACCCCCGCATTTCTTGAGAACGCCGTCCGCCATCTTTCGATCGACGGGGACGTCTCTGAGATGCCGAAGGAGACGGACGTCAAAAAACTCCAAACCTTTTTAGAAAAATGCAGAAATATCACGAACCTCTTGCTCCAGGACAACATAGCCCACCCCGACCTCTTACCGGTCCTGGCTCGCATGCCACTTCAACGTCTGGGCGTTAAACTCGGTCCCCTCTTCGGTGATCCAGATGCCGAAGGAGAAAACGATTGGGTCGACAGGCCCGTGAGCCTCGTCGATCTCACGCATCCGCTCTTCACTTCTCTCACCCACCTCTACGTTCTCGACTACTTCGAATGGGAAAACACGGACGCCGACGCGGTCGAATGGCTCAGGGACATTTCGAAACTCCCTGCCCTCACCCATTTCGGCATGGCGTATACACCGAGCCAAGAAATTGTGAAAAAGATTCTAGAGACATGTCCACTCCTCCGAGTCTTGATGATTACCTTCGACGAGACAGACGAAATGGGTCCCTCGGCATACGGCCAAACGCTTTTTGAATTTCATGGCATCACTGATCGTCGTGTTGTTCTAGCGTCGTATTCGAATTTTGAGAAGGACTGGGAGGTTGGTGCGCGGGGCGGACAGGATCTATGGGATAAAGCGGAGGCGTTTCTGGAGAAGGTAAAGCGGAAAGAGAAAAAACGTGCTAAGAAGCAGCGTCAGAAAGGACGCCGTAAACAAAACTGTGAGTGCTTCAGCCACAATTTCTACTTCTCCAAGTTCGCTCATTGATTCACCATCGAATTCTTCAGCCGATGAAACAACGTACATGGATTTTACAGTCTGTTTGGAACACAACCCTGCCGACCTCGAGCCATTTCTATGAATCATCGATCGTTCGATTCACCGGGTTTTGTCAACAGTATAAGCTTCCGTCAATATTTCGCTTGCTCCACTCGCCTACTATCGCCTATCTATGATTCTCCTGTATGCAGATCCTCGCTCGAATTGATTCGCATATACTGCTCCCTCCTCCCGTACCACGACCTCTCGACTTCATTCAAGGTGGGCAAACGGGTCCAACACCGCAAAACAATTCGCAGTGACACGCAGTGGTGCATGTGGCATTCACTGTTCCGCCAGGAGCAAGCATTGGAACACCCGCTCCCGCGCAGGAGTATCCATCCTGGATGCAAGGGCCGGCTTCACAAGCACCGAAGCCGCCGCAGTTCACGATCCAGTTGCAGAGTCCCTGCAAAACGCATCAAAAACTCAGGCGCAGTGATCAAATCTTGAGAAATCATCTCGAACTCACCGCGTCGCTAGTTGGTGCAGTAGGCTGTGATTACAGACATGTCAGCTTCGGACTCGCGGTAACATAGTTGTCGACCTACCGAAGCGACGACTCCAACAATGAACGGGAGGAAAATCAGACCAAATGAGGAGGTGAGCTTCATTGTTTTGCTTGCTTTAGCCTTGAATGACTTGCCTTTCACTCAGACAGGGCCGCTTTTTAAATGCGACCGGTGAATTTTTAGTTCATCGAACCGCGGTAACATAGTGTTGCGGATTTAAGGAATTTGGCGGGCGACCCAAGTGCCTTAAATCTACAGTTCACGCTGAACTGTTTGATGGATACGGTCCAGCGTGATGGCAACATTTTGGGTGTGAACCGCCAAGCAACGTCATCGAATCCCGGCCGCATCAGTCCGGTGATCAAAGGCTCAATGTGATGCGCCAACAGTGAGATTTACGCACTCCATAGCTGCATAGAATTCACAGTCCGGGTCGCGCGCGGCGCCAGCCGTTTGCTCGTGAAAAATGTCCACGTCACCCTCGGCACACCCAGCACGCGCAAACATTGTCTCCCTCTTCCCTTAACGGTCATCCACGACACTCTCTGCAAGACTTGCGCTATACTTGTGGCACACTGCACAATCCACCGAATCTCAATCAGATCCCTACTCCTCTTCACACGCACTCTAAAATATGACCGGCATCCCGCAATTTGTCAAAATCACCGTTCTCAATGCCCACGAAGAACTCAAGAAGGCTCAAAAGCTTCTCGCGAAGTTCACGAAGACGAACGGTTCAGGAAGGGTCAAGCTCGGCGGCAATGGTGAGCTTTCTTTGGCCCGCCACCCATCTAATGTCTCAAAAAAACTCAGACTACAAGGCTGCTCTTGTCCAGCACATCAGGGACTGTCAACAAATGATTGGTACGCAGTTTCTTCACGGATTCAATGCCGAGAATAATCATGCAAGTACATACTGTATAGCTACACCTTCTGGCTCGCCGAATGATCTACCGGTTCGCCCTGACGGTGCGAACGGTGAGAGTATTTCGTCGGTTTATTGATAAATAGACTGATAGCATGGCCCCAAGATAATCAGCAGCAAGATGTTCAGCCCCCCAAAGGTCCAAATCCTGGCCCGGCAAACGGTGAGTGTCCATTCTTTGACTCCGTTCATGCATTTCGTTTGCCTTTGGAAATTTTGGGCGCCATCGCGCAGAGTGTTGAATTTTAACACTTGCCGGCTGATGCTAATTAACGGCTGAGCACTACCGTTCATTGAGCACAGTTTGCAAGTGTGAAATTTCAACAGCTGGCCTCTATTGTTTTCCCTTCACAGTTGACAATCGTCATTTTTCGGCACTTTGGTGGACCGTTTTCTACACACAGTTCCCAAGTGCAATGATCTTACATCCCGGTCGAACTGTCTTTTCAGTACAGATCACAGGTGTGATTTGTGAACACTGGCCAGCTACTGTTTTTAAATTGCGGTTCAACACTCTGTTTGAACTGTCTTCGTATTACAGCTCACAGGTGTGATTTTGAGACGCACACCAACTACTGTGTTTTTTCAACGGCCGGCAACGGTGATTTTCTTGCACCTGCCTTTAATTGTGTTTAAATCACATCTTCCGGGTGTGATACAAACACAGTTGGCCCGTTTCTCTGCTTTGACTTCGATACTTACATCACAAATTACTGACTCTTATGTGCTAGGAGCTGAGACAATCAATCCCAAGCAGCGTCTCCGTGAAGGAGATATCGACCCTCAGCTGCTGCCTCCGCCCCGTGGCTCAGCCAAACGGGCAAATCCTCCGGCAGGAGACAAGCCCGATGCTCCACCCAACAAGAAATCACGCACATCCCATGGGCAGCAGTATCGTAAAATTCGTTCGTCCCAACGCAGCTCCTCATGGATATTGTGCTGATAGTTTCCAGTGAATGAGGATCCTCTTGAAACTGCGAAAGAGTCGATCAACGCGGTGCTGCTCTCCGGATTCTCGATCCCATGGGCTGAGCTTGGTGCCACTGTGCAGGCGGCAAAACCTTCCCACCCAGTCACAGCAAAGAAATTTGCATCGCTTCTCGATGGAGCCATTGGTCTCATCGACCATGTGACGACTTTCCTGGAGACAACAGAGTTTTCGGCGGAGCAAATTCAGTGGAATGTCAAAAATACTGGAGGTTCCCTCGTATTCTCCGATTTGATTTCGGTTCAGCGCTGGCTTGTACATGCTGGGCTGATGGCTGAGAAAAAGCGGCCAACCAAAGGTATGTTTTCCTATCTGAACATGCTCCACCTTTTTCCGGAATAACAGCCGGATGTAGACAAAGGTTCGGCCAAGATATTTGTGTATGTCGATGGAAAGAAGCGGGAAATGACCGACACGATGATGATCGACGCCCGCAAGCACCCTTCAATGTGGCCAGAGTGTGTTGAACAAGGGATGGACGCTGTTACGCAGGTGCTCAAGAATCGCGTAGGTTGATTCCTTATCGTCCAATGTCTTTCTAAAATTTACGTCAGAGTGGCCGGTCCAAATGCATCACTTGCCAATCAGCGCAACGTGGAATCAAACTCGAGAACCGGCCCATCCCTCATCGCACTGATCATCCTTATCTCGAGGGATGCAAGTGCCCTATACGAGGTGCTGCTTTGGAACTCTGGATGATCAAGGTTACGGCTGAGATCACCGGAATTCCTCAGCGCGGAGATGATGACATCCGCAAGGGTCGTCTGGCTCTGAATCCGGACATTTTGAAGGTGATTGCAGCTGCGATCAAGGCTGCCTCCGGGCACGAGGTGGAAACCCTGCTTCAACCCGAGTTCGAACGCCTGATCCACACAGTTATCTGGGGGTTGGACACTCTGAAGGTGATTGCGGAAAATGAAGACTCAAAGTATTCGAAGTCTTTTGATCTGCTTCTCAAAAAATTCAATGAAACAATAGAGGTTTGGAAGAAAGAATCGGAGGATTCTGACTCGGATTCGAGCTCGAGCTCGAGTTCCGATTCCGATTCTGACTAATCAAGTAGATACAAATGTAGTTTGAGAACAAGCTTTTCTAATTGCATTGCTGCGAGTCGATTGCATCACACACTTGAATATCTTGAGACCTGTTCAGAGCATGCGCTCCAGGCGTGTTTCGATGCCACCTGACAACTGTGATATATATACGACTCATATGAAGTGTTAATAGAACACACCCCCGCTCAACCGTCTGAATATCACAGTTGGGGAGTGTATTTCATTAACATTTGGTAGAGGATGCGAACTGCATTGTCACGGACTTCAATATAGAAAGTTTAAGATAGTGGTTTCACTAGAGGGGATTGGCCACCCAATAAAATCTGGGGTCATAGAACTCTTTTATAGAGCCCGATGGAGCTCTGAAGCATCATAGAAGTATTCTCCCTCTCGCCACTTTCCGCACAACTCACTTCCTTTTCGGGATGTTTCCTGATGCAATTCAACAATTCTACACTCCCGAAATTTGTTCTAGCCCCCGCAAACATGCTCTCATAGGGTGAATAGGATGCATATCTACTTAGTAAAATCTAGACTTGGTGAGATGTGCAGTATGTGCCCTTCCTCGAAGAGTTTTGATCGAATCTCCGCACCATAACACGATCACATGACTTCGTGATTTTCTTCCATTTTCTTCATTTGTCGCGGTAATATGGACAGTCTGAAATTTATCAGAGATGCTGGTGCAAAGAGCATGCCCTGAGTAAGCTCCAATACTTGCTCCAGCCAAAAACAGCGAGGTTTGAGAGTTTACCACCATGAATTTATCTTCGATGAATCTGACATTACAATTTGACTCGAAGACTCTCTATACTTTGAGTTCTACAGGGCTCTTTCGAAATGATGGTAGACATGGCTGCCAAAATGAACTTGAAGTGTGTCAATCAAACATCCCGGAGATGTTAGAAATTACCGCTTCAGATGCTCTCCTCGAACCTGTACACTCGGACAGAGCATAAAGATATCATATCCACTTCGTACAAATCGTGCCGCAAAACTGGATGAATGAGGACAGATAAGATTAAGAAACTTTCTTACCAGATTTTCCCCGCAGCGCGCAGAGAACTGAATATTTTTGGAACCTTAAATCTAGCCTAAATCTGTGTTAAATTTTCACATAGTCTGCTCTGAGTCGCTACATAGTTCCTCGAAATTTAACCACCTATCCCAGATGTGTGATTTACACAGTTTGTATCATGTGTTTCTTGCTCTCATCCACAAAGCGTGAATATTTAACACTTGGGCATTACCGTATATTCAAGACAGTTGTGAGATGCATCGAGACCACAATTCAATCGTATTACAAGTCTTAACTACTTGTGGGTACGTTTCCGGGACTTGGTATCACCTCTGACTTTCCGTTTCTCTCGAACCGCCTTCATCAGCAATGTGAACCTCTGCCGCAGACCCGGAAACTCGAGTTCAAATAGAGTAAAATCACCATTGCAGTGGGTGTAAAACTCCTCGCATACAAACCGAATATTTCCAAACTTGACGCCTTCCGAGGAATAATCTAACGGCTTGAACAGCGTCAGCCAATCCTTCAGTGGAACATCAAGACCTTTCCCAGGAGCACCGTGATTCCAATAGGTCAGTGCGTCATCCAGACTCTTTGTGGATGGGATTCGCGAAGGCCGGGGAACATATGGCTCAGGACTCGAAGCTGGACTGAGTGGTGACGATGATGAAGTTGGGGGATTATCAGAAGTTCTCGCGAGAGATTCAGGCATTGAACTGGGTTCAGTGCAATCTGGAGGGGCCAAGCTTTGAACTATAGCTGAGATTGTAAGCTTGAAATCGGCTGATACAGCATGATACCTCACCAAGCGGTGGCATCCGAGCGCCCGTTGATTCAGATAGTATGAGCTGAAGTTTAGCCACCATACTTTCCTCAAATTTTACCAGATCCGCCTTCGACAATGGTGCGGTGTTGTCTTCGCCCATAAACGTCTCATGGCGGTCGATAACTCGGTCATCCATCATTATGTCGGAGAAGCCTTCCTCATACGCCATCAACTCGTCGAGAAGATAGCGCATGAGGGTTCCGACCTTGGTTTGTAGCATTAGCGAAAAACTTTATGCCCAAATCGACTCGACCTACGTTCTCGTTCGAGGACCAGCCACCCCACCACTTGACCGCTTTCAAGCTCCACTTGCGATCCGCCCAAAGAAATCGATATTGTGCACCACCACGCCGAAAACAATGTGTTGTGAACTTGCCATTACGGCCGTGAAGCGCGTCGGATTTCTCCACCACGTCGTTCAGCAAGGTTTCGAAGGCAGAACGGCTGGTAGGTTCGCCGAATTTGACTTGACCGGTGGAAGCCAATGCCGGAAAAACAAAGTCATTTCCCGTCAGCGAGCGCCCTAATAAACCTTCCATATGAATTTTCCATGCCTTGACGTGCGTGTAGCAGTCGACTTCCGGATGCACTTTATCGAGTTGGACCATATACTTTTGAACTGCAAGGTGATTAGAGCCCAAATTGAAGGAAAGCGGATTCCACGTACCTTTGGTCGGGTCTTTATTAGTTTTACGGAAAATGAGCGAGAACTCGTGGTATGGAATCCCGGTCTTCGAGCGTAAGTCCATCTTAACATCTTTGAACTGAAGATTAACCAGTTCATCGTTACTTGTATGCAAATCAAATCCCGGACTTGCGCAGCGTCAAAACGTACTCACCGAGTCCAAAGTGTAAATGCCGTAGAAGCGAATGCCTTAAAATACAAACGTTGGGTAACAGTGAACGCTTTGGCGCCTTCATCGCTGTCTAGGTAAGTCATAATGACCTTCAGATCAGCGGGAAGCATGGGGAGAGCTTGTGTCGCGGTGCCTGTCCGATTATGACGGTTCTTGAGCGACTCATAGTATGTCTTGAAACCGCTCTCAAAGACAGGATTCCCCTCCCACTTCTGAGTGTGCGAGTTGTACTTCCAGAAATCACCCTGACATCCGCACACCCTGTACAAATTCAGCAAAAGATCCAGTTTGAATCGCACATATGACTTACCGCTCAAAATAGTCTTTGAAAGCCGAGCGAAGCCCCTCAGCAGAGGAAAAACCTCGCTCCAAATGCTCACATTTATATGCAGTGAGAGCACGCAAAGCCAGCGGAGTATGCTCTGCTATAACATCGAATGCATCCGCCCCAATTTCATCGTCCAAACGGCCCTCGGAAGTCCACTCCTCAAGCCATTTCTTCCCACTTTTCACGTAGTTTGCATAGCCATTCTTTGTTCGGGCAGCCTTGTACCACTCGTCTGTTGTCTGTTGGCTATGTTTGAGAAGGGAGGTAGATGAGGGCTGCGCGGCGCTCTTCGACTCCGCATGTTGTCCAGCTTTAGACTGCCGAGTTATCTTGGCCCGAGTCTTTTTCACAGACGCTGTAGTCGCCGATTTTGTAGCCCTAGATTTCGCAGACTTTGGGGCCGACGTCGAAGATGCTTTCTTATGAGACCGGAGAGTGCGAGCGGCGGACATAGCGGTGCAAATGAAGTAGTGCTGGACCAATCAGGATGTTCTTAAGTAATAATTTGAAGAGTACATGGTCGACGTTGAATCATACAGTTCGCAAGTGTTAGTGGAAGGCGGTTCAATTTGAAGTGTTGCGTTCACATGGTTCAAGTTGGCATTTGCCGCTTTAGGAAGTGCTTAAATTTAACACTTCGCTTCTCTAAATTTCCCCCGACTATGACCTACATATTTTAATTTCATGGGGCGCACCCGATTCTAGTCATCTATCGAAATATGGAATCTATTCTTGGTGTGTGGAGGCCAGGGTTGACCGGGTTAGGCCGGCCCCATGAATGCCAGGTAGATTCTACCGCGATGCCCTTAAACTCTTCAGTGACGCTCATCGGATTCATGCAGTTATCCGGAAATAAGGTCCATCTACAGGATCTAAAGATATGGTCTGCCCTTCCCAATGGAATCTAGCGAGTTTTTATCGCCGTCCAGCGTGTTTCATGCTGCAAAACAAGAGGTAATTCAAGATATTTATCTTCAACCCGGCTGAAACACGGTGATTCTAGTCTCTCAGAGTAGCTCGAAAAAATGGCGGCCAATCATCTCCTGTGCTTCTTGTTCGAAGTCTAACTCTGTGTCTTGCAAGCATTGCACAAAAATTCTTTCTCAAAGTCAGAAGTAAGTACTTACTTTTCTATCACAATACTAAATAGCAAGCATCGGCGAGGCTTTCCCTGCATAACGGGACGCGTATCCGGTTAAATCAAATGGTTAGCGGCAGGTCACCCGCAATTAAATTAGCGCGCTCGTAAGGGCTTGAAACAGACCATAATTGCCGGGTAGACGGGATTTCGTGCATTAACATTCAGTGGGTCACTCGTGTCCTTGGCTTAGTCCAATCTCTTCTTAGCTGACTTTTGTATTGCAGTGTTCCTTCTTAAGGCCTTATTAAGGGCACCTCCGAAGGCTAAGGCCTTAATGACCTTAATAAGGTTATTAAGGGCTCCATATTGTATTGTGTTTCGGGCGAGCGAATGAATCTGCGTCTCAGAATAAGTAGCCTCTTGCAAACAGACAATGGAATGCCTGAATTCTGCTTGCTGCGGGTAGGGAACCACGGACGATTTCTGTTCCTGCGGTGTAGTATATAATACTCTGTCACAGCTGCCTCGTACTACTACGAGGAAAGTTGAAACTGCTTCGAGTGGTCACGAATAATACGGCACGCGGCGCGAACAGTCATTCCACGTGATCTCTGACATGTCGTATTGTCCGCACGTTGTTTCTTGCCTGCTGCCACCCTAGACCGCGAATACTGTAGTCGGGCCTCGTCTCGAAGCCTTACGACGGAATTGCATGGAACTAAAGATTCCTCGCTTGCAAGTTGGAACTCTATCTCAAGCTCTAACCACCGCTATACCCCTAACGAATGTGATCCGATGGGCATTCCTGCTTCACTGAGGCAATTGTCGGCGCACTTTCTTGCTTCAATCGTGTACCATCGGCTCATCAATGAGAAGCCTACGGATTCACACTAGAATTCCCCTTGAATCCTAGAGGTTACGTCCTCCTCGTTCGTGAATCAAAGCCCGCTCGTTTCGGAATTCATACGATTCATACAGTCAACCATCATCATTGAGTACGGCCGTCATATTATGCGCAATCACGAACACATCCACTCATTCAAAATCATCCCCCCCTTCAATTGCAGCTGAAACTTTCGATCCCATCCAACAGGGTATCCGAGTTCCCCAAGAAAAACTCGTGCGCTACCCCCTCACCAACTTGGCAGTCCGGATTCCTTCAGACCCAATTGAGCGAGATGCTCAGCAAACGGAGAGTGTGGACACTTACGGGAAGGAAAGGCACTCGTCGTCAGGCGAAGCAAAGACGAGAGATTTGAATTTCTTGGTGCTGATGTTGTTGCAAATGCCATCTTCGAAGGCGACGCCAGCCTTGAGAGGTATGCAATCCCCAGATCCACTGGCACCCGTACAGGCTTGAATTCCTGCCTGGCGAGCCTGTGAGTTTTCCTCAATTATAATATCCAAGTAGGTAGTGAGGTGAAACCGGAGACGTACGACGGGGACACCGTGAATGGCAGAGGAAAGAGAGAGGATAATGGTGGAGACAAATGCGATCGACGCAGGGAACATGGTTGGAAGGAAATAAAGAAAGAAAATTGGGGGAAGAAGAAGAAGTGGGTTGGGAAGAAGCAGAATGAGAGTGTACAACGGATAGTTGCGGGTTTTATATGAAGGAGGGAAGTTGCGGAACATATATCGCAACGGAGGAAAGGCTATCAGACCCGAGGTAGGTGTTCCGAGTTTCCGAATCTGTTGACCTTCATCAAAAGCCAAGAGATGCGATGCCACATATAGGATGCATCGTTAGTACAGAAGATTTGGAGAAAAATATACTTGTCCGAGTCAACTCTTGATATGATAATGGTATGGAAACCGCGCGTTGCTATTCAAATTGAACTCTGCACAGCTGAAAATTTTCAAGTGTCTTCTGTCGGGAAAGGTGAGGTATACCGCACAAGACAAAAGATTTTGACGGCTGCAATTGGGGGGTAGGTAGGTAGGTAGGTAGATTACACGGCACGGTCCCGCTTAGGAACGCCGGGGCCCAGGGAGTAACAGACAATACAGGGGCACTACTGTACTGTACGGTCCCCGCAGTATTATGTCAATTTATCAAAGTGTTCAACAAGTGTGCAAGCAATTCGAAGCGGGATCCAAGCGGGATCAGGCGGGATCGACACGGCTATGCCGGGTTTCACATTGGTTACGGTAATTTTGCTTCAAATTTTGGAATCAAAGCTACGGAGCGTTCAAAGGCAAGGCCCACCTCGTTTACTCCAAGATAACTCTCGCAAAGTTTTATTTTTTCTTCTTCGGCGCATACGGCGATCATAAATCATTGATGGCCATGATCGCCGCGTCGCAAACAAGCTGGCCTCAACTTGTCCCCCGCTACTTATTGGGAACCGGGAGCTGGAGGGCGAGTTGCACCTAGAAGAACCTCGAGCTTTCACAATGATCATGCGTGCGGGGAATTAAAAGGTCACCCTATTTATGCGTCAATCTTGGAGTTTGTTTAGAACTGGGTTTTGGAAAAACGAGAATAGGTACAAAAATCTGGAGACTCGAGTTGCAAATCGAAAACAGGCAATTTGAGAATCCAGAGAAACGGCTGTAACAAAGTTCTGAATTGAACTTAAATTGGCAACTTACGGCTATCAGTTCCGACCGTCACGTTAGTGACCGTCACACTACCTCTCTCTTTCACTGGGTCGTCTACCAGCCATGCCGGCGCCGGACCTTGACGACGTTTTGGCCCAGGCGGCCCAGGCGTCAGCATCGTTGAAGGCGGCTCTTAACGCGGCTAATATAGAGCTGGACTCGGTCAAGACAACGGCCAAGGAAGAAGCAGAAAAACACAAATCTCACCTTCGACGCATGCAAAAGCAGCGGGACACGGCGGTTGGACAATGCGAAAAGCTTCGGAAGCAGATTGCGGAGCTTCAGGACGAGGTCAAGTGTCTCAAAGATGATGTTCCTGCCAGGATGAGCGAGCAGGAGCACCGGAGGCTGCAGGCTAGGGAGCGAGCGCTGCAGGAGGGGAAGGGTCAACTTCGGAGAGACCGAGAAGCTCTCGACAAGACTCTGACCCGTAGTATTCGCGCCATGCAACGCATAGCCAAACCCCGTGATCCGGAGGATGTCATTGATTCAGGACCCAAACGTATTATCGTTGCCAGTGCGATCTTTTCTTTGCTCCGTCTTCGTTTCGCATCGTTACCAATTTCTGTTTTCAGAGCGGCACCCTATTGTGGACTTGACAAAAGCGAGCACTCCGTCTCCTAACCCTGAAAATAACAAGCACGCAAGCGGCTCCTCGTCGACCACGCTGGGGAAACGAAAGGCCGAGAATCATGACGAGCTTCCCACTGGGAAAGACAACGAATCCCAATCCCCGCCGCCTCGCAAGCGCGCCGGGCGCATGACGGAAGTAGACTACAGAAACGCACTCCCACCGCTCGTGATGAAGTCAATACTCGCAAAACGGGACCTTCGTATCAAGAAGGGACCCGTAAGTTTACCATTTCTTTTCAAGTAGTTTGACTCAATGTTGCTCAATTGCGCAGGGATGCAAAAAATGTTATTCGAATTCAGAACCCTGCGTGTCGTGGGAGAAGGACTCTACCTCGAACCGGTCGTGTCTCCGCTGTCGTATTCGTAAAGAGCGATGCGAAGCCGACGTCGCGAAGTTCGCCGGGAAAACGGGTATGTTGCCTAATCGATTGCTTGCCATAAGATGTTGCAGACGAACTAATCAAACATGTAGAATCGTTTATCGCATTTCACAACTCTGGATAATCTGGGATCATTTTGGACCTCTCACTCTACATTCGACTTTTTCGAATTTGCTCAGAAGGTGTTTAATCCTTCATGTTTGCTATCGTACTTGCTATCTGTCATCCGTATGTTTCTTTGCCTCGTTATTGTAACTGTGTTGTGCTTTGAATTAACTCTTCAGTTATCTCCTATGTGCATTACGCGTGACCCATTTTGCAAGCTTCAACTTCCTAACTCACGCCTGCGGCTTGACGGAACGCTATTGACAACTTTCATAGTGAATCGGTCCCTGCGCGATTTCGCGCACTCAATTTGTGCGGTGAACGTTGCGATGACGAACGCTCTGGGGTTTACTCACTTACCAGAGGCGATCGAAACGCGATGCCGGTTCAAATTCGTCTCGCACTGACTCCGTTCTCATCGCCGCCCCGCCTAAAGGGCGTCCGTCAATGAATGTAATGCGGCGTACGTGCACATTGCCATGCTTGCCTTGGCTTGTGTCGGCCGCGCTCGGTGCACTTGCCTTATGCGCGACAAATTCCAACGGAAGAGGCAACTTAAGATATATCAATACAATGCAGCGTGGTAGCTATGAATTTATGTTTATGTTCTATCCCTCGAGCGTGTTATTTCAATGAATCTACTAGTACGTTCAGCGCCACAATCTGCGCTGGGCTTCCCTATCTCATTGTCGGAGATGAAACTTCACTTCCCTTAACGAGACGAAAACGTGTATCTCAAGATGAGCGACGCGCGTACGCCGCATTGATTTCATCATGGTTAGTTCGCTTCTTTGGCTAGCCGATTGCGCTGTTCGTCTATGAGCAACTGCCACTGCATCGCTCTTTAACAGCTAATTCACTACCTTGCTTCCATCTTTGAGAAGTCCAGTGCTAAGTGGTAACAAGCACGTCGGACAGTTTACTAATAATACAAACAGAGATTGTCATTCGAGCATCTAGATAATGTACAGGATATGGAACACATAAATGGTAAGGCATGATACACAGTAAGCGACTAAGTGGGTGGTGTTACAGGAATAAAGAGAGCAATTGCTAGGGTAGTTAGTTAATTGAACGAATGTGCGTTGGCGGGCATAGTGGGCGGGGAGGAAATTAAATGGTGCGTAATACGACCATATTGTGAAAGAGAACTCGGAGATAAGGAGTGTAGTGAGAATGGAGTGCCGCAGCGTCTTCTTGCATACGGGCGAGAGTGGGGACAGGCAACGGAAGGGTATACGTCTACGCATGCGCATAGCGAGGGGCGAGGTCTAAGTCGAGTTGCCAGATCTCGACCCGCGTGTTCGCCTCAAAGACTTCGGTCTTGTAGGTCAAACCTGCAAAGACAACCTTGCCTCGAAGACAATCTACGCGTCGAACACCTCCGGCGCGTTCGGCTCTAACACTGACGGAGGGATCCCGGGCACCATATGCATAGGCTTCAAAGAAGCTGACTCGCTTCTCGAATACATCAGAGATGCCCTCCTCCTTTGCGGCGTCACCGTCTGGCGGGTCCCGGAGCTTCTTGTGAACTTGGGTAAGGACGTCACCGACCGATACATAGCGTCGCTCAGGGTCGCGAGAACGAACGTCGAATTTACACAGTCCGTGACCTCCGTTGGGGGAGGGTATACGGATGCGGAGGACGCCGACGTGTGGCTGGGATGCGGGCCTGTTAAGGCGATCGTCATCCAGCTGGGCTCCCGAAAGGTGGGCTCTCAAAACAACGGCAGGCAGCGAGAAGTCGAGGGAAAGGCATCCCTTGGCCGTCAGTGCGGGGTCAAGGGTAGAGTGTTTGTCTGTGGATTGAGTTGACGGGCAGGCAAGGGGCTCGTGCACAACGGTGTTGGGGTCGAAGCGCACATTGCTCTGCTTGGACATTGTAGTGAAGAGGGGGAGAGGGGCGGGGGAGAAGGGAGAACGCGTTCATCGCCTTTATACTGTGCATTGCCAAGGGGGCAGGGAGCGGAAGGGGCGTACGCGTCAAGAAGTGACTCGGTCTCTACAGCTTGGGACGTCGTCTTTCCATTCAGGAAAGCCATCAAGCTTCCTAGACCATTATGGAGACGGCCCGGAACACATCTAGGACATAAAGTGGTCGGTAGATTCCGAGGGGCAGTTCACATGAGAAAATAACGCGCTGTTTACAGATTGATCACACACTGTTACGGTGTCCGGAATCTACAGATCCTAACTGTTCCAGCCTCCTGAGATAAAGTGCTTGAAGCCGTGCTGTAAGTCGTCGCGGAGGTTTGCCCCGCTTGGGCCATGGGCGCTTTGTAGGTCACAACCGATCGGTTAACGATTAACCTTATTTGACAGGATCAGGGAAGTTTTCTGGCATTTATGGCAAAACACATACGAAAATGGAGAGGGCGTTACGGCCGACGAGATCCATTCATATCCCAGAGTCCAAAGGCAACTGTTTTAGGCGCTTGGGGACGTTTGGGAGCGAGCTTTTCAGCCCTCGTCGAGTTGTGGGCGTCGGTTGATGTCAAGTACAGCTCTATGTCAACAGCCAAACAAACAGAGTTTTCGGTCCCTCTTCCATCAACGGCTCGAGAAGATCCGGGGCAAATGACGAGGAGATAAGTGCGACAAATCTCCTCTCACGACCGTGCCTGAGAATTAAATTGCCCGACTGGAGTGATCAAAACCTACCGCCCTTGTCCTGAATAGGGAAGTCTTGCAACGAGGCTTGTTAGATTTGGGTTCCATCACACTGCACACGCGTAGCGGGGCATGCGCAAGGTCGCCGTACTTGTCGCCGTACATTCTATAGCATACAGCACCGCTTTCAAGTTCGAAGACAAGCTATAGCTGTCTGTCGTCTGACGACGAGGAGAACAAGGCAAGTAAATTCGGTCCGAGTTGAGGCGGGAGATATTTCATGAGCTCCTAACGGGGGAAGCTAATTCACCTGCCAAATCCAATGGGTTCCTCCGCCATATTCATTAGAAGCACAATACAGCAATTGAGAAGAGACAAGAACTCACCCTTATCTAGTATGTTGAGAGGCCGATCGTCTCCGCCGACATAGAATCCGCGGCACTGAGATGTAGAAGTCAGATGGTGCGGCGGCTCATCTCATCAACGAGGTTTTGGACGATATGAATAGCAGGATGCAAGCAGACGGGTTTGTGGCGCCGATGCTGAGCCCAGCCTCAGAGTGCGACGAGGATTGCAGGATCTCCGACTCGGGTCGCCAGAAGACTGAATCCATCAAAACCCGCCAGAACCTGGCGCGATCAACGCGTAATTCTGCGTAGTCCAATGTAAGGAAGGCCCGATACGCATCCCTTCGCCAGTGCTGAGCCCGAGTCGCGTGGTCGTGAGGGAAGAGAGCGGGAAGAGAAAGACCAAGTTACCGTATAACGGCATCAAGCAATGTGATTTCTTCGGGCCGTCACTCCGTCAATGTTGGCATCAGTTGAACCACAAAGAAATCGCAAAAGTTCAATTGCATGCAAAGTTCATTCGGAGACAATGTGCAAAAAAGAAGTTTCGAATTTTCGGAATTTTTTATCAACGAGAAGACTGTAATTAACTCGCTGTTTGACCTTCGCTAATTTTTGAGCTTGAGGTTCAATCAAGTTGAACATTGACCTAAGTACTGTCGACTGCACTTACCCTCGATGACGTTTTCATACCTCGAGGGGACCTACATAGATTTAAAGTACAAAGATTCCCAATAGTTTATTGTACTATCGTGGAGATGTTTCTGAGAGTCGAGACAAACGACTTGTTCGACTTGCAGTCTGTTCTAGAAGGTTAAGTTGCAGGGCGAATTGATGAAGCATTTTGGCAAGTTGCGCGGGACTTTTGAGAGATGTCAGTGTAGTGGGGAGAACTGTGAGTGTTTGATGCGTGAAGGCGAGCAAGGTATGTCCTACATTTTATTGGCCGGTTGGTGGTTCTCAGCAATGAACTCAGGGAATGGTTTGGGAGGTATGAACGCGACGCCGCACACAGGGTGAAAATTCAGGTACATTCGATGCAGAGCTCACGTGTGTTCTTCGCACGCTTTTCGAAGCTGAGGTGCCTTACTGTGTTTCAATAAAGTCTTCAAATCAGATCCTGTCATTTCAGGATTCAAACAAATCGCCAATGTCTTTTCGCTGGGAACATTCTTTGAGCCGGCGCTATAACACCAGACCCAAACTCCATTGACGCAGTAGCAGATAGCAAATAAATTACTGCGGTACAAAAGCAAAAGTGTGTACTTATATCTCGGTTCGCCGAGGCGCGACATCGCCCCGTCGTTCTGAACCTGAATCCGCCCAAGTCAATCTTTCACCGACAGTGTGCAACGTAGTTCCAGTTCCGCTGTATATTCTTGAAATATATGACAAAGTTACTTACAACGATGATTTGTTTTGTAAGCATTGTAACGCAGTACACGTGTCGCCGCCTCCTCATTTTCTCGATAATCTCCTTCGCCTCGATTACCCGGAAGTCCCTGTTCTGATCCACGAGCGTCTCAGGCTCACATCAAGTACATTCACATAGATTGATCTTGCGCCGAAAGATAAAATCGGTTTCCAAGATCTCGGGATTTGCAGGATACGTGAATGGGAGAGATGCGTGAGACTCTGAGAGATGAGACGGTAGACAGTTTACTAAGAATCATTTGACAGCGTGCGTGTGTTCCGGTTTTTATAATCGAAATGCCGGCTTGAGGGCAGCTGAAGTAAGTCGCCAAAGGAAGAGTAAGCATTTTCAATCCCGCTTCGATCCACGGCTGGAGATGACAAGAAGATCGATGCGGTCCAACGAGAAACGATCTCCCTCAGGCTGCATGCACCTAAGAACAAGACAGACCATATTAGGTCAAAACCCATAAACAGGAAAACTATGCGACGAGGCCTTGTTATACCGTGAGTTCTATGATCGTTTCCACGCGAAGCATGCACAATGGCGCTGTCCATCATGTATGCAGTAACATCGGCTCGGAGCTGAGACAAGCACTCACCGTCTGTCTGACGACGATGAGAACAAGGGCCGAGGGAGGGTGGATTCGTGGAGAATTCGATCAAGGAAGCCTGCGATTTTGGACGATGAGTGTCGGGCCCCGGGGATGCTGGGAACCAAGCACTTACTCGGATTCCGCCGACAGAAGGACGGGGGACGGATCTCGGAGCGACATGAAGAAGTCGAGAACGACGAGCTCGAGAAGGGCATCCGTATCGGGTATGTTCAGATATCGCTCGTCTCCGCCGACATAGCAATCCGCGGCAGAGAGATCTGGAATTTGGATGGTACGGGGATCATCATCGATCGAGGTCCCGTATCGGTGTGAGATTTGTTGCCGATCATTGAGGCGCATTCAATGTGGAATTTTCCAGATTTGAACGGAATACTCGATGAGTCGACACGGAATTGGCCGCAGTTCCGCGGGAAGGTAGACCTTGGGGGAGGTCCGAGACGTGTTCCTTTTCCAGCGTTGAAGTCTGTGTTGCGTGGTTGTGAGGGCAAGACAAAGACCGATTAACCATCACGGCATCGAACAATCTTCGCCGTTTCGGCATCGCATCGAAGTTGAAGACAAACAAACAAACAGCGAAGCAAAGTTCAATTTAGTAAGCACAGAGCTTGAATCAGTCGGAGACGATTCGACGTTGTTTTGCAGATAGGGGGTTGAATTTTCTTGATTTCGTGTAAAACTCGACAATCGTGAAACTGGAGCGTTCGTTTTTGGTCTCCAATTTCAACCAAAGTTGTGGCATCGAAGTGATTATCCGCAGTACTGTGGCCGACGGAGAGATCGTACGAGACAAGCTTTCATCCCATATGATCTAATCTAGTTCCACGATATAGCCTTGGACCATGGAAAAGAATTAGCTGAATGGAGTTCGGAAAAATGTCAAAACGCACCATCCGCATTTCCGCGCTTCTTGTTTTCAATGAACTCCTCCGCCTTGACCCAAAAGTCATCGCCACCATATGCACCGATCTCCCAGTCTTTTTCATCCTCCCTATCTGGTATCACGACCAGCCGGGGATCCTCAATATCGAGTATATCCATGTAAAGCGTACCCGCATCGAACGACAAAATCACTACGCGAAGTCGGGGGCATGTGTTCAGAATGGTTTCAAGAATATCTGGATGGGGAGGGTTGCTGAAAGCGAGATGCGTGAGGGCAGGGAGGGTGGATAATTTGACAACCCATTCGATGCCCTTGGCGGAGACGTTCTCCCAGTCGATGTAGTCGAAGGAATGGAGGTGGGTGACGGAGGAGAAGAGTGGGTGCTCGAGGTCAACTGGAGTGGGATCCCAGCTGGCTTGGTCTTCGTCGTAGTCGTCGAGCTCGTCGTCCGGATCCTGCGATCGTTCGAGGAAGAGGCGACGGAGGTTGACAGCGAGGCTTTGGACACGTATGTTGTCAAGGATGGGTAGCAAGGATGAGTCGACGTTGAACGTCGAGAGGTAGAGGTGGGTGATTTTGGTGCATCTGCTCAGGAGGTCACGGAAGCGGGGCATTTCGAGCATCCAGTCTGCGCAGAGGTGGCGGACCGCGGAGCACAGTGCCGGGGATTTGGAAATCAACTTCGATGCAAGGCGCAAAGTCTTTCTCGGGTCTCCGAATCGCACCACGCGATAGAGCAGAGGTTCCAACCTGGAGACATAAAACAAAAACCGTAAGAAAAATTTTGAAGGCTGAGAAACGCATTTAAACATGCCATTCATGAACGCGGCGAGCAACGAGAAGGAGCTTGACAATTTCTGAAGGTCCCTGAGCCGCTGTCTCAAAGATGAGCCGTTCGAGTTCAAGCGGAAGCTGGGAGCTCATGGTGGGAGCGGCAAGGAGCGGCAGAAGAGAAAAAGATTGTGACCTCGCAGTCACAGCGGATCAGTCCGAAGCACTGACCCAGCTCACCGAAAATCATCGCAACTTTCGGCCGAACCCTTCTTCATCCGCTTCCTCCATGACCACCATGTCAATGCGTTTTGGCCGAACGTTATGGTTGCATCGACTCAAACAGAATACACCCCGTCTGAACTCGTCGGAGTTTTTGGTAGGCGAATCTATGCGTTGGCTGTATCCGCCTAGTTTTATCCAGGAAATTCCGACAGGTCGTACGGTCGTTTTCAGCACGATGTCCCCAATATTCACGTTCAAGGAACCACTCCAGTTCATGTTGTTTTTGCTAATCCTCTATGTAAATTCTCTTTTCCCAATTTCCCTGTGCATGTATCAAATAACTTTCACCAGACACAGCATGCGCTCGACGTCGCGTCGGTTGTGACAGGTGTTGATGTTGCGCCTCCTCATGTAGTCCTCGAGCCTCACGTCTCTCACGTCAGTCAGCCAACTCATCCCAGCCTTCAACAACAAGCCTGACAGATGGCAGACTAGGACCACCCCTCTACTTCAAACCGCTCTCCTATCACATCGTCCTTCATTGCCCTACTCTCCAGCCTCATACCTGCACATCCGTCGATGCTCACCGCGCTGGATCTCCGCCACACTCTCTACCGTATCTATGCTATAGCACTGGTCTTGCTCTCACTCTGCCCCACTTTCACTACAGCCCAGGCGAACCGCACGATCGACGATTTTTCGCCGCAAATTATTTATTCTCCTGCGTCGATATCGGGTGTAACGCATACAAACCTCACCGGCTTTGATATCACGAAATTGTATAATGGGACGATTGGGGTGATGAATGGGACGGCGGGAGCGGTTAATATGACGCTCAAGTTTACTGGTCAGTCGCTGGATTGCTCGATATTTTCATTCGGTTCTCTGACAAACACCTGCATCGTTCAACTCAACGAATATACATTGACAGGCACCGCGATATGGCTCTTCCTTGCCAAACCCGAGACAACGGACACCTTCGTTACTGGCTACACCATCTTCCTCGACGGCGCGGAAGTCGACGATGCAGCCTCGGTGGACGAAAATGCGGATCCCGAATACGGGAGTGTCGGGTACTCAAACGACAAGTTACAGCTCGGCCCGCATATCGTGACTCTGCAAGCCGCTGAGGATCCGGTGTATTTTGACTATGCTGTGTTCACGTGGGTTTTGCGTCTGTCCCTTGTCATGTCAGGACTCATGAAAGGGCTTTGAAAAAAACAGGTCGAACAACCCGAATCCTGAAACAACCGTCCCTCCCGTCCAGCCACCGCCCTCATCAGCGTTGTCATCGGCCAGCCCAGCGAAGAATACCAACGCTCATGCGAGTGGGTCGGTTCCACCTCAGCCGTCTGCTGCATCGCTGAAAACGAAACCTCGTATTGCCTTGTACGCTGGAGTCGCGGCTGTGGCTATACTCGTGTTGGGCGGCGCTATCGCTTTTCTCTGTATTCGAAGTCGGCGTCGCGCGGCGGGTCCTATGGCCCTCCATCAGCAGCAGCAGTATACTTCGGGACCAACACAGTATCCGTATCCCGGGGGATCAACGCAACAGCAGCAGCAGCAAGGAACGTACGGCGCCCAGACTTCCGAGGCAGCTCTGTTACATCCTTCTGGTTTGAATGCGGCGCCGTCAATTTCGCAACACAGCTCCGCATCCTCTTTCCCATCACCTCAATCAGACCAGCAGCATAACTTCTACAAAGTTAATACCCAAGCTTCGCCGTACCAACCATATCCGCCTCAGATAAACACCCAATTCCCCACTCCCTATGCACCGAACTCTACGTCCGCATTCAGTTCTCCTTCGGCGTATCCTCCCTCGGCAACGTCCGATTCATCCTACCACCCTCATTCACATACGCAGCTTCCGTACCAGCCCGATCCCTTCGCCTACCAAGGTGGAGCGGAGATGCAGCGCGTGATGGCGGAGCAGCGGGCGGTGGAGGCGGAGTATGCTGCGCCGGCAGTGTGGGTTGTTGATGAGAAGGAAGTGGCCAATCGAAACCGGTACACGGATGGGGAGCGGCAGTATGGTGGCCCCTCTCAGATGCTGTATCCAGCTCCACAGCAGCAACCTGGGTATCAGACTGCCGGTGGGGGAGGAGGGAATTTAGAGCGTGTGATGGAGAAACATCGGGTGGCGGAGGCGGAATACGCTGATGCGCCGCAACTCGGACGGAATCAGACGCAGCCGCAGACGCAGGGGTGGGGAAGGGACGAGAAGCGGCTGCAAACGCACGAATACTCGATGGCGAATTCGAATTCAAACTCGAACCCAAATTCACCCGCCCCCGCCCCCTCTCAATCGCTCAGTCCCAGTCGCAGTCATTCAAATGCCAGCGCCCGAACTAACTGGGCTGGGCACGATCATGATTCTTCGCCTACTCGCGTTCAAGGATTCATACCGGACCCAGAGACATATCCACCGACGCCGAGTTCGCCTGGGAGCTCCTCTGCACATGGGGAGGCTGCGATTTCGACGATTGCGGCGCAGATGGCGCAGTTGAGGGCCCAGGTTGCGAGATTGGAAGGGGAAAGGAGGGAGGCGCCGCCGGCGTATGTGTAGGGTATTTATGGCAGGGAGTAAGTAGGCCTAGGTACTACTTATTGAGGGATCCGTGAAAAGCTCGTGCGATCAATCAAGTCGAAATTTCGAGTTCGTTGGAAGGGATCACTTATTCCAAAAACAAAAGTGGACTGTCCGGACCCGCGCTGCCGGTGTCGATTTCTCAGAATTTCAACTGTTTTGGGTTGTTGATTTTGAGCGCGGGAATGATGTGACTGACCGTGACAGGCGCATCATTCTTCCTTTGCCACCACGACACGTCGACACCGCCCGAACCTACACTGAACGGGCGCTACTCATTAGGCTCCCACTTTCTTTTGGAGGCGATCTGTCATTTGCGCCGCGAGCGGGTCGCTGCGTCCGCCCATGACTGTATGTCCTGGTTTTAGTATGATGTTCATGAAAGAAACTCATGAATTATAATGGAAAGCAAGCTATCCGAAGAAACGGATTTTAACCATTC
The DNA here is from genome assembly GCA_037176885.1 of Favolaschia claudopus. Classification (NCBI taxonomy): domain Eukaryota; kingdom Fungi; phylum Basidiomycota; class Agaricomycetes; order Agaricales; family Mycenaceae; genus Favolaschia; species Favolaschia claudopus. Next base: position 673,833 of record JAWWNJ010000041.1, on the reverse strand, counting down.
GAGGGAATGCTCTCATTCGCTGATCTGTGGAGAAGGGAGAACAATGCGGCCTCCCGCGATCTAAAATGGTCATTCACTGGCAGCATCAACATTGGGCGCTCTTTTCGCTGAGAAACTCTCGTCGAAGTTTGATTCGTATCAGGGTACTCTCAGCTATTTTACGATCTGCGACGCTGTGGCTTAGTGCTGAGTACGAGCCTATAGAATTGAAACATCGGGGACGATTCGCTTTTCAGCCTCAGAGTGCGTCACTCAATCTTGAGTGGCGTTGAACGTTGAACGCACGGCCCCACAGTTTATCGAAGTTCAAATGTAACGGAGGTCGGCAGATCCGCGACAGTCGGTCTGCACACGCTTCGGGTATTCGTCGGGTGCCGTTGCGACGGAGTTGTTTCTCGTATTTTGCATGTTGAGTCATCGCAGAATTCCAAGGTCGAGAGTGAAGAGGATCAAGGTCTCGCGTCTTTTGTCTCGGTTGCTACGCTGAAAGCTGATCTAATTAAACCAGTTTCTTATATTACATCAAGGCAACTGGTGAGGCCGCCCAAGCTGATCCACGCGGTGGGCGAAGCGCTCAGGTTGACAGTGTGATCATCCCATTTTGGTGCGAGAACATGTCTCAGTATGCTTCGCACTCCATCCTTTCTACTACCACACCCTCCTGCCCTTCTCCCACCTTCACCTTCCCTTCCCCTCCTCTTCTCTGCCTCCTACAATGTCCACCGGTGGCATGTTTCCCAAACGCGGGCGGCGTGAAAACAGCACTGCAGACGAGTCGTTCGTCGACCTCGAAGCTCCACGACCTATCTCCGAAAAGCGGCACCACTCTCCTTTCTCGTATCTACGTATTCGCAAAAGGTCCACCGAAGGACCGAAGAAAAGCCCTCCACCGCCGACTTCTCCTGTGCGTCGTTTCTCTTAAATGTACGAATCTTTCACGAATCTTGAATGAAAGCCGCTTCCATCTCCTCCTCCACTCAATCACAATCGAAACTATTCTGACCCACGGCTCATCAATGGCGCCGTTGTGTATCCTCAACGGCCTATGCGCTCACACACGGGTAACTCATCCAATGAATCCTCTATATCCTGTGAGTCCACTTGCCACGCGATTTTTCGAGCACTTACTTCTCTTCGTGCTTTTGCATTAGTACCAACCCCAAATGCGCCGCCCGAGAAACATGAGAGCCATTGGGACACTTCAGCAGACAACATCTTACCTGTCGCTCACGCCTTACTCCCAACCCCGACACCGATGTTTGCGGCGGCAGCCATGATCACCGCGAGCACCAACCTGTCCCAGTCTCCCCGCCAATACGATGGGTTCCCATCTGCATCTATCTCTAATAGCAAAGCGCTCGTTCCGACGAATCCTCGCAACCACAGCAATAGTGTGATGGCGACTTTGGCGATGGATAAGGCGAAGGTGACTGCTGCTGTTGGTGCGTCCAATATTCCTATTCCCCCCGTTGGATTCTGGTTGACGGGTTCAAAGGACCGCTGATCACCCTGGGGATGCAGAATCTGACAAAGGCGCAGACGGTTATGGGTGAAGTCGTCGCGAGTGAGTCGTCCTTTCTTTAATCCACATCCTCAACATTGATTTCTGTGTTAATCCCATTCCTCACGCAGGTGAGGCCTATAGCGTCGTCAAAGAAAACGTCACAGCCGTTCTCGCCCCTGCCAAAGACGTGGTTCAGATTCTCGACAGCGTAACCAAATACGTCCCGGTTCTCATGGTCGCTGAGTCGGTGTTCTCTGTGCGTTTTCTCCCTGCTGTGCTTCTATTCTTCAGTCATGATTGAAGATCGGAACGAACGATAGGTGATCATTCAGCATGAGCTTGAGAGACACGAGAACGATAAGAATATCGTGAGTTGGCTGGATCCTATGTATAGAGTGTGAGTATTCGCTGACGAGTATTGAATAGTTGGTTGTTTATAATACCATGGTCGGTGATACAATGAAACTCGAGACGAAGCTGATGGTTTTATCTTTGCAGACACTGTTCTGGTTCACTATGTGTGATTTGAAAGCTATATTCCGAGCTGACGAAGAACACATCAAAACTGGTCTCGAAACTTTTTTTCAGGCTGTGAGTTCAATCACTTTTTCTCGTCGTGCGTGGATTTGAACTTATCGCAGGTCAGTCAGACGATGCACGACTTTGGCAATTTCCGCGAGTGCGTAATGCCCCTCCGTTCCGAAGTCAGCTTGAACTAAAAACATGCTTAGAGTGTACTATAAGCATCACCACTTCGGTACGGTATATACCTCGCCAGTCGTTTTTTGGCTTGACCGCCCCCGACTGATTGAGTAAATCTATCTAGCGCGTGCCTTACGGTCTTCGGAATACCGCAAGAAACTCGCAGGGTTCAGCCAAGCCTTCGTCGATCACAAAGCCAGCCTGCAGTTTATCCTCACTGAGAGCTCTGCGCTTCAGATCAACGACATCAGCGAAGTCGTGAACGGCTTTTCGGCAAAAATGGACGCGATTTCCGCGAAGTTTGGTCAAGCGGCAGACTTCCTTCTTCAGAAGACACCGCTCGAACTCTCGATTTTGAAGCAGGTGGAGGAAAATGGTGGACAGCGGGCATTGGAGGTGCGTCTTAGTTTTCTTGTCTATAATCACGATGTGAATATGTTCTTTTTCAGGATTCGGAGTTCCTTGACCAGCTCGCAAGAACTCATGGGATGTCCGGAATTTCGCCTGAGGAGCACGCGAGCCTGCAGCAGGGTCTTGAAGAGGCGCTTTCTGCCAATATGTACGTGACCCGTCAGCTAACCCGGTCCCATTTTTTGAGGCAGCTTCGTTTGAAGGTCGAAGTTCACGCTCAGAGTTGAAGCAGCCCAGAAAGAAATTTCGGACGCTCTTGAGCGTACGACGGAAGCCATACTGCAGCAGGTGAGTTGGTATCGATTCATGTTTGAACGAGCAATGATTGTTCTTTCTTGTTAGCTAAATGCTGGTCCGTACCAATTGATCAAGGACGAAGATATCAAGGCAGTCTGGCAGAGTAAGTGTTCCTCAAATTCTACTGTCTGAAACTGAGCTCGTTCTATAGGCATGGTAAGTGCAGTAAAAGTCGTGTGAGCAATGGCTAAGACTGTCTAAGAACTGGCGCATCAGCTGTAAAGCGCGACATTTCGTGGATGGTGAGGCATATATTTAGATGATGCTGCTTTCTCATCGTCCCATTAGCTGTGCACAACCACTTTGCACAACAGTTCGGCGAGCATCAGCAGACGTCGGGAGAAGTACATCGAGATCAGTGGACGCTCTCAGTCCTCACTCAAGTCATATGTGTGTTTCAATGGCTTTCTTTCATTTTCGTAGCAGAAATGAATGGATTACGTCCACAGATTACCCCAATATTGCCGATGCAATTGATGATGATAGCAGTGGGTATATCTCTGTGCATGAGGTCAATCGATTCTTCAAGTCGAGACCTAAAGAATGGTCTGCGGTGGAGTGGCTCTCTTAGTGAGCGATTTAACGGCTCTGAAGATCGATTTTGCTGATTAAATTGATTCAGCTGGGCAGTGGGCTGGAAGCAAAATGCACTCGCGTATGTTTTCAGAACAACTTGACCAATGATCAAATCTGACACGGTTTTCAGCTACAAAACGCGATGCAAGGTCATCCAGTTTCTGATTTTCTGATCAGCGCGAACGCTCAACAGGCCCTATTTCAGAATCTATTCTCAAATTTAGAAGCTTCTGCGCGAGTAGTCCTTCCCCAAAACCGCCGTTGTGTCAAATCCTACATCAAAACGAGTGGCCTCTCGGAGCTCTGGCTCGTCGTAAACTCTCTTACTGCTGATCTGCCGACACGTGCGGCCCGTCACATGGCAGAAATAGAACCACTCAATGCCTTGCGGGCCGAAATGATGAACAAGGAAACGGAACACATTCGCTCCCGGCTGGAGAGGATTCATTATCAACTTGACACACCTGATATGGTTTGTTCTCCCTGAGATTCTCTCTGACCAAGTGCTTACGGTTATTATCAGGCCGTGGCTGTTCTCGGCACCCATAGATTGGAAGGGGTAAGCAGATTCAAACGGCAGTCGTACCGTATTTCCTGACGTTGAACAGTTCATCTTGTGCTTCCTTGAGCTCATACTGGAGCGCCATCTGCGAGTGATTCAAGCAGCCAACACATACGTGATATCGGACCGCGAATTCGACACGATGACCCTCAGTCTGCGGAATCTCGTTGCGGCATTCAGTTCGCGGTATCAAACTCTCGCTGAAGGCTGGAAACAACAGCGTCTTGATACAAGCTTTCTCGTACAATGTTTCGCTGGAGGAATGTTCAAGGACTGGCATGAGGTTTTCCAAGATGTGAGTTTAAACCCAAATTCAATACTCTTTGATCTAATCGTATCACAGCAACCGACTCCTTATACTGAAATTGCCGGAAGACCAACCGCCATGAATATCTCCCAAACACCGCGGCCCCAACCTGATATACCGCTAGAAAAGATCCTTCTGTTCCCGCTACCGCCCCAACCAAGTACCCGAAGTTCGCCGTCGGACGAGTTGAGCGGTAGTAGTCCGCCCCGGAGACTCGCTGTAAGCGTGTTTCACTCTGACCATTTCGGCTCAGTCTGAACAAAATGCGACCATGCAGACTTTACCTCATCCCCAAGGGCCGAGATGGAACAATTCGGCAAGTTTCCGTCCTCGAAAATGAATCAACTAAATCAATCTCACTGTTTTTAGCTTCATCCACGGCATAATCGGAACTCGGTCATCTCTTTGGATTATTTTTACCATTTCGACTTTGAACGACGCCCGTCCGAGCTGTCCGAACGGGCGCCAGATCCCGCGAGCATCTCCGATGTCTATCGCAAGGTACGATCCGCATTCGAGTAATTTTCCTCGTCGATTGATATCCCTTGCAGAGTACGGCAAAGAAACCGAAGCTGGAAGACCGCATTTCAGCGCTTGAGACGGAGTTGTCAGACATCAAGGGCATGCTGAGCCAGTTGATCTCGATATCCACTCCTCCGCCTGTGCAGACTTGATTACTTTGCTTCCTTGATCTTGCTTTTCTTTCATTATTTACTCGAGTAGTTGGTTCGACACGACACATCCCCTCCAGATATCCTTACATTCCTTTGTCACATATCTTATGCCATTTCTTATTGTTCGTCTTATTATACTGCCATGTTGGTAGACAGCTTGTTGTACGTTCAGAGCTTAATTTTGTCCGAGGCAGCAATCTGATCAAGATTTAAATATAGTTAGCCCAGTAAAATCAAGTCACAGTCCACACCCGTGTCTACATCACGCAACAAGATCCTTCAAAAGATTTTTAGCACCTGTCTAAATCTACAAGACGATTGCCATTCCAACAAGCGCTGCCACGAACACGATGGCAGAGCTGGCAACATTGACAACAGCGCCGCTCGGCTTGTTGTTGCCGCCGCTACCTCCGCCGCTAGTCGAGTTGTTTCCACCAGAGCCAGCGGGGGTGGAGGACTGGGAGCTGGGAGGGGCGGTAGCTGAGGCTGCAGAGCCAACGAGCGAGACGCCGGAAGGAGCAGATGGTGGCCCAGTGGCGGCGGCAGCGGGGCCTCCTAAGCCACCCTCTGCTTGCTGCAGAATTGTAAGCCCCGGAAGGATGGTCGCGAAAATAGATGAACTCATACCCCGACGGATTTCGCAGCGGAGGCCGAAGCGGCGAAGTCGTCGAAGCTCTTGGTTCCGAGGTTGATGACACCGACCATCTCTGTAGAGCGAGATTAAACTCTAAACGCGGCGGAGATGAGGTGGCTGTTACTTACCAGCGGGGCAGTGAGCGCCTTTGGGGCCGTTGAGCTGTTTGCAGTAGAACCAGATGGCTGGCAGTATGGTGAGTGGTGAAAAGAATAATGAATGCCTTTGTGTTAGCGCATACGTTTTGAATCGTCCTTGACGGTCAAGTTCCATTCAGGCGCGGGGCCGCTGTAACCGGCGGGGATGCCAACCCAGCCAGAGTCGAAGCCTCCCGCAACGGGGTTGCAAGGGTCCGTCAGAGTCGACTGCGTGACGGTGTGGTTTCCGGGACTGTGTCGAGCGTCGTCAACAGGCAGATATCAAACCAACGACTGCGAGACATACATTCCGGTGAACTGAAAGGTCACTACTGTGCCGTTGGGAGCTTTGATTTGGTTGGGGCTGAAGGTAAGAGCAGCGGCGGTACCATCGCCGCCGACCTTGACGATGACGGGGTCCTAGAACGGTGTTAACAGTCTGCTTACAAGTAGATGGTGGTATTAGTAGGAGAGGCGCACTTGAGCAGAAACAACAACGGAAGCTGCAAGAGCGGCAAAGACAGACGCGAAGAGCATTTTATAAAAGGTGGGTGGGTAGTTGGTAGAAAAGAAAGGCCTGGCTGAATTGCCTCGTTATTCGGGTTGCTTTTATAGGATTTACGAGACAGTGTCAGTTTGGCGCCTGCCAGCGGGTGTAGGGCTGTCCATCAATCGAGGGAATCCCGCTAAATCACACAGTTCTAAGTGCGACCCGTCCCATCAGTAGTTGTCAGGTCATTACCTTGTTTCCGGGGTGAGAGCTTCGAAGCATAGGTGATTTTGCAAGGTCAGTAATAGGGACTGCTCGAGGACTATTAAGCTTCGAAGACCGCAACGTCACGGTGTAGAAGCTACTTTGGAGCTCACATGGGTTTCAGTATGACCGAACACCGAACCAAATTGATAAAAGGATTTACCCGGTAGGCCTTCCCAATGATTGCTGAAAGAATTTGCGCGAACTCCGGGATTGACTACAGGTATCATGATTGTGATCGAACGGGAATACCGATGGTTAATTTACCTCCCATGCTGAACCGCCTTGGTCATGTTCGGTAAGGCACAGCAATACTCGGATTCCGCAGCATTCATTCCCGTCTGCGACAGCCATTTTAGCAAGAAAGGAAAGACGAAGGAAAAAGGGAGAAAAAAACGAACCGATCAATCACATGACCGCTGAACGTGTCGTGAGGTTGTCAACAAGAATCAATAACACGGAAGATGAATCAAAGTGCAAAAATGAAATTGCCAGCGACAGGAAACAATCTACGGAGTCATCGTTAGTGAGACCTTCACTGCCAGAATACGTTGTCGGCGGGTATTGAATTGAACCTGATTCGTTGATGAAAAAGAAGTCGGATAACATCGTCAGGGAGTCAAAGTCACAGCCAGAAAGCAATGGGTACTGTCCTGTGTCGGTCGTTAAATTGAGAGAAGAAAAGTCGCTGATAGTGACTCACGAACATCCGCATTGAAGGCAGGGTCCTCCGCAGTCAGGATCGATCTCGAGCGAAGGAAGGTGAATTGCAGTCAGCCCGGCTGAAAGTCGTGTCAGTACTTATATGAAGCGCTGAGTGGACAATTGAAAGCTCTCTGACCGTGCACACGATTCGGAAAGGGCCTGGGAGCTCCATCGTTCGAATAAATGAGATCTTCGCACCGTCAATATTCCGCCCTATCGTCTATAATGAATTCCGAAGTGATCCTCGCTCACCTCCCGTTGGTTTGCCCTTTCTGAGTAGGCGCCGTTGACCAACATCGCCCACGAACGTTCGATGCTGTAAGAATTCGAAATGTGCTAATCCAAGGCCAACAGCATTTTGGATGTGTCCAGGCAAGTGCGGCATGTCAAACATAGATACATTCGCGAAGATGGCTTCCCAGTTAGTTGATATAGACAAGGTACAGCGTCTTTCAATTATGAAGCTTTCGTGAGATGATCCCGGTGGCGGTCGTACAAGGCAGAGAGGCTGAGAGTAAGGACGCCATTTCTTTGCGTGAATAAGGGGGAGTATCAGCAAGGTACATGCTTCTGCGCCTTTGATTAGTCTAGGAGAATTCCAAGGTCGAAATTTGGGCAGAGTTCATGGTGGTAGAAGTGAGAGAAGCAGTTCGATCAAATTCGGAGGCGGAACCGTGATCCGACGCGATCGCATTGCCTTTGCCTTTTGACAGCTTTTTTATAAGTTCACCCATGTCGCCTGCGTCGCTTTCGATTCCCCTCACCCCCACGCTCTCATGGCTGACCCAGAAGATACCTCAAGCGACGAGCACTGTGCTCCCGACGACCGGCGTCAAGGCGAGCGCATGCTCAATGACCTTCGCACCGCGGCGCTGGCTGAAGTGGATGGGTCAAAATTCCTGTGAGTGAGAGTTCATGCATCCGTTTCGCGTCTGACGTTCGCAGCTGGTTCCATCGAAAGGTGACCTTAGTAGCTGGCGTGGGGTTCTTTACGGATGCGTAAGTGGGCTAAGCAGAATTCCTGCAATGTGGTAGCTCATTTCTTCCTTTTTTCTTTTGCAAGGTATGATATTTTCGCGATCAATATTGCGTCTATCATGTTGGGCTACGTCTACGGCCATACACCCGATCAATTTTGTGCGCTTTCTGTCTCTCCTAGTGAAGCCGTCACTCAACGTGGTCAGGTCGACCGCGTCTGAGTCCCAATCAAGATTTAGGCCTGAAAATCGCTACACCTGTTGGGACTTTCTTCGGTCAGCTGTTGTTTGGGTGGCTAGCGGATAGCGTTGGACGGAAGCGAATGTGTGAGTGCTCTCATTCGATGTCTCACGAATATCATGCTAATCCATAACAGATGGCGTCGAGCTCATAATGATGATTGTCGGAACTTTTGGGCAAGCAACAGCAGCGAAGGGGCAGGCCATCAAGATACTACCCTTGCTCATATTCTGGCGCGTTGTTGTGAGTCCCAACCTTGTCTCATACTTTCAGTAATTTGATCTGGATTACGGGTCGGTTTGGGCGTACACCACCAACCCGGAGTGGGGTCTTGGTGAGCTCAGGCCGAAAGGTTGATTTGAGGCCCTTTAATGACACCAATTTGATCTCAATTTGATTCCAAATTGAAGTCTTCTTTCCGAGGCCAAAATGAACTCAGATTTGGCGTCATTCTGAAATGAATTTCAACCTCAGTTTCAGCCCTTGTCCTGTTCTCAGAGGTGACCACTTTGTCAAGTTGCCGAGAATTTCTGTAGCAGGATAGTTTGGTAGTTACGCCCCATAGCAACCTGAGGCAGGTCAGCCGAAATTTGATAAGTACAATATCTTTAGGATATTGCGAGCTCAGCCGTGACGAGCTTGCGAGTGCGGCTGAGCCGATGTCGGATTCTGTAATCACCGCGCTTCACTGACTTGTCAAGTTGTCACTGGCAGCTCAGGGTCCAGGCCAAGCCATTGATACTGACAAGAGTGTAAGTACGGGTCAAGGAAACTGTTTTATAGTGTCGCAGGACCGTCCCGAGAATTTGTGCAGCCAAAGCTAAAGTTCGAAAAAATACTAAGTCCACACGCACGTGGTACGATCGCGTGACTTCATCATATGATGTTGGTTCGTTTGTGACGTGTGACTCACCATTCTCTTCCTCTCCCCCCATCTCCTCTCTCCTTCTCCCTGCTCGATGTCCTCTTCACCGTCATTGCCCCCGCTGTCAACAAGCTCAAGGATTACGGTTCTCAGGCTTGAATCCCTGCGGGCTCTCCTGCCCCTCCGACCTTCTCGTTGACACCGACGCCACCCACCCTCGCCCATCGTCGTATTCCACCAGCAAATCGGGGCGCTGGTGATGTGGTCTTAGAACTGATGGTGGGCTGGTGTTCTGCTCACAGGCATGGGCTCTCTGGTGCGTATGGTCTGGGCGCTGCTTTTATCTGAATTATCATTGACTGCTCATGCATAGGCCCGTCGGCGCGTCAACCACTCAAAATGAAGGTGCGAGTGAGCACTTCCTGTTCATCACAGTCCTTCTCAATGAATCTCCACAACGTCAGGTCATATACTGTAATATATCTGTTATTTCCTGGTCCGCCTTACCGCTCAGCTCATCTGTTTTCCAGGGTCGGATTCATTTGGTGACAATGTACGTCTACCCCTCACTGTTGTTTCCCTATTCGATCTTCACTGACACTCACCTGTAGGTTTTCTTGTCTGCGTCCATCGTTGTTAGACAGTAGACGAGATGACAAGGAGGAGGAATTAGCCAAGCTGGGACGGAACGACGACGACCACTATCTATTTTATTTTACAAACTTCCGTGTACTTTTATATCTCAATGTCACTATGTTCCCATCTCCGAAAACGGTCGCATTCAAATTCGGTCACAGATGCCTCCTTCCTGTACTCCCAGAAAGGCAGACGATAGCTTCATGTCGATGTCAGTAATTGAGCTCAAATTGAGGTAGTGCTCAAATTGAGACCTAAATGATGCGCCGAACGGAATGACTTTTGACGTCAAAATTGTTCCCTTTTGAGATCAACGGTGGACCTCAACTGACACTCATCATTGAGATCACATAGGTCTCACTCCGGGTTGGCGGTGTAGGGGGAGACTATCCGCTTAGCGCTACGATCGCATCTGAGTTTGCGCCTATTCAGTACAGGGGTAGGATGATGACGGCCGTTTTCGCTGCCCAAGGCTGGGGAAATCTTGGTATGTACTCCGTTTCCGCATACAACTATAGCGTATTGAAATATTTTCTTCAGCTGCAGCTATTGTGGCCACTGTCATCACCATGGCCTACAAAGACCAAATATATCAGGATTTCACGGCATGCACATGTACCGCCAATGTTCTGCTCTGTCCCTCCGATGCTACGGGTATCAACCGTGTGGATTACATGTGGCGCTTACTCCTCGGTCTTGGTTGCGTCCCAGCCGCGATCGCTTTGTATTTCCGGCTCACTATACCGGAGACGACTCGTTGGAGGATGGATATCGAGCGCAACATCGTTCGAGCTACAAACGATATTCAAGGCGCACTTGCAGCCAGAAACCGCCGGGATCCGTACCAAGCTATGCAGCGCGCCGACGCACCTCGGGCTACTTGGCATGATTTCTTTCAATTCTTCGGTCAGAGGTCGAACTCGATTGTGCTGTTCTGTGTGGCATATAGCTGGTTTGCGATCGATGCGAGTGTTTTGTATTATCATCTTTATGCATGGCTGACGCTTCCCAGGTTGCCTTTTACACGCTGGGCCTTAATTCTTCCATTATCCTGGAGGCTATCAATTTTGGCGGGAGCACGGATGTCTACCAGAATTTGTATCACATTTGCACGGGCAACATCATTCTGTCCCTTGCGGGTCTGATCCCTGGGTACTGGGTCTGTTTCCTGTTCATAGACCATTGGGGCAGGCGGCCAATCCAAATCATGGGTTTCGCTGTTCTAACTTGCCTATTCATTATCATGGGTGAGTGCGGCATTTTCTGCAATTGCTTGTTGACTTATCACGTCTTACAGGTGCCTCCTTTCAGAGCCTCGTTCCATTGAAGCAGATACCTCTCGATTCTGCGCCAGACCCAAACAATTCTGTTCCCACCAAAACTCGAGTCTTCGTTTTCCTTTATTGTCTGGCAAATTTCTTCCAGAATTTTGGGCCCAATACCGTTACCTTCCTAGTGCCGGGTGAAATCTTTCCGACGCGCTACAGAGCGACGGGACACGGCATCGCAGCAGCTTCGGGTAAACTCGGCGCAATAGTTGCGCAGGTCATTTTCAGCCAGCTGACCCAATTGATGCCTGTTGACAAGTCAAACGAAGACGGGCGAGACGGAGCAAGTAGACAAAAGGCTCTTGCGCTGTCGTGAGTTTTGTTCATCATCATTTTCTTCTCTCTAAATCTGAGTTCGGTCTATAGATTCGGAATTTTATCCGTTTTTATGGCCACGGGTATTCTGTCGTCTTATTTCATACCCGAAACGAGAGGGCAATCTCTTGAGACTTTGTCGAAAGAGGAGCAGGGGAATTTCATGCATCGTTCGTATTCTGCCCTGATTGTCGTTATTTTCTGTTGTCCTAATCTATGGTTGTAGCGCCCCCAACAAGAGCTCATATGCAGAATGGAGTCTTAATTCCGATGCAGAACCTTACCGACTGAATGCTTCCAGACGGTCTGAACTTTCATATACCCTATTGAACTGCGGACCATATCCAAATTTCTGCGCCTTTGTGCGCTTTTTGGATAGGAAGAAGAGAGAATGTATCACATGTACTTACTACTTACCTGACTGTTCTGCGTATCTAGATCTCTCGTATGAAGTATTGTACAGCACTCTGTTATGGCTCGTAGTCACCATTGTATAACCAGCTGTATGACTCGGCAGATTTGCTTCTGACATCGCGTTGATCGCCTTCGACAGACAAACCGTGACAAGCCAGGAACGTACCCACATGTAGTCACGTGATCGTGTCTGTGACCGTGACCGTGACCTCACTCCTTCTTCCCTACCGCCATGATCTCGGAGCTCATCCATAGATAAAACGAGCTTTCGGTTCAACATCGCAGCCTAGTGTTACACCAGGCTACACCGCTCTTCGTCTCGCTCATTTTCTCATCAGGACCAGATTGATCACCGTTCCTTGACTGTTCGGAAGTTCCATCATATTTCTCCCGTCGAGTCTTCTCTGATGAGACCACGTCGCTCAATGGCGCGCCGGTTGCGGTTCCCTCCCTGCGCTCTCCCACATCCCTGCCAGCGAATACCCGCATTGCAAGACGGCACAGGTCACAGTGGCCACTCATTTTGTGACCAAGTACTCGTGCCCTGAACTGTCGCGGTCCGCATACAACTCGCGCCAACTCCTGTCTACCCTCTGGAGGCAATCTCATCAATGTATCATCCTTACAGCAACGAGGCGGGATACATTTACGCGAATGAGGTCTGCCGCGCTTCCTTTCTTCTTTCAAATGTATGACCTAATCCCGTTTGCTGGCAGTACCCCTACACTCCGGTTAACGCACACCACAATGACCCCTACGGCAGAATGCAGAGTTTTATCTCGGTGCGTCCCTAGAATTACCGGAGAGATATCCTCTAACCATTTTGAAGAACGAGTCTGCCGATTCCCTCCCAATTTCGCATCCATACAGTCCTCAGAATACCATGACTTGGACGGCGTCGAACAGCTGGACGAGGAGGACGACCCGAGAAAGTAGCGTCGCTCGAACACAATCCCGCTTCTCGGAGGATCCTGAGTCGCCGTATCGACGCTCGCGACGGGACTCCAATCGTCCGCTTCTTCCCGTGCGCTTGTTCCATCCTTACTCGCAACCGCTGGACGAGTGGATCGATGAAGAGTCTATCGTCGACTCCCCAATTGTTCCAAATTCGCCCGTGGTTGGTATTGGAGGGCTCCGGCCAAAACGTACTGTGTCTACCAAGGACAATCGGAGATACGGCTCCCTTGGACCGGGGTATCAGGACTGGCAGCGGGATTCAGAGCGGGAGAAGGAGAGAGACACGCTGAGACGGGCTGCTGCTTGGCGCCGCAAAATCCAGGTGCGCCTTTGAGGCGTTTTTTTTAGAAAAGGATCTAATGAGGCCTCAGAGGCGAGTGAAACGGGCACTCCGTCGACTAAAGCTGTATTTGTGCGTCCGCAACCTCTGCGACGAGTTCACACTGACTTGAATATGCAGGCAATTGTAGCATTAGACATATAACATATGTATAAAACATGGGAATTGTGACCAATTCCTCCGTTATCAGAAGAGGGGGGATGCTTCTCGGATGTCGTGCTGTTAATGTCGGCGCGAAGCGCCGCCGACGGTGTTCATCCAGGATCCCTCCAAGCTCTATTAACTTCCGGCTTTCGATTCCTGACCATGCCTGTCGAGTATCCTTGTACTAGGCTCACACGACGGAAAACAGTCATTACAGCAAACAACAAGATTCGCGCCTCAGCGAGATTTTCTCGCCTCTGGTTCTGTTTCCGCGACATTTTAACTGCTAATGACGGTCCCTGTTAGATCGCTGGTTCAATTTCCTCCAACTCTAGTTCACGACATGACTCATTTGGTGGGGGAGCCGTTCCAGTTCCGTGAGCCACAGATAGGTCGCATGTGCAGATGACACCACTTGCGCTATGTTGGAGTAGGTACGCATCTGCCAAATCAACCTTATATCGAGCCAATCGGACCCCACAAACCACACCTTGATGGCTAAATTGAGTCGAGTCATAACTGAATCTCTGATGATTAATAGCCTACCAACCCCTTTAACAGCATGCACCCGTTTCCCATCCATCCCCCTCGCTTTTGCGGAATCTTGCCTTCGTGCCTAGCAGTCCCCTCGCCGGATGGGTTCTACGAACATTGAAATCGATGTGGACTCGGTTATAGACAAATTGTTGGAAGGTGAATAGTGTACTTTTCACCTGTGCAGGCGCGTTGTATGACATTCCAAATCTCAGTTCGTGGAAATCGGCCAGGAAAGCCCGTCAAGCTCCAAGAATATGAAATTGTCTACCTCTGTAACAAAGCCCGGGAAATAATGCTCGGCCAACCCATTCTGTTGGAGCTGGAGCCACCGATCAAAGTGTGCGGTGAGAATCCAGAACGTGGAACACCTAGTCGCCGATCTTGACGTTTCTAGGCGACATCCATGGGCAATATTATGATCTTTTGCGACTTTTCGAGTACGGTGGATTCCCTCCCGATTCGAATTATCTGTTTCTGGGCGACTACGTTGACCGAGGGAAACAGTCGCTGGAAACGATCTGTTTGCTCCTTGCATACAAAATCAAATATCCCGAGAATTTCTTTCTGCTGCGGGGAAATCATGAGTCTGCCTCTGTTAACAGGATATACGGTTTCTACGATGAATGTGCGTTCAATCAATTGAATCTCTACCTTCAATGCCAAATCCGCTTTGATTAGGCAAACGACGGTTCAACATCAAGCTATGGAAAACGTTCTCGGATTGCTTCAATTGTCTTCCGGTTGCGGCTATTATTGGGGACAGAATAATGTCGATGCATGGAGGACTGAGTCCGCATTTGAACTCTTTGGATCAAATACGCCAAATCAGTCGTCCAACAGAGGTTCCTGAGGAAGGTGAGTGATTCACTCTATTTGTGGTCCGAAGTCAACAGAAGCTAGGCATAATGGCAGACCTATTGTGGAGTGATCCCGACAGCGAAATTGTCGGATGGTCAGTGAACGACCGTGGCGCGGGTGTTACCTTTGGAGCCGATATCGTTGCAAAATTTGTCGAGTCCCACGATCTGGACTTGATCTGTAGAGGTCACCAGGTGAGTCAAGTTTTTCTGGGAGTAGCTGACGTTGTTGACGTCTGATCTGAAGGTGGTTGAAGACGGTTTCGAATTTTTTGCAAAACAAAGACTGGTCACATTGTTCTCTGCGCCGAATTACTGCGGAGAGTTCGATAACGCGGGAGCGATCATGTCTGTCGATGAGGAGCTCGTCTGCTCCTTTCAGGTGTGTTCCTCCTTGCCAAATTCGACTCGGTAATATAAATTCTGAATTGCAGATACTGCGCCCGGTGGAATCAATATCAATGAAGGCAACGAGCGTTAACCCACAACGCAGTTGGTTTTCTTGGAACAGATCACGGAGTTGAAATCGTTCATTTTCAGATGGAATTATTTTGAGCACGGTGTCCTTGTTTTCAAAGAATGGCAATCCTTTGCATCCTCATTTCGCATCTTCCCATTGAACATTTGCACATCCGAATCGTACAGTATCATTACTAAGTATATGTTCACAAAATCTGTCATGTGACCCAACACAAGTTAACTCCGAGTCGTCCATTCCTCGCTCAGAAATTTCGGTCTCCGAGTAACTCTAGAATATAAATACACTGTCGGAAAATCTTGAAGGCTAGCGAGTGTTGTGAGTGCTTCGTCCACACTCTTATCCTCGTTCGAATTTCGAACAAAGGTTAGGGTTAGATCAAGCTGTGACATGCGTTACCACTCCTCTTTCCCTCCTCAAACCGCGACAGTCGCTATGTATCGCTCAACACAACCTATCCACGACCTTCCTCCGGAACTCCGACTTCTCATCGTCTCGTTCATCGATAAGAACGGCCTTTGGAACCTCACCCACGTCTCGCGATCCTTCCGAAAACTCGCCTTGCTTCCTCTGCTGGAACGGCACGGATTCACCATGTCCAGAATAACGAGGGATGAAGTTACAGTCTCTGAAGGAGAATACCATCTCTTACCCCTCATCTGGAGCATTCATCCCATCGACAAGCTCACAATCCTTCCAGCGAATCCATACGCTTCCCCTCCCAGATTTTTGCTCGATGTTCTGGATGCGCTTCCACAGGTTTCAGAGTTGACTCTATCTGGTCGCATACATCGCCTTGGATCTCTTGGAGCTGCTAGGATTATAGAAGGATTCTCACAAGGCGGCCAGGATCCGGTCGTTCTCGTAGGATTTGGGAGCATTCGACTCTCTCAATATCGCTGGCTACGTCCTATGCCCTTCGGCTGGGGAAGATGGATTCCGAGACTTGGCCTCTCTACACTCACTCCCCTCCAGTCCGTGTTCGTGCCGGCCATGATTGGCTTTCTCGTCGTGGGATGTATTATCGAGTCATTCTGCTTCATGCGCAACATCGGCTCCTGGCTATTCAAATGCTGCTTCGGCCCGCCATGGAATCAGCGAGTTCGCATCGATGCTGCGTTGGGAAATATATCCGGAGACGTCATGCATATCCAGAACATTTCGTTCCCTCACATTCCGCGTTTTACGCTTGTAACATTCCCGAAAAATTCCTGGCGTCAGCTTATCCCACATCTCCCCGGACTCTCGGCACCGCAGTACGCTGTTCTATTGCAATCTCTTGATCTTGGGAAGGATCTGCATGAACTTTCCGTAGGAAGTCATTGTTCGCTCGACCTATGGGTCTTGCGGAAGTTCATGCTCAAACATTCCTGTCTCGAGTCTCTCGACCTGCAATATCAGTCGCTCGATCGCGCTTCCTTATCGGCCGCGCGTGAGCCCCGACCACCGCCCGCAGAGATTACGCGTTTATCTGCTCCCGCGGAATATATCCCATACCTTCTACCCACCGAACCGAGCATCACGGAACTCACAATCAGTTCTGCTGCAGACAGCCTGCGCCTATCCGCCGCTCTCGCGACGATTGCGCTCTCCCGCGTAGAAAACCCTCTCTCCAGCTTAATCGTCTACTTCTTCTACATGGACGATCGCGTACAAAGCCTCCCATGGCGCGAGTGGCCCTCCGTTGACGAGGAGGAGGATTCGCGCTTGGGAGGGTTTACGACGCTCATTCTCAATGTGACAGGTGCGACATATGCCGATTCAGATCGGATGGGTATTCCGCGCTGGTTAGCGCGGTGCTCTGGGTTATTGAGCGTCGAATTCCGTACGCGGTGGATACCGTTTGGGGAGCAGCCGGCTTTGGAGGAGGCGATAGCTCAGGCTTGCATAGAAGCTGACGCGAATCCGTTGGAAGTCCGTTTTCGTCACTGAGCTATCGACGACATGTGCGTACATGTGTATATATATGTAGGCATGTAAAACTGCAGCGCCTGAACGTACTTCACAAATTTCAAATCTGCCCAGTAATATTCGCTTGCTGAATGCAAGCTTCGTTAAATAGTTGGGCACGGCGGAAGCTCACACCTATTAATCTTCGTCCGCTCCTCTCCCACCGTTTCCCGACTCTCGCATCGCATCGAGAGAGAGGCAATAGCGATTACAAACACGCACTACCGCACATCCACCAGCTCCCCCTCCTCCACCGTCCTCCTGCCCGCAACACTCTCCGTGTCCCCCGCTCCCTCTGTCTCTGTCTCTGTCTCTGTCTCCGTCTCCGTCTCCCCATCCTCACTCCCCGCATCACTCCCACTCACCAACACATCATCCGACAACGTCGCCAACGACGCCCTGTACAAATTCCCCCCATACGCATGCTCCGGCGACAACATCGTCTCAATCCCGCCTACTCCCCCATGGCTATCATCATCATCATCATCCTCTTCGTCGTCGTTCACAGCCGGATGGTGTATAATAAGCGGCTGAGGCGGGAACCACGCGTTCAAGCACGGTGTTTTCTTTAGGGTGTGGAGATCCTGGCTGATGATGTCGCGGCAGAACATGTCCATGTCGAGGTCGTTGTCGTCGTAGCCTGCATTGCGGTGATAAAAAACGATTAGATCAGAGCAGAGGGTGAGGTGGGAAGAGAGGAGGAACTTACCAAACGGCTGCTCAATCTCCTCGCCGGCGGCAATGAACCCGAGGTAAACGAATGCACCGATACACACCTATATGAGCATTCAATTTAAATTTATCGAACGAATCCGCGATGGACAACGGCAACAAGCGAACGCACAGCAGGAACAGTATGCCATTGAAAATCATCCACAAGCTGAAGTGGAAGGAGGAAGAGGTATAACCAGACGACGCTATCCCGACAAATCAGCAAAAGAGAAATCAACGAAAAGCCGAGTGAACGTACTGGCTGAAGGAAGAGCGAGCCAAAACAGAAAGACAACGAATGAGCATCGGCCAGAAACAGAGAACAATATTCCGAGCCTACCGAATGTGCACGGAATAAACACTAGAAGCTCGCGTCAACGAAAAAATTACAGGAGGAATTAGATACAAGAGAATACGCACAAAGGCAGAGGTGTCGTCAAGATATGTTCCAAAGCTACAACGCGTTTCCATCGTCAGTAAAAAACCACCAATTATCTGGATAGATCATGGAGCAGATAAACAAACATACTAGTCAAACTCATCTCAAACTGCGTAATCCCACCCAAAATCGCTCCAAGACTCGCACCGGGCACGGTCCCCCTTTCTTCGAGAACACTGACCCATTCAGACAGACAGCGGAGAATCTTTGGGTGAGTCATGTCAGTCATAATCTCTATACATCGGGGCGAAGAAGAAAGAGTCGGTTTCCAAAGGTTAAAGAAGAACCCTCCGTGAATATGAAACGCAAGAACCGAGAAACCCACCTCCTCCGGCAAGTTTTCTCCCTTTTCCGCCGCCTCCAACTCCCTAACCCCAGTCGGATGTACTGGCCCACTCCAGGTCCGTATCCTCGACGACCGGTCCCCACCCGTCCCTCCACGTCGTGCATGCTGCGCCAGGTCTTCCTACGAAGAAAATTCGTCACCATGCGTTCCCTTCATTCAACGACAAAAGATAACAAATCAGTCAATCATTTGTTTCTCACCTTATGCACCTTCCAAAACCCCTTCACCCACTTGACCACCACCCCCACCAACCCCGCGAACGGAATGACGTCTGGATCGACCTTGCTGAAGACTCCCGCGTGGTCTTCGCGCCGCGCGTCGTCAGAGGCGGGGAGGAGCGGGCGGTGGATGGAGGTGGTGGAGGCGTGTCCTGCGGGGATGGCGGTGTGCTTGGAGGTTTTCCGCTTGGTGGGGGAGAAGGGGGATAGAGGGGGTGGTTCGGAGGGGGAGACGCCTGAGGCGGTGGCGGTGGATGTAGATGTAGAGGTTGACGCGGCGGGAGGAGGCGGGGGTGGAGGAGGCGCGGTAGAGGAGGCGAGGGGTGTTTGAGGGAGGGCGGAGGCGACGGTGGGGCGGGGGTTGGCTGAGTTGGTGAACTGCGTGAGGTTTACAGTGATTTTTTATGAGGGAAGGAAGAGTACAGAGCGAAAGCCACACGCACATCATGCAGAGGCCGGATGAGGTCGTATAGATCTTGGTAGTATATCCCTACTTCGCCGCGGAGGTGGTGTTTTAGTGCGACGGCATACCTACATCAACACCGAACGAACTATAAGATTCAAAGAAAAAAAGGGCACGAGGGGTGTTTTCGACGCACGCTTCAACCAAATCCAAGGCCATCTTCTTCTCTGCCATTACCTTGGCCAGCTCCTGCGGGCTCCTGCTCGCGTTGCTGTCCGGCGGAGGGTCTCCCTCTTTAATGGGCCCCGTCGTGGTAGCGAGGGGCGTCAGACGCGGGGGGACGTGATACCAAATGAGCCGGCCCATGCTGCGCGCGTTGCGAATGACATCTGTCCAGGCGGTGCGGCCCATCCAGTAGCGGTCGTAACCGCTGATCGCGCGGTAGGAAATGACGAAGCCGATTACGACTCCTAATGGCGCGTTAGGCATGTTTGAGAAGAGGAAGAAAGAGAAGAGGGAGGTAAATGAAAAGAATAGACAAGGAGAGAAAATAATTGCGCACCCATCACAGTAAGCATTACATTTGGGATCTTGATGGTGTGGCGTGTGATGAGGTACGACCAGACGATGAACGTCGCAAACAGGGTGTGAAGCAGGACTGCGGGCCAGATTTTCCAGATCTATGTGCGGTAATTTTGTCAGCAGTTCGTCAGAAACAACGGAAAAAATTGCGCGAATAAAGGATAGTCGAATAAAAGCTAAAATAAGGAGACGTACGACACTCCCCCTTCCAAAACTCCACTTGAAAAAGGTATAGGTGGGTACTTTGGGTATGTATCCCGGATTCTCGGGGCGCATGGCGGGTAGAAGAGGGTGGTTTCCCGTGAAGGAGCGAGACATTTTGTGCGTGCTCATATTCGCTTCAGTGTAACGTGTTTTTTTGCGAGAGTCGACGCGTTGGGTGGCTGTGGAGGAGCTAGAAGGGCTTCCGACGGTTAAACTACAGTCGCGGCTGGGTGTAGGAAGGGCGGACGAGGGGGGAGCGAGTTAAGAATGACGAAGCTGGCTGAGCAACAAAAGGAAGACTGCCACATCACTGTGGCGGTGTAATTCTGATTGCCGGTTGGAGCCCGCACTCGTCGGATCGTTTCGGCGGCGAATTTCAGCCAATCGTTGTCTATTGGTTGACTACTGCACTTACGGAACAGAAAGTCAATGTCGAATTCGATATCAGCGCTCGAAGCTACGGAAAAGTCGTCCATGCCAGGATTTTTTTGGTCGGAGCACGGTGTTGGATCAAGTAGCGGACAGAATCAGAAGAAGCTGACAACAACGTCTGAATCTCTTCGAGAGGAGGTACCAGCTATTGAGGCGAGTGTGCGCATTCAACATTGTGCGAGCGTAGTCCGAAGAGATCGGACTCAGCCAAATTGCATAGTAGTAGGCAAATAGTAGGTAGACCGTGAATTAATTGTAAGTATCGTAAGTTACAGTGAAGGGGAAACTCCAAAACGCTTAGTTCCGTGCCGGAAACGGTATTCCTAAACCACACGAGCCGTAGCCGTGAACTCCACACCATCGGGAGACATGAGAGAGACGAGCTGCACTCGAGAAGCGTGCAAGTTGTGCACGTCCTCCGCAAAAATCTTGAAAGCCCAAGCAAGTTGGAAAGCAAGGGTCCAAACTGTGGCGGCACGATGCACGCAATTTCCATAAATGTAATCGTCTATCGATCCATACCGTTTGATCTGGAATTGAACACGTTAATTGAAACGAAGGGGGCAATGGAAATACGAAAGAGATCGAATAGAATTTGGATGTGGAATGAGAAAGTCAAAAGACGATATAAACGACGTACGTGGAGTTTAACGCGCATGGCACCAGGCACTGCTGTCTGAAGCACCTTATCTGCTGCTCCTTCCATCGGTGGCGACGCAAAATTGACTATGCTTTCGACGGAGACAAAAGGTGCACGCGGGTCCCCACGCCGGCCAACATGGCGGAACATAATCGCGACTTGTTCTCCCGGCTTCGGTCCCCGAAAATGAGCGCGGTTGTCATTGGGCGGGAAGGAGGGGCGGGTGGCGAGACGCTGGGACTCGATAATGCCGTCAATGAAACACTCGGAGCACTCGTCGCTACGGGTGCAAGGTTCGCGCTCGTAGGTGACGTGTCCGGTGATTTTGCGGTGGGTTCGGATTGCGTTGAAGGGGTTCCGGGTGCTTAGTGACGGCGCGTTGGCGGGGATGGCCTGTAAGGTCACTCGATACATATAGCAAAGCCAGCTAATAGAGCGAACATACCGGGCGGCTGCTATACTTCTTAGCGAGGGTGGGAACGATATGCATGCGCGGCAGATCTTCCTGAAATCGAGGTGCGTCACGGTCTGGGGGTATAGAGAAACAGGCTAAAGGGAAACATACAGAAACTTCATAACCGCTGTCGAACATATCTCTCACTGGGTACGGTGGCATCTGGAGGGGAGGAAGAACGATCTGCGAGCCGGTCAGCGAGAGTTACCACATAAATGCCACCGCTTGGTCCACCGACCTTTTGACCTTCGGGGGCGTTGAAGAACATGATGGTTGTTGAGAAGACAGGAGAGGAAACAGCGATTTAGGGAGTGTGTTATAGAATGGGCCGGCCAGGTTGATGGGGTGGATGTGGCAGAGTCGAAGGAGTACTGACCTTTATATAGGGCGGCGACTGCAAAGCGTCCACCGAATCGGGAAACAATTGGTGCCACTGACCTGTTTCCCGAAATGGAAATACATGGCCAGCCGCTTTGGCCACTGTCATGATCATCGAACAATGGTCAGAGCTCCGTACTTTGTAGACTTGAGAGCTGTGCATGCCACCGGATGAAAACAGCCTGACTGTCGACGTCCGTCGGGTACGAAGCACAATTTTCCAAAGCCGTAAAATATGGAAGATACTTCCCCGAGATGTACTAGCATTGTGTCGTGCTGTGAAGTTTCTGTACCACCAGATAGATTCGACGAGTCAGAAAAGACTATTGGCGGCCAAAGCGTTTCGCTTTGGACCCATGACGCTTTGATTTTGAAACGGATTGAAGAGAAAACAATAAGGATAATGAGACAGACGATATGAGTGAGGAACCTTGACAGCATTGAGCCACCGTCGTCCATTGCTGCCTATTCAAATCGCAAAAATGAGTATAGTCGGCGAAAAGTTAAAACAAACTCTAATAAAGTCTTACATGCCACACACTCTTCAGGGGAGACGATAGATAAGGCTAAGAGGACGCCACCACTGCCCACCAGAAATCTTCGACTTGCGATACTTATCGATGATCGAACTGGCCCTGAAGCGAAACAGATTCCGATATGGGTAGACTCGTAGACTCTGAGAAAATTATAGATTGGGTATGGGCTTGGGCCCGTCTGGATGCCTAGGTATTTTGGCGGTCGTGGTTCTGGTCAAGTGTGTTCGGCGATCAAATAGTTGTTGGGTTGTATTTTCTGAATCTGGATTTGATTGCCGTTTCATGCACCAATCGAAAATTCAAGATCCTGCATATCTAGCAAGAAGAAGCTCTTCAGTCAGGCATCTGCACCTTGAGTACTTCGGCTAATAATGCGCGAGTCTCTGCTTTTTTCCATACATACATAACGGAACTCTGGACTTCAGGAGATGCCGTAAGTTCAAGTTGGACCTTGAACATACCCGAAATCGCCGAAACGGGCCAAATTTACACCAAATTCATGTCTTGAGACTTGGCTTCATGGAAATAAAGTGATCTATGCATCTTTACCACTCCTTCTCGTTATTACTCGCCTCACGGTCGTGAGGAACGCCGCTTATCATGCCGATAAACTTCATTCATCTCGCTAACGTTTCATTTTGAGACTGGCGTTGAAGCACACATTCTTTGATCATCCGTTCCCATTCTCGAAGCCTGAAAAAAGTCACTATGCAAAAGGTGTCTCCTTCGGTGTATACTGAAGTCTGGTGGCTATTGAGCGAAAGTAAGTATCTAAAGACAGAACAAGAATACGATGTCCGATAGCAGTTCAAGGCTGAGGTAAAGTAGAATAACCATCATCTCGCTGAAACTCGTTCCAGCATATTATTAACTGCTGGAAGGAGCAGCGATGGATTCGCTCCAGGGAGACGCGGCGCGATCACTGCTCGCAGTAGGGTAGCTGCTAGATGGAACCGCGGAGGAACGGCTCCAGGGAGACGCGGCGCGACCACTGCTCGCAGCAGAATAGCTACTAGAGGCAATCACCTCGGAACCGCTTCCAATCGGTCCACTACCGATGCTGGATAGGTAGCCGGCGCTGCTTGACGGGAAGGAAAAAGAAGCGCTGCTAGATGGAATCTCAGCAGGGCCGCTGCAAGATGGTGCCGACGAAATGACTGCGCTGCTGGATGGGAAACCGGCGGGCGAGCTGCTTGGCGGGAAAGAAAAGGTAGCGCTGGAAGAGGGAGCGACTGCGCTGCTTGATTCCTGCGAGATGCTCTGCTCAAAAGAAAAGGAATCGCTGGAAGAGGGGGCGACTGCGCTGCTCGACGGGTAACCGACTGGCCAGCTGCTTGGCGGGAAGGAAAATGAAGCGCTGGAAGAGACAGGGAATGCGCTGCTCGATTCCTGCGAGATGCTTTGCTCGAAAGAGAAAGAATCGCTGGAAGAGGGGGCGACTGCGCTGCTTGATGGGTAACCGACTGGCCAGCTGCTTGGCGGGAAAGAAAATGAAGCGCTGGAAGAGGGAGCGACGGAATGGCTGCAGGAAGGGATCGCAGCTGGGATACCGCTGGCCGATACAATAGGTCCGCTGCTCGAAGGATACGCCACCGGAAGGCTGCTCGCCGAAACGAAGACGAAGCTGCTAGATGGGTTCGGACCGCTACTAGCCGAACCCACCACTGGGTAACTGCTGGGCGCGATGGAAAGGCTGCTCGTTACACCGACTATTCCTGAGGACTAGAACGAATATCAGATCGAGCATCTCAGCCGCACGAGAAAAAAATACTGACAGGAATTACCCGCGCGTTTGCAATGAATGACGAGGCTAAAGCAAGGGCTGCTGTAGCAAATTGCGGGACGGATCTCATCGTCGTCGAAATGGGGGTGAACCGGAAAGGAGTCTTCGACTGTGAAACGGGAGAATCGAATCGAAAACTGAATTTTGAGGGCATTTTCTTGACCTGCATTTATACCTTGCTCCCGAAACTATTGGCGAGGTTATCAGCGGTCATTTTTGACCGCCTCGTGAAGAGTGGATACACCCACCTTGCTGCGCAGTTCGATAGAGTGTCATAAACCGGGATTGGAATCTCTCACAACTGATATCTCTATATCCTCCATCTTCCCGGGCGGATGGCGCCGAGGCCGTGAAGTTGGACGTTAGACCAAAGTGTGTGGAGTATAGAGTGTGCTCAGAGTTCGCCTAATACACACGAAAAGCAACGGCTGGGAAGAACAAATGGTTAGCAAGGCGCAGAGAAAAGTAGAAAAAAATGTGGTTCGCACCGTCCAAGGACTCGGCAGCCTGATTGGAAAAACAGAGGTTGGGATGGGGCGTTCCGAGAGCACTCAATTGTAATAAACTGCCGGCATGAGAATCCATGAGTTAAGTCAATGGGAAAACAACGACAACGAGAATCTACCCTCATATGGACGTTGCGACGTGTGTACGTTGAAATCGACTAGGTCGATAACGATTTGATGACCGGAAACATTCCGTCTTGTCTGCCAGGCAAGGACAGGAATCATTTGGGGTTGTGCGCCGTCCCGTCGAGACTCGACCGGAACAGCCATCATCAGAAGAGTGAACCACGGGCATACCCGTCCCGTCACCAAGCTGTCGAGAAGATTTCAAGACTGTCTATGGCGGCGACGGGTTCTGGTGGATCGTCAAATGTGATTTGATGATCTAGTCGTTTTCGCCAGGAGACAGACTCACCGACTGTTGATTCTCGAAGCTTTCGACATCACACCTGCAATGAACCTGTGAACTCCTGTGAACCAGTACAAAACCGACGACACCAATCGGGCGCGATCAATCGACGCGTGCACGGTGGGCACGGTCTGGCACGGTGTTGCGTCGGCACACAGCCCCAACAATGATCATCGTGGCAGTGTCCCGAGATAAGTATTGTCGCCACTTCCCAGGAAGATTGCGGTTTTCGTATGCTGCTACTGCGCTTCAGGATTGTGAATTTGTGATGGTGGTTCGGGTGAAGGGAGTTCGGCAAACAAAGTTTTGTTGACGGCTGTGACGGCAGCCAGTGATCAAGTCTATGCCAAACAGATGCGGCAAGCGCTCTTTTCCTCTCCTCGTCAATTTTCTACGCTGAACGCCGACCGATCTCGCAAACAATCATAGTTCCTCAGTCCTATTTACCGCCCCGCTGTATACGCATGTCAAGGAAGCCAATTCACGTTCTTCATAAATCTCCTTCCCTGGTCGAGGGGCCTGCCCCAATCTCTAGATCTAGTCGAGGTAAACCTTGAAAAATTTAACACCCTCTCAACATGTCGCTAACTTCATCTTCAGCTTCCCTTCCATCCGGACAGTAATCACGCTGACATCCCTCGGAAATTGCCGCGGGCCGCAAAATCCCACCCACGTCAGCAAAAACGACACATTTCCGCCCTCAAACACGCAAAAGGCAACTCAGATTCAACCCGAACATAGGGAGGGCGAAATCGTATAAAGGGATCGTTTCGATCCTCTCCTCAATCTCAATCTACATCTCAAGCTATCTTCAACCTGAACTCAAAGTTTTCAACAATTCAACATGTCATCCCACACTCCCCCCGTCGCCCCGACCAAACTCGGGCGGTACAGACAACTCGCACCGAGGGCGGCAATTCACGTGTCGCCGCTTGCGCTCGGGACGATGGCCATGGGGAAGAGGTGGGAGAAGTTGGGGATGGGTGCGATGGAGAAGGAGGACGCGTTTAAGTTGTTGGATGCGTTTTTTGAGGCTGGGGGTGAGTTTGTTTCGTGCTTAGACGAATTAATTGATTGAATGGATAATTGAAGGGAATCACATCGATACGGCGAATGCTTAGTGAGTTTTTCTCTTTTTGGTTTTCTTTTTGGTGAAAGTCCCCATTGATAATTTTCTTTACTAGCCAAGCGGGCGAATCCGAAGAAATCATCGGCGAGTGGGCTGAGGCCAGGGGGTGTCGGGATCAGCTCGTTCTCGCTACCAAGGTAATGTCTCTGATCGCTAACTCAATCGTGAATTTGAATTCATCTTAACTATCTAGTACACCTTCCCCTGGACCCTCGCCGACGAGTCCATAAAATCGCACGAACTCTTCCTCGGCAACAACGTCAAATCCATGAAACTCAGTCTCGAGGCGAGCTTGAAGAAGCTGCGCACGGCGTATGTGGATATTTTGTATGTGCATATATGGGATCTCCATACGTCGGTGGAGGAGATAATGGATGGGTTGCATGTGTTGGTGATGAGTGGGAAGGTGTTGTATTTGGTGGGTTTCATTTCTTCCTTGTTTGATAACAAGGAGATTTGAGGGTACTGATTTGTGCGAATTTGGTAGGGAATCTCGGATTGTCCGGCGTGGTTTATTACGAAAGCCAATGAGTATGCGAGGGGGCATGGGAAGACTCCGTGAGTTCCTCTCGCATCTTTATTTCCTTCCTTCCTTCTTTCATGATTTTCCTTCAACTTCTGACTCATGGTGATGTTTACCTCAGATTCGTGGTATGCCAAATCAAGTACTCCGTCGTGATGCGTGAGATAGAGCGGGAGATTTTGCCGATGTGCAAGCACGAGGGTGCGTTCTCCTTCTTCTCCCTATATTCAAATTTAAACTGAATCCTGGTTCATATCTCGCAGGCATCGCCCTAACCCTCTTCGGCGTCTTGGCCGAAGGCCACATCCGCACCGACGCCGAAGAAGAACGCCGCCGCGCGGCGGGCGTCAACGGGCGCACCACGCATGGGCCGTGGGAGCGGAACGCTGACGAGCGGAAGATGTGTAAGGCGTTGGAGGTTGTGGCTGCGGAGGTTGGGGCGAAGCATATTACTGCGGGTGCGTTCCCGCTCCTCCTCTTCCCTCCATTTTCTTTTCGATTTTCTCTTTTTTCTTTTTCGATTTTGTTGATTTATCGATTGTTGCAGTGGCGATCGCATACACACTCCACAAAGCGCCCTACGTCTTCCCCATCATCGGGGGACGCAATCCGGAGCAGCTGCTTGCGAATATCGAGGCATTGGATATCACGTTGAGTGAGAAGCAGATGAAGTTTATTGATGGGGTGTTGCCGTTTGATAAGGGGCAGTTGTTTAGTTTCGTGGTGCGTCTCCTCTCATTTACCGTACCCTATCGTTTTCTTCCGCCGAGGCCGCATTTTTTGTATTATCCCTCCTCTGTGATTGAGAAGCTGATGCGAGTTTTTGCAGGGCGAGTATGGGGAGTATCCGCGTGCGTTGGCGTATCATTCGACGTTTGATATGGTGCCGCTTTTGAAGCATATTGTGCCCGCTGGTGAGGCGGAGGCGGAGAAGAAGTAGATTGTAGATCGGCTTGTCTTGATTCGCGGACTCTCGGTTGAATGCAAAACTTGTGTAGTATAGTATCCCAACTCGAAATATATGAATGTTCAGGATGTGGAATGCGAAGCAAAATGGACAATATTTACTGGATGTGTATTTTTATTGACGATGAGAACTCAATTATACTCCATTCCGAGCGGAACTTGAGCCAAATTGGCAAGCGGATGCGCCGAAGTCACTGCCACGGTTGAACCACTGGCATATCCAACATATACCTTCCGGAACTCGCGTGTTCGAAGCCCTTGCCATTCCTTGTCCTCAGGATGGAACTTCATCTTTTTCAAGTTGTTCAATTATTGCTTTCTGCTTATCCTACATATTCGATTCGAGTTTTTTCATGACTTGCTGTGATTGATCGTACTACCGGTTCGCGGCTTCTACCATTTGCAACCTGGATCGGCAAAGACTACATATATGACTGGGCTGTGATAGACTGTGATCATGGACGCTCAGCATGATAGGTTCGTGCGTGAGAGTCAATGAATTATAATAAAAAAAACATACAAATTCCATACCATTGTACAAATCACATTCTTTGTGAGGTCATTCACTGGAATTCAGTTCCAGTGAATTGAAAGTTACACGGGTCTCGGATAAATTCCAGACTTGATTGTCATTTTCCCATACATGAAGTGGAGCTCCCCAAACAAGCGGCCTGCAATACATCGCTGAACCCAGAACCTCAAGAGGCTTAAGATAAACACGCACGGTCGATGAAAACTGTCATAATCCTGCACCATCTGCAGCTCAAGCACCTGCTTTTTCAAAACATCAGTCTCAACCTCATACTCTCTCGCCATCTGCGCAACAATCGTGTCCGGTGTAACACCCCTCTTATCCTGCACACGGTCCGACGAAAAAAAGATGCATAGCGAATGCGCCATCACGCCGACTCGAATAACATCCCCCGTCGTCATCGCCCCCTCGCGAAGTTCTCGGAATTTGAAGTGCGGGTACGTATCGGGGCCGAAATCGAAGGTGATCGGTTCGTTGTCGGCGTTCCATAGGTAGTAGTCGACAGTGGGGTTGAGGTTGAGCTGGGTGACCTGGTGAATAAGGGGGATGCTGCGCTTGAAACCGTCGACGGGCAGACCAATGTGAGGCCGGGAAGATGGACCATGAGTGGGATGCTCGACGGCGGCAGAGACCATATCAAAATTGAGAGCCTTCCCGCATATCACTTTGTGGGGGCCGTTCCAGTCCGCCCGCTGGCACTCTCTATCAGAATAAGCAATTAGACATGGAGGGCAGTCACAGAATGATCGAAACGAACCGAGAACAGTACGAAACAACCCGCTCAATTTTGGCACATCTCGCACATCGGGAAAATCGCACAGAGGGGTTGGAAGCGGGCTTAGCACAGCCAGCATACGAGCAGAAGTCCAGCTGTTCGCGGTATATATCCATCGCACCGGCCTTTGCCTCCTTCATGCGAGCCTTCGCTGCCTTAGAGCCTACAACTTCGATCAATTCCGGCCGAGGTGACGCACGCTGCGGCTTCTGGTCCAGCTTTTGAACGTGGATAGGAGGGGTTTCCTTTCCGAAGAAGTATCGCATTGTAAAATGGACAACGTGAGCTGACAGCGCTTCGCATTAGTCGACGATGGCGGTAGGCACAAAGGTGAAACATACAGATCAACTTCGTTCGCAGAAGCAGAACAGTGGCAAGAGTGATTTTTTCTTCATCTGTCTCACTCGACAACCTCTGGATTCCGGCGAACGTATCCCAAGCAGCATTTGGGACGGATTTCGGCTCGGTCGGGATGAACGAAGCATCTTCGAGCATGACGGACTTGAGGAGGGTTAGAAAAGCCTTCCCATCGCGAGACAAAGGCATCAGGCGTATCTCGGGGCAGTACGCTCGGGCGTTATGAATATTCCGCGCTTTGGAGCAAACCGCGGCCAGGGCACCAAGAATATGCTTGCCCCGCTCATCCGCCGCGGCCAGCATCCACTTGTTTTCGAAATCGTCGTTGGCAAAGTGATCGAGGGCTTCGTATGTTAAGTTGCGCTGGATCTCGCAGGTGCTCCTGACGACAGTTTGATAATCTTCAAGACTGTCTTTGAGGCCATCCTGAGAGTCCCGCAACGCTTCCAGGGCGGAATCGAAGCAGAAGGCGGGGCCATGGGGTTGAGCAAAGTCGCCGTTAATGAAGACTTCCCAGTCGGCGTTCCATTTGAGTGGATCGTTGCGCGCCTCTTGGGGAAGGGGAAACAGAATCGTCATGGGAGTTCAGGACAGAGGCATGTCACGCTGTCACAGATCACTGGGCACGGGGTGTGGTAATTATTTTTAATTATTATTAAATTAATAGTGTTAGGCCTAGGGTAGACAACCTTGCTAAAGCGCTGCAGGCAGGGCCTCGCCTAATTGAGTAATGATTTAGTCGACTGATTAGTGATCGACTGATTACTGGTGTCAACTAAAGGGGTCCGCCACTTAGCCATCGCTACAATCGCTAAATTCCATTAAACTCCCGTTTTACACCACGTACAGTATTAATACAATAACACTACAACTATTCAGCACCGCCAGCTCTCAGAGGACGAATTTGGCGGCTCAATGCCGCCACCGTTGCCTGAAGATCAAAGAAAGGTGCTTCAGACCAGGAAGCCAACGACATCTGCGCGCGAAAAGCTTGTGAAGACATAGAATGTTGATTCCAAGCGATTTGATTACGGCCTTCAGAGAAAGATCTTTCTGAATCGACGGATGTTGCTGTCAAGGGTCAGATTTAATTTGAACGGATAAACAAGAATAACTTACCGGGACAAGAACAAAATGAGAGTGCGTAGCGAGCTAAATCCGGTGTTGAGACGATAGAGGGATTCGAGGACTTGAGCCGTGCAGTCCAGTACTCGATGACGCTGGTTGTCGGCTCACAAAGCGGGGCGTCTAAGTACGTGTGAATGTTGTCCGACTCGGTGATTGCGGGGTTCAAAGAAGTTGTTGGTCGACGAAAACGGTCTGCAGGACGAGATTTGGAGACGGTTGATGAGGCAGAGACACCAGAAGAAGACGGAGAGGCAGTAGTTGGTGATGTCTTGTATGATTCGGTGAAGCGACGGACTACCAGCGAACGGAGATCAGAAACTTGATCATCATTCCACCCGCAGCGCTGGCGGAACCACTGAAGTTTCCTATGAGGGCACATGACTGAAGGATTTGAGTAAATGCAACACAGCAAGGGTAATGAAAGAAATGAAATATACCTATTGCAATCCGATATGCCTCGCACTCATCCAGAAGCGCATAATATTTTCGGAGAACAAGGAGGCCGGCATAGGCAGCGACGCGAGTAACATTGCTTTGGTCCGAGGCCGTGCTGATAGCATTCAGAGCAAAGTCAAGATCTTCCATCTCCGGGATGACATCGATGATGAGCGGCCGATTTTGGCTTTGGAAGAGTTTTGTCGGGACTTCGAGGATCTGTAAAAGGAGAGTGAGCGAGTGCAGAGGTCAGAGAAGCCAGCTACCTCAAGAATAGTTTCCAATTCCATCGCTAGCGTCTTCTGACGTGCGTTGAAGGCGTAGGCACCAAGCTTTAAATTTTTGTCAGCGATCAACGCATCAACTGCCGGCTCGAGAATGTGCCGTGTGCGGAGGCATTGGTACTCGGAACCCCAGCGTGTCGCATTTCGCCTGGCGAGCTCGGTTGTATTCGAGTCGGTCGAGAGACCGGTTGCCGGATTGTTGATGATGGCAGCGAATTCGGTGTGAATCGGACGGCTATCATGAACCTTTTTTGCGAGACCTGCTACCTGAGCAATCAAATCCGATTCAGGTCAGAGAAGATATACATGTATGCATTGAAGACTGTACACCATACCTTTGGAAAAACCTTGAGCGCATCTTTTTCTTCGCCTGCGGAGATCACGACACCAGCGGTGCGCATGTGCTGTATGGCAACGCCGCGTAAGGTGTTGGTCACGTTGACGTCGTGGATGTCTTGTCCCGTCGGGGAGGCGTCGTCTGCGGGTTCGTGAATTTCGGCGGCCATCGCAAGGTCTTCGGCGTCCGCCGAAGGGTCGTCCTCCCACAGGATAACTTCCTCAACATCATCGTTCTCAGTGGGGGCTGACGGAGCTGTCGTACGCTTCGCAGAACCTTTCTTGGATTTCACAACTTTCTTCCTCTTGGCTTGCTTGAAAAAGAAAGAGATAACCGCCTGAAATCATTTCAGATTTAGGACACCATTCGCAGGCACAAGAGATTAAAGCAAACCTTAGCAACTAGTTGAATGATGTGCGTGAAGCAGCGGCCTCGAGCTAATATGCCGCGGAAGGTCGGGATGTACTTAGGTAGACAAACGGCTGTGGTATTGCAGTTTCCAGCGTTGTCCATCATGAGGAAATGAAGCTAATCTTTACGTCAGATACGCGAGATTAAAGACGACAGATGCTCACAAATTCAGCCAAACCATAGCGATTGAGGGTGTCGGCGAACTGCGACGCCAAATAATCACCGGTGTGGCGATCAGTCAATCTGTGAAAAGTTATCAGATGGGTCGGAACGAAGAGAACAGTGCATACTCACCGGATAAATTCCAAGACGATCTCAAAAATTCTACCCATATCCTCCCAAATGATGCCTGCCCCCAAATAGTTCTCCGCAATTGGAGCCGTCCAGCCATCCACCACCCCATGCACATCCCGTCCCCGTTTCTGTAGAACGGCATAAGGGCTCATGCAGAGTTAGTAGCGAGGAAAAAGGACTCACCAGGAAGTATGCTTTCACATCCTGGGCCACCAGCACGTATAAACGTTGCACATCTTTCGCGACAGTGTCCGCCGAAGGCACTACGGTGCCCGGCCGCAACATAGCGACCTCCATCCGATACCATTTGTCCTCAACCTGGTTGAAAGAGCGCTTGGAGGAGGCGCAGCGCAAAGCTATCAGGGTACGATGCATGGCCTCGGAGTAGGGGATTGTGCCGGCAGAAGCGATCGGGAGAGGGATTAGAGCAGCGCGAGCGGGATCTCGACCCACACAAGTCTTGACGGAACTCGCAAGGTTGCTGGTATTGAAGCTGCCTCTAGCATCACGGCGTCGTTCGCTCGAGTTGTGTCGTGGATCACTGAATTTGCAGGTGAGGACAATTTTGATAGAGCGCGGAGTGGTGGACAAGTCTCGGACGAGGGAAGGTGTGAAATGGTCGTAGACATCGGCTTGCCATTTGAGACGTAGAGCATCTATGTTATATGTCTTGTGAGGATGCCAATTTTTGACGGATAAATAGCTGACGCACCAAGGATATCACTATCCGGTAGATCCCACACCTCTTCATCAGTCTTGTTGTTGATATTATCAGAGTCTATCTTCCTGCGCTTGCTTGGAGGTTCTGTGCTTGCCGGAGATGGTTCCGGGGGTCTATTCTGGTCGTTTCTGGATAGTATCGGGCTGGCTGGCGGAGAAGGGGGTGCCCGTCCGGCGAGAGTTTCGTTCAAAAGAGGCTGGAATGGTGTAGACATGATAGTAGAAGACAAGAAAGGTAGCAGGGACGCGATTCAACGCGAACGACGCGTCCCTAGGCGCAGCGCTAGGCTGCCCAGCTTGGGACGGTGTGGCGGCTAGCGATGAGCGAAGGCAGTCGTGGGAACAGTCAGTCGGCTAACTAAAGCCGCCGGCATTACTATTAGTGATTACTAAACTAGTTGACTATATACCAGTCGAGCGAGGCCCTGGCTGCAGGTCAACAGGACGGGAAGATACTGAAACGGGGAGGTTTTACATTGAATGGCTGAGAGGGATCGCGAAATAAGCTGCACAATGAATGAAAAGTAGAACAGTAATCGACTCCATCTTGTCCGGATTGGGACAGAACAGCTGCAGCGTAGAACTTACAACATACCGCAGGTACAAGGACCTATATGTTGTAGCGTCTGTTTACAAGAGACTAATTATTATCATACCTTAAAAATCTAACTTACAGGGAATCCGAGTCCAGGAGGGTGGGCATATGCATTTTGTCAATCGTAGGTAAAAGGGATTTTTCTTTGCAGGAGCAGGTAACCATGGCACGCTATGCAAGTACTTACTAGCAGTGGAGCATACTCGGGTGACGGTGTGGGTGAGATTAATGCAGCTTCAAGTCTGGGGAGTCGGATCGCATCTTGACTGCGGACTCGGCTTCCATCGCGCACCGATGCTGGAGAAATGGGGTTGGCACTGGCAGGAGGATTGTTTGGCGGTGTCTTCAACTTGACCTTTTTATCTGGAGAGGATCTGAGAGGTGGTTTGGGAATGAAGAAGCTCTCAATCATGAGAAGATCACCCCCTTCACTGAGGTCCTTAAAAAACCATTCAAACCAAAACTTGAACCTTGAACATTGTCCGTGTTTGGAACGCACGTGTCCGGAGTTCGTTGTCAAATGAATGATGTAATAGATTTGTTTTGCGCGGCTCATCGTCCGCGCCGTCACCGTCGGCTCTTCCTTCCACACCACCATGACGACGACGACGGACGACAACCCACCAGAGTCTGTATCGTTGGCTGCGGCGGCGGCGCCAGCAACGACATCCCCCACCCCGAGCTCCACATCCTTGCCGGTGGTGACGACGACGGCAACCCCCACTCCCCCATCGCCCCCGCCAAACCCAACCGCCACCGCCCTCCTCTCCGCCAACGCCGGCTTCGCGCACCTCTTCTCCAACCATATCGACCTTGCGCGCGCCGCCTTCGCCGCGGACCCCGCCTCGCCGTTCCACCTCCTCGGGCTCGGCGTGTGTGCGTTCCTGGAGGCGGCGCTGGGGATGGAGAGCGGGCTGATGGGGGAGGCGTCGAGGCTGCTTGCGGCGAGCGAGGCGGGGGCGAAGAGGGCTGGGGGGGAAGCGAGGAAAACGGTTGTGGGGGGGAGTAGTGCGAGTAATAATAATAATGGGAGGGGCGACGGGGGAGGACGATTCGCACCGGGGTTGGAATACGAGATTCTGCAGGCGGACGCGGTGGTGCTGCTTGGGTTGACGCATGCGCTTTCGTGAGTTCCTCTCCTATTCCCCACCTTCTATTTTTTTTCTTTCATTTTTCATTATTTATCCCGATGTTTTCTAGGGAATCCTACATGGGCTACTTCCAATGCATGTACGCCCTCAACGCCGCGCACTCAAAGTTCACGAAACTCTACAAAACCGTGTTCCCCGCGGGGCTGGACGCGTACCGTACGCCCGCCCCCTCACGCAAACCCTCCTCCTCCAATCTCGTTGGCGTCGGCGCTTCTTCCAACCTCGTCGTCGGTGGTGGGGCGAATGGGAATGAGAACGAGATTGGCGGGGAGATGCTAAACATACCCTCCGCGAACGCATCCACTGCCAGCGTATCATCCACCGAGCCGCCCACACCCACTTCTCCTTCTGTCCAACAACAACAACCCGCACCGACCCCGAAACCCGCCCCACCCCCCGCGCCCACGAAATCCCTCTTCGGCCGCTGGTCCGCCTCCACCGCGTCCCTCCTTTCCAGCAAATCTTCCCTTTCAGCGGCGGCATCGAAGAATAATAGCACTGCAAGCTTGGTGAAGTCCGCAGAAGACCTCGAGCGGGAAAAAGAGAAAGAACGGACGGAGAGGGAACGGGGGCCGGAGGGACCTGTGGAGGAGATGATTGTTGCGGGGGTTGCGTTTGGGTTTGGGTTGTTCAACTTGGTGTTCTCGTTACTCCCGAAACGCGTGCAGTGAGTTTCTTGCTTCCTTGCTTCATCTTCTTTCCTTCTTTTCGCTGTTTCTTCTCTTCTTTGCCCTCAATTCTTCTTCGTTTCGATGCTGAATATGGATGCGAAATGCTAATTGTATGCGTACGCTCGTAGATCCCTCGTGGGCCTCCTGGGATTCAAACACGATCGGGCGTTGGCGTTGAGGGCGTTGGCTGTGAGTGTTCTTTTTCTCCCTCCCTTTCCCCCTTATCTATCCCTTTCGCCCGTCGCTTTCGCTTTCTCTTTCCCCCGTCGCTTTCGCTTGCCATCTCCCTTCCTCCCGCCATCTGCCTATCCCTCCCTCGTTCTCTTTTTCTTTCGACATCTCCCTTGAACGAATGAAAACGAACTGACGTTCGTTTCCCGCAGGTCAGCGCAGGCCTCAACATCCTCGACGACGATTCCGACGAGGGCACGCTGCGCGAGGGGAGCGCGGGGAGAGATGTACATGGGGTGTTTGCTGGGTGCGTCTCGTTTTCCCGCCCATCTCTACTCTATCTTGCTTTCCACGATATCAAACGAAACTAACCCCGTCCCAGCCTCGTCCTAATGACCTTCCACGGCGTTGTCCTCCTCCTCTCGGGCTACCAAGCCGACGAGGCGCGGATCATTAGGCGGTATAAGGCTATTGTGGATGGGATCGAATCCCGCTACCCGACGGGGTCGTTGTGGATTTTGAATCGGGTGCGTTGGCGTCTCTTCCCTCATTCAAAAATCTTTCTTCCCGAAAATGTGGGCTGATTCTAAGGGGTTCGTAGGCAAAGATCCTACGCATGTCGCACGACGCGGAGGGCGCGATTGCGGTGTTGAAGAAGGGGTTGGAGGCGCCACAGACGTTTGTGCAGGCTGATACGTTGGTGAGCATACTTCTCTCTTGGTTTTCGTGCTTTTGGCTTTCGTCTTGCTTCGATTATCCCTTTTTGTATGGGATTAGATCGCTGATTTTTTTTCTTGCTAGCTTATGTTCGAGCTGGCGTGGACGTTACTCGCGCAGAGACGGCATCAGGAGGCGGCGGAGGCGTTTGTGAGGTTGACGGAGATGAATTCTTGGTGTGTTTGTTCTTCTTTGCTTTTTTTCCTCATTCCCTCGTTCCCTCGTACATACACCCTCACTCCCACACTCAGCCTCTCCTCGCCCCTCACACACTCACTCTCCCTTTACTCGAATCAAACCATCCCATCCCATCTAATATACACTCACAACCAGGTCCCACGCAACATACTACTTTATCGCCGCTGGGTGCTACATCTCGCTCGGGAACATCGCCAAGGCGCAGGAGCTGCTGGATGCGCTGCCGGAGCTGTTGTCGAAGAAGAAGGTCGGTGGGAAGGATTTGCCGACGGAGGTGTTGATTAGGAAGAAGTGTGAGTCCTGCCTTTGTCTTCGCTTTTTCTTGCTCTTCGTTGGCTTTGAGAGGCGCTTTTCTTCGCTCCCCTCGTTTTCGTTTTCATAAACTCATTCGATTTTGGAATAC
Organism: Favolaschia claudopus; assembly: GCA_037176885.1. Classification (NCBI taxonomy): domain Eukaryota; kingdom Fungi; phylum Basidiomycota; class Agaricomycetes; order Agaricales; family Mycenaceae; genus Favolaschia; species Favolaschia claudopus. The sequence continues at coordinate 636,693 of JAWWNJ010000041.1, read as the reverse complement.
GAATGATCGACTGATGCATACCTAGTGGAGTTCTACAAGGAGAAGCAAAAACGGAGGGGCGGGGACCCGGCGAAGTTCGCGGAGTGTATTAGTATCAGTCCTGCGGATGGTGTGTTCGCTTTTCTCCTTCCTGATGACCATACTCAGGCTGATATCTCGTGTAGAGCTGGCTATTTGTACGTCTGCACAAGCGTTGGGACGCAGTTTTGAGCTGACGTTGGGTTCACAGTTTGGAATACGCACCAGCGCATCGACGACGCGGTCGCTACGGCGCATATCGCTGAGTTGGCGGCGTTGACGCCGGCGGTGGCGATTGCGGTTCCGAGCCCGTTGTTGCCTGCTATTGACGAGAAGCATCAGGTCCAGGTGCGTGTCTCTCTCTTCTTCTTTCATTGCAAGATGAATTTCTTCAATAGCCCGAGAAAACCCCCGCCGACCTCGACACCCCGGACGAACGCGCCCTGCGCGCGCTCCTCCTCGGCATCATGCACCGCACGCTGCGGCTGTACGCGCCCGCGCGCGCGCTGCTCGAGGCTGCGAGGGGGGCGCAAGGCGTGAAGGTTAGTACGTGGATTGCGGGGGTTGCGTTGTTTGAGATGGCGGTGAATGATTTGAAGGAGGCGGATGCCGGGGAGAAACAGAGTAATGGTGTGATTGAGAATCAAGATGGGGAGGGTAAGGAGAAGACCCCGCTGGACAAAGCGGGGTGGGCCGCTGTGCTCGCGGGTGTGGATAAGAAGCTGGACGAGGCGCAGGGGTTTGCGGGGAAGAGCGATATTGATTTGTCGTCGCGGTTGGATAGTCGGATCGCGTTGTTGAGGGATGAGATTGCGGCGAAGAGGGGGATGGTGGGGATTTAAAGGGGACAGAGGGTGGACGGCGGGAGTGGGAGGGATAGACGATTGATTAGAACATGCGAGAAGAGGCATGGTACGGACTGCATACTTAAATACGGCTTATACTCTAGATGATATTTATGCTTCACAGGAGCGTTTGTTTCTGTCGAGAATGAATACTGCTGTCTCGCCCTCGTGCCTTCGATTGAGTCTCGGTCTACAAAGAGTATGTCTTGAGATACCTCGATTTGTCCTAATGAGTCTGAGAACAGGCGTGCTCGGAGAAAAGCTGCAAGTCGAAGCGGACGCCGCTGAAAGGAGATAACAGTTCGAAGACCATGAACGAAGAACACGTGCCACTGCGGAGCTCTCTTGCTTTCTGCCACCACCGCCTAGACAAGCATTGTCCAAAGTCGGATACTTCGAAGTAATCGAACCATCATGCAGGAGGCAATTGCCTCCGAGGTATGTCTACTTCATGTCCGCGATTTTCCCGTCCTTCCGTTGATTGACTCATTCGCTACTCAAGGCTGCTCTATCCACGCCAGAACTCTGCGATCTCATCGTCAACTTCCTCAAACAATCAAAATGGGACCTAAGAGCTTGCGCACTCGTCAGCTCGTCCTTCACATCCGCAGTCCAGCGGTATCTCTTCGCCGACATCATCTTCAATCGCGGCACCCTTGAAATCGACGACGTGTCTTTCATGGATCGGTACAACGAGGGCAAAGTCTGTATCCGGTTCTGCGAGGTTCTCAAGGGTTCGCCGCATCTCCTCCCGCTGATTCGCCGCATACGAGTCAGTCTTGAGTCGGACACTTTGGAGCCCCTATCAGCCTTCGAGTTTCCGAATCTGCACGACGTGGTTTTTCATCGCCGCATAGCGGGTGCGGCGAGTGAGAAAACGATCTCATTCGCTGCGGAGATCATTGGGTCTCCTTCGATCCAACGGGTCGGCCTGCTGTCCACTTGGTTCGAAGACGCAGAGGCTGTTGCTCGGCTTTTCGCAAAGTGCCCACCGGGATTGGCGTCCCTCTATGTTCCCTACATATCTCTCACTGACGAGGCCTTGGTGTCGGTGGGGAAGAAATTTCTCTCGCCTCCCACCGACTCAACTCCGCGTTGCGTTCAAATTAAATCATTGCGCTTGGGAGGCGGCCGCGAATCGGATACGGCCCTTATCCTCCAGCAGCCATACATCCCCTTCGATTTCTCAGCACTCGAGGAATTGGAGTGCCGCTGGGAATTGTCTCCCGGATTCCGCCGCATACTGGAGACCGCCAAAAGGACACTCTGTCGCTTGGATGTTGACGCCGGTACGTCCCCTCCATATCGAATGCTGTTGTTTTGATTGTTCACTAGGCTACGCTATGGGCGGGTATAATCACAGGGAGCCCCAACCCCATTTACTCGCTAGACTGACTGCCTTGACCGATCTTACGCTTTACACCTCGACGAACGCTTTTCAGGACATGGAGGTCCTGCTCTCTAATCTCCCACCACAGAACAGTCTTCGTTCCCTCAGGCTTCTCTTCACCGGTGTTCGTCGATTGAAGAAAGAGAAACTACGGCCAGTTGGGCTCGCTTGTTCAAGGGTACATGAATCGTGCAAGGTCATCGTGGAGGTTCGACGACAGGCAATGGGCGAAAAAAAGATTGCGATAGAGACTGCTGTTCGCGCTGCCTTTGCCGATTTTCATAGCAGTGATCGACTCGTCGTGATCGCTCGGTAGATTAGTCCTAAGGCTAGGTGAGCTTGTCAGCAACTTACCTTTGATCAGGTTTTCGAGCTGATTCGAATGCAGTCAACGCTGATTTGATTTCATGATGAATGAACTCGTACGAAGCTCTAATTTCTCTGCAAAACAATACTTTCAAGATCTTGCATGGACATCGACCTTCGTGTATCTGCAGCACCCCCGTGAGCTTTGTAAACTCGTACTCTATCTTTGGCTCCACTACTTATTCCACTATCCCATTCGATTAAGAACTTTGCGGTCATCTCACCCATGAGAGTTCAGTATTCCGTCAACCCGTCAAGATTTTGGGAGCGAATACCGCAGATTTCAGGTCAAGTTTGTGATGCAGTGTACCAGTACGCAACTTCGAAGCCACTCATGCCGTCTCAGCATTTCGAGTGGGCTAAGAGTTTTCCTTCTATTCACCTAATTTTCGGTTGAACACGAGCTGAAACCTGAAAGTCTTTTCCCCAGATTTTTCGCAAAGCGGCAAAACGGCGAGAAACTTGGAAAAGGTCCGCATTTCTCACAAATAATCATTCGGCTTTGCCGGGATTTTCCAGCAGAAAACTTGGTGAAAATGTGAGGAAATTCCTCAGCACTGAAATGTGAAAACTTCCTGTTTTGACCAAGTTTTGACTGTTGTTCTCAGGGCATAAAAGTCACGTAAATCACGGGCGTCTCAAGTTGACATTCGGAGTTCTCGGCCATGTTGAAAGTTGAAGAATAACCCGCATATACAATTTCTAAGGAACAGAAAACTAGGAAAAAAGAAAAGAGAACTGGCTGGAAAGTACTGCTATACTTCTCGAATCATTCCCCCTCAAAATCAGCCTCTCCTTACTGGTATCGCTTCATAATCGAGCGGTGCCGGTTTTCAACATCAACTCGGCCATTGCCGAAGAAACACACGTGGATGCACGTGAGCGATCATATTTTGTTTTCACTCTCCCACCTTCCTTTGTTCTCTTGCGTCTCGGGACCGATTATTCCTCAACTAATCATGTCGACTCTGAAGCGCCGAGCTGCCCATGATTTTGGCTCCGCTGAAGCGACCAGCGCCCCTACCGCTGACACCGCCTCAAGCGGCTTTGGGTCCGCCACGAGACACGTCGCTGCGCCACCCCCCTCGCATCTCTATCTAATTCTCGCCTGGGACGAGTACGATGCGGGGCTTTGTACACCACAGGAAGGCGTTCTTCCGCTCGGCCTTGCTCGCACCCTCGCTGGGGCCACGGAACTGATGAAGACGCTGCATGATGCGTATGAAGCCAAACGCGTGTTGAAGGACGGAGAAACTGCTGAAGTGTTCGGTGGGTTAGATACCAACAACGCAAAAGGAAAGATTGTCGGCGAAGGCTTTGTCGGGGACCTCGATGTGCGCATCGAAAAGTGGAAGATTACGGATGGGAAGAACGTGAGTCAAATTCTGAACTGCAGTTTCAATGCTCTCTTCGTCCTCATCTTCATGACCTTCAGCTTTCCCCCGGGACTCAGCTTACTCAGGCTGACGATGCAGCATTCGCCTCAGACGCGTCTGTTTATTACGCCTACACCGTCGTTCATTCATGGTCGGACTACAGCGGCGACTTCGGCGGGCACACCTTTGGCAACGTTATCCTTAGACCTTCGGCAGTACCCGCTCTCACCTGCTCTAAACTTCCTTGCAAAGGTTTCGCGAGGATGAAGTTTCCCTCGGCGGATGCAGGGGACGGCGTTTTGGTGGCGCAGGAACAGGACGCCAAACGTAAGGGGAAGCGGTATTTGGGAAGCGCGAGACGTTGGATCATTAGGGACTGGGAGGGAAACGACTCGGTGGGAAATCCAACGAGAGGTCCAGCTCGCAAGAAGGCGAAAACTGCGTAAACGAACGCCATCGAACCAGACATAAGGCTCGGACTAGGATACCCGTCGTATCTAGAATCCTCTAGAAGCTTGTTAATTGTACATTCCCTTCGCTGTATAATCCTTCTAAATTCGAATGCTGCCAATAATTCCACTGCACATGTCTAGTCCCAATCCCAGGAAATCTCTTCAAGCGTCTTCTATTCAAACATTGTATCCGACTCTCCTCAACATGCGCGTAACTAGGTTAAATCTCCCACAAATATGAACTCAGAATACGCGGAATCCATGCCTAGACTTGCATCTTAAGTCATGAGTAGCCTTAACTCACACCCACCAATTCTATCTTCACCTTCACTTAGATCCCCGTTGATGGGTCAAACTTCGCAAAGAATTTAGATGGTGATTATCCAGACAAGACACTGAACGAAAACAGCTATGGTAAAGTTGGAGAAATCAGGGCCAGCCATCATACAACGAGCATCGCAATCGCAAAGGAATTTCAGCGTCCGTCCCTACCCGACTCCTCGTCCGTACGCTCTTCCATGTAATGGGCACCAATGTGCGGAGCAAAGGTATTAAATGCCTGTCTCTGTGCCGCCTGCATCATCGTAAGGTGACCCAAACCCTTGTACGCGGCAGTCTTGGTCGCCTGCTTGACAAGTATCTGCATCTCGCTGTCGACAAACTCGTTCGACTCCTCATTGACACGCGTCACCGCCTCTTCAACCGCGCGCATCATCTCCTCCTTGATCTGATTCATAACCTGCTCCACGGCGCGACGCGCAACGTTGCCAATGACCTTCTGGAATGCCGGATTCCTAAGGAACATGCGCATGTCGGGTTGGGTGATGAGGGTGAAGTTCATCCATTTCCCCGAGGACATCAAGTCGGCGAACTCGGGGTCGGGAACGACGGCCTCGAAGCAACGGCGAGCGGCCATGTAGGCGATGTAATCGTCCAAGTTCAACCTGGACGGAACTGGCGCGTCATCCCTGCCACCGCGACCGCACATGGCCACCAGAAACCCTTGCTCCAGACGGATGTTGGTGCAGGACGCGCTGAAGTTGACATCCGGTTCTGGGTCCCCAGTAATCCAGGCGAGCTCTCCCCCGATATTGCCGATGAAATCGTCGAGATTGATGGTGTTCGAGTTGAACGCGCCCTCAACCAAAGGGTCGATAGTGAGAAGGGACAGAGATAAGCTCAGCTTGCAATCCGCAAGTGTGAATCGGGAGCGCTGAACACGACGTTCCCTGGCACGTAGCATGTCAGCATTGATCGTTTGCTTCAACGAAGAAATGAACATACTCAAATGACTCAGAAGTCTTGGTGGTGCTCTCTTCATTCCGACGCTCAGCACGACTGTAAGACCTGGCCTGCGCCGTCTGGGAACTCTGGTAAGATTCCGAGTACGACCTGCCATGGCAATAATTGAATTAGATGTACGAGACAGAACCAAAAGCGACTCGGACTTACCCCTGTTCCTCGCCACTATGGAGGAGGAAATTCACGATGAACAAAAAAACCAAATCGGATGACGGGGAAATCTTACCCGAATCCTCCGTTCCTGGTATCAAGTTAAAAGACTGCTCCAGCAGCATGCATAAAATCTCGAACCTCATATTCTGGAAACCATTCCCGAGACGAGGCGGCGGCATGGCGCGAGGCTGAGCAATGCTGTTGTTCTGCAATGGAGAGCGAGTACGAGAGCCAGACATGACAATGCGAGGGAGTGAGAGAAGGGGGGAAGAAGGCTGTAGCTGAGGGCTGGTGCGTAAGGTAGGATGCGGACAACCTGAAGAAAAAAAGCGGATTGAAGCTGGTATTTAAGCTTTCAAACCTAGCGTCTGATGCATCACCCATGCGGAATTTGCGTGTATCTTGAGGACCCAGAATTGGGGCCAAAACGCCACAAATCTTCTCATGGTCTGAAAAATCTCAGGCATCACGGAGCGAAGCCCACAGGGCCAAGGGTTTTGGGACATTAAACCCGCGCCGGGAAGTTTGGTCACATGTGACACCACGTTCCCACGCGCTCGCACTCTTTTGGCCTCTTTCTTCAGCTGATGCGACCTTTTTCTGCACTTTCTGGGTACAGGAACCTTGCCTCAAAATAATTAGATTTGTTTCCTCCAGATTTTTCACCGTTTCAGGTGAACTCCCAGCGAAATTGGCAACCTCGTCAAATTTTGCGGCGCACCACTGCGTGGAGCTGCCGCTTGACGAGGATGGTGGCAATCTAGCTGTTAGTTCACCTGAAACGGCTCAAAATCTTCCGAGTCGTATTGTGCGGGGTTTCAACGTCAGATAACTTTTTGTGCTAAATACATATGGTAGTAGTTGGGTTGCGGGCGCCGGCCCGGACGGCTGGGGTTTTCCACCCCAGACCCCGACCGCTGCGCGGGGCTTCCCGCTCGCCGCGGAGGCCCACTGCGTGGTGCCAGCGCTTGCCGCGAGGCCTTCCCGGCCCTTCTCTGATCAAGAGGTGAGCGATCATGGCCGATCAGACACAGGGCTCTTTGACAACCCCCCCAAATTAGGCAATCCGATAAAGCCGACCAGCTTTTCCTGGTTCGACCGTTCGACTTCTTACTGTACCTCACAGCTTAGACCGATAACGCTGAAATTTTGTCTACCCCCCCATTTTTATACTGAAAGAATTGCCCTGTGGTCTCTGATTATCTTACTCACCCATGTTTGAGACGCATTTGCATATTTGATTGACTCTGATGACATTCGGCAATGATTCGGCAGCCGTCGGCGAAAAGTGGACGACCCGGGTGAAATCGGAACCTGATCCCTTATCTTTTTTTTATCTCTTGATCTTCCCCAACCTGTTTATTTTGGGGCGGATCAATGACGTACCCCCCCTCCCCCCCCGGTCGCTCAACTTTTGGAGCCCTGTGTCATGGACTTTATGATCGCTCACCTCTTGTCTCTGATCCAGGAAAGACGATCCATCAAAGGGTTGGGGCGTGGGAACCGCCGGGGACTGGTGACAGCGTCACATTTGTGACAAAGTTCCCGGCGCGAGTTTAAAATCCAGGGTTTTGTTGGACACATGTTGAGTTCGAAACAAATCCGTTCGCAGAAATGACATACGTCGAAAGTAGTGAGTCCGGAGCATGTTATCGATGGAGCTAAAAACCTTCGGTAGGCAAGTTTACTAGCAAATGCAGTGAAGCAAGATCTGCAATTGGTGTCTATAGAGTAGTTTTAGAGCAAAAGAAAATACCTGATGAGGACCCCACATTGCGGGTGAGGACATTTTCCCAGAGAGAGTCGCCAATAGACGGAACTATGGCCACAACACTGGAAACTCCCAAATTAGCGCTCATTATGAACAACTATAGCCGCCCATTTGGAAAAATTTCCCATTCACCTGGCATGAGCATAAACGTCTCGAACAGATGTTCGGGGGAGATCGGAAGCCGGAAGAGCGGCTGGCATCCATGAGGTGCGGGGACAGCCAGCATGAACGCAACAAAGTTTATTTGACCCGGCAGGCGGCGGCGAACCATCACTTACGGAGATTACCGATATGCTGTCGAAGAAAAGCAATGATACAAGGGTCAGAATCAAAACAATACCTTTAACAGTGCTGGAGAAATAATCTGTTTGGCGAAAGATTATGGGCCGGGATCAATCTGGCCCATGAAGTTCAACCACAGGAAGAAAAAAAAAACTAGGCCAACAGATCAGATCCGATTCCGGAGAATGCCGAGCTACAATAAACTCCGCGAATGTTGACAGAGTTCATGTTCAAGAAGTGTGTCAGAAGACAGGCTTTCAGGCAACGTGTATATCTGAAATGTCAGGTATGGCATCGCCGGTCAAAGCTGCGTTTTTTTCACCACGCGTCCTACATGCTTGTCGTGAGTAATCTTCTCCTTCAGGATGTCTAAATAAGAATAAAAACCAACATCACCTAAAGGTAGACGGTGTCTATAGCAGAGCAGGATGATCCGGAGAGCGCTTATCAGAGTACACGCCGCAACGTCGATGTATGCCTGCGAAGAACGAAAGCTTGTTTGTAGTACCATACGCTGGGCAGCAAATCGAGTCAAGAAGAAAGCACAATACGGTGAATGGAATCACCCACCAAGATTTAAGCATGAGTACAGTAGTACTTCCACCGAAAACTGTACCGGTTCCGGCCCGGGGATACGTGTAGTCCTCTGGTTTCAGGTCGATCGGCGCCATAAACATTGGGTGGGGATCGGAGACTTGTCATCACCGGTGGAGAATGACCTTCATTGCGGCACACCCCGTAGGAAACAAGACAACCAGGCAGTGGAAAGGGCAGTGAACCGACCGGAGTATTGCATTGAGTTGGGTAACGCGACAAACGCGTTGAGTGTGACACAGTGAAGGGGCAAACACAATCAAGGACTTTTCCCAGAGCGCAGTCATTGAGCGAAAAGCAAGGAGTTCGCAGAGATTGCCAGACAAGTCAGCCTCGCGGTTTTCTCGTGAGCCGTCTGCGTGCAGAAGGAACAAGATTGCAGCCTATTCTCAGTGAAGTGATGAGCTGTTTTTGCCACACAGTGACGAGGGGATTCCGATGCATTTGACGCTCAGTTTCAGAAAATATAATGCCTCTTGATCCCCGTGCCGGCGAGATATTGACATCATAGCATTCAACTGACTGATGCCTCTGGTTAAGGCGAGACCCAGTGAAGTTTGAAGAGAAGTACATCGAAGAAGGTTACTCCAAGGGCCCCAGTCGTAGCACAAACACAAAGGAACTTGAAAGGATTGACACCCGAAAGTGCGACGCAAGACAGAATTCGATAGGCCAGCCTCGTGGTTTCTTCGTGCAAGGGCTGCGCGCTCAGGAATACGCCATGCGAGAAGTCAAGATTAGCGCCTATTCCCAGCGAAGCCACGCAGCGGTTGATTTCATACTTTCTTGAAGAGTTAGAAACTGCGAGCTCCACGTCGTCCTCAAGTCGCGGCAAGGCTTGCGCGGGACGGGTACAGCGGTCGCGGTTAGAAGTTAAGTAAACCAAAACGCAGAAGTCTGCCGATTTCAGCAACGATAACACTCTTGAGGGAATGAGATCTCTTGAGGGAAGGCCAGATTTTGAGCAGGGAGGGACACGACATGGTGGTGACGGAGAGAAGAGCATCCGTCACGGCAACGGTCACGTGTATCTGATGCCGACGCGTCGCGCTACGTTGTTTTCACGTGAATTTCACGGGAAAGGGAGTTGGAATCGTAGTGCAGAGACTGCCACTGCAGAGGAACATTTGAACAAGCTGGATAAGTGTCAATGAAGAAACACTCGTTTTGGGACGAAATCTCGTCTTGATTAGTACGAAATTGGTACGAACGTAACCTAAGGTAATTTTTATTTTGATCAAATCTTTCTTCGTCTCGTACAAGCCTACGAGTCGTATTTCTTGACTCGAGGATTTCCATTTTGTTCGCCACTCCTCCAAGTAGCGCCGGAAGTTTATTGGACTTTGGTACAGTGACGGGCAAGTCACGCGGTGTGTCAAAGTCCCGCTTAGATTCGTCAGTAGATTCCCAGGTAGCCGTCTTGTTGCTGGTGTTCACCGGTAATTACAGTATGCCATTACCGCCGCTGCCGCGGCGTTCTAGTGGGACTCCGATCCGCAAACACCCAATTCCCTCGCATTGGATATACCCCTTTGCCGCAAACGGCCCAATCACAACACCGTTTCTCATCATCTGACCTCCGTGTCTCTCATCGCACAAGCTCACTCGTACCCGAAGCCATATTGTAGCACCCAGCCTCCACACCACACATCATGGACGCAATCGCTCAAATGCAAGAAACAGATATCATGACGATCCTTCTACCAAGTAATGTCACGACTCAGTCTCGTGTAATTTTTGTGGACCACTTACGGAGGATTCCCATCCACAGCTATCTCGACTTTTGTCCCGCTGCTTGAGCCCAAACGTGAAGAAATCTTGAACGCTCGTAAGACGTTCAAGTATGGAGACATGGACCGGCATCAGGTGCGTACACAATTTCATTTCCTTCGAGTCCCCAACATAGTTCCACAAGCTCGACGTATACTACCCTCCCCCTCCACCTTCGGGCGGGAAATTGACCAATCCCTCTCCAATTCTCCTCTACATCTACGGCGGCGGGTTCGTCTCAGGCGAAAAAACCCTCCCGACCCCTGCCGACCTCGCATACGGCAACGTCGGCCTATACTTCGCATCCCACGGCTTCATCACAATCATCCCGGACTACCGCCTCGCACCTCAAACAACGTACCCCGGTCCCGCCGAGGATCTGCGTGATGCGCTCGCTTGGGTGGTTGCGCATCCCGAGCATCTTGGTGACAGCGCGGATACCTCGTCGGTATTTTTCTTGGGGCATTCCGCGGGTGGTACACACACCATGACCCTGCTTCTTGAGCCCTCAATTCTTGCTGTAGCCCCGGGACTTGCGAAACGGATCAAGGGAGCGGCGATTGCGTCGGCGCCGTTTAATTTTGATCTGGGTGTGGCAGAGGGAGGGGCTGATGTACGCGAACAAGCGGATATGTATTATGGCTCCTCCTCGGCGACTGAGAAGAATAATCCTCTCGCATTGTTGCACGCTTTGAGCGAGGATGCGTTGAAAAGGCTACCCACGCTAGCGCTGATTACCTGCGAGCGCGATCCGAAGTGGTTCAAGACTGTCTTACGCGACTTTCACAAGGAACTCGGGGAGAGGAAAGTCGAGTCGAAGCTCATTGTGGCTGATGTGCATAATCATATCAGTTTCTCGTTTGCTTTGGGGACGGGACAGGGAGAGAAGTGGGCAGAGGAGATAGTAGAGTGGGTGCGTGCTCAGCTGTAACAATAAGTAGTCTATGTGGAGTTTGGAATGTCATGTACGTTTTGAAGGGAATGTTGTATCACTAACCAACGTATTATCATAAGTCAAACATAATTCTAAGGCAATTCAGGGATTCAGAGGCGATTCATAAGCCGATTCAGAAGTCGATTCGGAGCGTGATTCTCTCATCTGAACTTCTTGAATCGCCTCATGATGCGAAACGACGCCAGAATCGCGATTTGAATCGCCCTGTGCCGAACCAAGCGCTAAATCGCACATTATTGAATCGTTTGTCAAATCGTTCTCGAATGCAGGATGGCCAGAGCAAAATCTTATCCATGAGCGGATTCACGTTCTCTAATTATTTCTGAATAGCCAGCACGAATCGTCTGAATCGGTTTTCAAAGTTATGACTCTTGGTTCGACTCGCTGATTGGAATTTACTGTAAGTAAGTTTTTTTTCGAATCCTTTTTTGGTCGTAGAGCGCCTGGCCATCATACAATCAGTAGTAGACACTTCTGGGAATGTAAGCATGACTGGCTTCCGCTTCCTGTTTGTACTGTGTTTTGAGATCTCTGTTGATCCAAAAAGTTGTTGAAGCCGCAGCACCGCCACGGTGATTGACAGCCAACTCAACGCCTAGAGCCCGGAAAGGAATTTTTTGATGGGTTCAGGCAAATTGTAGAAATACGACACTTTGAAGTGGGGTGAGGCGCTCACACCTGAAAAAATGGTGGCATTGCCGATGAACGTTTGAACCTGGAAGCAATCGCACCGCGGTGGCGGCCATGAGGCCTCGTATGCCGTGAATGCTTGCCCTTGACACAGCAGGGATTCCTCCCATTCTCTGCAAATATTTGTCTAAAATCTATGACTGCATGAGCGGACTCGTCGTGACTCCGCCAGTGGAATCGAATAATTCGAAATCCCGCTAAGGATAGGGCTGTTGTACCTATTGCGGATGGAATATTAATACCTATAATTTGTAGGGCATTCATAGCAGTTTTCCAAAATGGTTAGTTCGAGCTGCCTCGCACTCGACGGCAGCGAAATCGCCCCAAAACGTGGCTTTGTTAAGAGCACCGGACAAGATCCGACACTTCGGCAAGTCCTGCCGTCTTCGGCCCCCTTGAATCTGGATCACAAAGTGATGATACTTTAGCCAAATAAGCGATCGGCTTGTCCAGGCTTGTCCACAACCACGTCAGTCTTTTCAGGAACCGGAGGCAAAAGCCATTGAATCCGGCCCAATGTCTCATTGGAACGTGTGATTAACTTATGTTGCAATGTCAATTACTTACGCTTCGCAGCGTCTCGGCGATAAACGAACGGTTCAGGTTCTTTCAAGACTCAAGTACGTTTTCAAAACTTTTCTCAAACTTGCTCACTCAACACTGAGGGTACAATGGGCCCAGAAAGCTGTGTTCTTGGTGGGCAAGCAGGCTTCGGCGGGCATGTTCTCAGTTCGCAACACGTCGTACCGAATTGACAGCACGCGATTGACAGCCTAAAATGCGGCGGGGCTGATTTCGTACTACGTGAATTCGGCTATATATTATGTCTGCCTGACTGGTACTGGCACACCGCTCTCCCCATTGACTCTCCTCTGTGATCCAGCAAGCCCACAGTGCGTCTTCTCCTTGCCCTCGGAGTCTGTTCAACGACTTATTATGAAACTAGACCCTTCCCTATGCTCGAGCTTCCATACGACCTGCAGATACAGATCCTCCGCTTTCTTGAACGGAGAGGGCTCTGGTCCCTTTCTCAAACTTGCCAGCATCTCCGGCAGGTAGCTACTGCGGAATTGCTTTCGCAATACGACATCCCGAAATCTCAGATCGAGTCAGGCTCGATCAGTCTTACCGAAGACGCGGCGTTCCTCATCCCAGCTATCCACCGATTCCATCCCATCCATACTATCACCATATTCCCCCGCCGTGACTGCTCCTATCCGTCAAATGTGTCGCTTGAACGGGTGCCAGCAATTCTAGCTTCCCTTTCTCCGAAACCCGAAACCGTAATTCGCGCCGACGCAGTGTTTAACGAACCTACGCAACACGTAGACCAACTTTTAAATACATACTCCCGCCAAGGCAGAGATCCGATCGCCATAGTCGATTCGGGAAAGATATGGGTGTCCTCGGCTCGCGTCCGTCCACCCCTGCAAAAGAGCTTACTCCATTACAATTTCACCCGGCATCTCAGGGAAGGGGAGGGCGTCTTCAGTTTCATCACCGCTCTACCAATGATGATCTTTTGGACAGCTATCCAACTGATCAACGCATTCCGGGCATTGTTCTGGTTGTCCTGTGGTTGGAGTCAAACTGTCCGTATTTCAGAAGATATCCAGTCGCATTCCGGACATTCGCTCTCTGTGAAGACTCTTCTCACTGATCAAGATTCCCAATTTACCCTGGCGACTTTCAATCACGATTCAACTCAATTTTCCGCATTATCTTTCCCCGCACTCCCTTCCTTATCATGCCAGCAAACATCAGCGCTACTCGCTGCTTTGTCTTTGCCACATGTCGCTCAGTTGACGGTGGAAGAGGGTTCCGCGCTCGACCTCGGAGCTTTACTGGAGTTCATGCAACGGCATTCGTCGCTCACTCGACTTACGCTTGAACACCATGCCATTGGCTCGACCTCTTTTTCAACATCGCTGACCACACAGTCGGTTGGAGGTATAACAAAGCTCAGGTGTCCCGCCGTCTACATCCCTCACATCCTCCCTACACAGCCCAACATCACACATCTCACAATTCCCATTGCCATTGATGAACATTCTGAGAATCTATCATCGGCACTCGACTACATCGCAGCTCCTTCCTCTGCTGCAAACACAAACGTTAGTCCTAATATACACCACCTCACTCTCATCATATCCACCCGCGAACACGCTCTATGCAAACGATCGTCCCTTCCCTGGCATTCACGCCGACTTCCTGACGCCGAAACTCCAGTCGCATCACTTCTTTCGATATCTCATCTTGCCCTCCGAATCATCTCGCTGGGCTCTCATCGCCGGTTGACTGGAGAGATATGCAAACACTCCCTGCGTGGCTCGCACGGCAATTCCCAAGATTGGAAATGTTGGAGTTCAGCGGGAGGTTGGAATTTCCTGCCCATCAGCGAGGAGTATTTGCGAGGGAGGTTGACCTTGCGGTACGGGGGAAGAGGGGGAGTGGGGTTGAATGGAGAGGCGTGAGGTTCGTTGACTGATTTGCTCCTCGATACGTGTTTTTTTTCAGAAACCGAACTGGACTCCTAGAGAGCGTCAACTTATTCAGATTGAGGTACATAGAGTTGGCTCATTGGTTGGAGAAGGCGATAAATCGAGTCTGAGTGGAGGCGGATTTGGACCCGCCGCTCACAGTACGTTTTCGTAATCGAGGGAAAATCGGAGGTTTTAGCAAGTCAGCGACTTCAGTTATTTCGATACTCATGGCTGAAACACATCTGGTCCTAAAATTGCACACATGCTGGTACCCGGTTGTATGAAATTCGAGTGTCAAAAGACATCTTACGTCCTCTTCAGGGCGTTACCTCTGTGCTCTATTTGGTTTGGATGAATACATCTCAATAGTTTACGGTAACCTGCAGGAAGGAAAGGCCGAGCATTCCTCCCGCTCTCGATACGTGGGGGGGTCAATATCGACACTCCAAATACGATACCAAGCACGATTCAATGTACGGGTTGAATCAACTGCATCGGGCTTGGTCTTCTGGAGGTGGGTCAGCATCGGAGCAAATTGCATGGAAGAACCTGCCTCTTTTCGTAGTGGAGAAGCAATGTCCGGTTCAAAGACATGTGGTATCGACGACCCCTGGGAATCATGCATTAGAGTCAGGAATCTTGAAGACACTTGCTGCTTACCACACTTGACCGTGGAGAATCACTTTTGGAGCTCTTGAAAATGGTCAAGGTATCTTCCTTCTCAAGTCTGCCACGTTCGTGAAGTTCCAAAATAAACCTTGTGGCCAGCGACGCAGTCATCCTAGCGGTTAATTCATCTCGTGAGATCCACCAAGAAAGATCGTTGAGATACAATCTGAACATACGAGTCAACGAACGGAACGATGAAATTTCTCGCGTGCGTTCGTGCCTGTGGAGTAATGTGTTGGATTCTTTTTTCAGTCAATCGCAGACTTACGGATGGAATCTAAAGGAAACGAAATGATTCTGCCCTATTCGTGAGCTATTCATTGTTGCCCAGATGATATTCGAACCTGGATGAAAACAGCTTCCATAGCCATGATGCCAAAAATTAATCTGTATGGGTTGTCCTTTTATTGTGATACGAATGAATTTGACACTTACATGATATCTTTGATTTCTGAAACGGAGGTGTGCTATTAATGCGCTCCTGAGGTATGACTGAAACCCACCTTCAGTGATCAGAAAAGATATCAACGCAGAGCGCCTGAGGGTCTCCATCTTCCAATGTTGCCAGAATTTCCACAGCAGAAGAAGCGCGGCGCAAGCGTCGAATACAGATCGCATACAAGGGACGAAGAGTACTTTGGGCTGATTCAAAGCTTGGCCTATATCAAATACATTGTCTAACTCACTGACTCTGCCAAACAATTTTTCCTTGATCAAATACAATATAAAATTGAACATACCTCGCTGTCGGCGAAGAGCTTAATATGCGGCATCGAGCGAAAGCAGATGGATTTGCGACCGCAATGCTGAGTATAGGCGGAGAGTAGCCGAGCAATGCAATCCCAATGGCAATCATCCAGTTCGATATGACTTTGACTCTGAATGAGATCACCGCTTGTTGTGTTCAGTCGGGAAGGAACTACAAAGGAACGACACAACGTACAAACGTAGCACATTTGGAATGCTGAATCGAGGGCCAGAACAATGGCATCGAAATTCGAACAACTGTGGACGAGAAATTGATCAAACCTTGAAAACAAATATCCAGTTTACCTCTGTTGAAGTAGAAAGAATTCAGATTTGTCAACCCCGACATTGAAAAAAAGCGAACCCCTTACATCTCCAGTCCACTCATCATATATGAGCGCTACTACCACTGCAAGCTGATAAAGGAGCGGGATATAGCGCAGCGGAACGAACATAGCGAGCGTCCGTATCCGAGGTTTACCACCGTAGAAATCAATCTCGCTCGGGAACGTCAGTATCACGTCGTAGACGTAGATGACTGCGAAAAGACCTATGAGCAATGGTTCAGGGAAACTTGAAATTGCAATATCTCATTACCTGCGGCGGCTGCGAGTGCTCTGTCGGCCCATAAAGCGGAGTCAGGGGCCGGGCTTTACAATTGAATTGAGTTGAGCTTTTTCGTCCAATTCGGTGGGATTGATAAACTTACCGAATCTCCGCTGAAACCATAAGCTGTATGCCAAGAGCAAGCTGGTGCACCAGGGAGAGAACACACAGCCTGGGCACCTGCACAAGAGTGTATAAGGCTGTGAGCGACGGCTGTGCATATTTTCCGTCAGAATGGTATGGCATTCGACACCGACAGATGGGATTGGATGCGAAGTACTGGGATGAGAATTTGCGTTGATAAGATCGATGTGAATGCTTGTAGCGGCGTTAGAAGATCTCGGGATTTCAAGGCGGACTCCAGGAGCAACGAAGAGAATGGCTTGAGGCCGAGAACGATGGTGAACGAGAGCGTCGCCCGGGTGGGTCGACTCCGCGTTTTGTATGTTCAGCTGTTCCTGATGGATTAAAAACTGGATGGGTGGCTCACTGGATGAAATTCATACCATATCGTATGCAGTTCGCGATCTTAAACAAGCAGAAGAAACTGCGGCGAGTGACGAAGGGACAGTGCGCAAATATGCTGAAGAAGGGGATGCATCTCCGCTTAACGTCCCGCACTGCCCACGTTGGTGAACTACCTATCGTCAATGGCCACGTTAGCGCTTTCACGGACAGTCGAGGTTACGATACACCACCCAAGACAGAGGAACTCGACATGGCCGAGGAATTAGTACACCTGGATACTCACCGGAAGCGTCAACAAAGAAATGGTACGTTCATCTACGAGTGCATATCAGGACCACAAGTTATCAGATAGTCGCGAGTCACTTACCAGAGTTGCAAGAAAGGGCTTCACTAGAGAATGGAAAATTGCTCTTTCCGCAAACCACTTGCATTTTCAATGCTGCGTGTGTCATTCCTAAGGAGCTCCAGCGAAATCGAGTCAAGAGGTATGGCCCATATGGGTCCTGAATACTGCACTGTTGCAGAGAGGCTTATCGAGCGGGTGGAGAGTGAACCTCCGCGGAGAGTCCACCATAATAAAGAGATCGGTGTGCGGGACACCACACCGGAAAGTCGGTTGAGCTCAATGCCGGAAGGTCGAAGCCATATCGAAGTCAGCGAAGTTTTGGTGCCAAACTCTAGGGTGATATTATGATCGTTTTTTCTTCTCGTGCACATACCATCGGATTCATCAAACATAAGGCCCAATGCTTGAATGAAGTTGTCTTGGTGGAAATTTGTATTGATATATTTTCCGCGATTTCAGCCTACCTTACTTACTTATGTCGGAGACGAAACCAGGGAGGGCTATGCGGCAGCCTGTCAGGGGTACGGAGTTCGAGTAGCTGGAGCCCTCGTGTAGAGCGTGGCATTTGAGCCCCGGCATCGGTGGCGAAGGGGGAGGAAGAAGAAGAAGTGTGACGTGACGCCCAAGTCCCGTGATGTGATCTTACGCGATCAACGCGTGCACGGGCCCGAAGAGTGGCGTGACGCGAACAAATTCATACAAGCGAGGGAACGGAGAGATTTGAATGTCTTCAAAACTCTACTTTTCTAAGGATCTCGATTCGAAAGTCATACCGTTGTATCAACTTGAACGACGATTGGAAACACGGGAAAGAATCCGACGAATCTCTGATTACACATTACGAGGATATAAGTATATTCTAGGTGGTAGTGCAGCTGAGAGAGAGTTCAACAGACAAGGTTATCGGGCTAAAGGATTCGAACGACTATTGTTATCTAAAAGCATTCCGCGCAAGAAAGCGAAAGCGACTTGGATGATTCTGTACTCATCAAAGCGGCGTATGCTTTGCCCTAGGCTTCACCTTGCTCTGCGGCATCGATAACGGCCTCTCTCTCCCATTGACGCGGTAATACACCCCACATGCATTACAAACTTGATCCCCGTCCTTGTTTCGTCGCCAAACGCTCGTCTTGCGCGTTCCACAGTGGCTGCACTGCGGCCCATCTCCGACCATAGGCGGCGGCTCCTCCCCCTCGTCGTTGTCCGCGTCAATGAGCGCCTGCGGTCGCGGTTCGCGGCGCTGCTGCTGATACAGCCCACACGCATTGCAAAGCGTCCTTTGGGTGACGGGATCGCGACGCCAAAGCGGCGTGCTGAGTTTCCCGCAGTTGTAGCACTGTTTCACACTCATTCCGGGGTCGGGGGGAGGGCCCGAGCTGGAGTACGATGACGAGGCGTATGCTCCGTGTTGGGTGGTTGTGTATGGTGGGATGGGGGATGCGTAGATTGGTTGGTGAGATGTGTTATAGGGCATGTTCGGCGCGACAGTGTAACCGGGGTACTGGGTGTTCGAGGTATACGGCGTGGCGGGATACTGCGTGGTCGGTGCGTGACTGTAGCCTGGTGCATGGCTACCATACGCGTCGGTGCCGTATCCTTGCGGGTATGCTTGAGAGGCAGGATACCCGGAATTCGGCTGGGACTGAGAATATCCGCTGTAATAACCCGACGAGGAGCTCGGAGGGTGATTGGTGGGAACTGGAAGCGCGTTTATGAAATCGGCCTACTCGAAGAAGGGATAGATTTCACCTGCATTGCTCAAAGAGCTGTAGTTGCGGCGGGGAGTGTTACCCGAGCCGGACGAGTGAGAATAATAGTGGTGTCCGCTCATATCTGTGATTGCTCTTTGGTTAATGTTGAAGGAAATTCGTGGTCGGTTTGGTTGAACTGCGGATCTCGTCGCGCTTTTTGTACCTCGCAAAACCTGTGGTGAGGGAGTCAATTGAAAATGACTTGGATCCACCTCCCGAGAGTACAAACAAGCAGCTAGCTGCTGCGAGGTTCGAGAGAGACTTGGGCTTTGACGTTCTTGTGACATCGATGGACAGGGTTTCAGATTGGTGGTAATTGCTAAATTGAGCGCTCTCTCTGTCAATGGCGGTCGAGAGAGCTATACACGAAGAATCAAGCCTGCGGTGCCCAGAGCAGTTCGATAAGGAGGAACCATTCTGGGGACGACACGAATACCGCCTTCCTCGTCAACAAATGCTGCTTCAACGGGTCGGTGATAGAAACTACCTTGAGTTTGCAATTGGGACGTACCGTAGTAGCTGCGCGTCAATCTACCACTATGAATCATAGAGGGTCCGCCCAATGTTACCCGAACGTAAGCAGAGGCGGTCTTTCGGGGCTGCAAATGACTCGATTAATTTGGAGCAGATATGGTTGCGAGTGCGACAAATATTCCAGGGCGAACCGAAAGACACAAACAGACTCACCCTTAGCTGTGATGATTCACAGTCAACAAACGGTCAAGTTGTCGAAATAGGCTGCGACTGGCTGTCTGAATCACGTCAAACGTCATCGCCAACTTTGGAGGTGCAAAAAGAATACTAAATCCTGAAGGGAAAGCAAGACGCTGGGCGCTATAAAATGAATGAGAAACAGTCAAGAAAGAGAATTGTCCGATAATTAATTAATCTTACCTTTCTTTCTTTCCTCATGGCGTATCGACTTTCGCGGGAGATGACCCACAGATTTCAATGCTGTAGATGACACGAACGTCGATCCAGAGGGAGCAATAGCATAGCAGGCACAAACCGATGCTGCAATAATCTAGAAACCAACTGCCTTGCGATGTGGTTGAAAGAGGTTGTTTGCGCTGCTCAGGGAGCCATGAAAGCTGTGAACAACCCAATGTCCAGATTTGATAACATTGCAACAACGCCGACGATGACGCGTCGCAAATCCAACATTTGTTCGCCCAGGTAAACGATAAACGCTCGAAGGCAGCAGATGATTTGCAGATGGTGGTGCAAAGTCAGGTAAACCCACAATCTAAGAACGGGCCGAACGGCGCAATAATAAACCGAGAAGTTTCGCATTCAGTGTGCCGACAGAGATGATGAAGGGAACATGATAAATGGCTTACGGCGGAGATGCTTGTTCTCAGACCAACTGTTAGACGCCGGTAGAGCCTGAAGTTGACCGTGACAGCACTTTTCATTAATCCTGGGGTCTCGAGGGTGGACGTCACTACGCACATTGGCGCTGAGTTTTTTGCAAATCGACGCGGTCCACCTTTGAATGATGAGCAGCCTTGACTTGACTTGGTGGGTGAACCCTTGAAACACGCACCGAAATTGTCCGAAAAAAAGAGGAAGGAGGAAGTGACAGACCGACATCTACGGGCAGCCGAGACGATGAAAATTGGTTCTCGTGGTCTCACTAACACTGCCCAAACGTCAGTCGATGATTGACTCGTGCTGAAAGAAAAAAGACTCGCCGATTCTTTGACTGTCGGCCCGGGACTCCGGAGCAGTGTAGCCGTTCAGAAATTTGGGTGCGGGACGGGGGGAGGTTGCGATTGTCCAAGCAAAATCGGCATATCAACAGTAAGAAACTCGATTCTATCTCCTCCTTGTCGGAGTCACCTGTCTCCCACTGCCACCCAGAGACTCGACTCAGACCACTTGAGTCGGCCACTCAAGCGGCCCGGGAGCGAGAGCATGGGTCACGCAGAGAACAAGGGCATACGTTCTCCGGGTAACGCAGTGTGAGCTGCCCATCGAGACACGGAGACCGACGAGGTGGCAAACGATGTGGGAGTTGTGTGGGAGTCAGAAAATTGCAGTTTGGCAGATTGATTTGATTGATCCGATTGGGATCAGGTGACTTTCTGCACTCTCATTTTTGTTCCGGAACTGCTGAGTTCCACTGGTCTGCATGCTTTACTACAGCTTCCTAGATGCCTACCTCTGCCACTGACTCTTTTTTTTTGCAAGTTTTCCGGCAAATCGGATCGAGTATCGAGGGCCAGACTGGGTTTCTGGCGGAGCGGAATTGGAAACCAGGGACCAGGGTTCCCAAAAGGATAATCGAAGCCGTTGTTAGAAAAAACGAGCAGAGATTGAAGCTCACAAATTAATATCTCCTGGACAGAAATCTCAAGACTTGAAGCTGGCTCGAATGTTTCAATTTGTTGAGTTTCGGGGATCTCGGGTATGTTCAGTGGTCAAAGTTGAACTTACGGCATCTTTCGAGCCCCGCGAGTTTTCATGCTATTCGGCCTTCGAAATCCGCATCGTGCGCTGTGTTTTCAAACATAATCTACGAGCGAAGGCATATATATATGCCTTTATGTATATCCACAACTACTCAACCCAGACTTACATAGATGATTCTGATTTAGAGAAGTCCAGATCTCAGGTATGTTCAGAGTCCAGACTGAGAAACTCGCGCATTATCAGCAAAGAATATTAAGGTCCCGGATAAGTACTTACATAACCATCCCTCTAAGTGAGATCTTGTATCTTCAATTTCATTTTCAGAATTTCCATTCCATCGATTGCGGTGGTGAGGACGAGCGGCAATCAAACAACCGCCATTTGATCGCCGAACGCACTTGCACAAAACCACGACCATCACCCATCCAGCAGTCCTGCAGCTTTACAATAGTGAAACAATGACTTGCTCGCAGTCTACGCCTCTACCCGTTTTCAAACGCGACGTTCTGATCAACCACAATGACTCCGACCACGTCACGACGACGTGTCCATTTTGCTCTCCTCGACTCGTTATCGTCACAATGCTCGAAGCGGCTGCGGATACCCCGAATCCCCGTGGCTGTGTGCGAAGTGCTTAAATACTGCGCTGGCCGGAGTTATCGCATCGAAATATCCTCGAGTGCCTACTTATTCGGAGAGGTATATTTTGTATGTCATCCCCTGCTCCCACTCCTCGCATCAACTAACACTACTAAATTCCTCCTCCCGCGATTTAGTATCGGCGAAAATGCTCGACCTTCCCTTCGACCTCCAAGACCTCATTCTCGGCTTACTTGAAAACACCGACATCTGGGCTCTGTCTCAGACCTCGCGTAGCTTTCGACAGTTGACGACCGCCACACTCCTTGCGCAATACGATATCTCGATGTCGCAAGTTTATTCAGGCTCCATACGTCTCACCGAGAAGGCAGCCGTAATCATCCCCACCATCCATCGCGTTCAGCCCATAACGAAGCTCGCTATGATTCCCGAGCCTTCACATTGGGAGGAGTGGCGACTGCTGCGTCCCCTACGCGGGCTACCTGCGATTCTAGCTTGCATTTCTCCTACCCCAGAAGTCGAGATACATTCGGACCATGTGTTCTACGCGGGGAATGAGTGCATCGGCCACCTTTTGGAGGTCTTATCTCAAGGTGGTGATCCCATAGTTTTTATCAAGAGCGGCAACATATCTGTCTTGTCTCCTTACACACGTTCTCATCCCAGGGCCAGATTTGCGGCATGGTGGAACAGGGGTGAATGCACCCGTAGGATTGCGGATGACATCGAAAACGTATGCGGATCTCTGAACGTCAAGACTGTTCTATCCGGGACAAAATCTCAGTTTACACTCGCCACCTTCGACTTCATCTCTGGTAGTTCCCCCGTGCTAAATATCGGCCCACTGCCCCTCCTCTCTTCCCCACAACTGTCAGCTCTCCTTGCTGTATTATATATTCCCCATCTGCCGTCCGTTAGGATTCAAGCCGACGCTGGGGTTCATTACAGAACGCTCCTACAATTCATAGATCGGCACAAGCGGCTCGAAAGTTTTGCCCTGGAGCAAGGTTCAATCGATGCGAGATCTTTGTATCCGACGGCGAACTTATCCTTGTCCACGGATGCTCCTGATTCCGCAACCCGGATAACTATGCTCACATGCGCAGCGGAGCACATCCATTACATCCTTCCCACTCAACCCGGCCTCATGCATCTGACTCTCATTTGCCCCACGGATGGTCTCGAACTTTCCTCCGCGCTCAACCATATAGCATTCCTGACCACCAATCCCGATATGCGCCAGCTTACCTTGGATTTCACCGCGACGCAGTCCATGTTCCCCTGGCTCGTCTCTGCATCATTTTTTCCCTGGCGTTTGCGAGACAACAGAGCTTTACAGCTCTCGTTGACGGAAATCCGGTATCTCTGCATCATGGCGGGTTCGAAGCGCTTAGACACGTTGGATCTGGAATTACTTCCTTCCTGGATTGCGCGGCGGTTCCCGCGGCTGAGGAGTCTTGTCTTCCGCGGTGGGAAGTGGGCAGTCTCTGCTGAGCAGCAGTCACAGATTGCAGATTCTATTGCGGAACAGGCTGGCGTTGAGAACGCTGAGTGGAAAGGACTCGTGGGTACGGGCATTGCCCTTGCCAAAAGCGGCAGCTTTGGCCTTGTTTGCCCCCAATCAAACTCCTTCTCCGCATGTTCCGTCGGTTTCTGCGTTCCACAACGATGTAGAAGCATAAACATAAGGGAGAAAAGTGTTTAATTATGTCCTAGAGCATGGATCTGTAAAAATATTTAAGATGTTCTTCATCTCTCGAGTGATATCGGGCAATTGAGGTGGAAATGGCATACCATCGGGATGTAGGTAGTAAAAGAAAACATGGAAAACACCACCAAGCGTTTCCACAGCACGAAAAACAGACTTTTTACCTTGGAATCTCGCTTCAGGCTCAAATTTGAACCAGAAGTCAACCGGTTTCGCTTCCTCGTCACGCATGTCACAATCGTCACAAGCCTCAACAACGGCACATACAGCTTGCTCTGCAGGCTGAACGGTGGCCCAGAATACCACACTTTATGTGGGAGGCTTGCTTGGTATAAGCGGGTGTATCATAATATTAACAGAGCTCTGTGTTTCGTTGCCAGAAATTATGACTTCCAGCTTGATTTTGCTGAAATCAATGTCCTGTGAGCCCCGAAGGTCGAAAACAAGAAATCCGGCATATAACCTTTGGGAAGGCAGTAAATTCATACATGGCTCTACTTTGGCTTTAGTAAATCTCTGATGATTTGAGAAAGTTATTAGCATATTACTTTGATAATTCCATTGATCGCCTACATACAACTGTTGCTGCCTCATTTACCTGGCTAGAATTCACAAGATATATTCATATCAAGTATTGAAAGCTTTCTGAATACTAAGTGGAGTAAAACAGGGATATTTGGGCCATAGAACTGGGGGTTTCTAGTCGTCTCCGTAGAAAAGCTTCTCGTCCTTCAAATCCGGCCCAATCCTTTGACCACCGCGGACAATTTTGCTCAGAATCCATCATTCAACAAAAGTACTATGCCGGATCTTTCAAATTTTCCCTATGTGTTGTGAAGGTGCTGGGTTTTCCGAAAAAAAGGCGATCTCATACCAAATCACATCAAAATTCGAAAATCCAGCATAGTACTTTTGTTTGGATGCTTATTCCCCACAACATTTATCAATGGACCTAAGGGATAGGACGCCGTTGTAAGAGGCTGAAGCTTTTGCGAAGTTGGAACCGAGGTCCCCAGCCAACCAAACACAACCAAAGCTGCCGCTTTTGGCAAGGGCAATGCCCGTACCCAAAAGGAGTGTCCTTTTGGGAATCTCGGTGAAACTTGAAGCAACCAAGTCATTCCATGCACGTTACCATAGGTCCATACCCTGTTCAACTGTTTCAATTTTTTTTTGCTGTCCACGGACACTTAACCATTGATTTCCTGGTAAATAAGATGATTTACCGTTGAACTCGAGTCTCGACGTCGTGTAATTTTTGCTCATTTCAACTTTGTCCGCGTAAGCAGTGTTTCAAGATTTCCGCCTTTGCCCAACCAAGTCTATTCTGCCTCGGTCAGGAATACTTCCATACCTACAAGTGCCTTCGATTGCAAAGAATGCTCCAGGGTTCAACATCAGCCAGGATTCGGCATTTGCCGTTTTCGCGGTCACACCGTGAACCCGATCATAACGCTGTGACACTCCTTCGCATTGACCACCACCACGGTCCACAGCGCTGGATGTTGAGTCTCCCAACTGAACTTCTCTACCTCTTATTCCTATTTCTTGACGACAAAGACCTCTGGAATGTCTTTCACACCTCTCGATTCTTCCAGCAGCTTGCCC
Organism: Favolaschia claudopus; assembly: GCA_037176885.1. Taxonomy (NCBI): domain Eukaryota; kingdom Fungi; phylum Basidiomycota; class Agaricomycetes; order Agaricales; family Mycenaceae; genus Favolaschia; species Favolaschia claudopus. Next base: position 611,328 of record JAWWNJ010000041.1, on the reverse strand, counting down.
TGTTCCCCTTCCTAGAACGACACGGCTTCACCAAAGCCGTCATTTTCTCAGGAAACATAGAAGTCCCTGACGAAAAAAAATCGTATCTCATCCCCATAATCTCCCGCATTCACCCCATCAACAGACTCACCATCTCATCCTTATCCAATCCCCCCAGCTCCAGCTCAGTGTCGACACTGCTTTCGGATTCGCGGCTGGTCGACGCTATCACTGCTATCCCATCTCTCACAGAACTGACCATCAAAAGCCGCATCCCCTCTGAGCCGGGGATTAAAGCCAGAATAGCCACACTCATATCAACCTTATCACGAGACGGGGTGGATCCGATCTTTCTCGTCGGGCTAGGACGCATCGAAGCCTCGCGATACACCCGTCGTCGCCCGTTTCCCACCTTGCGCTTCCGGCCCACCGAGAGCGAAGTTCTCTCCCTTGCCCAATACGGCGTACCTTCGAACTTCCTCGGATACCTGCTCTTCACCGTCTTCCTCTGGATACAAAACCTCTACCATATCTGTATCTGGCTCCTCGGGCTCCTCGCAATCGGGCCGCAGTGGACGCAGAGTATGCGCATCGAGAGGGCGCTGGGCGACCTCCCCCGGCTCGATTCCCTGCACATCAAGGCTGTATCCCTCGCGGACGCCCCTCATCATGATCGTTTCACGCTCGTAACCTTCCACGGCGGACCCTGGGGGCTGGGTATCCCCAACTTCCCCTCCAATAAATTCGGTTTCAGCTCCAAATCCAAACCGCAATTCTACACCGCCCTCCTCAATACCGTCGATTTGAAGGACCAGCTTACAGGGCTGTCGATATCTCCGGGCTGCGCCATCCCTCCGGGGGTGCTACGTGCGTTTTTGGGAAGGCATCGCAATCTGCGGCTGCTTGCACTGGAGGAAGGATGTTTGGACGATGCGGCTCTCGATCATGATGATGCTGATGCGGGCGGAGTCGACGCGCAGACCGAAACTGCTGCAGCTGCAGGGGGTGTGATATTCATGGTGCTTCCCGCGGCGTACGTTCCCTGGGTTCTGCCCAGCGCACCAGCAGTCGAGGAGCTCAGCATCACTATCAATGATATCAAAACAGCAGCCGAAGATGCGCATGCCAGCGCACTGGCAGTCCATGTACACCAGGCCTTCGCCGCCATCGCGCGGTTCCGCATGAACCGCCCTTTACCGAGCCTCAGTATATATTTCCACCCAATAAACGCAGCAGCCCTCCCGTGGCGCGGCGACTCGGAACATCTGCAACTTGCTGGATTCTCCATTGACGAAGAGACGGAGATAGTGGAAGGATTTTCGCGCCTGCGGGTCGTCTGCAGCGAGAAAAATGGCGTGTTTGCGTCAGCGTGCTTCACTGCTGCGGATAGACAAGGGTTGCCGAGGTGGTTAGCGAGATGCTCGCTGGCGCTTTATCTTGTGGAGTTCAAGTGGGCGTGGGCGTTACCGGAGTCAGAGCGGGATGCGCTTTTGGAGGATATTCAGCGAGCACGAGGGGATGCCGGGAAGGGGAGGCTGGAAGTGAAGTTGCTTGAGGTGTGAGTTCATGTTGTTCGGTGACTTTGGTTGAGGTGAGTGGATCGGTGACGTTTTATCTATGTATTTATTTTGATTCGAGCCGCCGATCTCGGAAATTGAAATCAGTGGTCAATAAAGCAAATATGTATGTGATCCCTCGAAAGTTTAGTTCGATTCCTCGTGAGAATCCAGAGTTCCACATCATGACTTATTTCCGCGTCATCTGAATTCACAAATCCGTTTCAAAGCACCCGAAGAAATCGCTATTTTTGGATCCAATTCTCAATATTTGTGATGCAGCGGTATCGGTGATATATAAACCAGCTAGGACGTCGAGCAATGCCCCTCCACGCCCTCAACTTCCCAAACCATAACATTCCTCCGCCGTCTGCCAATCAACACTTATCGTCACGAAGGCTATTGTAATTCCCCATGCCAGTCTTGAAGATCACTCCCCGTCCCAGCCACGAACGCGGGCATTCGGATATCGGGTGGCTGAAAAGTTTTCATACGTTCTCTGTACCTGGGTAGGCACAAATTTCCATCCGAAATGAAGAAAAATAAACCTGATTTATCGCCGATTAATTCTTTGCTTACCTTTCATTATAGATATGTCGATCCAGCACACATGCAATTCGGCCCTCTGAGAATCATAAACGAAGACCGCGTCGACGCGCATGCAGGATTTCCGCTGCACCATCATAGGGAGTTTGAGATTTTTTCGTATATCGTTGATGGAGAACTCGAACAGTGTGTCTGCACGACACTCTCTTTTCCTCGGTCCTATTTTGCTTACCATACACGACGATTCTATAGCAAAGACTCAATGGGCAACATCGAAATCCTCAAACGCGGCGACATCCAACTCACCTCCGCCGGCACAGGCATCAGACACTCCGAACACGCACACGGAGAACATCCTGTGCATTTCCTGCAGATTTGGGCTCTGCCCACCACTTCGAATTTGACCCCGAAATACTTCACGCGCCACTTCTCCGACGCTGAGAAGAAGGACAATTGGGTGCGTGTCGTCGCGCCTGTTGATGCGCAGGGCGTATTCGCAGAGAAGAGGGAAGATAAGGGGAGTCCGGCGCCGGTACAAAGTCGGTTGACGCTTTATGCGACGATTGTGTCGTCTGGGAAGGAGGTGGTGAAGAGGGTTGGTGGGAGGAAGGCCCTCATTCAGGTCGTTCAGAGGAGTGGGCATAACTCCGGACCGGCAAAGGGGGCTGCGGTTCGCGTTGTGGACCTCAAAGGTTCGAGAGGTGAGCACATTCTCAGGGAAGGCGATGCCGCGTACGTCGAGTTGGATAGCGGCGGTGCTGAGCTGAAGGTGGCGAACGCCGGGGAAATACCGGCTGAGGTGTTGTTATTTGACATGGAATGATACCTCAAATGTTTTTTGGCTTCAAGCTGCCAACCATGAACATTTATTCTAATGAGAAGCACCGTCACCTCAATGCCACAGGACCTATCAAGGAACATGAACTCGTATACATCAACAAGGCCCGGGCATGGAAGGCTCCCGTCGCCGATGGCACCGTATGTCAATCGTCGAAGGATGCATAGGCACCACTGGCAGGCCCTTACAGAGTGTCCTGAAAATTTGCGATGCGAGACAACCATCGAGAATATTATAACGTCCTTGGTATGCAATCGTACTTATTATTATATTTTTACTCATGGGAGCTGCCCCAGGTCCTAGGTTGGCGTGCTGTAAGTTTGAGAGGGCAATCATGAAATTCTACAGCGGCCGCAGGCTCTATGGTGTCGGAATCCATGATAGAATCTCGACGGCCGCTCTATGCCAGTGAGTACCGCTATCATCGGTCATCTTCTCGCCTCATATATGGACACACCCTGCGAAACCATCGTATTTTTATCGGATTTTTCTATTAAAACTCACATGCGAAGACTTGTCCATGAGCGGCCGCTTGCACTTCCCTCCTACAAGTTCGGAACTAACTGCGTATAAAAGGGAGGCACGGCAGACCTCATCGACATCTTCCGTCTCAGCGCTCGAAGATACAGATACAATGAGCTGCATCCTCACCGGGGCCTTCTTCCTCCTCTCCTTCCAGGGCCACGTCCTGGACGTCGCCAACAGCATCAACCCGATTATAACCCAAACTCGTAACCCAACGAATACGCCTAACCAGCAGGTTCGTTGATTTGTATCCCCCGTCCCTTGTTTCCTTCCCCTTTCTTCATCATTAACCATCCCTTTCCTTTGCGATCTAAATCCATGTTGATATGTTCACACTCTAGTGGGCATTGTCCAACACAGGCAAAGGCGGCGTCGTCCTCGTCTCTGCGCTCAGCGGCGCCAACGGAGCTGAAGTCGTCACCTGGAACACCAACTCTAACAATGGCGACGCGACGTTCCTGCAACCTGTCATCGGGCCGAATACGAGCGGACAATTCAGCCCTGTGTGTGTCAATTCGACTGCCGCAAGGTATGCTATGCCAGTGTTCCGTCCTTCTGACCTCAGGCTCGGGAGAGATGGCTTCAACGAATTCAACTGAAATGCTAATACTTTCACAGCTGGGTTCTCACCGGCACGAACCTCGCTTTAACTGCCTGGGCTGCCGAGTCGGGGAGTACCATCGCGCCTGTGAGTACAGTATTCCGTACCCAGCAGAAATGCGAGTTAAACAAGATCGATATTTGAAGGTTACTTTCGAAACGTTTACCAACCGCCCCGAGCAGATCTGGGGTATTCAGGCAGTGTGAGATTCATTCAAGCGGATGGTGAACAGAAATTGGGTCATTAGTATCGTGCCTCCTTGCGTTTTTTCGCTGAATCGCCGCAATTGATTTCTTTTCTCGGTGGTTGTTGACACGCCGAGTGTTTACATGAAGGTTTACGAGGAGGATATTCTCAACAAACACCCTCTTTAAACACATGTCTCTCCTCACCCTCGAGTTCTGCTCGTGATATGCTGTTTGTAAGACGAGGTGAATGAATATTCCGAGCATATCCGTGTACCTCTCTCCCCATCAACTTTAATCGCAATAGCCTCACATCTCAGGTCGTCATCTACAACACGGCAGCCCTGATCGTACTAGTCGCCTTCACACCCTAGGGCCTACAGCCTCGAAAGCAAAGCCAATCGCCCACATGGCGCCATTCTTCTTCACCAAACTCATCCTTCCTAAGCTCCTCGCTTCCGCTTCCAGAACATCCAAGCGAGATATATCATCAAGTTAAAAACGCGAATGAAATCTTTGCGAAAACACTATCCAGGCGTTCAGGGGAAAAATCGCTGGATTCAGTCTACGTCGGCACACGTTCCAGACGCAACTATCTGACGAAGAATCAGTGGTATTTCTGAAGATATTCTAATTTTTAGGAGCTTACCTCTTCGACTCGAACGGAGCCAATGAACAACTCGGGGCTGATCGCAAATATCCCGCAAATGGAGAGAAAGCTGTGGACGGTATCGGAAGAGGCCAGTGGGGAATTTTCGTTTCATTTTGCGACGGAATGTCGGTTGGTGAATTCCTGCAAGCGGAGGAACAAGGTTTTGCTGAGGATCCGAAACTAAGAAAACCTTGAACCGATAGGTTCATCATCTTCTTCATGAAGGCTCTCGAACGTATTGAGTCGTTGTGAAACAGGGGAACTTTGCGCCGCTTCCACGTAGTAGAGTTAACGTTGTGGCCAGATCCTGCCCTGAACCGATTTTAGTGTATGACTGGTACATCCGCTTCGGAGCTTCGGAAGCTAGCCAGCAGATCAAGCAAGATAGTCAATGGTCATTTGGAAATGACACCTCTTCGGGGTAGTAAATGGTCAGTAGGACAATATTAGGATGTCGCCTATTAGACGCAAGAAAATTTGCTGGTGTAATCAGTGGAGCCGTTTTCCGGTCTTAGGTCTAGTCGGAGAAAGCTATCGTCGTTCCATATCTCATCAAACAAGTCCAGTTCAAGTAACGCGCAAGACCGAGTTGCAGAGTGGCATGTGCAAATTGACAATGTCAGGATGCAATGTGCGTCGAGCAATGGTCAATTGATCAAGTCTTGATTTGAGGGCCTCCGTGGACGTCGATGATTGATACAGCACCTTTGGCAGCACATGTCGCAGACCTTCGACCGCCGGTGTTGCTAGAAGAAACAGCTATCGATAAGGCCAAGGGTCAAAGCTCTCTGCAAGGTGCGTCGGTACCGTAAACAGTAGCACACAATGATGTGATCGTGTAACGGTCACATGTCACAACCTGTCTTCCCTTCCTCCATGACGGTCAGCACAATTCTCGATGTTTTGCCGGTAGCTAGTCAAGCTAGTAAAGTCTGGCTTGACTTTGCATCTGTGCCCTATGAATCAACGATATTATGTTTGCTCAAATGCTTTAGAGGCTCTGGACGCGCGCGCGCCTAAGAGTTATCCCTACCAATATTGATAATCGCCGCTCGCGTCTACAGCTGGAGCCTTTTCAGAGCGTTGACTTGTAAAGAATCTTCTGGACCGCCATTTAGGCGCTGTAGCTGCATAAGCAGTCTTGCTCACCACACCGCGAAGGAAATCGCTAACGTTACCGAAGGCACGCGCTAGAATCAGCCCATGAATGTTATTCCTCTCACCATCCATTCTCAGAAGGTATGCCAGCGAGCCTTGGGCAAAAGCCACTCATTAAAGTCGCCGCCGCCGCCGCCGCCTCAACCACCGCCTTACCAAAATTGACTTCGTGCTACTGTACGAGTAGCTTTCTTTCATTCTTTCATCTAGGAATGCTTTTGACTGATCCTCTAGCTCAAAACCCATTAGCGAAGTAAGACTCAATTTTCCCCAGGAATAGTAGAGCCAAAGCTCCAACAGTGCGTTTCTGAAACGAAACATAGCGCGTTCCGAATCCGACTTGGCGGTTACGAACTACTCTTTCGGCGACGGAGGCTCCGCAGCGACGACACCCACGGCTCTGACGTGTCAAATGGCTCCAGGTTCGAAAATTTACCCTGCGTCAATGCTCCACCGCGCCTTCGCTGCGGATGCGGCGGTCATTCTTGCCCTTCGCTTAAGAGTCTGCAGTGCGGCTCCATGAGGCTAGCGACTGCATGGGGAAGAAGATTGTCTACACCGCCCCGCACAAAAATGGACGGACGACAGACATCGACAGCCGACTTACATCATTTGCTGTATACAGTGATGATGTTGCACTGATGTGCCGACGGCACCGATTTCTTCGACTTCAAGGCTCGATGGCCAGCGATGCCCCGACCACTGCTGGGAGGAGGGGGAAATCGAGTCATTTTTTCCGTGTTTCGGCCCCGTTGTCTAGAATTCGTTTCGCAAGCTCCGGTGAATTTTCAAAGCACAAAATGGTCGCTCCGTCAGCACAGCCGGCTCCGCAAGTGCTGTTGAGATCATCGGATGACGGATCCATTTATGGTCAGCTGAGCGAAGGCTATCCTTTTTGAGGCGGTATCGCGACCGTATCAGCACTGTATCAGCGCATGAATCACGTCGGGATCTGCGCTCCCCCACAAGCGTGCGGATTTCAGATATAAGTAAGGCGCTTCCGGAATCTTGTCCCCCATTCCACCACTCCCACTCGGAGCACCCACACCCATAACCACCCACCCCAAGTGCATGCCAGGAAAACACGTCCGCTTTGCGACTGAGAAGACTATCTATCCTGCTCCTGCCCTACTCCAAAGGGCCCATACAATTTCTTCATCGAATACCCCCTCACCCCCCGTCCAATATGTCGCTCTACCTGCGCACACTCCCCACCCCCCGCGTCGCTCTCACACGACCGACTCGCACTCACCCAGCACGCGCGCCCATAAGCTCCTTGCCTTCGCGGACAGCGATCCCATCCTCAACTTCGACCTCACCCGCTCCCCGTCCGCGATAACCACGCACTACCACCACGTCTCGACCTCAGGCTTTTCCGACTCCGCTGTCTCCCCTCCCCAGGCGAGCCTCACCATCGTCACGCCGCACCTCCCCTGGTCCATCTCCGTTGCAGCCTCGTCCAACGGGCACTACGTCACGGTGTCCGACGTGCTGCAGGCACTCCACCGCTCTCTCCGGACGAATGTCACCGCGGTGGAATACCACGCACTCAAGCAGCAGAAACTCATGCGACGCGTGTCGGAGGCGTATACGGAGCGGTATATGCGTCTGCATGGGCATCGCGGGTACGAGGAGGAGAAGAAACACGGTGTGAAGCGCGTGGATTTCCTCATGGGAAACACCAAATTCCGTGGACTCTCCGCTGCGGGACCTGCCGATGTTTGGCGCCTCCACGTCGTATGAACGCTACGACTTTAACGACTAATCCTTTTCGAATTTAATTTTCACGACACCAGGAATGATTGTTGACATTCTAGTTATCACATAACTATACCCCGCAAAGTTTTCCCGTTATAAATATCATACTCAATGTACTATTACTTATGATACGCATACTTACGACCTCCGAATTGTACTTTAATGCTCAAATCCCGGCGGCCACGCCGAAGCCAACTCAAAAGATTCCCCCTCAATCTCCTATACAGCTTGATTCAAGATTCTCCGGGGCCGATTCGTCTAAGCAAAATCCCAAACCACATAGTAGCATGGACCTGTTCTGGTAACTTAAATGGAGGTGTGTTTGTCTTTGTAGCAATGTTCCAATCAGCGCGTTTTCCTCACGTGGAATCCCTGCGGCGTTTCCCGGTTCGTTCGGCATTCCGGCAAGTTGAAAACTGACGTCGAGATTGCGTTGAAACCGACGAAGATAGATTGTAAGGGCTCCCACACCTGGAGGTCAGCTGCCGTTTAAAGTTTCGAGGATCGATATTTCCTGTCAAGCTTCCGCGCTACGACAGCTCGTTTTTGGCGTTCCTATGTAGTGAGCCCTAGAAGACGAGTAGCTGCCAGTGGCAGTAAGTATCATTGAAGCACTTGTACAATACTAGCCAAAATTCGGAAATAAATTCATCGGTATCATCGGACTCGTCACATCTACGTCAAATCTGCTTATTGGCTGCCACGTTCATCTTTATAGACAAGGTCATCATACATGCCCTACTAAAAACCATGCGAGAGAAACACGTCCGCTTCTCCCCCAATACTACTTTCTATCCCCCTCGAACATCCTCACCGCTTTATATTCCACTCTTTCCTCGTCGGAACTCCTCACGAGGCGGGATAAAAACTCCCCCTCCTCTTCCCACTCCCACAACTCCTCATACTCCGCCTGCCCATCGGCCTCCCTTGTCACGCATCAGCTCTGCCCAACCCAAAGCACGCCCACACAGACTCCTCGCATGCGAGATATCCCCTCTCCTTACTCTAGACCTCAACCGCCATCTCGGGGTCCTAACGAGCGAGCTCCCCAGCGGCCCCACATCATCCTTCATCGAACCCGCTATTACACCTCCACAACCCTCCATCTCCCTCGTCATCCCAGACCTTCCCTGGATAATTCCCATATCCGCTACGTTTAACGGCGAGCACGTCACCGTAACGGATGTGTTCGCTCTGATCTACGATTTTCTTCGAACAAGCGTGAAGGAGGAGGATTTCGTTGGGTTGGAGACGCAGAAGAGGAAAGAGCGCGCAGCTCAGGAGTATTTTAGGCGTTGTGCGAAGCTGCAGGGTCGGCGCGGGTATCGAGAGGAGAAAAGGCAGGGTGTGAAGAAGGTTGACTTTTTGTTGGGTCAGACGAAATTTGGTGGGCTGTCTCCAACCTCGATGCCCGATGTTTGGCGGCTTCTTACCTTCTAGCATTATGGTCTTAAGTACTTGCATCCTGAGATCGATTTGAATCATAATACTTATTATCATGCTGTGTAACCAGCCTTGGCATTAGCCTTTAGGTTGAAGGGTGAAACAGAATCTATATTCAGACTTACAATATGAGGAAATTGGCAGAAAATCTGGACTCGTTTCTAATGCCGCCACCTTTTTATGAACAGCAGAGAGTCCACGTCCCTGCAATATCATGCATGCCTATAGCAAAAAGGACGCGCCAGTTTCAACACTCAGCTGTTCTGCCCCAGAAAAGGGTGTCAGCAATCAAATCGATCCTCCAAGACTCAACGTTCAACCTCCATAGCCTTGAACTGTCTCAGATCGAACTGGACAAGGGCGGGGCCGTGTCTGGCCGTGTGGATAGCAACCAACTACTGGATCCGGGAGAAGTACATACAAGAAAGTGAAACATACGCCGGCGCGTGAATTATATTTCAGGACCCTCGAAGAAACTTTTTCGTACCGGATGCGCATTGCGGATTCAGAGTGCATGCGAGCCAATTTCAATTTGGACAACTTGAACAACCGTCGCCTCGGCAGGGTGTCTGAGTCAACGCTAGAAAGAAATTCCCAAATTAATTGGACACTGGAGGAGGGGGTTTGGTATGGGAGGATATCGATGCTGAAGGGCCGAGGCGAATCATAAGTAATTGAACCCAGAGCCCTTGCCTATGTGATGTCTCGGTTTGGTTAAGATCTCTCACATTGTCCAGGTAACTTACGATGTGCGGAACATTGCGAGCCTAATTACCGGGATGTAGTCGAAATGTCAGCAAGTTACACGCAAATGGAAGCAAGAAGGAAAAAATCATCAAACCGCTCATTGAATTGCTCAACACAATTCAGCAATTGAACCTGATCGGTATGCCGGTGTCAGCTGCCACGGGTCATCCCGTTCGCCATACGCGGCCACGGCGAGGCTGCATGCATGTCTCTTTAAGACCTGCCGTCACAGTCTCCTACCCAGCCTCACTTCCGAGTGTTGGGGAGTCACTGAGGGCGAAGATTCACTGTAAATTCACTATGTGTAATATTGATTGACAAATCTGATCTTATTACTCCCGAACTTCAAACCCCCAACACTCTCCAGGGAGGCTGGCATAAAACAACCGTAAACAACATAGCCACATTTCCGAAAATATTCGTTGTCGATATTTTGCGACGCACAAAAATGGGTTCCAGGCTCCAAACAGCTCAGAAGCGCATTTGAAGTCTCCTCCCGGTTTTTATATGGTCAAGGCAGATGACGAGCCGGCACACGAAAAAATTGTTCAAGCAGGTGGCTATGTTGTTTACGGTTGTTTTATGCCAGCCTCCCTGGAGAGTGTTGGGGGTTTGAAGTTCGGGAGTAATAAGATCAGATTTGTCAATCAATATTACACATAGTGAATTTACAGTGAATCTTCGCCCTCAGTGACTCCCCAACACTCGGAAGTGAGGCTGGGTAGGAGACTGCTGCCGTCAAGTCTCGCTTACCCTCGTCCCCCAAACTCTAACTAACTAACACCTACCTCCATGTCCACCACCACCCCTCCCACCCCGGGCGACCCCCTCACCGCCTCCACCTGGTCCCTCCAACGCGGCATCACAATGACCATCCTCTCCTCCCCCGGCCCGCTGCGCAGCCGCGTCCACTGCACCCCCACCGCCGAGAAGCTATACGTCCCCCCGCACTGGCACGCCGCGCACGACGAGGAGCACGTCGTCTTGAAAGGGCGTGTCATCGTCACGCAGAACAGCGTCAAGAGGATTTTCACTCCGGAGGATGGGCCGTGTGTCACGAAGAGAGGCGTGGTGCACAGTCTTGAGGCGTTTGAAGGCGAGGAGCTGGTTTTCGAGGAGATGTCGTATGACATGGTGCGCAGGTGTTCCGCTCTGTTCTTTTTTTGTTATTTCTTTAATCTCGTCTGCGAAAGAGGAGCGACTGCTTACACGAACGATTTAGACCGAACAAAAGACGTATTTCTTCCGCAACCTGGCGGTACCCGGGATCATGTCCTCTCCTCTCCGCATCTTGCAAATTTTCTACTACGGAGACACCTACCCGAAGCTACCCACTGGGTTGCGATGGCTGGAGGTTCCTGTGAGTGCTTCATTCGAATTCATACTCGATTGCCAACTCACATACCTTGACTGACATAGCTCATTGTGGGGTTTGGCGGATGGCTGGCTTCGTTGCTGGGCTACAAGCTTCCGGATGACAGGCTGAGATTGGATCCAAACAGGTTTCCTCGCGATAAAAAGGATTAGTGGGCAAATAGTATCACTCATTTTTCCTCATCGAATATCATCTAGGAATTCAGAGTCAAATTCATTCGGGAAATACGAGTACAGCTCATAAGCGTACGATCAGACCTGAATATAATATCAACCTCGACTGAGACCATGCTAAGACCGTAGCTGTAAGAGAGTAATTCGTGAAGATCGTCGTAGAATCAGCGAGAGATGCGAGGAGATGTTAGAGGTGGAAAGAAGTGCGTTGTGGTCGATAGCTTGGCAACGGATTGAGGGAGAAAGCGAAACCAATGGGTTTGCACCTCTGGACGCCACCTTCGAGAAGAAACTCAGTCTTATAACGAAGAAATTTGTTCCAAAAGAAGGAAATTCATTGAGCGAGAGCATACTGTATTGTAATTGGGTACTTCATGAATTCCGTGATATGATAGCCAACGAGAGATGCGAGGTGAGAGAAGATGCTAGAGTAGAGATCGAATTATTGAACCACTGAAAGACAGAATAACGGCAGTTAAGTAAGTAAATTACCTTGGCCCAAGGTGTTGAACCACATCCTTACCACCACCACCACCACCACCATCAATCACCCCGCAACAACATTACTCGCGTCAACCCCCATACCAACACCAACCGGAACGCCGTTCGCGGTGCCGAGATTCTCTACTCCCGCTCCCGCTCCCCCTCCATTTCCACTAAGACTCGACGAATCCGGCGTCACACTAACGCTGACACTATTCCCCCCTCCTCCGCGACGGCTAAGCGCACCGAGCAGCAACAACAACGCCGCAAGCCCGCTCAACAGCCGCACTAGCGCGTCCATGCCTGGACGGCTGTATTTCGGTTTCGTCGATGCCGCCGCCGACGACGACGTGGGTGTGCCAGGACGTGAAGGCGGGGAGATGGGGGTATGGGATCCAGAGTGCGACGGGGTGGAAGGCGGGGTGCGGGGGCGCGGAAGGGGGCGGAGGGTGGTGGTGCTGCTGGAGCTGGCGCCGCGGCGGAGGGAGTCGGTGAGGATGTCGCGGGTGGGTGGGGAAGATGGTTTGGTCGGTGAGGAATGGTGTGAGGGAGAGTGTGGGCGAGAGGGAGGAAGGACGCAGGGGCCTGTACATGAGGGGCAGAGGCCGTCAGCGCGGGGAGCGTAGATCCACTGTAGAATGATAGCGAAATGAACAGATGAACAACGGTAAGAAAAATGAGGAAGCAGGAGAACGCACCTCCTCGATATGCTGCCTACAGAACAACGCATCGCAGCATTGAGTCTTGACAGGATCGATTGCTACCTCTTCGCTACATCCCCACAGACCAACGATTTCTCGGTCAGAAAAAAAGGATTGCATCTCACACGACCCAGAAAAAACTCACCAAATCCCACAATCTCGAGCAGCTGCACGGCGTGCGCGTGCCGCGACCTTCAACTTCCCATCCGAGTCATAAGCAGTCGAGTGCGCCTGCTGCTCGCGCTCGACCCCCTCCGGCCGCCAGCTCCGCGTTCGTATCGGTGACGGTGCTGCAGGCGAGTCGTCGGGGCGAGGCGTAGAGACGCGGGATTCTGCGCCGAGATCCATGGTGTACTCGAGCTCCGGGGTATCTGGGGAGATGAAATCAAACGCTAAGCTGACGAATTGGCAGAACGAATGCAATGAAGAGCGTACATTCAGGCATGGAAAGCCTGGGCATATCGAGCTGTCGGGGCATGGTGCTATGTGACAAAAAGGCGGTGGGGACGCGCAAGAAAGAAAGTCGAACACGAGACACGTGTTGGTTCAATTTCCGACTCTGTATTTAGAGGGGCACCGTGACGGTGGGGTGGGCGTCGTGGATGAAAGGGAAAGGAAAAAGCTGGATGACGTGTTTTTGGGCAACCAATTTTCGGGCATCACTCGGCGTTCGGCTTTCTCGGCAGAAGTCCTTTCTCACGGTGACCGGATTCGGAGAAAAGTTCAACACGATCAATCTAGACCGATCATGGTTGCCACCTTTGACCTGCACATCAATGGCTTCATAGCTCAGTTTGGGAGAGCAGCAGACTGAAGAAGTACAGTCCATCTGAAGGTCCCGCGTTCGATCCGCGGTGAAGCCACTCCACTGCACAGTAGAGAGTTTCAACTGTTTGATGAGCGATAAGATACGTCTTTTTGCTCCGTTCGATAAATTTTGATGTCCACTTTTGCCACCCTTCCTCTATTTCCTGTCGGGCCTTCAATGTCTCGTAGCCTGCGGGCCAATCTTGGCTATTTACGGAGAAATCTGTGCTTTCGCATCATCTGTAAGTATCATGTTCATGTTTACTTGCTGCTAAAGAGTGAACTCGGATGCCATCAATTGTTCCCTTCCGATCATCAATTAGTCGTCCGTTCCCATTCAACTCGTCGGTAGTTTCATAGCAATTCACTCTCTACCTCAATAACCGTGGAAATATTTACCTGTATAAAAGAGAGATTCATTTGTCTGTATCTCGTTCCCGAAAGACCGTGCCGCCTCTGATCCTCAGCCATGGGCTCTGGTGGAACTCGGATGATAATTTCCATTACGCCGGCAATCGGGAGTCTCCGCTGCCGCGAAGATTTTGGTGGACGAATCAGTGTTCGGAACTGTTATCAGACCAACCGACACTGACTAAATTCTGCGTGATCCGGCTGCACAATATTCATAAGTGCGAGAAAAAAACGCATTTCTCATTATCTCCCATCTCACACTGGCACTTGCACTATTGATTTCTCTTGATCTAAGTCTTTCAACATCATGGACGCAATCGCGCAAATGCAGGAAACTGACATCATGAAGGTTGTCTTCCCGAGTGAGCTGCTTGTATCACACTGGTTGCACGGAAACTAATCATCCATAGCAATTTCGACGTTGATTCCGCTACTTGCCCCGAAGAGGCAAGCGATTCTGGACGCTCGAAATACCTTCAAATATGGCGCAACAGAGCGGCATCAGGCGCGTAATTTGGTTCGCGATTTGTTTGGTTGGAATTCTGACTTTCGCTTCATGTTGCTCAGCTCGACGTATACTATCCTCCCTCTTCCGTTACAACCGATAATTTTCCTATTCTATTCTATGTCTATGGTGGCGGATTTGCCTCAGGCGGGCGCACCCTTCCTGCCCCAGCAGATCTCGCATATGGAAACGTTGGATTGTACTTCGCATCAAAAGGGTTTATCACCGTTATTCCGGACTACCGTTTGGCCCCGCAAACTACATACCCAGGACCTGCCGAAGATCTTCGAGATGCCCTGAAATGGGCGGTGGATCACCCCGACGAGCTTGGCCCGAATGCCGACCTTTCGACCGTATTCTTCTTAGGACATTCCGCGGGAGGGACGCATACTGTGACGATGTTTCTTGAGACCTCTATTCTTGCCGGTGCTCCGGAGCTCGCTCGAAGAATCAAGGGTGTTGCCATTGCTTCTGCTCCGTTTCATTTTGAAGGAGAGTCTGAGGGCGGAGGGGCGGATGTGCGCGAGAAGGCGGACATATATTATGGCTCTGCCTCAGCGACGCAGCTACACAATCCTCTCGCCCTGCTTCGCCGGGTGAATGAAGCTTCGATGAAGCTTCTTCCTCGGTTGGTACTAATTACATGCGAAAACGATCCCGAGTGGTTCAAGACTGTGTTGCGCGATTTTCACCAAGAATTGGCAAAGAAGGAGGTGAACGCGAAACTTATAACTGCGAAGGTGCATAATCATATCAGCTTATCCATGGCGCTGGGAACGGGGCAAGGCGAGGAATGGGCAGAGGAGCTCGTAGAGTGGACTCGAACTACGGCGTAAATTGGTTAGGTACGAGTACATATGACTTCAACTTGGCCAAAGATTACGTCCCATTATTGCCCCGAAACCATTCATTGGTACCGAGAATGATAATAAATAAGGGTACCTTGCTTGCAGTCTTCCTTGCGCTTCTGCGAGCTCTGAATTCTTGTGTTCAACTCGGATCACCTGTTCCTCATACAAAAATGCAGCGATAATTTGAGGATGCGCGCTTTCGTATCCCGGAGATAATACCAGAGTCAACGGCAATGAGTCTGATTTGGGTTTCCAGTGGGCAATAATCTGGGTCAGGTCCGTATTGAATAGCTGATTGAGTAACATCAGTTGATGACTTTCAACGATTCCGCAAAAGGCCTCACCGCGATACTATTATATTCGGGATGCCCACCCATGATCATATCTCCCAGAGGCGTTTGCAGAGTGCATCCCAATCTAAGTCAGATCTGCTTGGAATTATCATGAAAATTTGTTGAAACCATCGTCTCACAATCCATTCGGAAACTTTGTTGGCTTCAGCCATTCTTTAATCCGCATTGGCTTCCCGCTGTTGACATCGGGAAATGTCACTGTGCTTGGAAACACGTTCTTTCTCGCTATTCGAGCAATGAGGGTATCTGATCCAGTGGTGCGTATTTCCGTCATCGACCCATGAGCGTTGGTCGTAACCCGATACAATGGGACAGCGTTCTCGCAAAGTGTCGTGTTCAACATGCTGTCGGTCTCGAAAGCAAGACAAATGGCTCGAGGAGACATGGGAAGGCGGTCGAATGCAGATCTCAAAGCTTTGTGGTATTTTATCTTGTCTTGTAGCTGTATTGGAGGCTGTGTATACGGCCCGTCCCGTCGAAAAGCTGTCACAAGATCTTGGACCCAGGTCTTGTCAAAGCCGAATGTGGAGATAATCATACAGCTGTATCGTCTATTGTCATCTATGGAGCCAATTAGTTACCCGAAGCCACTAAATTACTCTATGTGCGTTGAGCAAAGCAGCTCTTGATTGTTTTTCTCATCTAGTGTGCTAGGCGACCCATTGCATCTTCATGAGCCTTCTTGACGGCTTCTAGCTGCAGAGCTACAAAGTTATCGGTATGAAAAATCCTCTTCATCGATTTACGAGAGAACTCACCCATGAGACGACAATGTGGTGCAAAGTTCGGCCAAATACTGATGTTGTGGGCATCCCAAAAGAGAAAAACGAAATAATCCCAAAAAGGAAGGAGGAAGAGGGAAGGAAAAGAGCGAGAGAAGAATCTCACCTGTGGTTCAGGAGATGGGTTGAGAGGCTTTCTAGACTCAAAATCTGAGTGCTAGGATGCTCAATAAAATTTTCTCCGCCTGCGGCGCGCTATCTATGATTTGTGCGCACTAGGCACGTGCTTCGCGGCAATACTGCTCGAAATTGCCCAATTCGATTATTTTGGAGGCTCGGCACCTGCCGATGCCAAATAGTGAATCCCAAAATGGTTTATTCCGGCCGGCAAACAGCGAAAGTCACACCAGTCACTGTATGTGACATCGAATCAAACTCATCATTTCAACCGAATCGCGCTGCTGAAGGCCGCCCGAGCGAAATTGGAAGTCAAGAAGAGCTCAAAATGACTCTCAGCAGAGCTTTTACTACCCTATTTACAGTTGCTCTGAGGCGCGGTACCCCAGCAAATTTTTTAAACACCGCTAACTGCTTACCCCGAGCTTTGTGTTGATGTCCTGACTCCTGAGGCTGTTTCTTTGGTCAACACCTTTGAGCTTCTTGAACAATCTCAAGCGCGTCGATCCCACCTTTTCTATTGTGGTTCTATGCCCAAAATCTACACCACACTCTAATTACCTACGGAATTATCGGCCCTGTGTCCGATGCCAGCTACTGCTACAATTTGTTAGATAGATATTCGTTGTATGTTCATAGCTACATCACAAAGTCAAAGAAATTCAAGAGAAAACCGGAGAACTGTGCATTGAACTAAAAATTGTAAGAAAATTGAACTCGGAAGGCACGGGGGATCACGGAATTCCCAAAACGGCCTGATTCTTACATAATCGTCACTATTACTGCAGTATTTGCCCACAGCACCAGTATTTACCCCCAAAGGGCCAAATACTGATGTTGTGGGCATCCCAAAAGAGAAAAACGAAATAATCCCAAAAAGGAAGGAGGAAGAGGGAAGGAAAAGAGCGAGAGAAGAATCTCACCTGTGGTTCAGGAGATGGGTTGAGAGGCTTTCTAGACTCAAAATCTGAGTGCTAGGATGCTCAATAAAATTTTCTCCGCCTGCGGCGCGCTATCTATGATTTGTGCGCACTAGGCACGTGCTTCGCGGCAATACTGCTCGAAATTGCCCAATTCGATTATTTTGGAGGCTCGGCACCTGCCGATGCCAAATAGTGAATCCCAAAATGGTTTATTCCGGCCGGCAAACAGCGAAAGTCACACCAGTCACTGTATGTGACATCGAATCAAACTCATCATTTCAACCGAATCGCGCTGCTGAAGGCCGCCCGAGCGAAATTGGAAGTCAAGAAGAGCTCAAAATGACTCTCAGCAGAGCTTTTACTACCCTATTTACAGTTGCTCTGAGGCGCGGTACCCCAGCAAATTTTTAAACACCGCTAACTGCTTACCCCGAGCTTTGTGTTGATGTCCTGACTCCTGAGGCTGTTTCTTTGGTCAACACCTTTGAGCTTCTTGAACAATCTCAAGCGCGTCGATCCCACCTTTTCTATTGTGGTTCTATGCCCAAAATCTACACCACACTCTAATTACCTACGGAATTATCGGCCCTGTGTCCGATGCCAGCTACTGCTACAATTTGTTAGATAGATATTCGTTGTATGTTCATAGCTACATCACAAAGTCAAAGAAATTCAAGAGAAAACCGGAGAACTGTGCATTGAACTAAAAATTGTAAGAAAATTGAACTCGGAAGGCACGGGGGATCACGGAATTCCCAAAACGGCCTGATTCTTACATAATCGTCACTATTACTGCAGTATTTGCCCACAGCACCAGTATTTACCCCCAAAGTTCTCCATCGTTGATATGACCGTACTGAGATGCCGTTGAATATGCTCAATCGCCGGATCATTTGCTTCGTGATTTCCACGACGTGCGATTTCTGTTATGAATGCAAGAGACGCGGTCGTCCACACGGGCTGTCATTGACAGTGAAATGCCCATGAGCCACTTGAATATTTATTCAACGGAGGCAAAGAACTCACCGCCAGAATCGGATCAATCAACCCCACCTTCGGGATATCCGTCCCTGCGAGGACATTGACGATCGCTCGAGCAGCCAGAAGTATTTTGGTGAATGAGGTGGGGGTTCACCAGCATGAGGGGCTCATTCAGCTGCATCACAGCTCCGTAGGCGAGGTGGTGCACGACGAACATTCGTTTTGAATCGATTGCAGGAAGAGCTCGAATGAATACGTCCATCGTGCGATTGAGTGAGAGAAATTCCCGATCTTCAGGAGAGATACCACCTGGTCGAAAGAAAGAATACAAGGGCGGTGATTAATCCGTAGAGGCACTGAACGAATATGGGGCGCACCGGAACGATATTGAGCACCGAGACGGGAAGCTTCTTCGAAAAGAAGGGAAGCTTTGGCATACAATGCAGTGCAAGACGAAGCGGTATCAACTTCATTCCGGAAGAATTTCTCCACAGTAGCCGTACTTTGCTTCGGAAGAAGCTGAGGTTGCTGCCAAGAAATGAGATATACTTCATGACGCTTTCTAAGAAAACAAGCTCACCTCGACGTAGTCCGAATTTTCAAGCGGCCAAGGCGTGTCAATCGTCAACATGGTAGAGCCTTCATGGTACGAAATGTTGGATAACGTGCCATCCCGATGGGCCCAGCAATTGTTGATACTCAAGACAGCCCAAAACGCCGCGATGCGCTCGCCCTCTTCCCGAGCATCCCTTGGCGGCGGAAGCGTGCCCAACCCCCCTTGTCCGAAAGCAGATGGATTACTCGTGTGCGGAGATCTAATGCGATGTAGCCCAGCGCTCAACACGATAGATACTGCAGCGCTGATGTGATACTTTCCCTCCAAAAAGCGAGCGTTACGAATGAAGTAATAAGCCAGGAGGACCTCAGCCTGAATGCTATGCAAAATCGTGCGGGGATGGCTTCCTGTCAGACTGCTGGCTGTACTGCGCAAAGCGTGCGCGAGGAAGGCGGGCTCGTAGACGGCGATGTCTGGATCTTCAGACAAGTGGACGCCGAAGAGGTATAGGACGTTGAGAAGCACTGGGGGAAGATTCTTTCCGGCGGGGCTTGTTATGGCGTCGTGGAATGCCTGAGTGTCGAGGAAGAAACCGAACGAGGTTGCACTGTGAAGGAAATTATGGACTCTGCGAAGATATATGAATTTGGGGAGCGAGATGGAAGGCGAGCACGGCTCACAGCGCTTGAAGCACAATGAAAGGCAACTCCTGCAATAAGTAAGAGGCTTTCCCATCAAATAACATCGAAAACTTACTGTAGGCATCGAATTGACTGCAGTGGCGCCCGCGGAGCTACTAGATGTCTGTTGCAGATCTGCAAATCAATTAATTCATCCATCATGGAAATCAGAAACCCAGAGCCCACAAAAATGTGTAAGCAATGGTCCCAAACCCGTAGTATTTTGCGGGGTTATCGGTAAAGTCGAAGCCGACGGCCTTCCACGAGTCTGAGGCCTTTTCAATTCTTCTATCCGAGTCTGCAGAATGGAAATCTGTTCTGTAATATACGAGGAAGGGTCAGTCGTGGGTCATGTAAAACAACGAGACAAAGCATCACCTTCGAGGAGTTGACTCTGCGAAGGTCCCTGTTCATCGTAGGCGCAATCGCTGAACGCCGTAGGGTATCTTGCACACTGAGAGCACATTGGCTTGACAGCGTCACATTTCTAAGTGTGATCTACTTGAGGAAATAGTATTTTGGTTGGATAGTCATTCTCACAATTTTTCGACGCCTTCAAGAGCATTGTCAAAATTCAAGGAGAATTAGAGGGAAGAGCAAAATCACGCACCGACAATTCTGACAAGCCTTTCCTTTCTGTAAAGGTGTCAATGAAGTAGAAGCTGTGTTCTGCATCGTGTAAGAAATATCAAGCTGAGGAGGAAAGTAGATACAGACCCAGGATTACCGTCACTCTCTTTAAGCGAACGAAGGTGCTCGTAGCACACGTACGCAGGGAGGAGCGCTGTCTCCGACAAGCCAGGAGCCCGTCATAATTCGCAGTGAACGGTCTGCACGAGCAGTCTTGGTGAGCGCGTTCTTGGTCAGCTTGTCGGGCACAAACTACGAAGCCGAGGACTCACTGGCAGAGCGAAACCGACAGACCCCGACATATCGCAGCAGTCAGCGGGTACAACAGACATGATGAGCGAGCAATATGGCAAGCTATTCGCAGACTCGGGAACTCGAGTCATGGTCGGGTTGCTGGCGATGTTCTTGCTAAGTAATCTGCGCAAAATCTGCTGCGGAATTCGGGAGGAGAAGACGTAACAGGCTGAGTAAGAGGGATTTCGGGACCTATATACGAGCTTGCGTATATCGAGAGGCAAAGGACAATTCTCAGCCTGCAATTCGAAAGATGGGTGTAGAAGACAAGCATAGGAATGGCGTTTTGATCGACCATCATGATCTGGTGATAACAACGCGGTCACGTTATGGTTTGCGAGCTTATTATCATGATCACATATAGACTTGCAGGAGGCAGAGGAGCACTCGGGGTCTGAATTTAATATTGACCATACTAGCAACCTGAACATAGGTACAGCGAAAACCACGGGCTCAATCACGATGTCAAAAAATTACATATAGATCAAGAAAGTTTACTTGTACTGCGTATTGAATAGGAACGCTGCGTGTCAGTCGATATCATCAGCACATTGAATATTCTTGGAAATTGAACATTCGCAAGTGACAATATACATCAACCCAGTTGGGAGAGTGGCAAAACATCAAGATTACAAACGATGGAAAGGCATGCGACAATATTCGTACAGTCAGTTTTTACCACCCGTATCTGCCGCTGTTGACCCTCGCGTGACCATACTCAGGGAGAATTGAGGGATCACTTTGATCCTTGAAAGCATATCGAACTGCAAGCAAAAGTCAGACAATATAAAGGTGATCCATGATAATAATAAAAAAAGAGTACTGACAGATACGATGATCCCCTGCATCGAACAAGTGTCCAAAATAATCTTCACTGAGAGCTGCGTTTTTCGGCCAACAAGGTCCGTCGTCGTCGTATTCCTCGCTATCGTACTCATCATCTCCCCCGTCTGAATCCCCAGAACCATGAGCCACCGTCGCTCGCCGATACTCGAAGTTCTCCCCCATGCGATTCATGTACTCGCATGCCGTCGAGACATACAAAGACGACCTCGGCTCATCCCAAGCCATACTAACCACGGCGCTATTCCCCGTCGACAGCTCGTAGACCATCTTCTTGGCGCGAACATCCCAAAGACGGATGACTTCATCGCGGGTAGCGCCAGTAAATACAGCTAAAATCAAATCAGATCAATGTCAGAAACGTTTGCACGACAAGCTAGATAAGAGTGTAGATACGCACTGGGAACACCATCGGGATGCACGAAAACCACACCCGAGCATTCGTCGTCCGCGTCTCCCGCCCGGAGGGTCAGAACAGGCAGCGGTGAACGATGATCGTAGAGCCGCGCATGACCATCATTCGCCGCAGTCGCAAAGACATTCGCATCTCCAGAACTAGTTGAAAACGCCGCGGTGCTTCCGGCGTGTCCCAAGTACCGTGCAACTGTCGCTCCGCCATGCTCAAGATCCACAGCCACGAACGAAAAGTCGTTAGATTTTTCTGGATCCGACGCGCAAAGCATGGTGGCTGGTGAACTGGGATGGGCATGCCAAACAGCTGGAGTCAAATGTTGATCGACGAAAGAAATGGTACTGGTAGGTTTGCTTCCAGTCGAAGTTTCAATCTCGTCGCTATCATCCCTCCACGAATCGGAGGCGTCAAACTCAACACCTATTCGCTTGTTACCGTTTGCTCCGTGCGTCTTTAAACCATTCAGTTTCCAGACAGCTGCCCCACCCTTCCCAGCACGGATGAGACGACCGGGAGAGAGAATGTGTAGAGGACCGTCTTGATGTTTCTCGCATCGCAGGGTGTGGGCCGCAAGACCTTTCTTATGAACCTTGCCAGTCCGGGGATCTGCCCAAGCGTACGATTTGATACGCGAGCCATCAGCTATAAATATGAGTTTGCTAGATTCGTCTATGGCGGACGTGAACGCAAGGTCCGAGAGTCCTACGTCTGCTTGGCGTGCTTTGAATTGGTCGGTGTCGTCCTCGAGGAGATAGTATGTAAGCATAGGAGAGCGTTCTTTGTACCCGCCTGTCCCAGTCACCACCAAGCAACTGTTCGTATTTGTGAGATGGCCAGAAGGTTGAAAAATCCTGTTGCTGATAATTTCACAACGCGCGTCATAAACAGCTCCGTGGAGCGGGCCGGTGGCTTGGCTGACGATCGCCGTAATGTCTTCGAAACGGCTCAGCGGAGTCGTAAGAGGGTGAGGACGATGGGTGGTACTCCAAGGCTTTGGAAACTTCGGACCAAGGCTCGGGTCTTCGTTACCTATTCATCTTGCGAGTCAGCTTGAATCTGGTTTGGGGTGATAGAGTGGAAACGACTTTTTACGCCTTTCTTCAAGTCCTTCTGTGCGATCCAACGTTCCATGAGTTTCAGAGCATCACGCATCCTGTTCGCTGAAGAAGTTGATGTATATAGTCAACATAACATAATGGGATATAGTGAATGCCGCCCACAAAAAACGTTCTTTTCTCTGTGTGGTCCTTCAAGAACAGGAAACTCCGTTGAATGTGCCAGAGAGGGAAGAGATTCAAAGTCGAGAGCTCCGTAGGCAATGTGAACGAATTTATTGAGTATTCTGCTAGCCTTCGCAACAACGTCGCCGAAATCGGAATCCTGAACGCTGCACGCCCGTACGACATCGCAAGTCTGAGCGAAAAACCCGAAGAAAACAGGGTGATCTTCGGAGTCACGGTCAGCATGGCGAGCCTTGGAATTAGCAGAGAACCTGTCTAGATCCTGTTCTAGAGCATTCAATGTCTCCAGAGGTGAGAGACTAGCCATGGTGGTGGTAGGAAGAAAACGTCGAATGATGACATCAGATTGTTGAGCGATCTGATGGATCGGACAATATACGCAAACACAAGGACAACAACAGTGAAATACACGGTACATCGTCATTGACTTAAATCGTAGGTCGAATCGTTGATAAATTACTACCAGGCAGATTTTACTAGTTTTATCACTCGTTTGCAAATTTTTAACAGTCAAATCCACATCACATTGAACGAATTACAGGTACGGCAGGCATCGCTAAACCACAAGGTGACAATAGGATCGCAAAGAGTCATTAATCATTCCGTACACGTTTCAGTGAATCAAGTCTGCGAATCGAACTCAGAAACTGTCAGGTACTTGGTGCAAAAGTTCACTTACGTTCAGACTTGATTCAACACCGTGCACCGCGCTCCATCGGCGGGCAAACAGGTGCTGTGGTGCGCCGTTGCAACAGCTTTTTATACTCCGCCGCGATCTTCGGAGCCAACTGGTAATACAGTAAACCGGGGCTCGAGGATGAGGGCTTCACAGCTTCCGGCAGCGACAGTTCCGGTGTAGTATCACTCCCCGGCAGAGCGCGTTTCGAGGTCGAGTCAGGATGAGGAGAAGAGGTGGCGCGCCGACGAAGGCTGGATGTGGAGTCGACCCGAACCATCACGTCTTTTGAGTGGGAAGGGGCACAAGACATAGCAAGTGTGAAGGTTGAATGCGGTGATGGGGTTGTTGTC
Source organism: Favolaschia claudopus (assembly GCA_037176885.1). Classification (NCBI taxonomy): domain Eukaryota; kingdom Fungi; phylum Basidiomycota; class Agaricomycetes; order Agaricales; family Mycenaceae; genus Favolaschia; species Favolaschia claudopus. The sequence continues at coordinate 587,193 of JAWWNJ010000041.1, read as the reverse complement.
TGGTTAACTTGAGCCTAGGAGCGTTTATATACAACGACCAAGACATGACTCGGATAGAGCAGTGTACCACTGGTCATGCGGAGCACCTCTGACGACGGCAGATAATCGAGACTGAGACCTTGGAGCCGGAATCCAAAAAGAATCTTTGAAACCTGTGGTGTCTCACGGTTCATCAAAATGCATTGTAGCAAACAACGATAAATAGCAAGAAAACCTGCACGACGGTGCACATTTGGCATTATACTGTAATTATGTTTGTTGCATCCTTTGCAGATTCCGTTTAGGAAGAAGCCAAGGTTCTCAAGTCAACAAAACGATTTCAGACTCCCATACACCACTGCTTTGATGTGCCTACTTCTCCTCCTCCGCCTTCGCCAAAGGCCTTTCTACCTTGGGATTCACAAGCGTGTTCCCCGGGATGAGAACACTCTGCCTCGCGCGCTGCGAGACAACCAGTCCGAACCCTCCCTCAGGGCTGTCCAATTGCGAAACCTGAGTTGAACCACGAAGAATGAACTCTGCATCTGCTAAACTCCATACTCGAACGAAACTGTGACGTACCTGCAACTTCCCGCCTACAGGCGTCGGCTCGGATTCGAAGAGTGTTCCGAATACGGGAGGGAGGGCACCGCGATTCCCAGGTCCGAACTTGCCGTCTGGCGCGTTGCAGAGGTATTCCTTGGGCATTAAGTTTAATTCAAATTGTATTTTATAATCTATGAGCATGACGAAGACGAACCTGGAACGGGCAGTTAGCCTGGCTGACGACGAAGTGGTAGCTATATGCGCCGCTAGCGTGTGGGACGACGGGGATGTCGTACGCTGCTGCTTGGGCGGCGATTTTTAGGACTTCGGTGAGACCTAAGACGGATGAGAAATTGAGAATACATATAAGATTGTGAGAGTGAGAGTGAGAGAGAGACGCACCTCCGGCCCACATGACGTCGGGCTGCAAGATACTAATGGTACGCGGAGCAATCAGCTCGCGGAAGCCATACTTGGTATATTCGTGCTATATCAAGAACCATGAGTCAGTCGACAAAGCGGCGGCCGAGATAGAATAGAGACGCAGCCTTTACCTCGCCCGTCGTAAATTTAAGCTGCGGAAGCGCTTGCTTGATAATTGCATATCCAGAGATATCATCAGGATGCAACACCTCCTCCCACCAGTTGATATTCAGCGGAAGACACGCAGTGGCCAGTTCGATGGCGTATTGCACAGTCAGACTCATCCAGCAGTCAACCATGATAGGATATTCGGGACCGACGCTCTCCCTATGTTTCGTGAGGAACGCGATGTTCTTACGCATACCCTCGGCCCCTTCGTCCGGCCCATACGGAAGCGGCACTTTCGCACCCCAAAAGCCCGCCTCCTTAGTCGCAGTCGGTTCCGGACCAGTACAGTAAAACTCAAGCTCATCCTTGATCGCGCCTCCAATCATCTTATACACCGGCTCGCCCCGAATCTTGCCTATGAGATCCCAGAGCGCCAAATCCACCACGCTGATGGTCGCCACGGGGAGCCCCTTGCGCCCGTAGAACATCGTCGCGCGGAACATCTGGTCCGCGAGACGGTTGAGGTTGCGCGGGTCCGCGCCGATGAGGAAGCGCGTGAGGTGGTTTTCGACGATCCAGCATGCGGGGGGGCCGCCGAAACCTGTTGCGAACCCCGAAGTCCCGTCGGATGCTTCGATCTCGACGCAGAAGGAGCCGAGAACGTTGAGGCCCCAGGAGGTGCGCGAGGCGCGGTATTCTGCGTATTTCGACATCGGCACGCTATCGCAAAATCGATGAGCGATCTCAGTCCCGGCAATGATGAAATACAGGAGAGGTTCTGTGCAGCGCACCTGATGGAATTGTCGATGAGCCAGTGACCCCCGCAAGACATTGTGGTAGTCGCCGCCGGAGCCGACGCCCTGGGTTATGTAGGTGCGGACGGCCTTGATTGTGGGGAATGTCTTCATGGTGGTCGTGGTCAGAGAGAGTTTGGTCGTAGGCGTAGTCAGAGAGAGTCAAAGATGCCTCGACAGCGACAGCGGCACATCCATGACCACAGCCGGTAGTGCGGGCCGTCCCGTTCGCGGTCACCTGAGCATTTAGCCTGAGATCGCGTGTGATCGCCAGAGAAAAACCAGCGAACCCAAGCGAACCTCATTGCCGATTTCCCTCGAGCCATGCTAGTCAACCCAAAAGGTACAGAAAAAAGGAGTTAGAAGTTTCTGCATTCATTTTTGGATCAGCCACCTGTGGTAAATTGGTGTAAAAACGGTTCAAGTTCAGTTTGTTGGTCGCCTGATTCCTCGCTTCAGACTGCTGCATGCACGATTCCAAGGGTACGGCTCGGAGGTATATGTCCAAACAACCAGCATTTCACTGTGTAGTTGCACTTCAAGCAGCACTTGGGTGCGACCAGATGACGGTCACGTTCACGCCATCAGCCCGCGGCAAGTCGGAATTGATCGTATCATAATATGCGTAAGTACAAATAAACACGCATTTTGCCCTTTTCCTTCGCCACCTCGCAATGCTCTTCACTGAACCACCTAGTCTACAGCTCCCTTCAGTTCGAGATTTGAAGACTTTACCCGCCGAAATCCTCCTTGATTGCCTGGAATATTTGGAAGCTTTGTACTCGCCTGGTATCCGTGGGTCCAGGATCACGCATAGATACAACCCAAATTCATCTACCGACTGGGCATTCTCTTCCTCTCCCGCTAAAGCTCACTCTATCCCGAATCCAATACCAATTTCCCCGGCATCAGCAGACGACTTCGAGCGAAAATTCGCAATGCGATGGCTCACCAATCTTCTTCGCCACGTCGAAACTTTCCAAGAGTCTGATAATTCCAATGAGGATGTTGATGCGGAAATGGACTCAATAGTATCTCGCGCGGCCGCCCTGTTAGCCAACCGCGGCGGCCCGTCGAGCCTTGGAACCATCACACGCACGCTGGCGTTCCCTTCCGAGCACGGCCCCATAATCATCACCTTGCGCGATATCCCCCTCGAAAACGGCGACATCGCGAGCGTGGGCGCGCAAACATGGGGCGGGGCGTGCGTTCTGGCCGAGATCATCACCACTCAGCCTCATAATCATTTCCTCGACCCTCCATCATCATCATCCTCCTCACGCCTCAGAGTCCTCGAACTCGGAGCAGGAACCGGCCTTGTCGGTCTCGTCTTCGCCAAGGTCGCACACTCCCTGAACGTGGACGTCACCGTCATCAGCACGGACTTCTACCCCAGCGTCCTGCGCAACCTCGCACTCAACATCTCCACCGCGTTCCCCACCGACCCTCCCATCTCAGCTCACTTTCTCGATTGGGAATCCTGCGTTGCATCGTCGAGTACATCAAAATCGTCGTCTTCAAGCGCGAATGAACACCTGCCACCGCCGCTGGACCACCCCTTCGATATCATCCTCGGCGCTGATATCGTATACGAGCCGGAACACGCGTCCTGGGTGCACGCTTGCGTTTCGCGGTTTCTGCGTCGCGACAAGCAGGCGGCTGTGTTTCATCTCGTTGTTCCGCGCCGTCGGACGCATACGTTCGAGTCCAATGCCGTTGAGACGATATTCAGGCGTCAGGAGGGGGAAGGGGATGCAGAGGCTTTGGCTATATTGTCGACCGAGATTATCGTGTGCGATGTCGATGAGACGAATGGTATTGAGGAGGTGGAGTACGCGTATTATCGGATCGGGTGGAAAAGAAAATCTAGGTGAGCGAGCAATTGACTGTGTTGAGGATGTTACTTAAATATGAATACATTTCAGGTAGTTCTGGGGGTACATTATGCCGCGGACGAGCTTACCCATCCGCCAGAGTTGAAGACAATCGCCCAAGCACAGTCCCGACTCCCGTACCCCGGGGAGGAAGTGGGAATGCTTTGACGCTATTTAATAGGCATCCGCGTCCAATCTATTGCTACTGGGACGTATGGCGGTCAAAGTGCACTTTTAAGTTTCCGACACATATACTGACCTCGCGACACATATATTGACCAAAAATCGATTTTGCGACACTTATGTGCATTCTGCGGCTGTGAGTACAAGTGTCGCGATTTCGTCGGATTCGCGACACTTTTATACTCGTCATTCGAAATCGCGACACTTTTTGAACAAGTTCGGGAGTTCGGCAATATTGATCTCGGAGATGATTCCATCAACACAGCCACATTGCTTCAAGTGAATGTGGTGGAGAGTTGAACGTGAAAGCCAGGATGATGGGAATAAAACAGAGAATCCAAGTAAAAATGAAGCTGCTCGGCATAAGAGACTGCCTGTGAAGCTCCGCTTGCTGCTCTTTAACATTATGCTGAGCCTACCCAGACCCTGGATCACACTCCTTGAAATTCAAACAAATCTTACTACTTTTCAAGAGAATAATCCCAGGAACTGTCAGATCTGCTCAAGCTCTTTATTTCAGAGGCTCCTGGCTACAGCTTTCTTGGTGCCAAAGCACAGAGGAGCGTAAAACCGAACCCAAGGCCTCACATTGATTTCGGCCCGATATGATTCCATCAGATCCGAGGATCATTCCCGCAGGAAAAATGCGTTGAACAAAAGTGTCGCGATGTTGAATGGCAAGTATAAAAGTGTCGCGAATCCGACGAAATCGCGACACTTTTATTGACGGCTTCAAACCACATATAAGTGTCGCAAAAATGAAATTTGGTCAATAAAAGTGTCGCGAAGTCGAAAAATGTGTCGCAACCTTAAATGTGCACTTTGACCGTCATAGGGACGCTTCTCTGTAGAACAAATTGACATGACTTCATCGGAAACGAGTGGGTGTGGAGACTCGAAATCGCGAGCAGTATACACATTCAACCTTTGTTCAACATCATGCTGACTGGACCAGTACAGCGCCAGAAAGTACCCCCCCTGCAACGCTTGGCAAAGATCGGAAATCTCACGCCCGGTATTGAAATGAGTCGCTTATCTGCAAGAACTGTTTTCTTCGATCGGGTGTAGCGAGCGCTATACAGCGGGCACATTCGGAAGTCTTCGAGGGCGGAATTGATACAATCACGTTGGTCGCGCGTCCATGGGCGCTTGCTTGGCGAGTTGATTCTCTCTGATGGGTTGTGATTCTCTGGGTCCAGTTGAGGAAGGATCCAGATCCACTCAAGAGAAAAAATCCAACGAAAAATAAAACGGTAAACTGTTCACCTTTCTCCAACAACTTTTTGCAGGTCCCTTCTTCTCAAACATTTACTTCCAGCCTCAGTAACATCGTCTTGGCTTGGCTTGGCCTCAAAGCGTGGGGAGACAAGAGTTGAGATCGCGCCGGCAGGCAGATTCCTGATCGGGATGATTCACCTTCGGCGCTGGCGCTGAGATTCTCGCTCCATGCTCCATGTTGAAAAAACTCACAGTGACGAGGTATTGGGTGAGTGTGTTCCTTCCTCAGTATAAAATAAAAACGAGGATGGATTTTTTCTTTACATTCATCGTCAAACTTCAGGACTAGTTCCTTCCCCCTTCCTTCGTTCTTTCTGCATTTTTTGCCTCTTGCTTTTATTTTTGGCTTTCAACCCCAGCGGTTCACCCCTGTCCTTGAATCCTATCCTACATTTTCCTCGCTCGACCAACCACACCGACAATTCCAATGGCCCGCTTTTCGTTCGCACTCATCACGGTCGCTGCTGCCCTCTTCTTCGGCGCCACGACTCAGGCCACTCCCGTCACTGGGCTCGCAACTCGCGCCGTAGAAGGCGCTGAACTTTCTGAGACTCAAGTACGCTTTCTAATTTCTTTCGCTTAGATTAGATTTGTTGTTTGTGAATGTTGGCTGAATATAATTTTAAAAATTCGTAGTGCACCGACTCCGCCATCGTCGGATCTCTGCTGACCACCTCGCTCAGCCTCCTCGACAAATCTGCCAAGAGGTGTGTATTATAACATCTCAACGGACCATACTTGAATACCAACTCATATTATTCTTATTAGCGCTGACGCCGCTGCGAATGCCGAGCTCGAAACTCTCAAGGTACCTTGTCACTGGTCTTTCCAATCCTACATTTTTCCTCGTTGACTCAACACAATGTCACGTATGTAGGCCTTCCTGACTGCAGCCAACCTCATCGAGAACCAGGTTCTCGCCGGCTGCAATGGCAATAACACCAACACCAACAATACCGAGGGCGAGGGCGAGAACAAGGACTCGGGCGAGGCTGCAGCCGCTGAACCTGCCAAGAGCGCGGCGGCTACTAGTAACGAGGCTACCAAAACCACGCAAACCCAAACCAAGGCGAAGGCCGATGCCGCAGTCAAGAATGCCAAGGTACCTATTTACCTCCTAATCCTTTCTGATGTTCAACTCGACGATGCTCAATAAAATCATTTCTTCCTTCCCTCCCTCCCCAGCCCAGCGTCGCCGCCATCATCGCAAGCGTACGTACTCGTCTCCACCTTCCCTTTTTCCTTTTCAAATCCTTCTTTCCTTCTTCTTGCCCTGAACTTACTTACTTTCGATGTATGTATGTACCAGGCCAAGGCAGCGATGGAGACTAGTACTCAGCGGCCCAGCCGGGTAAGTATTATGCAGTTTGCGCTGCATGAATTTTTTGATTGATTGATTGATTGTTCTTTTTTGCGTAGTTCAACGGACGTCCTGGGCCGAGACCGAGACGGCTTTAAATTTGAATGGATGTGATTGAAGGAAGGTGTATGTAGTTTGATTTGATTTGTTTCTGTGTTGTATCGCAATTCGACGTCGACGTGACTTGTACTTAACAAATCACCGATGAAACGCGCGCCGGTACGAGCATGCGGGTGAATGAGGATTAAATGATCCAACAATCACAACACAAACGCGCAAGTTCGGGGCTCCATGCACAGGTAGGTAGGTAGGTAGGTAGCATTACACGGCATGGTCCCGCTTAGGAACGCCGGGTTGAAAACGCATGTGGCAACCCAACCGATCGTCGGTAGGCGATGAAGAAGCATATGATATGTAAATGATGAAAATGTTGTGCGCTCGCCAGCGAGCTCGTAAATCTTGACACCGAAGGGAATCCTTCCCCCCGCCGTAAATCCAGATCCGTCAACTTCATCGTCTTCAAAACAGCCTCCAAACCAAATCCAATCCCGTCCCGTCCACGGTCGCGCTTCTGTTCAACGCATACAACATCCAATGAACTAATGCAGCCAAAACCATTTGAAATACAGTAGCCAATACAACTCCGAAGAACGACCAGATCGTTCCTGCTCTGGATTTGCACGCAACGGCGTACAATCGATCCATAAGTGAGCAGGGTTATGATGTTCGACTTGCGTTGTTTACCGATCAAAAGACAAAGAAGAAAATTAGAAGTCTGGAGAGAGACAGAAATTCAACTCATTGAGGGGAAGTGGGGTGTTAATCCATTGTCTACTGTATAAAATTGTGCGGTCCTATATACCCCTAGCCCTAACCTCAGGATGCATCCCTTCTCGCCGTGTCTTTCTCCCTTTCTCGCAGAGAACACGTAGGACGCGACGTGTTCAATATGTGACCGTCACGCATCACGTGACCGTTACCGTGAGAAAACATTTTTCTTTCCGCTACCGCCATGTCCTCTCACCGTCTCTTGCCTATATCTCCCTTCTACGATGCTTCAGCAATCTTGCCTACTATATACTCTATTTGCTCAAATTAGCAAATCTCAGTGACTTTGCGAGCTTTCATGGACTGGCACCTGCGGCGTGACCTGCCAACTCTACTCTATCATCGTTCGCTTCAAGTTCATTCCATCCATCCAATCGTTCCACCCAGACTCTCTGAATGGTTGAGTGTGCTGCGAATTATCGGGTCGCAAACAATACCGCGCGGACCCGACTCCACGACATTAAATATTTGACAGCTAAAATGTGCCCTGACTTGTTTTCTGACGTTCGAAATGTTTTTTTGCACAACTTATAGAGGGTCGCATTTTCAACGATTTTGGCTCATCATATCGGCACCTTCCCCTCCCTCTCTTCCTCACTCAGAGTCGCTCTCCCGCCCGCCTTTACCCGACCCACACCATGCTCTCCAGCCCCCTCTCCCCCATGGCCACCTCCCTACTAAACCTAAACCAAAACCCACTCACAGCCCTCCACGCATCCATGGGCACCCTCGTCACCAGCGAAATCACTCCCCGCGTCTTCGTCGCGGACTGGTTCGTCGCACAGAACTGGGACGCCCTGAACGCCCTCGGTGTCACTCACGTCGTCAGCGTCTGCGAGGTGCCCCCGATTGTCAGCAGCAAGATCGGGCATCTGCACGTCTGCATCATGGACCTCCCCATCGCGGATATTTCCGACCATTTTGAGAAGACGACGAGGTTTATTTGTGATGCGTTGGCGAAGGAGGGGACGAAGGTTCTGGTATGTTCAATCTATTTATAGTCACTATTACTGAGTTCGACTGCTGAGAAAATCGTTGTGCTTTTAGGTGCACTGTCTCGGCGGTCTCAGTCGCAGCGTCTCTGTCGTATGCGCCTACCTCATCGCCGCAAAAGGTCTCACCGCCGCCGAAGCCATAGCATTCACCAAAGACCGCCGCAGCATCGCGCACCCAAACGCCGGATTCCGATACCAGTTGCGGGGCTGGGCTGCTCGTTACGGGCTCAAAGATACAGATGACGACGAAGACGCTGCCGACGGAATAGCCGGCTCCGTCATGGCGAAGCTTGGCATCTCGGCGCCGACTAGTCATTCAATGCCGAAGTTGAAGTTGCCTGGCTCGGGGCTGCTTCACCACGGGTCGGTGAGGACGATGGTGTCGGAGAGTGTTGGGAGGCTGGCGGGACATGGTGGGAATGAGGCGGAGATTCTCCAGGTGGCCAGGACCAAGGCGTTGGGACCTGATTGGGTTGGGTTAACTACAATTGTCACTCATGCGAAAGTGAACCCCGATCAGTCGGTCGATGTCGATGTTGCTGTAGCTCAGACGGCGACGGCGGTGGTGTAGGCTATATTGTTGTATTATGAGGCTTCATCTCTTGTATGATTCGGGCTGGGCACCCGAAATTCTGTGTAAAAACGGTTCAGTTCAAGTTCTGGATCTCTGGTCGGTTTGGAGTCTGGACAGGTAAGTAACTTACATGCAAAATCCTGAAGGGCACCTTGGAGGTATATTCCCAAACAACCAGCATTTTACTGTGTAGTTGCACTTGGGTGCGACAAGATGACGGCCGCCTTCGCGCCATCACCCCGCGCCACTCGTGGGAATGATGCGCCTGACGGGCCATCAAAAAGCCGTATATCTCCGTGATCTCGGGAATCCCTTCTTTGTTTCGTACCACCATGATCGACGTAGCAAGCTCAGACAGCGTTCCTTACCAGAACGTGGCTGCCCCCGAGAGCTGTCGAGGGGATCCGAGGACCGAGTCGGGGAGAGAGATGGCTGGCTTCTAAATCTCATCGCATAGAGGAAACTTCAACTGTGGTTCATTTTATTATTCGAGTCCTGACTATGCTGCTGATATCTTTTTGCACAGATCTGGAATCGTGCGATATTCGTTGTGTCGTGATTTATTTCCGACTCGTCTTTCTGACTCTTTCAGAATGACCCCAACCGAAGTGTGAGATGGTTTTGCATTAGAATGATTTCTACAGTACCCGTGAAGCGTCATTCAAGTAAATTCTGGCAACTACTCAGTAATTCTTCTTCTTCTCTCGATTCTTCCGGTCCAGCTGCAGTCTCGGATCGGGAATCTTATACCCCAACGCAGGCGCTAAATATCCGCCCAAAAATGTCATGATCTGCAAACAAATCGAGTTGAGTTTTCGCAACTACGAATGGACGTTCCTGTTCGACTCACCGGACTTTCAAGCCATCGCAGGCCTGTAGGAAATTTGGGATACCCGTCCCCGTGGTAGAGCACCTGCAGAATCCCAAGCGGAGACTTTGTGATCCCCGGTGCTGCGAGGTTGCGGAAGAAATAAGTCTTCTGCTCGCTCTGAAATAGCGATATCAACATCTTGAGCAACACGAGAACAGTCAAAATCAAACCCACCAACTCCTCGTTCGTCGACGTCTCCTCAATGATAAACTCCTCGTCCGTATATCCCTCCAAACTGTGTACCATCCCCCTCGGCGTCTTGCACACCCCATCCTCCGGCGTCAACACCCTCTTGACCCCATCCTGCATGACAATAAGCCGACCCTTGATGACGACGTGCTCCTCGTCGTGCGCAGCGTGCCAGTGGGTGGGGACTTTGAACGGCGCGCCCGCCTTTTTATGTACACGCGTGCGGAGTGGATTTTGCATGATGATGATAGTGACGCCTTCGGAGAGCTCCCAGGTGTCGGCGGTGAGGTAGTCCGTGTTCGTCGAGGAAGACATCGAGTTGCAGGAATTCCAGTTCGTGGAGGTGGAATTTGAAGGGAGTGCAGAAAGTAGAATGAAGAAACTCCCCCATCCTCACCCAGGCTTAAAAGGCATCCACAGAAAAACGGCCGTGCGCACGCGTCGGGAGGCGAGTCGCGTCAATTAATTGACATAGTTGCGGAAAACCATACCCAAATAAGGAAATAAGATCGGGCGCGGACAGTGAAGCGGATTCCTCGGTACATCGGTAAATATTCAACCAACGTTGGATGACTGCGGCTGCGTGAGTGCTGAATAACACAATAATCTCACTGCGGTATGGGGGCTACCATCTCTTGGGCTGACAGCTCAGACTCTTGAAAGGATCTAAAAAAATCGGGTACTTACTTCAAATGGTTGAATTTGTGAGCAATTTCCACGACTTGTGGGACACGACTACTCGAATCGCCGTATAGAGCCCAAAATCAGGTTGAATCCTCTGATTTTCAGTTCAGTTCTAAAAAAGAAATCTCACGTCAAGACGGAAAAAACGAGCGAACATCGCCTCGACCTCGGTCCAATATCTGACAGCGCCGCAGCGTGCTGAGTGATTTATTGGTGAGGTGGCTGCGAGCTGATGCGACCTGCCCGTGGCTGGACCTGATTCTTCCTACTCGCACCGTCGAAGGCCGTTCAGTAAGCGCTCAAACAAAGAGGTTCTCTGTGTTTGCGTGACTCGCGACAGAGGTAGAAAAGTTGTTTGGGAGTGGACTGATGGAATGGCCAGGTCGAGACTAAATATCGATGGCCGGTATGTGTGCCTAGAAAAATATCTGAAACGAAAAGGTAGTTGCTAGAAGCAGCAGACGGAACGGGACAGTGCAGTTGGACGCGGACTGGCCTCTGGGCTGAATCCCGGTGCTTATCAGGCAGCTTTACTGTATTCTTTACTTATTTTTCGTAAAATCGAACTGGAAAGTGAAAGATTGAAGCCGCACAGCTGCACGAGTTCACACACATTTTACCCTACAGCTCCAGAACACGATCCTATTGTCTCATCAGCTTCAGATTTCACCAAGCAGTGGATTTCAAATTTGTACCTGCCACCATCGATCTATTTCACGATTATCCGCAACCACCTGCAACTTTAGAGATGAGTGAGACAAGGCAATCCTCACACCCAGAACAAATCGCACCATATTTCGAGCCATCGAACGAGGAAATCGGTCAGCCGATAATGTCACGGTTTCATCCTGCCGGGCCCTTGTTTGGAATTGTACGACGTCAAGTCCCGATGTGGCTATCACCGAGTCGAACAACGCGCAGTCTGCGTCGGAAAGGTCATTTCCCCAGAACACGAACGCCATCGTGTGGAGCTGCTGACATTGCGAGACTTTGGCTACCGTCGCAGGGACCATCGGGGGAAGCCCGGGGGAGATCTTGATGCGGAAGTTGCGCAATGCAGGAAATAGAGAGAGGTCGAGCGGAGTCTCTTCGTCCTGTTGCAAGATCAAATTCCCGTTCATGAGATGCTGCTTTGAATGATTTTGCTTACCATAGGATCAATATCGAGGACCTGAAGCGTGTGGGTGGGGATCGTGTCCCATTGAATGGGCGAGAGACAGGAAACCGCAACTGCCTTCAGGCCAGAGATATCAAAAGGATAAAATCCCAACGAACGAAGGGTCTGGGGCGTCTGGGTGATAGTTTTCACGATAACTGTGAGTCCCAGAGACTTCAATCGCATCGGTACTCCCTCCCCCAATGCATCCATCGGTTTGAGAGGCAATCTTTGATCGTAGCAGACGTCGAGGTGCTCGATAGAGGAGGAGAGATGCGGCAGCACATGGGCCACACACCGCGTAAATGATATATCCAAATTCAGGGAGACGTAGCGCAAAGTGCGCAAGCCCAGGAGAGATTTTAGAGCGGTTCCGTAGTTTTTCAACCGGCGCATCATAAGAGTTAGACTCTCTAGATGGGTGAACGGGATGCTGCATAATTTTTTGATTGTACTAGTAGCGGTGCGATCTCCAAGTTGAAGTTCCCGGACATAACGCACAAGATGAGGAGATTCGGCCAGCGCATCATACAGTTGGCGAAGTATCCTATCATATGAATCTATGTCCCTCTGGAATAGGTCCATGCCAGTGACGGTGTCCATCGGAGCGGAAAAAAGGTTGAATTGGGCAGCGCCTGTCCAACGGCGAGCCACTAGGGCGCACGAAAGGAGATCGCCTTGAGATGATGCAAGATACCCAATGCAGAGATCCAGCAACTCTGGGATTTCCAGTGGACTCTGTTTCCTCGACATGGTGGTCAAGACGAAGGAGTTCGGCGGAGTTCGAAATTATTTGATGTGGCGGTGCGTTTGTTGTGATCGGACTTCGTTTTTTTCTTCTTCAGCCCTTTGGACTCAGTGAAAACATTCCCCGCAAATGGCCGCTTGTTCGGATGTGGGGGTGCCTATCTGATAGAGCCCAGCGCTGCCTTCGTCTTCATATGGGATATGGACCCCGACCGCACTGTGAGTCACCGGGGACAAGAATGAGTTGTTGGTGCGTCTTCCGGAATCCGCGAGGCAAATGACCTGCTTCGTGCTCTTACGGTGGATCGCTATTCGGCTTGATTGTCAAATGCACATTGAATGCCTCGAAGACAAAAATCATTCTCAATTTGTATCACTTTAAGGAGATTCGAAGATAGAGAGATAATGCGTGACTCGAATAATAATATGAGAAGAAAAGAAGGCGTCGGACACAAACCATAACATACGTACTTATCCTACGCATCGTCCATTCCGCCCCTTGATCACCTCACCTCACCCCTGCCTCCTGCCTCCTTCGTCCCCACCACCCGCACCACGAACCGAATCAAAGCCTAATCACACCTTCCCCCTCCCCACCCCCCATCCGTCCTCTCACATCCGCCACCTGCACCTGTCCCTCCACCCCCACATCCTCCTCCTCATCATCCCCCACCGCAAACGTCTGACTCCCCCCCGTCTCCCTTCTCGTCGGCTGCAACGGCTTCTCGCTCCCGTTCCCATTCCCATTCTCCTCACTCTGATTTTGGTCTGAGTTTTGCGCATTCTGCCCTACCGCCCCCGGAGAAGGAGAACCCAAATGCGGCACAGGCATACCCGCCATCATCTGCGCCTGATGGCTCGCCGGGTTTAACCCCTGCAGCTCCGCACCCCCGCTCAAAGAAGGCGGAACAGGCATCCCCATCGGCGCGGGCATATCCCTCGGCACCATCCCTGCACCCGCACCGGGCTGCATAACTTGCGTCTGGTGGCTCGCCGGGTTTGTCTGCGCTTGGGGTATGCGTTCTTTTCGCACGGAGGCGCCGCTGCGGATGAAGGGGTTCGCGTTGGTTCCGTTACTCGACGAGCGCGAGCGCTCGAAGCTGCCTTGCTCCGGGTCTCTCTGAGCCGCTTGCCCTTGCGAGTGCTGGTGGTGATGGGATGCCGGGAACCCACCAGGACCGCCCAACCCGACTGGTCCTCGGGCGGTGGAGCTGAATTTGAAGCCATCGCCTGAACGAAGACGAGATGATGAGAAAAAGAGGCTATAATTTATACTTATAAGAAAGAAAAACTTACCACGTCCAGAATTCCACCACTCTCCCGCCATATTGAACGCCTCTTGTCCGTGATACATCATGCTCGCGACGGAGAACCGCGGGAAGGCGTCGGTTCCGGTGAGCCCGAGAGCGAAGAAGTTGTAGAGGGTGCCGATGAGGAGGTAGAGTGCGAGGAGGACGAGGAATCTGGACAAATAAATGTGTTTGCAGTTAGGCCGAGATAGAATTGAACCGAAGAGGAAGAGGAGGAACGCACGAGATGAATAGGAACCAGATAACGCCCCCGAATGTGATGCCCTCGCTCGTTGGGCAAGCGGCCTTGTAAAAATGACAATAAAAGTAAGAATTAGGGGAACATTATATTGAGCCAACGACACACGTACCGCTGTCCGCCACTCAAAAACCCAGGCGCACGCCTCATCGTCGCCTCCGGGAGGCAGCTGCGCTATGAGCCTGGGGTTTCCCTTCCCCGCCGACGGATCGCAGATGAACTCAATTTCTGTCGACCCACGCAAATTTTCAATCGTCTTTCCGTTCGAGTCAAGACATTTGGAACCAGATTTGTATGTTAGGTGTGGGTAGTTTGCTCGGCCGGAGAAGGAGAAGGTCGTGTTGATTTGACTGTGAGACGCAAAAAAATAACATAAATCGATTCATTAGAAGAAGAAAGTGACAAAGTACATGAGCAGACGCACCCCAAAGAGAAGTCACCATGTCCCCTCCGTACAAACCCGCCCACTAGTCCGGGATCCTGCACCTTCAGCCCCCAGGTCTCGTGTGACACGCTCTTGCACGCGCTAAGCACCAATTCGTGTCCCTGCGCAGTTTTCATTGTGTAATCCTTCCTGGCCACAGGTGAGCATCCATTGAAACCCGTACATCACAAAAAACCGAGAAAATGAAGTGCCGACGGGTTTTTGCAAGGTTTTTGAGAGCCAAAGACCAATTCATACGAAACACGTCGCCGCAGCAGTTAAGAGGGATACCTACGCGGACTGTAGACTGTTGAGGTCATAGTACTTGCCAGCGTTCCTCCCTGTACATGCTTTGTCGTCCGCGTATGCGAAGGGGAGGAGGAGGAAGGTGAGAAGGAGGAGAAAAGCGGAGGATGCTCGTCGCGCCATCAAAGCGGAATATTTGTCCCTGTGTAGCTATTGCTTCTCACTCGGCAGCGGAGCTGAACGGGCCGCCGGGGCGGTCGGTTCCGGTCTAACCTTTTCAACCACAGCTTAACTTGGGCTAGGAAATGGTCACTGTGCATGAAGTGGTATGTGTGCCAACTTTCTGTAAGGGACAGAGCAACAAACCGCTACTTTTGCATTCAGAGAGCGCCAATCGCAAGTGCAATTGAAGGAAGATGCGCTTTGGTTCAATTTCGGTTGAATCTAGATTCTCACACGAACCGAGGGGAGGAGATACCTTGCGGAAAATAGTCAACATCTATCCGCCTCTCATCTTCCCTATTCAATGTCTACTTGAGCTTTCTTCGCACAAATTTGCGTTACAATCAGCACATCAAAGTATTCGTTGGCAAGTGAGTCGGAGGTTGAACTTTCTGCTTGGAGCTAGTTTCATGTTTTGTGTGCGTCTGGGATACCAGTTTCATGAACATCCTTCACTCAACGAAAATCAGGTAACACTGAGTACGATGACACGGGGATCCGAGTAATTCAATGTGTTACCTGTTCAAGCTAGATTGGGGCGGCATTTTGAGGCCGTCGCAGGTAAATCTCTCCCATTTGACAGCGAGTTCGGGGAGACGGAGAGAATTCCGTGGCTCCACATTTTCTTATCTCTTTACAGTGATTTCAAGTTTACAAACTAAAACAATTCGTATTAAAAATGTCCATCCAGTTCTACAAACTACAGTCCAAGCAATCCCGACATCAACATCAAAAGCACTGACACAGCGGTAAGAGAAAATACTTCCGCGGGTCTACTTGTCCGAGCGGCATTCTTCGTATTGTCAGGTCCACCTTTAGTGCCATTCGCACTCGCCAACGCATCCCCTCCTGCCAATGGCTGATCCCACAAAAACGTCGGATCGTCGGCGTATGCGAATCCAGTCCCGTTCAAGAACCCCGTATATTTACCAGACGGATCTCCATATACCGACGCAATGGCAGCGATATTTGGATAAATCTCGGCCTTGATATCAGACTCGCCTGTTGCGTTCGGGTCGGTCGCCATCAAGAAATCAATGGTCGTTTGGATGGTGGCGCCCGAGGCTGTGGCGTTCCACGGTGTTGAGGAGGGGTTAGCGAATTTGAGTAGGCGGGCGTTGGTCTGTTGAATTTGTGTTAGATGCGAGTAAAGCGATGCCAAGATGGTATCTCGGGCGGCAATAACAGAAAGACGACGACGTACGATCATCCCGGCGATGTTGAAGTTACGATAATGATAAGGGTGCGTACGACTTGCTTCCTCGGGCTGCACGGTTTTTTCGTTATTAGTCTCGGCGGGCGCTGTAACAAGCAAACAAAAAATCGCACCTGGTTACCTGAGCTGTTAACCTGATGCTGGAAAAGCCCATTGAAATAATTCTGCGTCCAATTCACCGCACTCGACGTGTCCTTCACAATTAGCTTCAACGCCGCGTACTGATTGATGAATATTGTGCCGTGGTTACTGCGCAGCAGAAGATATATCAGTGGGTTAAATTTACGTGGGATCATTCCTGCCGGAAAAAAAACAACCGTCGCGGCAGGACATCGAAAATCAAACAAACGAGATAGATAGATAGAGACGCACTTCGTCGCATGCGCTGCGGTCTGACCGTTCGGCGCCGTATCAAGCCATTGAATGTACTTGTTACACCAAGCAATAAACTGCGAGTCGAGGTCCGCCGTCCAGTCGGTATTGTTGGTATTCCTGAGCATGAGAATTCCGGATGCTATTTTGGCAA
Organism: Favolaschia claudopus; assembly: GCA_037176885.1. Classification (NCBI taxonomy): domain Eukaryota; kingdom Fungi; phylum Basidiomycota; class Agaricomycetes; order Agaricales; family Mycenaceae; genus Favolaschia; species Favolaschia claudopus. Next base: position 570,422 of record JAWWNJ010000041.1, on the reverse strand, counting down.
AACCTCTCAGGTCTCTGCGAAGACATGAGCACACGAGGAAGAATGGCGGTGGAGCCCGGGGGATAGTGGGCTTACAAAATTCCGGTATAGGCGCCTGAGAAAAACATAGTGTACCGGCGTTAGCGTTTTTGTGAGGTCACAAATGCTGTCGAGAAGACCCACCTGATTGCCCGCCAGGCCCTCGATTCATTTGAGCGAAATTGAGATTAGGGTTCATCGCGGTATTGGGATCTAGAAACCAGGTGTTCACAAACTTCGCTGTAGCATAGACGAATAAAATGATAAATCATCGAAGCAGAAAAAATACTTAAGTTTCAGCTTACCAACATTCTGCGAGTATTGTGACGAGGGCTTGTTCTGTAGAACCGCCGCGATGGAATTATAGAGTACCGCATCCGACAGATTGAAAAACGACTGGAAGTCTTGAATGATGAATCGTTCAGGGTTGACTTGGCCATCCCTGAAATCAAAATTACACTTCTTCGATTCTAGAAGATATGTCAGAAACGACGAAATTATGTTGACAACGGGGGACCTACCGTCTGCGAGCGATAGCGCTGTAGTGTTTTTGACGTTGGAACAATTAGGCCATTCGCTGTGAAAAATTGAGCATCTGCAGGTACAAGTGGGTCGCCAGTCTTACTATGGTGCCCAACTCATATAGTCATGCTTGTCGCCGCTAGGTGCGACGACGGGCTTGCTCGTAACCGCTGCAATATTCGGTGAGCTCGGGTCAGTATTACTGACACGCAGTAAACGCACTCCATGGACCGTGGGATGCCATCTCATTCGCCCATGCAACGATGGTAGCCTCAGCCCCATTGAAGTTGTTCCCGAATTTCGTTGACGCAACAAAGTTTGGGTCAGGAAAGTCGACAGCGTATTGCACAAAAGGATTCGTCGCAAGAACCGCACGAGCGAGGCAGAGAACAAGAGATAAGGACAGGAGCGTGTGAGCAGTCGGAAAAGTTCTTGAAAGTAGGTGTAGACTGAACATTGAAAGTAGGGGAGAGAAAGGGCGGGAGAATAGAAGAAAATAAAGTGAAGTTGCTACCCTGAAGGGAAAGCCTTATCCCAGGGCTAACATTGTATATGTAGCGGTGTCTTTATCCCGAAAGTCACGGCGGTGGGAAAGCAAGAAAAACATGTCAAGATGCCGGACGTTCCGCTGTGTCCGTTCCCATGCCCAACGAGGCAAAGGGATGGCGTATATCGACGTTTGCCTCGAGCGCCGAGAGGTATAAACTATACACTCGGAATTTTGGATTTAGAGGATCATCTCCCTCGATTTTCAAAATGCCAGGACCGTCTAGCAGGGGTGAAAGAAATTCGACTATTTTTGAACCAACGATGATAAAGCGTCGGGGTCAGTCGGGGCAGTGCGTCTCATCAGGGAAACCGGTTCTCCTCCCGGTCTCATTCCGATGTCTGTGGCTTCGGCATGCCATGACCGTTTGAACCACCGCTTGGCTAAGATAGGTATCGGATATCCCTGGGCGCAACTTTTTAATAGGTTTCGGATGATCCGACTTTAAGCGTCGAGTTGGGACATGCGCATCATGAACGGTGTGTGCACTGTGAGTCACTTTGACGCCCGTCCAACAAAAAGATTGTCCGAAAATCGAACCTTCGCCTACCTTCACAGCTCGCGACGCGTCTGACGCGACTCGATGTCACTTGTCATTCAGGATCAGCGTGTTACGTCACGAGTAAAGTGTAAGCATGTTTTTCTCTTTGATAACTTGGCTATGGACTCGGGAGAAGGTGGAAGCGACAAAAATTATAAAGAAGTACCTGTCGAGCCAGAACATTCGAAGAAAACTCGGGAAAGAAAATACTAAAAGCAAACAAAAACGCAACGACGATAGGGCGTGCCTGATAGCCACACAAGCCAAGCTTTACGGAAAACTCAGGCCGGGTCCCGACAGGTCCCGACCTACATAGACTCGCGGGTGTCCGATGACAGTCACATTGCAAGCAATGAAGCGTTCGCTGCATTTCTGAGTACTATAATGCCTCGCATAGACGAACTCCGGACATATGTTGTCTACATCATGTTGAGAATTAGTTAGTTCCTTCATTCTCGATCGTTTCTCAAAACGGGCGTGTTGTACCCACGATTCACGTCCTGAAACGCGTGAATGAGGGGGAAAGACTGAAAATTGCCGAGTCTTGAGATGTGACCATAGTCACGAGATGTGACTGTTCGCGAGGCCGGGCCAAGAGTTCAATATTCAATTGCTGGACTTGTGCTACACAATGATCATATTATCCTCCCTCGTACAGCCAGAGCAGTCAATGTGGATGAAACAATAAGTACACCGATGAAAAACTGTGCTAATCATACAGTAGAGATTGAAACCAACGGACAACGACCGATGCGTTAATTTACGTGCTATGCTACAAACGCAAGTTAGAAGAAGGTAATCGAGTAGAAGATTATTAGGGTGATATCCAAATGGTAAGTAAATTGAAGCGTCAGTTCATCGTGAATAGGATGAAATTTTGTGAGCAGGCACACTTTTCTCGTCATCATCTCAACCGCAACTCACGAAGCCCCTTCACGACGTCTTCCATGTTGCGGACAGTCCCCGACCACTCTCCGCTCCAGCCCAACTCCTTTCGATGCATCGCTTCAGTCTCCAAAGCGGAGTCATCGCCGCCCAGCTCGTTATCGGGGAAGCTGCCGGATACGGGAACGAGAGTGGCGACCGAGAACGGTTCGATGTCCATCAAATGTGCGCCACGCAACGAAGTCGAAGATGCGGCGTGCTTCAACGTAGCTCGGGACATCTCGCGAGCGTGGCGTCTGCGTCCAACTACCACCGCACCTGCAGCAGAGACCGTACGCTTGTCGACAGCACTGTATTCCGGGGTGCTCATCGTACTAGAGCGCTTGCGCCCCTTGCTGAGGGAAACGGAAGGAGGGAATACGAGCTCGGGCGGGACATTCTCACCAAGGGTTTGAGTAACCTTGGCGAGTTTACGCTCCTTGAGCGTCTCTGGGTCGACGACGGGGGTGGAAGGCGAGTGGAGACTGAAGCTGAACGACGGGGAAAGTGGGGAACGATCGCCAATCAAGGATTTGGGAAGTCTGAGGGAGAGGAAGCTACTGCGGGTGGTTGCAGAAGTCGGAGATGGCGTGACAAGTGGCGAACATGCTACGTCCTCTGAGGTGATCTCAACGTCAGCGCGTCGTGTGGATACGGAGGAGCCACGCGTATGGCGAGGGGGAGGGGGTGGAGCCTCGACTAATTGAGACGATTCGGTTATGAGATCGCCCAGTTTCCGGATTGAGCGTATAAGGCGGAGCCGTTGAGAATGAGGCAGTACGGTGGATGGTGAAAGGACAGAGGAAGTCATTAGGGAGTCGTTGAGAGATTAAGTAGGTAAGTAGTGGGGTGGGGGAGGGAAAATGAAGACAGCTTCGCCTGTTGGGGCGCTTCTTATAGAATGGCAGTCGTCCATTCTAAAGCGTTTTAGGAACAATGGACTTGGGTTGATTTGTTCCCGATTCGGAACAAGGTTGAAAGTGCGGACCAAGCGGTCCGGTATCCCGAGCCGAGTTCGGCGATTGCCGAGACGTTGATGAGATGGAGGCTGGATTCGAAAGTGGCAAGGTGAAAGGCTTGGATCACCAGAAAACAAAACAAAACAGTAACAGAACCATCCCAATCGCAGGGCACACCCGACGCACACGTGAAACCCGAGTCATCGTGCTTGATTTCTTACTCGAAGTGGGAGCAGCATTGGTAGAACTTGCGCTCGGCATGCTATCAAACGTTGATCAGGACGGGTGAATAGAACATGGAATAGCCTACAGATTTATTCCGTTCAAGATCTCTGCAGCTTGGAATCCCGCGCCGAGGTTGACAAAATCAAGAAGGACAAAAGACGGTGCTCTGTTTCCGCCCAATGGGGTGCAACCGTTCGCGTGAGCCAAGATTCTGCTCAAGTTCAATCAGCCCATAGCAAAGATATACGTTGGATTAGGAGGAAACAAGCGCACGAAGTTACACCATTCGTGGTCACCGCCTCCAAAGGATCAGGGATGATTACACCCGAGCCGATGGGTATAATGTTGATATTGAGAGAATGGTTGATTAGATATATGTGATCTTCAGTGGCTAATGGGCCATGTACTCGGTTGACGGAACACGGGAATGAGGCGTTCGTGACAGAGAAGGGTGTTTCCCAGATCTGTAGTACAAAGCCATTCGGGCACACTGAGTGACACGGAGACTTGGGTTATCGTACCATAGAAAACTCCGGCAGAATAAAATTGACTGGTTGCGGACCATCGGCTTGAGAATCTAAAAAGACAATGACACGCGTTCCGGAATCGATCATGTTTCCAAGTGTGGGCCAGTCGCTTTGCTTGATTGGCAGAGAAGGCGGAACATAAGTCATGTTGGATATCCCTGAAGGCAATGAGGACGCTCAGTTGAAGGATGAGGATGAGGATGAACACACCAGCAGCGTCAAAGATAGGCTTCCAAATTGTGCGTGGAGATAGCCCTTCAGGATTGGTGAACAGAAGCGTGAGGACTTCGTTTGGATTCCTGTCGAGGAACCTCTTCACGGCCTTCAGGTAATTGAGAACTGTCCCACCGTCGAAGAGTGAACAGCCTAGTTTCATTTATAATTTAATACATTGAAATAAGTGGACACTGGGCTCACTTGTGTGGCAAAAATGCAATACGTTTCCGTTCATATGTCCCTGAGCTTGAAGAAGTCGTACGCCCAGTTGTAACTGCGCCGTGATATTGACCTCCTGATCTCGCGCAACTAAAACGGGGGGTTTTCCATGAGATTTCAAAGACACGATACGAATTCAACAGGAAACAAGAAACGTACGCGCGAGTGGATCGGAGCTGAATGCGAACGAATCATGGGAGCCGATGTAAGTGATATTTGAGTAAAGGCGCGAGCAATACTCTGCGCGCCCGTTACAAACCGTTGCTCTGAGTAGCAACTCATTTAGGGGTCATACAGCAGAGACGAAGTCGTGTAGTATGCGTACCGCTTCGAGTGGGTCGGCGTCGCAGCGGCAAGTGCCGAAGTGGTGGAAACTACGAGCGCCCATAGATGTCGCGGGAGCATCGTCGTGGTCGTGGACAGAGCGACAGGGCAGTCGTGCGAGTTCGACGAGGGGACTTCTGTCAGATGGGATGATGGCCGAAATAGTGGCCAATGGGTGTCTTGGACGAAAATATCGCAGAGCGGAAGTTATATCGCGGTAAGAATGTCACCTCAGCACCCCAAAAATGGATGCAGACGCGCGAGCCATTACGATTGATGTCTATTTATGAAATAGACATCAGCCGAAATACCATGGAAGGTCGACTTGGCATTACTTACTGGTCCAGCCTGAGCTGAGAGCACTTCCGGAGCATGAGAAGGATAAGTTTTCAGAACACAGACATACAGAGCCTGAGGCTGCAAGAAAATCCGGTAAATTTGGAAAAGCCTGGGGAGAAACTACTTACAGTTGACCGTGAACTTGCTCTGTTGACATCTCGCTATGTTTTCGTTGAATCCAGACCGTGTGCCTGCACTGGATGGCCTGTAATTGAGACATTCAACGCGATGTGAATTTACACTGGTACCCTGCGGTCCCTGCCAAACCTTAGCTGGCGGCACAGTGACATAGAGACCCGAACTCAGTCACTCGAGAGCAAGGCGAGTTCAGCTAAATCCAAAGTTGGGTGTCCTGGTCGAAGACCTGGAGGCGGGAAGTAGCCAACGAGCAGGCGTGGTGGTGACGAAAAGTGGCAAAGGGAGATAACCCTAACCCGAAGAAGGGAGTGTGTGCGGAAAGTCGGAACCCGGGCTGCGGACCGCTGCGGGAGGGTCGCTCGACTAATTAAAATCTCTAAGAGTATATTTTATACGGTTGGGCCAAGTAACATGAATGGTAAAGTGCCGAAGATAAGACAGTCAATAATCCGAATCCGGGGACAAATAGTCAGGCGACTCCGCTCGCCTCGACCTCAGAATTTTCTCAACCTTTTCCCAGCGACTGACCGCCCCGGAAGAGCGCTGTCGTCGTTCCGTATCCATACAGTTTGCACGAAGCTCAATTAGGTTCGGGAAAAGCTTGAAAAGATATTCCTCCACCGCGGCAGAAGAACGAATAGGGGAACACTGCACCTCTAGTCGCTGGAGACTCGTTTGAGGAGGGAACTGGACACGTTCGAGGGGAGGAATTATTGACGCGTTAAAATATATCTCGAGTCTCCGAAGGTTCAAGCAGTGCTTCGCGAGGGAGCGAATACCGATTAGGGAGGTGTGCGTCCGGACTTTGACAAAGTGCCAGTCATGGCTCATAATAATGCGGAGTTTCTCTACGCGACTCCACGCGCGCGCCATTTCCTCGACGATATTGTCGTCCAAGTCGAATCCATGAAAAGGTTTCAAATAGATGTTGACGAGATTCGTGAATGGGAAGAGAAGCCGAAGGGTGTTCCCGCTAACCAGATAGTCTAGGTAGACGTCCTGGAGAGGGATCTCGGTGTTGCTATACGCGACTTCGTCTTCGATGTGAAGGGAAGTCAACGTTGAAGAGGAGTCACTCGTAGCGATCGCCGCGTAGAGTTCAGCAGTCTGTTTCTCGGATGGGAGTTGCGACTCGAATAAGAAGTTGATCTCCCTCAACCCACGGTGATGAGCAGCTTTCATGAAAGCCAAGCTAACCGTTGGAGTTGTCGACCAAAGGCTGAGTTCCTGTAGAGCGGGAAACAAAACATGATCCCTGGCAGCAAACTGTGCTGGCAGGGAGCTATCGCAGACAGACATAACGAGGAGCTTTAATTGAGGGAGCTGGGCAATGAGTCCGATGATAGCCTCATCAGCGCCTGGGAGGTAGAGCGATTCGAGACGGTGACAGACTGTCAGGAACTCGAAAATGCTTGTCAGAAATAGAGGTCCACAGGTCTGTCGATAAATTCCGCCCATCTCAGCCACGGTAAGATTAGGATATCGCGTAGCCAGGCCGCATAGAAGCGCAACCTGGGTGGGGCATTCATTGGCAGGGAGGGTAATGGTGGTGATTCTTGGGGAGTAGAATATCGGAAACAGGGATAGTCCGACTGTGTTTTCGGCCATCCATCCTATTTCCTGGAGCTTGGGGAAAAGATGTTCCGAAGGGCGAGACAGGTAAAGCTTCTCCCATACGGCGACCGGTGTCATGTCCTCGTCAAGGAGGTTATGCGTAATGTCCTGATACGGCCCCAGTAAAGCAGTGGCCGGTCCCAATCCGAGGATTGTAACGGCCTCCGGAATGCCTGGAAACATTGTTTATTGCGATCTGGGAAGAATGCCCGTGAAGGTGGGCGTTTCTTCGCGTCCAACTCACGATCCCACAAATCGTCAGGAAAGCAGTTCGGCTCAAAGTTAAATTGAGTGCTCCATAAGATATCCAGGGCAGGATTCGCGAATCCTTTGCATGTTCTCGCGAGCGCGGCAAGGGAGGCCGCGGCTTCTCTGCCTCGCCACCCAGAAATGCTAGGAGAACCCAGGTGCTTGAATATGATACCCAACACTTCAGGCATGTGCAGCTTGCGGTCCATGTCGATATGCGGGAGTGGCATGAGCAGAAGGGTTGATGGAGGAGACAAAGAGATGGCTGGTGTGTGTCGTGACTCGTGCAATGCCGAGCGCGGCCGGAAAAAGCCGGCAGTTGAAAGAATGAAAGGATTGAAAGAAGAGTTGAAACGGCGGACCCGAGTAATGTGCTTGGACTCCGTGATTTTAGTATTTTTTATCCCGAAATTCACCACTCGTAATAATCCAACGGAAACCCCAACACTTTGCATTGTTCCCTCTCCACCCACCCGCTCCCGCGACTCGGCCATGCCAACACCCGTACCGGATGTTCGCTCTTAGCGTCCAACCAAGGCTTCCAGTTCTGCAGTGCATTCAGCGTCCCTGTGTACCCCCTCGCCGCAAGGAATGCCTCATCCGGATTGGGATCATACGTTCGAGCAAACGCAGTCCAAATATCCACTGTTACTTGTTCGAATGGCAGATCGAATTCGTCTCGGAAGGGGTGATGTCCTTGGCCGAGTGTCCCGAAGGTGAAATATTGCTCGCCGGAGTGACATCTGTAACGACCCATATTATGATCGGCTTCATTCTGGATAAATCATGGTCAAGACGTACTGGAAATAGGGCAGCGAAGGATCGCCGAAGGGATGCGCAGGCGTAATTGGTGGGTCGCAAATGCCAGGAATCGGTTCATATCCCATGTAGCTTCTTTCAAATTGATAAGTCCACATGGATTTAAAGACATTGTGCCGGGCTGCAGAATATGCGGCCGCTTGATCCAAACATCTGTGCGTTCATGAGAAATAATTATACACGAGGTATAGAGAAAAAAGTCGGAAAAGAACGAATGAAGGCGACGCACATAAACAAACCATCGTTGGCCACGCGCACTGTGACATTGAATAAATCCAAAGTGTCGTTCCCTGTAGATGGGCGCGGAAATAATCCAGATTTCAAAATAGCGGAAGTGAGATTTGCGTCGATTACGGTTTGCGGGAAGGACTCGGATGGAATATTTTTCATTGTCCATCTGTTAGACCGTAGGACCATCAAGTGCCGGCACTGCCACCCATTCTCCCCATTGTCCTCCCGACACCGACGCCGGCGTCTCGCTCCTCGTCGCCTCCCGCCGTGCCACTACCTCCCGCCGCTATGACCTCCATCGCCGTTGACCCGCTGCCGCGGCTACTGCCTGCCGGCCGCTCGCCACTCACGCAAGATTCTGACCTCCCGCCCTCACACCCGCCAATATCGCGCTCGCTGCCACCTCGACATCCTCCACTGCAGCTCGGTGTTTGCCTCCGAGTCGGTGCTCATGGAATCATGGACAGAGTTGTCCTTTCTCCACTGCTGTTCCTCCGCCACTGCCGCCGTTGCTATCATTATTCTCGATGTCTTGCTCGTTGCCCCATCCACCCCATTGCCGTTGCCACATCCCGCCGCCGCTTGCCAATGCCGCCGCCTCTGCCACCCGCCTTCTGTCTCAGTTCACATCAAATTCTGCTCATCGTTGGCGCGTCCTCGGCCTTCCCGCCATCTTGCGCGCTCCTCGTCGACGCCACCGTCATCAATCCTTTACTACTGAGTCGTCCTCTCACCACTGTCTTTTCTTGATTTTCAAGAATGAAATTTATACAACACGCACAATCCTAAGACACATTTTCTGCAACGGTAACCATGTCTCCAATGAGCATGAGTTTGGGATGAGACGTTCAGGTTCATAGACCTCGATGATCTAGAGTATTCCACCTTGGACGTATTTCGACGCGTCGTGTCACGGATCGTGTACCGGGTGCCAACAGCCAACGCGTTCATATCTTCTCAATTCGACTCATCTCTTTGTTTTAACACTAAGTAATCAAGCTGCTTTGCACGCTTAGCTCATAAAATTCAAAGGCTGTCTTTGAGGAACCGACGCGCACTCGCCGCCCCGAGCGCCTGCGGCTGTTGTTCTGTTGAGTAATAGTAAGCAGTGTGTTGCTTCGAAGTCATGAATCGTACGCACCGGACGATGGCACTGATGCACGCGCACGAGCATTGTTCGACACCACCATGTCGTGGTGTCTCCAACTGAGCAGCTGTATATCTTTGAATATGTCGGTGGGTGCATGGTAAGCAACCATTACCAAAGGTGAGTCGAGGCTGCAGCGATGATGAACGGCGAGAACGACAGGCGAGTAAAAAGCGGTAAAATTGACGTCAGCAAGGATCGGTGGTCGGGAAAGACGTCAATGTTGGAGACAGGTGGTTTCGATTCGAGTTGGCGTCGTGCTAAATGGTGTTGACAGTGATATATGCGACTATTTTGACGTCCCCAGCGATGATAGCGGTGAAGAGAAGCAGCAGATGCGGCGGTGGCATCGGCGCCAAGCAAGATGCAAGCGAAATCGTGGGGTGGAGAAGGTGGGCGCAGTGGAGCTGACTCGTGGCAAGACATCTAGGGAGACTGAGACTGGTGGTGGGGAAGACAAGGATGGGAGGTAGCGGGAGGCGGTGGAAGGCGGCGAGAGATGAGGGAACCGTTACAATGATGTTAGAGGCGGCGAATAGCGGTAGGAGGCACAGCAGCAACGGCAGCAGGGAAAAACCGGCGGTGGCAATGAAACAGCATCGGAGAAAGGTTGACCTTGTCAATGAATCAATAAGCAGTCGAGGAAGTCAGGTGGCAGTAATTACAAGCAGTGCGCGGAATGCCGCCGGGAGCGAGGGCGAGATAACCAAGGTCGTGGTCGGATGAATTTATGGTGAGTGGCAACTCAGGCAAGCGCCGGCATAGGTGGTGACGGCAAGGGCAACAGAGTTCATGGTCGCGGGAGATGATAGCGGAGGCGGAGGGGGCGGCGGCGGCGGGATATGGTGAGCAGCGGGGAGCCGTTGGTGGTGGTGGTGAGAACAACCCGAATGGGTGGCAGTGTCATTTAGTGATCGTCCCACGGCCTTCCGGATGGACAATAAAAATGTTTTCATCCAAGTCCTTCCGGCAAACCGTAGTCGATTCTGGTTTATCTTGGTGAAGACACAGAACAGAAAAAGAAGCGAAAAAGATATACCCGATACTCTGGATCGATTCCGCCTGCGTTGTATCAGGCAGCGGAAATCCTCCCGCAAAATCGGCACCATCGCTAGCCATCCAGCCAAAGACGACATGGGCATCAGACGAAATCGGGCCCTTGCCATCGACCGAAAGACGGTCTCTTGTAATGAACCTTCCGTCTACGACAATGTATCTGGGCCCAATAAATTGCTAAATCACTTGATCCTAGAAAGCAAGTCACACACCGTGGCCGCGCATTCACTGCCGTCTGAACTCTCTGCCAAGGCAACTTCCTCAAACAAGCCAACTGATCGGCATCCTCCCCGCACCCAACCTCCTCAATGAACTTCTTTGCGGCGACCTCTACCTCCTCTTCAATCGTATAATACTCCGCATACGGCCCCGATCCCGAGAATCCCGCTGGACTACTCTGCGAAATCGCACCAGCAAAGAGGCCAAACGCGGGCGGCGACCCAAGGAGAGCGCGAACAGCTGCGGCGCCTGCGGATTGTCCGAATATCGTTACTCGCGAGGGATCTCCTCCGAAAGAGGCAATGTGCCGGCGAACCCATTTGAGAGCCGTGATCTGCAGGAAATGAAAAGTGTATGTATGTCGAGTTCAGTCGTTCATTGAGCAATCAACCTACCTGATCAGCGATTCCATAATTCCCCTTCGTGACGTCGTCATTGAGAGCAAGAAATCCAAGCGCACCGAGCCTTCCCGAGACAAAACAGAGTAAGTGGCCATCCCTATGGATCCGATTCTTTTTCGCACCTGTAATTAATCGTAACAATCACAGCGTCCCCTCGGCTTGCTAAATTCCCCCCATCAAAGGTTGATTCCGAGCCTTCTCCGCCTGTAAATCCCCCACCGTGCATCCAAAACATAACCGGTTTCAGCCGCATCCGAGACGAGTCACTAGCATCGGATTTGTGACGAAGAGGAAGGAATGGCGTGAAAACGTTCAAAAAAGACAGTCCTCTGAGCCCGTCAGCGTAGCCTGGGCGCAAGGGGAACCGAAATTCAGCGCAGAGATATTGGAGTGTCCAGCGTATAGCGATGAGTAAACCCATCGAGCGGGTTGGTCAGCGTATGGAATTCCGAGAAAGCGGAAAGAGAGGTGATCGCGGGTTCTTTATAGAATCAGTGTTGAAATAGATCAAGGTCAAGCACGGCTCACCCTGTGAAGACAAAGCGGCCTGACTCGACTTGAACTTGCCACGCTGGACTGAGATCCGTCTGATTTGATATCCTATGCGGAGCGGAGTTGGCACAGAGAGTAGGAAGCTTCTCGGTGCATTTGGCAGACGAAATACCGGATATGCTGATCGTAGAGCAGTGCGTTGTCTGCGCGGAGCTTGGGCCGCTAACCCAGTATCGTTGCGACAGAGACATTCCAGTTTCCAAAGCCACGTATTTCATGATGCTGACGCTGTCGGAATGAAAGAAAGTGCCGTTCGCAATCGAAGCGAGAGCTTCATGTAGTTTTGCGCAAGACGTCATGGATTCAGTATGCGTGTGTGACCTTGACAAAAGGATCCAGCTATCATGCTTTGCAGTTGTATGCCCTGCAAAATTGTTCGTCAGTTCAGTCGAAAACGAATTCGGATTGGGAATTTATTTCATCGCTTACAGTCTAGGTCGTTTTGGAAGAGGAGCCACATATCAGATGAAACCGTATGTGATCCAGGTGCGGTGGAAGCCGCACAGAGACAGAGCCAGCATAGCAGATTAAGCAACAACTGCAAAGTGGCCATAATGACCCGCTGGTGCTTGCGTCGACTCGACGCCTATCGAGAGGAATGGCCAAAAGGATGGGAGTGGGACTCGGGTAAACCCCGGGAAAAGGCTGATAGTGGGACTCGGATGCTCGGATAGAAAGATTTCAGCTCTGATAGTGGGACTCGGCTGATCGGCACATCAATATAAATGATGTAGATCACAGCTCGTAATTAGCTTGAAAATACCGCCCCGACGCTTTAAAATATTCCCTAGCACCACGCAGTGGGCCCAGCGGCGAGCGACTGCACCACGCAGTGGGCCTAGCGGCGAGCGTCAAGGGGGGTCCGCGGGGGTCTCCCCCGCGCTACCTGAATTAAATTTACAGAGTAAACAGCAGAAAAAACTCGAATTACTGTGTAGAATTAATCAAATATGCCGTCAGGCTAAGGGAGGGGGGTCTGGGGGGGAACCACGTTCCCCCCAGCGAATATAATAGTGCCTGAATAACCCGAGAAAGACATTAAACAGATACAAGACACGCCTCGGCTCTGAATGCCGAGGATTGATGAATCGTTGATTTGCTGATCGCCAGTTGATTGCAGTTGATGCAGAACTGATCAATAGTGGGACTCGCTTAAATAGCCGAGTCCCACTCCCACTGTTCTGGCATATACTCGCCTATCGAGCCGCTGCATTTAAAGGGTAGGAAATGTACCGTAATTTGAATCTGCTGACTCGCTTAGCATATAATCCGATACGAAAGACTTTGCGATGCATCAAGCCCAGCGTCCATGTGATGGTTCAGGAAGCCGCCTCGGAACTCGCCTTGCCATTTGGTGTGTCTGAGGGTCATAGCTGGTGTTAAGTCCATTGCATCCGCTGAGATGAAAAATTATGAGCGTCGTTTTGGTGCGTTCGTAGTTTCGCTGGTGGTGGTTGGAGCCAGGACGCAGAATGTGGGAAATACGGCGGCCCGGCAATCAGTGATCGACCATCAGCATCAATCGCGGCCACGTGAGGCTCTTTCTCTTTTCTTTCTTCCTCAATTCTTCCTCCTTCTAACCGCCGCGGCGTACTCATCTAAATTCACTTACCACAATAAGTTGAACATACCTTACTACATGTATGTGTTTGACTTGCAAAACGCCGTGTTGGTGTCACAATCCAATCGATTTGACCACCAGACTACAGCCGTACTAGTAGTACGCTGCTTCTCCCGCCTCTGTATTAAATATTTATACATGCCCACCTTTACTACGCCGACCATTGGATTGGAGAACAAGGATTTCCTATCCGGTCAACTCGTCTTCCCTCGTTCGATTTATAGCCAAGTAAAAACACCGACCGTCCCCGCAACCATTCCTCACAGCTGAGGCGGACTTCTACTTCTCAAATTCATCGCGCCGCCGCCGCCGCCGCGTCCAACGTACGTGAGTTCCAGGTTGAAAAACAAGGATCTCCCTAATCGGTGAAGATAGCTAGTTAGATTCAAGCTGCGACGACCGTTCTGTTCCGCTTCCCGTCACCACACCCACCTCTCCTTCCGCCGGCAGACATTGCCAATTGAAACCTCCTTCTTTTCTTTTTCCCCTTCGCCAAACCGCCCAAAAACCCCCATTTCATACGGCGCGCCGCCGGATGCATTCCCTTTTTTTTTGTCTACTTCCAAAACAAGTAACAGCTTCGAACTTCGAACAATGTCGAATCAAACCCGTCATTGACAACCCAGCGACGGCGCGCGAGTGAAATTATGCCCATTTGTAGAACAATGGCCATGGGTGAAATGCATGTGCAGGTGTGATTGATATGTGAACGGAATGAATGTACTACAGATGGATTGAGGTGATAGATCGCTACAGATGGGATGGGGGCCAGATGATAGGACAGCAGCAGCAGGTGTACGGATAGCAAGAACGAAAGAGCGACTGGACTAAAGTAGTAGACATGACATGCATACGTGACAATGATAGCGGCGTTCGAAAGCAAGTAGATCAGAGTAGCGACAACGACAGATTCTTTTTGTGAGCAACATGAGAAAAAAAACGGGAGCAACAGAGCGAATCATTTCAGCTCTCGGCGTCGTGGTATCCACCGATAGGTGACTCCTCAAACCGCGTGTCCTTGAGAGTCGTCCCACGCGCGGGAGAAGCAACCACGCGTCTGAACAGCTCTTTGTTCGCGCCGCGCACCCAGAGGGTCCCCAAAACGGGAAGCCCGCTCGATTCGGGTGGGTCTTCGAGCAGCGCGAGCGCCTCGTTGCAGACGTGTGAGAGACGCAGCGATGAGAGTGCGGCGCAGGCGGCGTAGAGACGCGCTAGAGAGCGGCGCGAGGTGTGGATCGAGTGAAGCGCGAGGGTGTGTAGCTGGCCGAGGGGGAGAAAGGGTGACGACGAAGAAGAGGTGGAGGAGAAGGAGAAAGTGGAAGAATCGAAGCTAGAATCATTGTCGTTGTCGTTATTCGTATCTTCTTCGATTGGCAGCGGTGAGGCGGCTTTGACATGAGAGGAATCCGCGAGCCAGTCGAGCAACGCGCTTGCGTCTTCCGGGGGCTGGTATCGAAGGGACGCAGATACGTCCTCGATACTGAGTTCGCGCAGCGCAGGGAAGTCAAAAAGCTCTAGCAGCTGCACGGCAGAGTGTGCGTCGACGAAGCCGAAGGTAAACGTCGTTAGTCTAACAAGCCTGATACGTCCTTCGCGTTCGTCGGAGACATCCGAGGGGTCAACGCCTCCTTCGTTCTCCGCCAAGAACTGCGGACCGCCCCCCACAACCGCCAAAACCTCCAAATTAGGCGATTGAAGCAGAATCTGGCGGAACTGCGCAACACTCGGCATAACATCCGCCGCCTGATACCTGAGCTCCAACTTCGTGAGCCCCGAAAGCGGCTGCCAATGCCCCGCACTCCACTCAACATGCACCCCCGTCAACGTCACCTCCCGCAATCGAGGCACAGCCGCTTCTGCGCCGCCGAAGAGCGGGAGGTGTCTCCCCAGCACCGCGGGCTTGAACACCTGTCCTTTCCGAGCAAAATACTCGTTACACCTTGCGAGGTGGAGCTTTTCGAGCTTCGCGAGACAGGGGCCGATTTTGCGCGTGTGGAGGAGGAAGGCGCAGATGGGGGCCCAGGTGTCGGTGAGGAGCTGTAGGGTGCGCCAGCGGGGGGCGGTGGGGAGGAGGAGGCTGAGGACGGCTTCCATGTCGCGCCAGCTGAAGCCGTGCGTTTCTTCTTCCCAGTCCCAGTCGGGGTCGCGGAAGTCGAGGAGGATGTCGAGTGGGTAGGATTTTGAGCGGGAGAGCCAGGTGAGCGCGCGGGTGAGCTGTTCGTTGGAGGTAGGGTATGTGAGGACGATATGGGTCCAGAGACTGCCTGTACCCAGGGATACTTGGCGCCAACGGCGGCATATGTGAGAGAGAGTCGTGGGTGAGGTCGTTAGAGAAGGATCTGAATCGTCCTGACAGTACTGGGGCTGTTCTATTGCCAGCAAGAATATTGTGGAGAGAATTTCGTTAGGCAAACGATCGATCTCGCTGCCGCCTCGGAGGGTGAGATATCCGTGAGATTGGGTGCGGGTTTTCATGGTCGTAAGAGTACGGGACGTAGAGCAATGCCAGTCGAGGAGAGCGAGAGCTATCGTCGCCGTGAATGACATCTAACTATAAAAGACCATAGAAAGAAGTAAATGAGTCACTGCTATTCAGCCTGAGCACAAGACAACGACGGGCGCACCGGCGGTATCGTCACCTCAAATCTATCGCGTTCTGCGACCAATATGTGCCCTCTACGCAGCTCTTTTAAGGGCCTGTCGGTAGCGAGATGATGGGTGGAGGAGAGCGGCCTCGGGAATTCCCGATCACCCGCTTTCAGCACAACTACGCGACGACAAGCTGAAACAGGCAAATTGCATCCAGACACTTGGCAGCCATTGCCTCGTGTAAGTGTCGTAACCCACCCTCTTACCTCCTTCATTTTCACGCAAAGCCTCATGTTATGATAACCGAAGATATTGAAGGCTTTTTGTGGGCGTTGGTGGGTCCCGGAACAGATTTCGAGCCCAAGGACGCGCGGTTGAGACGCGCCTCGAGGCTGGCTCTTGTTCTGCATAAGTAAAGAAGTTAATACGGGGTCACTTCTGTAACCTGTTTCTGACGCCCGTCTCCCGCGAGGTCAGCTGTAGACGCCGTGGTGGTGAAAATACAGCAACGAGTTTCTGAAAATGGGTAGATGGTGCGCCGCAACCCACGGAAGCATCGGTGCTGTTGCGGCCGCACATTGGAGCCGCTCGATTGAAAAAATACTGTAGCGCTGTCAAATTTGCGTCAAATACGTTACGGGACGGCGCCAACATTGGGAATCTTCCAAATTCGTCTTGACCGGCGAACTCGAAGCTGTAGTGATATGGTATGCGTCCCTTCACATTGCCCACATTCAATGATTCTTTCAATGTATTCACCAGTGATAAGTTAGCAAATAAATTCTGATCACAGCGCGTCACTGAGTGATACCGATGAGATCCTGCCAGTATCAATCTCTGGTTCAAACCAACCATTTCGGGTGCTTACATGCTAAACATTGAGGTATATGGACAGTGAAGGAAGGCACTCAACACCTGTGTGGCGTCGCATCGTGTCCTTGATCGATATCCGACTTACTTCCTGTTTTCACCCATCGCAAATCTTCACCATATTTATATTCAACCGCGGAGCCGATTGGATGTGAAGGTGGGAGAAATTGACCTCTAGTGGCAAAGATTCAGGCAGATCAGCGGCTTGTTCAAGATAGAACTAGCTTAAGTTGTCGGAAAACCATTCAGTCATCGCTCCAAGTGATATTGACGAGACAGCACAGTACTTACGCGTTATGGTCCAGCAAAGCAAGTTCAAGTCCCCAGCTGTTCTATCTCCCGAGCTACTGACAGTAAAGGAAAGAAGACGCGTATCCGCGCGTCCAAATCGCGTCGTCCAACAAATATCACTTACTTACATCCCCGCCCGACGCCGAGTCAACTCTAGCAGAATTAAAAAAAAATCAGCACTTGAGCGCGCCACCGTCACAAAGCGAACAAGGACTGCTGCAATAAAATAGCATTCAAACAAGGCGGCGGGGGCGGCGGGGTCCCGCGGGGAAGTAAAGTGAGAAACTATTTTTAGCCAACCAACCAGTGAAGTAACGTAATGACAGCGGCGGCTCGACAGAATGATGCGCCGCTTGATGGCGGTGGGAAGGCTGGGTTCCTTTTCGGCAGGTGTCATGACTCTTCTCCACCGACAAGAAATCTTGGTTCTCTGGCGGATAAAAAACGTGAGGCACAGCGGCGGGTGACGGGTTAGTAGAGGTTAGTAGTTGCCAAGCCGGGACCATGCTGAGCGTTGTGGAATTTCAAGCTGTTGACGAAGATGAGACAAGATTATTCGTTGCCGCTGAAGGCGGGTTATTATCATGTTATGCCAGCCCGCATTCGTGTACAGTTTGGACACCGGGAGGGAGAAAGTTTGGGCGGGCATGTAAGTAGTAGATGCGACAAACCAGAGGATAGGGGTAAAACTTGAAGCCGATCGGCGATCGCATTGCACTTGGTGTGGGGAATGATGCAATAGTTGATCAGTGATGTCTGGGAGATGCCGAACCAATTTTCCCTCCTTTTCGCATTGACATCCACACTTCTTGGTACATCGACGCGTACGACAGACAAAAGTCGCATTGCATAGAGAATATACCACGACCTTGCGTCCTCATACAGCTTCCCAACGAAGAACAACGCGATGGACACTATAATTCTTTCTTGTGGAGCCGAAGACGCGTCGGGCGACATCTACCAAGACGACACCCCAACCCACCCTCAAATCCTGCCTATTCCTCCCAGTGATCAAGAGAATACTCTGCTACTGCCCTCGTCGTTGACGTCGAGAAAGAGAAAACGTTCCAATGGCTGCGGCACGATTCTCCATTATGCTGCGATGGTTTCGCAGAACAGGATGTGGCGCGCCGGGGCGATGTGCACTCGGCGGGACATAGTTCCACTTGAGGAGGGCTACTTCTCTGAGGACGCGAGGAAACTGCTGTCGTTTGGATGGAGAACGTGCGGCTGTACGAGAAGTGGAATTGGATGCGCTGTCTGGTGAGCGGCAGATTTCTGCATTTTTCTCTTTGAATTGGCTTCAACAATCAATCATCGGGTAGCGGCAACCCATTAGGCTCTCTCTTCGTCCCTTGTCCCATCCACCAAGAATCCAAAAGCGGCCTCAGCTACTACTACATCCTCCCCTCCGCCGTCTCTCCGCCTCTTCCACCAAATACCTTTCCAGCGCATCCGAGACTGAGACCCCGCGCCGCGCCGCCTCCGCCGCCTCGTGTCGTCATCCCCCTCCCTCGCCACCGCCGACGACATCCCACTTCCCCTCCGCCACGGCCGATACTGGAAGTGGAATTCACGCCTACGCCGTCTCCGGAGATTTTGCATGTCGATCTGCCGAGCACTGATGATGCATACATAGAGGTCGGAGCTGATTTTGGGAATAATGAGGAACACGACCAGGTACATGCTTACTATTGCGTCTGGGCTTGGTTCTTGTTTCTCACGTCGCACATTAGGATTCAGAGGACGAGAGGACTGCGGCCCCAATACATACCGCAGATACAAATGCAAGCGAGGCGGGCTAGAAACTGATAGGATATCAAGATTCACACATGCATCACATACTTTCCTGTACGTCCGTCATCTCAATACTTCGAGTTCAAGGTATTCGTCAATGACTCCACATGTACAGTACTCACACTTGAATAATGCACACTACAGTCCGTTAAAATTAGTTGAACAACCGATCACGAATAGATTTCCTTCGACTTGATAGGTCCTCGCGCATATGATTCGCCATAAGTACACAGCAATTCCATTCAAAATTTGGAGAAAAATCCATGAGTTGACATCTAGGCTGGTGAGTGCTTAGATCATGCATCTACAAAAAACGTCTCGAACTTTCCTTGACATGCTATCCGACCTCGGATCGAACGAGGACCGCGTTTATGTTCCATGTTACCAGCTGGAGCGATGAGCTGGGCATTCGACGCTCTGTGTATGAAATTCTGTGGCAGATTTCCAGGTACAACTGTTATTGATCATTATTCTATCAGCGAGAATCTTCACTCACGAAAAAAAAAAATAGCTGAAGTCTGCGCAATAACTGCGCAACGTATACGCAATGCAGGTCAACGAAATGAAGGCAAGGTCTCCTTTGAACCACCGCCATGGCGGTTTTTGGCGAAGAAGGCGACGCATGCAAAACGGAGGAAAAAACGTTTAATCAGTTCAAACTTCTTGAGATCATGGCCCGGCTTCGATTCGAACGAAGACCGGAACGTTCCGTTGCAATTCGCGGTCTGCAACCACGCTATTGCGCACCTTTCGAAAGGTCTAGTGCTTACCGCCTTGGTTACATAGCAGACTCTAATCACCCAAGTTCGTGACAGTGCAGCTTTGAAATACTGGCGCCGTCCGTCAAAAAGATAGACAATCTCAAGGATTCACAACACCCTGCCCGACCGCGAATCGAACGAGGACTCCGTCCATGCATGGTCCCCGTGTCACGATAAAATGCACCAAGCGGTACGGGTATTCAGTTTCGTTCATAAACATACTGATTCGCGTTGACGTCGTCCTCAGTTTTGCCTTGGTCCAAACTTCTTACTGCCCTCAATTCAAAAGCCAACGGCTGCCCATTGACAGTTTCTGCGATCAAAAATATGTGTGAAAGGGCCCATGGAGATCTCGAAATTCCGACTCAACAAGGACCAATAACATGTGTGGTGAGCCCAATCAGCCTTAAAACAGGAAGCAAAAATCTGAGATCCGCGACAGAGGATCAATGGCCCAACCTCGAATCGAACGACGACTACCAAACCGTCAATCCTACGAGGCTCCCCAAGTAGTGAAGGCGCGCACCAGCGCTAGGGTCCCATCTTGCAAGCATCGTCCTTAGCAGATCTCTCCAACCGTGTGAGGATTGTTCGCAGGGACAGTCGGTGAGACTATATGAACCCTCCTCATTTTCTTTCTCTGAGACAGACCTGAAGCTGACTAGAGACGTCCTCGGTGCCTGGGATGACTCGGAGTTCGAGCTAGCTGCGAGTCTCTGATTCTTCTGACGGAGTAAAAAAGAAAATCCAGAAAGGAACGATAGACGCATGACCTGTCCTGGAATCGAACCAGGATTCCCGCTGCAAATTGGAAATCACACCCAGCGAGATAAGAGTCAAGACGGGCGAGTTCCAGCTCCACAGGTCTCATCGTGCTCATGGTATTTGCATAGGTACATCTTGACAAGATCCGAATTCTTCAAAGTCACAAGTAAAACCTTCACTTTTTATCTGCGATGGGGTCGAGGACAGGGAGATTATGCCGTATATGCCCCACACGCTAAGATCGTCGAATGTCAAACTACTCTGAATGACTTTCTTTGTAGAGGTTCAACAAATACATACATCAAATACTGAAATCTCTGGTGTCAATGCAGATTCAAGTAAGCGGTAATTATATTCACTGCAAGATTTCTGTCTATGTGAAGCAAAGGTAAAAGTTTCAATGTCTATGCATAGAATCGCGACTCTGCTAGTGCGACCTTTACTAAGCTTTCTGCATATTCAATCCAAAAGACGCTTTGTCGCGACTCCTCAAATTTAGGTAGCTGAAGAAGATTCAGTTTCTTTTGCTGGATGTACGGGAAACTTCATGGGCAAATACCTAAGATTTATCGGCCAACGCCTTTACCTGCTCCTCTTCCCGAACGGCTCTAAATATAGAGAGTTGGGACTCAACCTCCATCCAGAGCTCATGATATACTTGCAGCTCCGAGTCCTCATCCTCCCCCAGCTCATCGAGTCCCCATATGCCAACTTCCGTAATCACCGCAGACAGATTTGGAAAAATTGAAGATAGGAATCGAGTGGTATAGATGGCGGGTCCAGAAATGGGGGACCGGCCGATGCAGAGTTCATGCAGAGCAAGCTGCGAAACGGGCTGGCGGGCATTAGAGGTGGGTACCTCCGGGATGTATCTGGCGTCAAGGGATAGGGATAGACTTTTCAGGCATGGGCAGTGTTCGGCGAGGATGCTCAGTGAGCGGAGGGAAAGTGTCTGGGATTCGACGCGCTCACAAAGGCTGAGGCGTATGAGATGGGGCCAGGTGCGCGCTATGATCTCCATCTCCTCGTCATTCAAGGAGATTCCAGATCTTGACCCGATGGAAATTGAGGTGAGGTGGAAGAAACAAAAGAGGGGTTCGAAACAGCGGAAGGGAATGGTGTACATCTCTGGATGCTCTTCCGCGACACCACCTGCGTCGAAGTTGAATATGAGGGCCGTGAGCGAGCTGGGCGGGCACGATCCGCTCAAAGCTCTATGCAGTTTGTCTGCGCTCGTTGTGGTGGCGCTGGAACTGGGGGAAATCTCGAGCCGCTTCAAGACGGGCAGGGAACAGCGGGAGAAGAAATCTATGATTGTTTCGAGGTTGCCATCGAGCACGGTCAGCTCTTCAAGAGCAATGAAGGAAAGAGGAGATGGCAAGATTGGCAGGGTATTCGGAAGTGAGCATGTAAAGGATGTCAGACCCTTGAGTCGACTGAGGTCCTCAAGACTAGCTAGATCTTGGATAGCAATGTGTATCTTTCGCAACGAGTGAAGGCCATGAATGAGTGCGGAGATGGAGGGTCCATCCGACGGTGAATAGACGCTCAGTTCCTTCAAGTCGGGACAGACGAGGGGAATGGAAGAAAGGAACGAAAAATTCGTAAGAGACGACGGAAAGCCTAGCGCGAGTGTGTTGAGTTTTGGGGATAGCAAGAGCCGGATGTTGAGCAAGTCCTTCTGGTATGACCATTGTAGACTCGTCAGTTTTCGAAAATAGGATTCGACTTCGCCCGCCGGAAAAGACCCGTTCAGGGCAGCGAGGATATTGGTTGGGACAAGGGAATCATGAGAGATGTATATGCGTTTTACGCGGTTCATGTAGATGCGTGGACGGTGCCAGTCTGATGCCTTTATGGGTCGCAGTAGTTTCTAATCCGTGACGCATGAGGTCCAAGTCGAGTCGCAGATTTTAGAAAGGCTAGAAAGAACTTACTCTGTCTTCACCGCGACCGCTAAATAAATCGGAAGGCATACAGCAAACGATAGGTTCCAGGTCGTAGAGTTCTTTCCACAATTCATCAAGAGCCAAGGCACTGAAAGCATGCGATGTGCGCGCCAGTGCTGCAAGAGTGCCACGGTCCTCGCGACTCCTTTCCAGTGATTGGAAGTTTTCAATAATGATCTGAAAAATTTCTGGAATTGTTAGACAATCGTGCATGGCCGTCAGGAAGTGTGTGAGGGTCAAGGGAAGCTCAGGGTTGTGGACAAGGTGCGTCCAAAAACGGAAGTTTTGACTTGTTTGTCAATTGCTTCGGCCTTTTGTCCTCGCCGTTCCCGCCGCTCTCAAGCACTTGCCTGTCGTCGCCGATGGCGTCGGACGACGACTACTCAGACCTCACCGACCTCGACGAGCTCTCACAAGAGTACGAAGACCCCAAATCAAAGAAAGGCAAGGGTAAAGAGAAGGCTGCAGGCAAATCTAGCGAATACAGAATTCACGGCGCCCTCAAAGCCCCCCGCGCAACGACATACAGCACAGAAGCTTTGTATAGTTGCGCTCTACATGTCCTTGCTACTTCGGACTAGCTCTGAAGTCAAACAGAACAGATACACAACGGAGACATCAATTTAGAGCCAGATTACCAGCGCGGTATGTTGGCTTGCGAGCAAGGAAAATTGCGCTTTGAATCTCATTATGCGCATAGAGGTTGTCTGGCCGGAGAGCAAGCAGATCGGCATCATCGACTCGTTGTTTCGAAACTACTACATTCCCCCAGTCATTTTTGGTGCGCGCCACCCCATTTTCGCGACGTCTAGCATTGATGTTGGCTTCTAGCGGTCAACAGCTACGACGATGGGACCGAGTCGCGGACGTGTATCGACGGAAAGCAGAGGTTGACTTCGATATCTCGGTGAGAAATGGCTGTTTCTTGTCTTTGTGGGCGTTAATCCGGCATGCAGTTTCATGGAGGGTTTGGTGTGTAGTCCTTTCTTTCATTCTCTCATCTTCTGACCCAAAATCCAGATTCCTCGTGCGTTTCCTTGTTCCTACGCTTGCCTTGTTCTTACATCCCTGGCCCCTCCGCATAGATAAGGACTCGTGCGTATCTTGCCTCTTGCCCTTACTCGATTAACTGAACTCAGGATCACCGGCGACAAGCTCTGGTACCGCGACAACCCCAACCAACGCACCCGCACCAAGAAGATGCTTCCAGAGAAGTATCGCACGATGTTCGACGGCAAGGCTGTGGTATGTATAGAGTATCGGGGCATGGAAGACACTCCTGAGCGGGAGTTGTTCCAGGTGTGTGGGAGTATCCGTTATCACTCTGTTTTCTGAGCCTTGCGTGCAGCGCTGCCAGCTCGGCGTCGCTCTCACCCCTGCCGAGAAACTCAAAGCCATTAGCACCTCATGCGCGGATTTCGATCAACTAGGTCGCGGCCATGCGGCCCCGAGCGTAACGAGTTGCAGTCACGAAGCCGTGTATAGTTGCGTCTGTCTTGCTTGCCGCCGACCCTTAGGATTCACTCCGAAGTCGTCGTCGAATAGGCGAGATACAGCGCGGATGCATCGTTTTACAAACCGAATACCAACGTGGTGCGTATCTGCACAAAACAAATGAGATGTGGGGCTCACTCGCCACACAGGCGATATTTGGGCCGAGTCCAAGCAAATCTGCTTCATCGATTCAGTATTCCGCAATTACCATGTGCCTCCTGTGCTTTTTGGTATGTATGTACCATGCCAGTTTTCCGTTTTGGAGGGTGACTTTGGCTGCTAGCGGTCCGCAATTCTGCTGCCGGGACCGTACAGCGGTCATGCATTGACGGAAAGCAGCGGCTTACCTCGCTATTTCGGTGAGGGATGTCTCTTTTCAGTTCTGTCCGCGAGTAACGCATCACGTAGGTTCATGGATGGGTTGGTGCGTCGCTGTCTCGTACTGACTTGATTGCAGATTTCCTGACTCTCTCCTTAGATTCCTCGTGCGTCTGCTTGACCGTTTTCCTTGCTCGCATTTCCTTACTTAACTGCACTAGATCAGGACCAGTGAGAACTCGATTGTCTCGATGCTTGTTTGCTCTACTAAAGACGTCTGTTTTTAGTATCACTGGCGATAAGTACTGGTACCGCGACAATCCCGCCCATCCCACACGCTCTGCGAAGAAGCTACTCCCGGAATACCTCCGTCGACTCTTCGATAAGAAGCGCTTCGTATGCGTAGAGTATCGCGACATCCCAGACGCACAGGAGCGTGACATATTCATAGTGTGTAGCCACTATTCTCCCGACATCTTTCCATTTATTGACGTTCATTACCTCAGCGCGCCCAGCTCGGAGTCCCCCTCACCGCCGGTGAGAAGCTCGCAGCCATTAACACACCGAGGGCGAAATTCGTTCGTCATCTTCTGGATGGATTTTCAGATGCTGGCTTGAGCGACGGGGCGCTTCATTGGGATCGCGCCCGAGGTGCCGACTTGCGCTGTATCACCCAGACGCTCCACGCTTTCGTGCTTGACTCTAAATTCACGTGGGACAAATGGCTCTCAAAGCCCCCGGCGCTCAGCTTGGCATTCAAGTCAGATGTCGAAAACACGTTTCGCGTCTTTGGGGCTCTCGTCGCCGATTCGCGGAACAGATGGAGTTTCAAAGAGGTTGGGCCTTTGGATTTTATCGTGATTCCGATTCTCCTGCATCGGCATAAAGCTAGAGTGTCGCTGGAGTCATTGGGGACGGCGGTTGGGGAGATGCGGAAGGATGCGAGGAAGCGGCATCGGGAGATCCACAATGGTAGCAGCACTTACAAGACGATGGTGGCGTTCATTGACGCGTACGAAGGGCCTTTGTTGGCGGATGGGGAGAAGGCTGCTGCTAACGCTGTGGGCGACGGGAACGCTCCTGGTGCGAGCTTGTTGGGTACTAGAACGACCCGGCTGGCGGGGAGTGTGCGGCATAACGGGGATCGCGCTGGCGATGACGATCAGGGAAGCATCCCGAATGATGGAAACGCCGATGCGGTGGGACCTGCAGGGCCTCGCCAACGCACACCCTCCCCTAACGCTGCCTCCGTCGATATGCCGCTGCCCCACGCGTCCACCTCCGCTCCCAGAGCATCTCTGTCTGGTCTTGGCTCGCAGACGATAGGGGCCAAGCGGAAGGCCGGGGATGACGATGGCGGGGAAGGGGGCGGCGCTGATGCTGACGGCGATGTGGGAAACGCTTCGGATGGGTTCATGGGTTGGCAGCAACAGCCTGCATCTCGGAAACGTGTGAGACTCATTCTACCCCCGACACCGCCAGCGTCCGGCTCAGATTCAAGTGCGTGCGCTGCTAGTCCCGTTGCGCGCGTCTCGGAGGATAATGATATGAATGGCGGTGAAGGATCTGCAGCAGCCCAAGTATCGCCACCGCCGGTATTACTGCATGAAAATGCCCGTGGTGAAGCTCCCGCGGCCATTAACCTCGATGAGAGTCGGCCCTCGTCGTCCTTTCCGCTGGCGAGGATACCTTCCCCGCCCTCCACGTCGTTCCCACCCGAGAGCACGCCTGAGGGTGGAATTGGGATGGTAGCGGCGGAGCCTGTAGTACTCGAGAACGAGTTACCACCAGTTGCCATTCGACTGGATGACGGTCAAACTGCAGCATTCTCTGCGCCTCAAAAAGGCGAACCCCCCGCCGCCATTAACCTCGATGACAGTCCGACGTCATCTTCCTCTTCATCGACGAGGAAACCTTCCCCGCCATCCACGTCGCTTCCGCCCGAAAGCATGCTTGAGGGTGGAATTGGTATGGTAGCGGCGGGGCCTGTAGTACTCGAGAATGAGTTACCACCAGTTGCCATTCGACTGGATGACGGTCAAACTTCAGCATCCTCTGCGCCTCGGAAAGGCGAAGCCTCCACCGCCATTAACCTCAATGGCAGTCAGACGTCATCTTCCTCTTCGTTGGCGAGGAAGCCTTCCTCGCCATCCACCTCGTTCCCGCTCGAAAGTATGCTTGAGGGCGGAATTGGCAGGGTAGCGGCGGTACTTGAGAATGACTTACCCCCAGCTGTCATTCGACCCCACGACTCATCCTCCTCTACGTTACCTTCCCCGTCATCCGCGTCTATCCCTGACGGAGTCGAGTCGAGTCTTGCGGTGCTGCGGGAGCAGGAAACGCTGCTGCAGATGGCAATCCGGCAGGCGCAGGAGGCGTTGGAGCGGGTGAGGCAGGAGCAGTATGGTGCGTTGGGCGGCGGGGTGCCTTCATTTCGTGGAGGAGGAGGGCAGGGGGCTATCTGAAGCACTGACACTTGATGGTGAGGTCTGCAAAGCGTGAATGGACTGTATGCTTCGTGGGTTTCTTACGTTTTTACCTCCGTGCATGGCTGACTTTTCCGCTATCTTAGAACTCCTGTTGTTGCGACACCGACGAGTTATGGTGCAGAGCTGTTTGTGGTCTCCATCGAAGTCCATTGTGACTTGATTCTCTTATCTCTCCTCCGGCAGGACCCTTTGCGCCGTTCTGTTGTCGTGATTGATCGCGTCTCGGCATCAGTGCTCGTATTCTCCAGCTCAGAGCCCACTCTTGTCACCAGCTGGGATAGTCCAAGTGAGCTTCCAGGTCGCGACGGACAATTCCGACGTGGCAAGTGCGGGAAGAGCATGCTTGGAATTGAAGCTCGGGCTCGCGTATTCGTCGCCTGACCTCTCGGTGCCTTGTCCCTCTCGCAGCTCGTACTAGTCCTGATTGACGCAGCACGCGCCTGATAGTCGCTTCGTGTATCTCGCTGGGAGCCAGGATACGAAGAAAAGAATCATTCTATAGTATCTACGAAATTTCCAGGAAAAAACCCATAGAAATTAGTCATACAACTCAATGTACTCTTCCACTTCTGCCTACTCCCGCTCTGCTAACGATATCATTTGCGTTGAGCTGTATTTCGAGCTCGCGGTAGCTCGCGGTCCGATAGTTCCTAATTGGGACCACACCAAACTTGATCTCAAGCTCCCACCACTGCTATTCGACGATTCTTGTTCGCCACTCTGGAGTCAATGTTGTCGGACGACGACGCGTCAGATGTCGACCAGCTTGCGCCAGATAACGAGACACCCTCGTCCAGAAAGAGAAACGGCAAGAAGAGGGTTGTTGGCGGCGAAATGGGAGTGCATTTCCTGCTTCGTGGTAAGCTCAATCGCCCTCGACACTCGGAATATACTACCGAAGCGTTATACAGTGCGTGTACTCACTGTGTTTCTCGTGAGCACACCCTTGTAATGGTTGTTCTGACGCGAAATAGAGCAGGTGCATCTTGGGGACATTGACCTAAACCCACCCTATCAGCGCGGTGCGTAGATATACACCGACGATGCGGTTCAAGACTCATTGATCGTGTAGAGGTCGTTTGGCCAGAGGTCAAGCAAATTGCCCTCATTGACTCGATTTTACGATGCTACAACGTCCCGCCCATTGTTTTCTGTACGCAATATTTGGCCCTTTCCTTGTCATTACTGAAGTTGTCTCATAGCCGTGAGTAGCTACGAAGATGGAACTGAAATTCGGACCTGTATCGATGGGAAGCAGCGGCTGACTTCAATACAAAAGTGAGGGACCTATTTTCGTTTTGTGAGCACCACAGCTAACTAAATCGCGCACTGCAGATTCGTGGACGGCTTGGTGTGTCGTCCTTTTTCTTCCTTCGCTTCATCTGAGCTAACTCCCTCTCAAGATCCCTCGTGCGTTTTCTTGTACGCGCGCTTGATCTTTCTTATAAGATACGTACTTGGAATAGATAAGGACCCGTGCGTGCCTCATTTCTCCCTATTCTGTCCTCCTGTGCTCAGTTGTAGATGCCCCTCCAGTTATACTGAACAAAAGTACTGGTACCGAGATAATCCCTCTGCGAAATGGAAGCGAGTGAAGAAGATGCTTCCAGACGAGGTCCGGAAACAATTCGACAGCAGAACCCTGCTATGTACAGAATACCAAGACCTAGCAGACGCCGAAGAACGCGAGATGTTTGCGGTATGTGCACCCTCTCCAACTGTCTTACGGTCCACTGAGATATCTGCACTCAGCGTGTACAGAAGGGCGTCGTCCTGACCCCCTCCGAGAACCTTGGCGTCATCACAAGCCCACGAGCGGAATTCATAAAGCACCTTCAGCAAAAGTTTCTCAAGGGCGACGATGCTGGATTGAACAAGGATGTGCTTGCTTGGGACACTGTTCGTGGGTCGGACTTTCGGTGCCTCACCCAAACCGTGCACTGTATCGCCATCCACCCCAAACCAAGCTCGTTCAAGGCAATGGAAAAGTGGCTGCAAAACCCCATCCCGTTAACACCCGATTTCGCCTCTGACATTGAGAACACGTATCGCATTTTCGAGGCGCTGGTCCGCGATCCCGACCATAGCACTCACTTCCGCGGCGTCGCGCCGATCGAGTTCATCATGATTGGGATTCTTGTGCACAGGCACAAGGCGAGACTATCGCTCGAAGGTTTAGGTAGAGCGGTCGGTGAGATGCGGCAGGACGTTAGAACGCGTCATATAGACATTCGCATTAACAGCAGTGTGTCGAGGACGATGATGACTTTCATTGATGGGTATCTGGGGTCTGCCTTGGGTCCTGGGGAGAAGAGCGCGGTCGATGCCGTGGCACGAGTTGCGGGTGCGAAGCGGAAGGGGCGGGATGATGGCGATGGGGACGGGGAGGCGAATCCTGAGAACGACAACGATGAGGCTCAGCAAGCTGCGCCTCGTAAACGTCAGAAGTCGACGCATACCCCTGCCGTCGTTGCTGCGCTACCGACGCCCCCAGCATCTACCTCGGCGTTGACGCCGAATTCAGTCAGCCCAGTACCGAATGCACCTGCGCCTGCGCAGCATACAGCACCGCCCAGACCTGCACATTCCGAAAAGCATGGTCCCCCCGTCGTTGCATCAATCCCAACGCCTTCAGCATCTACGTCTGCTCGAGCTTCGACGGCAAGATGCATACCGAATCTCGTTTCCGTAGGAGCAGCGCAAGCTCACCTCGGAACGTCGGTGGTGGCGCGGCCTCCTGTGTATCTGAACGATCCATGGTATCAGATGTATATGCGTCGGCTGCAGGAACAGCAGGAACAGCAGGAGATGGCGAACCAGTCGGCGGGGTCTATGATGGTGCAAGCCCGGCAGATCGGGGACCAGCCTCATAAGGCGATGGTTCACCCTCCGTCGGTCCATGCGGCGATTCAGGAGCGGCGGAACTTGCGGCAGCCGGAGCCGCAGCAGCAAGTCCATCCTCTTACGCCCCACCTTACGCAGCAGCAGCAGGGCCTGCCATACATTCAGCCCCAGCAACACATGCAGCAGCCTCACGTTCCTATTCATCCGCTCCAGCAGCCCGACTCCCAACGACATCCTCGGCAGTCTGAGCCCAAGCCCCCGCGCGCCGAACAACACGTTCAGCGGCCCCCCCCGAAATTGGAGCAACAGGAGGCACCGGACAATCGCAGTCTCGCAATGCCCCTCAACCTCCTTCTTACCGCTGGCTGTGGAGGAGGAGGAGAGGAATCAAAACCGTCGCGACCCGACGCGCCCAACGTCGTCCCTACCTTCGACTCGCCTCCTGCCGTTGTTTGTGAAATAGGAGGAGAAGGATCGAAGCCTCAGCAGCAGCGCGATATTGCGAGCATTGCACCACGGCCCGCCCCCGATCGTACGGCTGCGGAAGTGGAATCGAAACCTGCGCTACCCGACCGGCCTAGTGTCGTGCCTGCGCTCGACCCAGCTGCCGCTGCACGTGGAGGCGGAGGAAAGGAATCGAAACTTCAGCAGCAACTCCATATTGCAGGCATCGCACCACGTCTCGTCCCCAATCGTATGGCTGCGGATGGAGGGGACGTGAAATTGAAAGGGCAGCAGGACAGAACTGCTAGCCTCGCAGATGCACTCGAACGGCCGATCGCTGTGGGAGAGAACGCGGAGTCGAAACCGCAGCGGCCTAGTCTCGCACCCGTGCCTGACATGAAACCCATTCCCGTGCTTGGAAGAGGAGGAACGGAGTCGAAACCATCCCTCAGCACCCCGCGCATCAAGTTGGAGTCTAGGTCCTTACTTGACGACCGTTCGCGGGGCTTCAATCTCAACCGTTATCGAAAGTGGTAGCTTCAGTGGTCTGTCTACCGTTTGTTGTCGGCGCAGCCGCATTTTCTTGGACATCAGTCGTGACTAGAGGCGAGAACTCATCCATGGATCTATAGATGTAGAAGATGAGCGTGTATTGTAAATATTTAGCATCTGTATATATTGTAGCCATAGTTTCGTTTGTTCATTTTTTCCTGAAATTTGGTACCTGTCCAAGCCAAATTCTCCTCGAGCTGCAGAACAAATAAACAGCGATAAATAACGTGACCGTGCCTTTGCTTCGGACTTTCACACTGGCGTCTTGCCTTGTACTACCACCATCATCTCGGGGGTCAACGACCCCACGTCTTCATCGTCCTCGCCACTCCCATTGGGCTGAACGATGGCGTCGGACGACGAATATTCGGACCCCACAGACAATGACGAGTATCAAGACTCCAGCTCGAAGAAAGGCAAGAACAAGAAAGTGAAAGGGAACCCGGAACATTTTCTGCTTCGTGGCAAGCTCAATCGCCCTCGCCACTGTGATTATAGCTCTGAGGCACTTTACAGTGCGTATTTCTTGCCACCGCAATCTAACTTGTTCTGACGCGACTTGGACGCGACACAGAACAAATGAAGTACGAGGGCATTGATCTTGAGCCCGACTACCAACGCGGTATGCACATTGCATATTCCGTCGTGCAATTGCAATCTATGCAAATCTCATTTCACTTGTAGACGTCGTCTGGAGCGAGGCAAAACAAATCAGTCTCATTGATTCCATTTTGCGATGCTATAATATACCTCCCATTATATTCGGTGTGTGTGTTAGAGATTTTCACTTTGTTCGGGGGGTTGATTTTGGCTTCTAGCGGTCACTAGTTCCGACACTGGGATGGAAAAGCGGACGTGCATTGACGGAAAGCAGCGTCTGACTTCGATACGGAAGTGAGTGAGCTTTGTCGCTTTGGCTTTTATCGCTCTGTACCCCCGTGGCTGATGAGCGCATGCAGATTCGTGGATGGCTTGGTGTGTTCTTTTTCATGTCATCCTCGTCTTAGTTTGTCTGACCATCGTTTTAGATTCCTCGTGCGTTTTTTTTGCCGTCTGGGAACTTGACCCATTCTCAGTTTTTCCTGGCCGTCTGTAATAGATAAGGACCCGTGCGTATTTCCTCGTTGCCATCCTCACCCAGGCTGACAGGCTCACAGCTACAGCGGCGAGTCGTACTTTTACATTGATAATCCCTCCCACCCAGTGCGCGCAAAGAAGATACTCCCGGAAGCAGTTCGTAGGCAGTTTGACACACGGACTCTGCTGTGTACGGAGTATCAGGACATAACGGATGCACAAGAGCGGGAAATATTCGAGGTGCGTTTCTTTCTGTCTTTCTTGAATCGATTCTTTCAATCCGCTGACGACCCTCACGACGCAGCGTGTACAGAAGGGAGTGGCGCTCACGCCCGCCGAGAAGCTCGCGGTCATCAAGAGCCCACGGACGGCATTGGTCAAGCGGCTGCTGGAGAAGTTTGTGCAGGGTGACGATGCCGGCCTGAGCAGCGAGGCGCTGGATTGGGATAATTCGCGCGGGTGGGGCTTCCGGTGTATCGCCGAGACCCTGCGGTGCATCGTCGTCAAACCCAAAACCACCTCTTTCTATGCTGCGGAGAAGTGGCTGAAAGATCAATCGCCCGTCAGCGCTGCCTTCGTCTCCGGCGTCGAGGAGACGTATGGGATTTTCGTAGCGCTCGTGAGGGACCCGCGTACCAAGGAGCACTTTACGAAGGTGGGGCCGATTGTGTTTTTGATGATTGGTGTGTTGGTGGATCGACTCAAGTCGAAGCTGTCGTTGGAGGCGTTGGGGAAGGCGGTGGGGGAGATGCAGGAGGATGTGAGGAAGGTGCATCAGGAGATAAGGAATAATAGTAAGGTGTCGAAGACGATGCTTGCGTTTGTTGATGGGTATCGGGCGGCGCCTGCGTTGCGTCCGGGGGAGAAGAGCGCGGTTGAGGAGGTGCGGGGTGGGGGTTTGGGGGTGACTGTGCAGGGAGCAGCGGGTGTGAAGAGGAAGGCGGGTGATGTGGATGCGGGGAACGGTTCCGACGAAGAGGATGCTGCTGTTGGGCAGCAGGAGGCTGCAACACCTAATCGTAAACGGACGAGGTCGAAGAAGATGACTGCTGCTGCTGCGCCGCCGGATTCTTCAGCAAGTACCTCAGCTTTGACGGCGGATTCTGTGTCGAGTGCATCTGTGCAAGCGTCGCCTAAGCGTTCGAGGCAGCGCGCGAGGGTTCCTCAGGTTTTGACGAATGCGTCGACGCCGCTGGATTCGATTAAGCCTGCGGCTTCGGGTGTGCCTCTAGCTTCGACTGTGCCTCCAGTCTCGATTGCGCCCGCCGTCTCGACTACGCCTCCAGTCTTGATTGCGCCTCCAGCTCCGACTGCGCCCCCTGTTTCAACTGCGCCCCCCGCTTTGAATGCGCCCCTAGCTTCGGCTGGGCCTCCAGCTTGGACTAAACCCCCCGCCACTTCAACTGCGCCTCTAGCTTGGACTGTGCCTCCCGCTGGCCAACCCCCGCCCCACGCGTCCAATACCATTCCAGCACCTAGTGAGCGACAAGCGGCTGCGCGGCGGGAGAGCCCTGCGACCGCGACTGCTCCAGTTGTGGCTTCTGCGTGGACCCGCCCGCAACATGCAAACAACCCGCTGAATTATCATCGTGAGTTGGAGCGGCAGCGGCAGCTGCAGCAGCAACAGCAGCAGTCTCAACGTCTGGATGTTGAGCAGCCATCGCGGGGGGATGGTAGTAATACTATTGCTGTGGACACCGGAGCTGCTAAGCGTGGAGGAGGAGGAGGAGGGGTGTGGTCGTGGACGTCGGCGCCGGCGTCGATGGGCGCTTCGCATGTCAAGTCGGAAAGATAGAGCCTGCGGCGCTGTTACTCGCCGAGCTCAATCTAAATGGGGCCATGATCTTACGAGTCGTACTTAGCTTTTCCTGTATGTACTTGATTTGTTGTACTCCGATTCCAGGAAGGATTGTAGATAGGACCCCTGTATTTATGTAAATGCCTATGTAGATAACACGGAATTTTGGCTCTTGTATTCTATGGACGGACTCGAGAGATTTGTCGCCCAGGCTTGACCGCAGCGATTTCCTTATACGGCGGATTAACAGACAGACCATAACACTGATTTCCAGCTTTTCCTGGACTTGTCGTCGCATTTTCTGGCTCTTTCGATGGGCTCGCTGCTTGCGCTTCAAAACCAGTTCACATTGAACGATGGAGCTAGCTTTCCGATTCGCTGGCCTCGATATCGTCCCAGAGGCCGAGAAGTAACTGTGCGGGAGCTTCTGGGTGAGTACTAATAGAAACTGGATGGGGTAGCTGTTTGAACCCGATGTAAGCCCCGGAATGAGCTTACCTCTTTATCAGTGTACTCACCTTTCCCGAGCAGGGCCAGCTCTCTGAGAAACTGCGCTCCTGAAAGGACGCGGAAGATCAAAATGGCGACTCGAGACCAAAGCGTCTACTGCAGCATCAACCGCTACCAAAGACACGGAAATATGAAGCGAAACCTGTTGGATCTATGTGCATGGGGCTTCGAAAGAACTGCTGACTGGGTCTGTAAGAACCAATGGGCTCTCAAGTGCATGTAGAGTCGAGTCACTCGGTACGTATGATGCGTTCCAACGCTTCAACCATCCTCAAATTTGCTGACACTTTGCTTAGTGCCTTGTCTCCTTGTCTGTAACTTCTGTGGCCCACCCCGTTGTGCCCGAAGGAAGATATTCCCTGCGAACTCGCTATCGAACGTCGATGTCCGGATTCTACTTTGCTCTCGCTAGGAAACGACACCTTGCTGTCAACCACCACCACGTCTCAATCCCTGTTCGTGTCATAGTAAGCCCTGAGCTCTCCCAAACCCCCCTACCTCGTGTATAGTTGCTGCGTGTAGAGACTTTGGTGCGTACCAATCCACTCTTCCCTTTCCTGATTCGCTGAGACTTTGTTCAGCGCTTTTTCTTTTGAGTGCGCGTGTGCCTCCGTTACACGGCGCTAGGCGTCTCACGTACCGGAATGCTTCGAACGAATCCCAACGAAGAACCTTCGAGCGCTTGTCTTCGTGCATTCAAGCGGTACGTCGTCTGCGTTTTATCGCTTGCAATCAACCTTATCTGGCTGTCAGGGTCCTTCAATTCCCTGGATGCGCCGGAAGATCCAGCGTCGCTGAAGCGACGAGAGTCAGGACAGTCTTGGCTAGATCGGTGTGTTCCTCATCCCGTCGTCTGAAATTTTCCGACTGATCCCTCATTTCACCGTCCCTCAGAAAGAGGAAGACATCCCTCGCAAACGCGTCATTCTGCGATAGCTGCTCGAGGGGTGTTCTTCAAGCACTCAAGTCGCTATCTCGAGCGGACGAAGATCTCAAAACGACATATAACGTCCAAGCGCGGATTCCTGCAGCACGTACCGCGCTCCTGCTCGTCGACCTGCTCCGGTTACGATGACCTTCTCTCTTTCTACTTACGGCCACCGCGTGTACGCCTTCCATCAGACATCCTCGCGACGCGGTACCGTCTTCACGACCCCGACTATCACGTCTCCATCCTTCCGCGATGCACCCGCAACGACAGCGGTACAGCACACGCACGTTGTCTCGTCAGCCGTACGTACGACTAGGTCGCGAACGCGGGGGTGCTTGGAGTCTTTCGCCCCTCTTTGCTGTACCGTCTTCACGACCCGCAGTATCCCCCCCTCATCCTTCTACGATGCACCCGCGGTCATGTTATCTCGTCAGCCGTGCACACGACGAGGTCGCGAATGCCGCGCCGCTCGAAGTCCTCCACGTTGACTCCTTTTCGGTGTGCATACGAAAGGTGTCGCCCATGTCGGCCCACAAGCATCGAGGCTACGTCTGCCTATGTCAGCGATGAGGCGGGATACGAATGGGTCGGCAGTTGGGGCTTTGTCGATCACGCGCATATATGGTAGCGTGCAGACATCAGCGGATGTGGTGGAGGCGGCGGAAGCGCAGCTGCGGTTGTTGGCAAGCTTCGGTTTGGGCTATCAGCGGAGCGCGATGAGGCAGCCGAGTCACTTGAGGGTACGTTCCGTCTGTTCCTTGCGAGCAATACTGACCTGTCCTACAGCGCGCGTTCACTGTGCATCTTTCGCAGCCCCACAAAGCGCGTGAAGTCCAACGCTTTGCTGCCATGTGTCCTTGGCCTTCGTTCATCCCGGCACTTATCGATGAAGGACTTCGTCAAATACTATATCGACATCGGATTTGTGTTCGTCGTGTCCGTTACCTATTGGTCGCAGACTCGAACTCCGTACGAGTTCTCTTCCGTGTTACCGACGGGTGGCTCCGCGTTACTGTCTGTGTCGCGTCTGCCAGTGTCGGGATGCATGAGATCAAGCGGTATAGGTCTGAGCTCAGCGAGATGATACGTTGGCGAGGAACGGGTGCGGACTTCCCTGGACTTCCCAGCTTTTTGACTGGTCACTGGACATGTCAAAGGAGCTTTGATTTTCGTCCTGGCGTGCCAAATCGAAACAAACACGTTGCGTGTCTTGTTTGTCCCTTTGTCTTGCGCTACTTAAGCAGCCACCGTTTGGGCCACCGTTATCGCCCTCCACCACGCCCGTATCCCATATCTCATCTCACCTCCTACTTTTCCACGACTCCTCGACCTCCCGCGACCATCTCCACCCTTCTCCTCGTTCTCTCAAACAAAGCCACCCGCTTTCATCAAGACTATGGCCTCGGACGATGAATACTCAGCCCCCAAATCGAAGAAAGGCAAGGGCAAGAAGAAAGTCAGTGGCAATGCCGCGACACATCACGATCTGCTTCGCGGCAAGCTCGCCGACCCGCCTTCGACGAAGTACACCACCGAATCATTGTACAGTACGTCTACTTTCCATGCCGTCTTCTCCGCCAATTCGTTCTGACGATCAACAGAACTGATACAATCTGAGGACATCGATTTAGACCCGGAATACCAGCGCAGTGGGCAGTCACCAATAAGAATGGGGTCCCAGACTTACTTTATCCATAGAGGTTGTCTGGAACGAGGACAAACAAATTTATCTCATTGACTCGATATTGCGATGCTATTATATACCTCCGGTAATTTTTGGTAGGCGTAACCCCGGCTTTCCGCTCTCAGTCGTTGACATATGACTGCTAGCGGTCCAGAACCTCGACGACGGATCTCAAAAGCGGACATGCATCGACGGAAAGCAGCGACTCACCTCAATACATAGGTGAGTGGCGTTGATCTTTGTGCGCGCTCCACGACTGAATATCGGCTGGCCGTAGATTCATGCAGGGTCTGGTGTGTGATCTCTTCCATTTTGCCTCTTCTTATTTTCTGATCATTCATTCAGATTCCTCGTAAGTTTTCTCTGTTTGTGCGTCTGACCTAGCCTGATCACTTTCACCTACTTTGCCCATATCATAGATAGGGATCCGTGCGTGTTTCTCTCCTATTCATGCTTCTTGACCTGACGTCCCGGTTTTCTCAGCTTCACTGGACAGCGGTACTTTTACCGTGACAATCCTGCCCAAACACCGAAACCAAAGAAGAAGAAATTGCTCCCGGAGTCGATCCGTCGACAATTCGACTGCAGGGGCTTGCTATGCGTAGAGTACCAAGATATTGAAGGCTCACAAGAGCGCGAGATATTCCGAGTCGGTGGCCACTTATCCCTCAATGTCTTCTGTTTACTGACACTTTGCCGTTCTCTACCCTCCAGCGTGTGCAGATGGGAATGGCCCTCAGTAAAGCTGAGAAATTGGCAGTGATCGACAGCCCGCGCGAGCAACTTATACGTGATCTTCTAGAGAAGTACCTGAACGGCGTCGATGCAGGGTTGAGCAGCGACGTGCTTTCGTGGCATCGCGAGCGAGGGTCGGACTTCGGGTGTCTCGCCCAAACCGTTCACACTATCGTCATCTTCCCGAACAACCCGTCTACAGACGCGACGGCGAAGTGGCTTGAAGACAAATCCCCAGTAACCCCTGCCTTCACCTCCGACGTCGAGCAGACGTATCGCGTCTTCGCAGCGTTGGTCCGCGACCCACGAAATGGCGCTCACTTTGAAAAGATCGCCCCCGTCGAATTTGTGGTGATTGGGATCCTGCTGAATCGGCACAATAGGAAGCTATCACTCGAAGCTATGGGCAAAGCGGTGGGGGAGCTGCGACAGCACCTTAGGGAGCGCCATCAAGACATGCGCAATAATAGTGGCGTGTTGAAGACAGCGCTCACGTTCATCAAGGGGTACGAAGGCCCTGGCTTGGCTTCAGGCGAGAAGAGCGCGGCTGATTCGGTGGGCACGCAAATCGCGGGGACGAAGCGGAAGGCACGGGACAACGCCGATGAAGATGAAGACGATGATGACGCGGGAAACGACTCTGACGAGGAATATACTCCTCCTGCGCAGCACCAGGCGCCACCTCGCAAGCGTATCAAGGCGAAGAAGGCTCCTGCGTCCGTCGCTGTATCGCCACCGGATCCTCAGCCATCTACCTCGGCTTCCACGACACCTTCGGTGGACCCTGTGTCGAATGCCCCTGCGCATACACTGCGCCAGCGCAAGGTTACGCTTCACCTTCCGGATCCGCCGCTGCCCACACCTTCACCGTCCATCACTCCGAGTCCAGCTTCGCCGGTGCCTCCCGCTAGCCCCGTACCCTATGCCGGAGAGCCTCTTCCGCCAGCAGATCAGCAACCTGGGGCCGCGATTGCGGTACCCCCTACGGCCAGTCAAGCGTTGCCTCCAGTGCCAACGGCAGCCTATAGCCGCAACCCGCCATACCGCTATGTGTGGGAGCGCCAGCAGCCGCAACTGCAGCCTAACGAGCTGGCACAGTATCAGGCGACGCTGGACCTACAGGCCCTTTGGTACGGTCAGTCGTCGCCTCCACCAAGCTATTCACAGCCGCCCCAGCAATCACACGCCATTCCCCAATTGCAATCGTACTTCGAGCCGCCGTACCCGTGCTCGCAGCCTTATCCACCCCAGCATCAGCAGCTCGGCCCTGGCCCGAGTTTCAGTACTGTGCGTGCAGGAGGAATGGGATCGGGGTTTTCAGTGAGCGGCCCGCGCGTTAAGGCGGAAACTGAGGGGCTGATGCTCGACGCCCGTTCTCGGGGTTTCAATTTTAGCAGCTATCGACCGCAGTAGGCCAGAGTAGGCCTTGCCTACGATATATACGACTGCTTGCTTGCGACTCGCCTATAGTGTTTTCTGTCCAGGGTTCACTACTGTTCCGTCTCGGTAACGACTAGGCAGCTATTGGTGTGAATGTAAATAACACGAAAAACCATGGCTTGCATCGTTACTACTTACTCTACTTATGTGTGTGAATACGAGTCGCTGGAGCCATCCAGAAACTTTCCTTATATGGGTGGATAACAAATAATTCACAACAAAGATTTTCCGTCATTCACAACGCTGTCCTCACATTTTCCGCTTCTTTCATTATGCCCCCGCATCACAAAGTTCACTTTTCAGCTTGGCTTCTCTTCTTGCGACCTGAAATCTCTTGTTGAAAGGCGGAAAACCCGTCGATTGCTCACATCCGACAAACTCGCTGAAAGTGAATCCCTCCGGATACACATGATGTCGATATTCCCTGGAGTCGGGTTCTGTCGGGTTGCATCTTCAAGTCACCTCCCTTTCTAAACCTTATCTTCTGAATGATTGAATGGGGTACTTAGTCTCGTTGGAGTACCTGAGGGGCCTGGCTGTATAGATTCTCTCCGAGACATCGATCGGTGCCACAGTGCGTTCATACCTTGGCCCTTTATAACCTCCTCTCAAAACTGTACCCAGGCTTCACCTCCCCCCTCTCTTTTAGCCATGTACTGGTCCCTTCCTCTCCTTCTGGCGGCGCTCTTCAATTCGCCTTGCTCCTGGGCATCCCAGCATATTCATCGCTCACCGCTTGGCACAGACGCGGGAGTGAGAGTGCCCCGGGCTTCGAATGCCTCTGGAACCTTCGAAGTCATAACGTCTGCTTGGTACCCGTCTTGGAGCAGCGTACGACCTGCAGAGCTTTCCTGGGATAAGTACACTCATATGGTTTACTCGTTTGGGTGAGTTACACAGATGATATGCTTTCGCTGCAATTCATCATGTTTATGTGCAGAATAACTACTTCGGACCCCAGCGAAATTACGGGAATCGATCAGAGTCTGTTGGAGGACTTCGTGCGCATCGCAAGGTCAAAGGTTCGTCCGCTCCCGTTGCGAATCTTCCCATGACTTGACCTGTTTTGATAGAGAGTCTCGCCTATCCTGGCTCTCGGCGGATGGACCGGCAGTCGATTTTTCTCTACAATCGTTGCAACAGCGGAAAGTCGGACGAAATTCATCAAGGCTTTACTTGCCTTGGTGGACAAGTATGACTTGGACGGCATAGATTTCGAGTACGTGATTTCTTCGCATGTTAAATTTTTACTCTTGTTGACTCGGACATCATAGCTGGGAGTATCCCGGACATCAGGGACTTGGCTGTAACGCTGTCGATCCCGACGACTCGGCAAACTTCCTCTCGTTGTTGCAAGAGCTGCGAAAGAACAGATTCAATCTCGAATTGTCTACAGCGGTATCTACTCCGTTCACCGGACCAGATGGAAATCCAATGACGGATGTTTCTGAATTCGCCAACGTGTTGGATCGAGTCGGTGGGTGTCCCATTCCGATGGTTTATTCTCTGCTTGAACAAACCTTCCCGGCAGAGTTGATGGTATACGACACGTGGAGCTCCAAAACTAATGTCGGGCCAAATGCTCCCCTGCGCGACGACTGCGCCCCGTCCGATTTTCAGTTCGGCTCGGTTCACTCAATAGTGGACCAGTGGACCCAAGCCAAATTCCCCATAGAAAAGGTGTGTATTACACATGGCGCAATCCCTTCTCATACATAGCTTAACTTGAATTGTATCCGTAGCTCGTTCTCGGGCTTGCTGCCTACGGCCATAGTTTCACCGTGTCTCCGAGCGAAGCTTTCGACGGTCCTAGTCGCTCCCTCAACATGTACCCCTCTATCGGTGGGGCCCAACCTGCAGGTTCTTCAGATACCCCTGGAGACATGAGCAAGGATCCGTGTGGGAATCCATACGGCCTCAGCGGCGTGTTCACGTTCAGCGGGCTCGTGAAAACGGGGTTTTTGGATGAACAAGGGAATGCGAACCATAATTACGCGATTGATAGCTGCAGCGGCACGGTGAGTGCTCAATAATCTTCTGCTCGTGAAATGATTCAATGACGTGTTAGCCGTTTATCTACGACGAAAAATCGCAGGTGATGGTTTCTTATGATGACGCAAAATCTTTCGGTGAGCTGTGACATTATTCTTATATGTGAGCCGCCTCGGTCGAGATAACTGATGTCACCACCATGCACAATCAGGATTGAAAGGATCGTATATCGCGGACAACAATCTGGCTGGATTTGCAGTGTGGGATGCTACGGGAGACTATAACGACATTCTGTTGGATTCATTGCATTCCGCGATAGGTATCTCTGCTTGTGATTGAAATCTGTGTTAGTCAATACACTGGCATGCTGCTGGCAGCTCCATCGCTCTCGAGGTGCATTTCCTCGACGAACTGGTGTTTTTCCTCAATGCATTGGCTCATGATGGGAGATCTTGAATTTAAAAATTCAGCACGGGATAATGGCGATACAGTTTGCGTGCTTTGCTGAGTTGCTCTGCCTGGAGTAGCATCTCGATGAGCCAAACGGTCAGGCCAGGATGTATTCCCTGTTCTACGATTACACACAAGTTGGATATATACCTCGATTCTGATTTCGAGGGACAACTATCAATCGCGTCACCAAGTGCGCCACAAGTGCTATGCTGAATGTCCTTCACTCGACTCGGATTCTTTGAGCGGCTCCGTATAATTGAAGGCAAGCCTCAATGAAGCAATGTCTTGCCCAATGATCGCCCGCGTCGTATTGTCCTCAAGGCCTTGTTTTTGGGAAACTTCGAAGTGAGTCGCCGTCGCGCGGAAGATGCCTCAACAGACAGCGGTGTCTCCTGCCATGATGCGGAGAACCCTACTCGTCATTCGCTCGAGGTCATGCTCGGTGTTTCTTTCTCGAAGACGCACCGCTCCTCTCGCTCCGGACAGCCGGTGGCGTTTGCAGGATGGGAACGATAAACAGCTCCCAGTCTCTAGAGGCAGCCGAGACGAAAGGAAAACAGGGAGGTATATTTTCTTGGCCAGAATCAAGGCTCCAACTTCGCGCCACATAATAGTTGAGAGGAAAGAGGGGGCACGCACAATTACACCGATTTACATTCGCCGTTGAGGCAGTGAGAAACAGCCTGCGCCACAATGCTTCTTCGCAGAAGCTCCTTCGGACCCATTCCTTATCGAGGGACCACATTGTGAGAGCGTAGGAGTTCGAAGTGAGACGGAGACTTCGAGGTTTCAAGTCGGCTCAACGACTCTCGCCGCATACTTTTCATGCGTCGAGAAATTTGGGTGAAGATAATGAACGGAGGGCTTCTGGCGAGGGATGAGAATATTCTCGTCCTAAAGCTCGACACTGACAGGAGATGCAGGTTCGCAGCTGAATCGGGTGGCCTGTCCTTCAGTCTGCGTGCCCGTCGGATTGTCAGAAGCATGGAAGTCATGCAAGAAGGGAGGCCTTCCACATAGACCTGGTATTCCTTACCCAGTAGGGAAAGCGGACAATAAGAGAGTGTATAGTTGGCTGCAGCGGTCTGTGAAGAATTTAGATAATGGACATCGTGGCAAGCAAAATATTCAGCTTTCCGATTGTTGCAATGCAAAGCTCGTTGGAGTGAATGCTTTGAAATGCGGAGGCTGAGGGCGGGAGGCTGAGGTCGACAAGCAGAAATGTAGCGAAGACAAAGGGTTGGACAGGATGAAAAAAGAGTGGGTCTAGACGGGGCAATTGAAGTGTGAGGGTGAGTATATGTGATACAAAAACGAGCGGGTTACGGGAACCGGATTGATTCAATGATAAGTCTATCCGGGCACTCGAAAACGGACCAAAGACTGTGGAACTGGAGAGCTTGAACATAAAGGATATGTAATGCGCATGCACGCACGCTTTTCTGTGGCTCCAAGAATTGTTATTTCGCAGCCAGCAGGCAAGGGCTGGGGAAGGGTACATCGGTATAGAGCAACACACGCTACGAATCAAGTCGTTGAAGCAGATGCCATCTGTCTCTTCTGCCGCTGGAGATCAGAACTTGCTGCGTATACATCGGGCCAGTGGAGAACAATAGCGCTTCCAACCCAGAT
Source organism: Favolaschia claudopus (assembly GCA_037176885.1). Lineage (NCBI taxonomy): Eukaryota > Fungi > Basidiomycota > Agaricomycetes > Agaricales > Mycenaceae > Favolaschia > Favolaschia claudopus. Next base: position 527,599 of record JAWWNJ010000041.1, on the reverse strand, counting down.
TGAGATGGAACATAGTGACGGACAGGAATCCTCATAAACGGAATCCCGACGGCCAGCGAACGACAAAAGTCGTCATACCCCGTGGCTGAGATAAAATTGACCACAAGCTCGAGGAGGCACTTTTCCGGCGCCCGGTGGAATGGATAGCACGGCCGAAGGACAAAGAAATCTGTAAATCAGTGGACAGAAGATAGAAAGTCGGAAAACGGTCCTGTTTCCCAACAGGTAGGTCAGTCTGCGATGCATTTTATCTTAGACAGTGTCAGGAGGGTGGCAGTGAAACTGTAAGAATCGTACCAAGAATCCCAGAATCAGGGCATATGATATCTTCAAAATCTGCTGAGAAAAATGGAACCGATCAAGCAGTCACAAGCCTGCCAAAGCACAGCGGTGTGGTAGAGTACAAAAGTTTCCCGCACGGAAATTGGCGACAGCTGGATTCAGCGAGGCTCGTTCGTCGACATGGTGGTCCGCGTCAACCCATTGTCGGAGTTTGAAATTTGCCGCTGAATATCACTTCCCTTATTTGGTCAGGGTGTGACACCTTGTCACAGGGCTTCCTCTTCCCGTCATCCTCGAATCTGAACTCGAATCTTGATATCGGCTCATACGGCAAACGTTGACGCTTCAGATACGGATAAACCGCTGGCTGGAAGAGCTCAAATAGTCCGGCCTTCCTGCCAGCCACAATCAGTCTCCAGCTTTACAGCTCTGAGTCAGTGCAAGTCTCCGAGTCTGCGCAAATGCAAGAGTTTTCTGAATTTTATCCGCCGCCAATGACACTATGCGTCATGGAACAAGCTACTGCGACTACCGCATTTCATTTGTCGGACCCCAGTCTGTACTGATACTTGTATGTTGAAACAAGATCTTCTCAGACGCGGAGCGTAGCTAGCTGGATCTTGAGCGCTTGCAGGGTCTGGGCCGCGTATTGTCCGCTCGTCTCGCGTGGAACGTGAAAGTGGAGCCCCAATTTTATCTATCTCCTTGCCAATTCCCTCACCGTGGGTCTACAACAGTGACACCGTTGTGCGGTGAGTTTTTTTCTGCCCCGTTGCATTCTTCCAATCTCGTTTTTTATATGTATATGTCGCATGACAGATACACATCCGTTTACCCAATGATTGTTGCACACGCGCGGCATCATTCCCCGCCCTCCGACTCCGCCCCGCCCACCTTCGCATCCAGATTTATGTCCCCCGACGTTGCGCTCTCATACTATATCAAACTCGGGTCAATTCTCGATGACATATTGTTGCTGGCCTTGTGGCAGTCGTGAAAGCTAGATCTTTGTTCTCCATTCGGACCTCTGTCCTTGATCGAGATGCATTCAATTTCCGTGGGTATAAAGGTCAGTGTCCCTTTTCTTCTACTGTTCCGTTTGCTCACCCTTGAACCCACAATGCTCCCTCGTCAAAGAAATTCTCAGAATACGGTACTCTCCCATTTTATTCTACGTGGAAGGCCTTTGCTGACCTCGGAACTCTGGAAATATTAGATCTCCGAGCTCTACAGATTGGTTTGTCATTGAATGATTCGGATAATTTATACACCAACTTGAGTTTTCTCTGAATCAGGTCCTCCCTACCTCTCCCCAGGCCGCAGTTCGTCAACCAATATCCCTTCATAAGCTCTATTTACTTTCGTATAAGGCGCAAAATTCTCCGCATATTTCTTCTCCAGTGCTTCAATCGGTCAGTATCATCTTTGGGTTTGTCCCTCGCTAATTGTGGCCCTAACAGCCCTCTTCACTTCCTCTTCATCGTGTAAGTCCTCCGCACCTTCCAAAGAACGTTTCACAGCCTTACGAATCGTCTTCAACAGCTTCAGGTGCGCACTGCCTCACTGAAAGCGAACGGGTCGCGGTTCTGACAATGTACATCTAGCCTCCTCCTGCGCCGAGGTTACAGAACATCCCTCTCCCTAACCTCTCCCCCACGAATCCTCAAGGCGCGACATTTTCGGCCGGAGGAACGAGCGTGTTCCCCGTCGACCTTCTGAACGACATCGACTTCGAAGTCCTCGCGAGGAGCGTCTCGAATTTCCGTATTCCTTCACATACCACTATCTATGTCGCACCTTCCTCACGCGACCGCTTTCTCTTTCATATCGACACCGGAGACCGACCGTTGCGAGTATTCTCGATCCTCCGCCGCGTACAGTCCATCCTGCGCGCCCCACTTTCTCTACGAATCTACCAGACTCAAGTTTCGCCGGCAACGCAAGAGTCTGTCCGCCAACATTACTTGTCTCGCAACGGCCCGGATTCTGCGCGATTGTGGCGGGCTTTCGTGAACGGAGTTGAGCATGGCGATGGACCTAGAGGCGAAATCTTGTTACAAGGCCATTCAGACATGTGGGGCTTTTCGCAAGATCACGGAGGCGAGTGGGTTATTCATGTTGATGTGCCTTTCCTCCCCGCTGTTTGGAATTAACGCGAGTGATCTAAATTATCTCTTCGTTGTTCAATTCGGCTGCAACAATCCTTTACCAGGGTGTTCGAAATCCTGCATCCGTCTTCTCAAGGTTTAAACCATAAATTTGGGCGGCTGCGGAGCCGTGTATGTATAAACCAGGCAATCGTGCAGCACGCTATGTATTTTATCGTTCGAGTTTGAGCATGAGTCTGCGGTGACCCTTGTTCCCTGTATTTGTTTATTTATTGATTCTCTGTGAAAAATCGTACTCATATGCATGAGACACCCACATGGCGAGACGCGAAAGAATCGCAAAATCATTCTTAGTTCCATGATCGCCGATTTCTGCGCGGACTGTTTTGCTCTCATTCAGTTTCTTACGCTTGATCTGGTTTGCGAAACATGCAAAGAAACTCATTTTGAGATACTGAACATATGTACCAGATGATCGACGGAATTCGGTGGGTCGCTTTTCACCAAATTAAGGTCGATTTTGTTCGTTGTTCACGGCAGAGCAAAGAAAAGATCGGATATAGGATCTGAAAGTGATGTACCGTGCGATTTACTGATACCAATTTTGAGGATTCAACCCGCACTGAGGACTTCGGAATCTTATAGGAACACGGAGCAAATTTGTCAAGGGCCCAAGGCGGAAGATCCGCGTAGTTTATAGCAAAGCAAGATGGTGGTGGTACAATTTGTATGCTTCTACACAGAAGTCCATTGATTACAATAATCTGACACTATATCATTCATTCTGCCTTCCTTCCTTTCATTTAGAAATCGTTGCGTTCGTTGAACTCGCCCATCTGTCAGACAACCATTTAGTTTTTGGCATTTGGCATAGACAGACGTGAGAGTGAGAACAAAAAGAAAAGCTCGACATACCTTGCGTTCCTGACCGCGCTCCTGCAAGCCAGCGTTACCCGTCATCTTCCCAGCAAGTTGCTCCGCACCGCCTGGGCAAGTGACGAGAATTGAGAATAACGATAAACTTTTCGCATCTAATACGAACCTTTCAGCTTGTCGCCCATGCTCGGCTTGTTGTGGCTGCTGCTGTCGAACTCGCGCTCGCGGTTGCGGGATTCAAAGGTGTCGCCACTGCCGAAGTCGGTGTTGCGGCCAGTCGAAGAGCTGTTGTTGTACTCGTCGCGACCGAAGCCGGCGCCGGTGCCCTGAGACAGGTCGTTCGTGCGGGTGCCGGTGGAGCCGCCATACGAGTCGTCGGTCATGCCGCTGCGCATACCGCCGGTCATGCCGCCTCCCATCCCGCTGCTGGCGGTGTTACCGCCCATGGTGGAGCCCATGTTAGAACCGGTGTTGTCGAAACGATCTTGGTAGCCACCGCCGGTTGTACGGGAGGAGTCGTTGAAGGTGTCGTTGTTGAAGTTGTCTGGAGTGTTTTCGTGAGATGGGGATCGACAATATACTGTAAAAGAAAGGTGAAACTGACCCGAACGACCCATCCCGGTTGAGCCAGTGGTAGATTCAAGTGCACCAGTGCGGCGACCAGTGGCGGCGGTGCCGTCGGTGCCGTATACGGTGTTGTTGTCAACGTTCTGGTCGTAGGAGTCCATGATAAGAGTAGAGTGTGTAGGGTGTGTGTGAGTGAGAATGTGTTGGGGGGGGTGATTCGAATGTGAGAATAGCTAGCAAGTTTGAGCGAGATTTAAAGGCGTTTAGCGTGTGATGTCACTATTGGAGAGAGCGGCGAATACAGTCAATACTCCCTTGAAGGCGGGAACAATACGATATGACGCACCAAGAGTAGCCGCAATGACGCGCATAGAGGTCGATAATCACGGAGAGCTGGGTTTTTGAAATTCATTTTGATGACTCGGAACCAATTATTGAGAGTATAATTGAGCGATCTTGAAAGGATACGACGGATATAAGGACGATTTGGAAGCAAATGGGATTCTGGGAGGTTTCCTGGCCACTTGGATATAACCATGAACCACTTTGGGAGCAAGCTTGGGAAGGACAAACGGAGGAAGCAAGTCGATGGCCAACAGGGACTTGAAAGCACGTTCATAGTTGCGGATCTATTGAGGTCATCCTGGAGCAGAGGGTACGACAGCCCGAATATTTGCAAATCGGTGTACATGACGTGGAAGGGGCCGTCATCGAGTAGCTTGAAGATTGGGTGGCATTACCGGAAGCAGTGGAACGGCTGAGGCGGGCTAAGTTGGGGCGTTGTTGCTGTGAATGAGTTCTTGAGCCTGAGGGAGCAAACGTGTCCACAACTCCAGCTTTTCCGTTCATCGGGATGACAAGATAGTAAAAGGAAGGTACAGGTCCAATGTGTAACGAATCCATGCCACATTGCCAGTTTTGGAGAGATAGCACGTGTTACATGGTGTCGATTTCCACCGTAAATTCCAAAATTTGGGCTGAAGTGATTCTGGCTCGGAGAAAGTGATCCATTGCTGCCAAGACTCCTGCCGCCTGCGGTTGTAAGTACCTCCTGTACCGGTTCGTGAACCAAGATGCCTCGTGCGCTCTGTCGTCCGATGAGCCTCCTCAATTTCGCTTTGGAGACCCCGGGTTGTCGAGCAGAAAACGCGACAAAAGCGGCAGGAGACAGCAAAATTTGATGTTGTCGTGTGTTTGTTATCTGGCTATATCGGGAAATTTCGCGAGCCGTGCTAACGCTGCCTTGCGAGCGTATTCATACAACGATACATAGCCGTGACCATGAATATTTACGATACAAGCTGTTTTGTGCGGTTTACATGTACATGGAAAATGAGTGCTGCTGCTGCATATTATAATTCCTATCACCAAGACATACCAAGGGGAACGAACGAACTTGGGATTTAAGATCCCAGATCGAGGGGAGGTCGACGAACAGCGCATCGAGCCTCACAGAGCAGGCAGCGGGGGATGCCCTACCACCTCCGATCGCGGTTGTTATCGCGATACCGAGTATCCCTCCTCCCGCCATAATCATCATCATATTCATACTTCTTCCCCCTCTCATACCCGCCCCCACTCCCATTTCGATGTGTACTCCCATTTGCACTCCCATATCTCCCTCCTCCACCACCACCATCCCACCCGCTACCACTACTCGAAGGCGGCGCCCCAGGCTCCGACTTCACGCGCATCTGCCCCGTCCCCTGTCCCCCGCCCGACCGCCCAGCCATGAGATTCGCCTCAAGCGCAGCCGCAACGCTCGCTGCACCCAGCTGCTGCCCTCCCTGCCCCTGCACAGGAGTCCCCGCCACTTGCTGCAGCATCTGCTGCAACGCCTGCGTCTGCATATACGACTGCAGCCCGTCCGCACTGAACGCGTATCCAGGTATGCTCGGCGACCCCGCCATCGTTGGCGCAGAAGACAAGCCGTGGCCATGGGCAGGCGTTGGGTGTAGAGCGTTAAGTTGCCGCTGCGCCTCGAGGCGCTCCTTCGCAGCGCGAATGACGTCGACGGCGTTCGGCACGGGGCTGGCGCTCGCCGGCGGCGCGTTGGATGCTGGTGGTGTTGGTGGGGGAACGGGAGCGGGGGCGGGAGGCGCAGGGATAGAAGCAGCCTTTTTAGGGCTCGCGCGTTTCCGAGGCGCAGCCTGCTGCTGCGCCGGCGCATAGTCGTCGTCCGAATCCACATCCTCGTCGTCCTCATCGTCATCGTCGTCGTCCCTTGCCCGCCCCGCCTTCCGCTTCGTCCCCGCACCCGACTTCGTCCGCGCACCCACCGCATCGGATGCGCTGGTCTGCCCCCCCAACGCCGGCCCCTTGTACGTATCGATGAAATTGATCATCGCCTTGTATATCTTGCTGTTATTCCGGATATCCTCATGCTGCCTCCGCACATCCGCCCGCATAGCACCCACCGCCTTCCCCATCGCCTCCAGCGTCAGCTTCGTCTTATGCCGATGCACCAATATCCCAATCATAATGAACTCAATCGGCGCAACCTTCGCGAAATGGCTTCGGTTTCGTGGATCGAGGACCAGCTCCTCGAAGACGTGGTAGGTGTTTTCGATGCTGGAGGTGAAGGCGGAGCTGATGGCGGTGGGATCCGTGAGCCACTTTTCTGTGGCCTGGATGGACGTGGTTTTGGGGTTCACCGCAATACATTGGATGGTCTGGGAGAGACAGCGGAAGTCGGAGCCGCGGGAGCGGTCCCAGGCGAGTGCGTCCCCGCTGAGGCCGCCCTCGTCGTTGTTGAGGAACTTGTCCTGCAACTCGCGAATGAATTTCGCGCGGGGGGTGCTGATGACTTTGAGTTTCTCGGCGGGCGTGAGGGCGACGCCGAGTTGGACGCGCTGCACGAGCGTGAGGAGATGAATGAGTAGGGGAAAGTCGCGGCATACCTGGAAGATCTCCCGCTCGTGAGAGTCTTTGATGTCCTGGTACTCTACGCATACCACGGCCTTGCCGTCGAACATCGTGCGATACTTCTCTGGAAGCATCTTCTTGGTGCGGGTGCGTTGGTTGGGGTTGTCGCGGTACCAGAGCTTGTCGCCGGTGATCCTGGGTTCAGTTAATCAAGCAAGGGCAAGAGGCGAGATACGCAACGCACGAGTCCTTATCTATGCGGAGCGGCGGAGGATGTAAGAACAAGGCAAGCGTAGGAACAAGGCAACGCACGAGGAATCTAGATATCGGGTCAGAGGATGAGAGAACAAGAGAAACGACTACACACCAAACCCTCCATGAAACTGCATGCCGGATTAACGCCCACAAAGACAAGAAACAGCCATTGCTCACCGATGTATCGAAGTCAACCTCTGCTTTCCATCAATACACGTTCGCGACTCGGTCCCATCGTCGTAACTGTTGACCGCTAGAAGCCAATTCAATGCTAGACGTCGCAAAAATGGGGTAGCCCGCACCAAAAATGACTGGGGGAATGTAATAGTTTCGAAACAACGAGTCGATGATGCCGATCTGCTTAGACTCCGGCCACACAACCTCTACGCGTAAAATGAGCTTCGAAGAATATTTTTCGTTGCACGTATGCATACCGCGCTGGTAATCGGGCTCTAAATTGATGTCTCCGTTGTGTATCTGTTCTGTTTGACTTCAGAGCTAGTCCGGAGTAGCAGCGGCGGGTAGAGCGCAACTATACAAGGCTTCTGTGCTGTATGTCGTTGCGCGCGGGGCTTTGAGGGCGCCGTGAATCCTATATTCCCCAGATTTGCCTGCAGCCTTCTTTTTGCCCTTTCCCTTCTTCGATTTGGGGTCTTCGTACTCTTGAGAGAGCTCGTCGAGGTCGGTGAGGTCCGAGTAGTCGTCGTCCGACGCCATCGGCGACGACAGGCAAGTGCTTGAGAGCGGCAGGACGAGGACAAAAGGCCGGAGCTTTTGGCAAACATGTCAAAACTTCCGTTTTTGGACGCACCTTGTTCACAACCCTTCAAGTTCAAGACCCTCACACACTTCCTGAAGGCCATGCACGATTGTCTAACAATTCCAGAAATTCTTCAGATTATTGTAGAGAACTTGCGATTACCATCGGGTAGCAAGGACCGCCGCGCTCTCGCAATACTGGCACGCACATCTCGTGCTTTCAGTGCCTTGGTTCTCGATGAATTGTGGAAAGATCTCAGCGAGGCGGAAGCTATCTTGTGTTGTATGCCTCTCGATCTCTTTAGCGGTCGCGGTAAAGACAGAGTAAGTATTTATCTCTCGAAAATCTATGACTCGGGTTCAAGCTGCTCATTGCATAAACGTAGAAACTTCTGCGACCCATGAAAACCTCCGACTGGGACAGGCCACGCGGTTACTTAAGCCGTGTCAAACACTTCACACTATGGAGTCATGGAGATTGTGACGCTATAGCCGATATTTTGCCCGCCCTGAACGCATCTTTGCCGGCAGGCAAAGTGGAGTTTTATTTTCCGAGCATGACTGCCTTGGATTGGAGAAATGAGTATGAACTTCCCCACATGCGATTTCTGCTCTCAGCCCGGCTCACCGAACTCTCGCTACGCTTCCCGTCGTCCGACACGAATTTTTCGTTTCTTTCTTCCATCCCTCTCGTCTGTCCCGGCTTAAAGGAACTCGACGTTACCTCGCCGCTCCCAGATGGACCCTCCATATCCGAACTCATTCGTGGCCTTCACTCGTTGCAAAAGCTACGCATTCCTGTTCCAGATCTAGCCAGTCTTGAGCACATCAGTCGACAGAAGGGACTGACATCTCTTGAATGCTCGCTTCTAAATACCCTGCCAATCTTGCGCTCTCCTCTTTCCTTCAATGCGCTTGAAGAGGTGACCTTCCGCCATACCAACCTCGAAACAATCATAAATCTCCTCTCCCGCTGTTCTCTGTCAGTCTTAAAGCGGCTCGAGATCTCCCCCAGCTCCAGCACCACCACAACTTGCGCAAACAAACTGCATAAAACATTGAGCGAATCGTGCACGCCCAGCTCCCTCACGGCCCTCAAATTATATTTCTCCGCAGGTGGTGTCGCAGAAGGGCATCCAGAGATGTACACCATTCCCTTCCACTGTTTCGAGCCCCTCTTCTGCTTCAGGCTCACTTCAATTGTCATCTCGTCGATGTCCGGAATTCGCTTGAACGACGAGGAGATGGAGATCATAGCGCGCACCTGGCCCTGTATTCAACACCTCACCCTTCTGGAGCGTGTTGAATGCCAGACACTTTCCCTCCGCTCACTGGTCATTCTCGCCAAACATTGCCCATCTCTGGAAACTCTAGCGCTGTCCCTCAATACCAGATCGATTCCAGAGCTAGCCACCTCCAATGGCTGCCAGCTCATCTCACAACTTGCTCTGTATAAACTCGAGATCGGCCGGTCACCCGTTTTCGCGCCCGTCATCCATACCACTCGGTTCCTATCCTCGATTTTTCCAAATCTGTCTGCGGTTAATACAGAGGTTGACGAATGGGGACTCTATGACGAGGATGAAGACCCCGATTCCGAGCTAAAATTGTACGATGGTCTCTGGAAGGAGGTTGAGTCCCAACTCTCCATATTCAAAGCCGTTCGGGATGAAGAACGAGCCAGAGTTTTAGCCGAGTTAAAGCCGACTGGGAAAGCCTAGGTACTGTCACGGTTCTCTCAATCCATATGTTACGCGTCTCAAGTCTGACAATCTACGATTTTTTTCGCTCTCATCACAGGTCGCCGAAGGAATTTTCGAGCGTCGACAAAAAAGTTACAAGATTGCCGAAACCTGGCAAAAAACACAATTTTTTTTGGGTGTATTCCGAGTGTCGAGGGCGGTCGAGCTTGCCATGAAGCAGGAATGCGCTCCCGTTTTGCCGCCAACAATCCTCTTCCTGCCGTTTCTCTTCTTGAACGAGGGTGCCTCGTTATCTGGTGAAAGCTGGTCGACATTTGACGCGTCGTCGTACGACAACATCCAGCGCAAAGTGGCGAAAGATTCGTCGAGTAGCAGTGGTGGTGGTTTGGTGATCCCAATTTGGAAGTATGTAGAATTTCTCGGAATACAGCTCAACGCCATAATATTGTCAACAAAGTAGGAGCAGGTAGCAGTGGAGGAGTACATTGACTTGTACGGCTACTTACTACAGGTCTTTTTGTATGTATTATAAAACAACTTTTTTCTTCGTATCCTGGCTCCCGACACCGAGGCAAGATACACGACACAGCGACTATCACGCGTGGTCGACGCGGGCTGCGTCAATCATGACCACGAGCTGCGCGAGAGGTACCGCCGAGAGGATTTCAAAGAGAGTCCGACCCGATTTGGATTGTTGTCCATCTCCGACCCGTGTCATCGTGATACACCGTATCTTCCTGGTGTTCTTCGTAGGTAGTAACGGGTATCCACCAACGACGGCGCCGCCGAAGCATGCGACCCTACCCAACCAATCTATCGCTCGCTGTTGCCCAGTTCGCAATAAACCTCGACGCTTTGCGCGTCTCACCATTATCGACGGTCAATGCTTCAAATAACCCCTGCCCTCCTCCACAAGACATAGCCACCCCGCTCAAAGCACCATGCTGCTGCTGCCTCACTCGCTCCGACGCCTCCTGCGCCTGCCGAATCGCCATCTGCAGCAGCCTCTCCTGCTCCCGCAGCACCGCCAGAGACGACTCGACTCCTGCAGGGAGAGACGCGGATGGCGGGGAAGGTACCGTGGCTGATCGTGCGGAAGATGAACTCTGACCATCATCCGGTCGACTGGCAGCTGGGGTCAAGTCATTCTCGCATATTGCAGGCCGAGACGCTACCATGCTAATTCCACCCTCAGGCATACTGTCGGGCGGGAATGACGTGGATGGCGGGGAAGGTATCCTCGCCGGTGCAGAGGACAATGACGTCTGACTGTCATCGAGGTTAATGGCGGTGGGGGGCTTGGCCTCTTTGAGGCGAGACGATGCTGAAGTTTGACAGTCATCCAGTCGGATGGCAGCTGGTGGTAACTCGTTCTTCAGTACTACCGGCCCCGCCGCTACCATCCCAATCCCTTCCTCAAGCGTGCTTTCGGGCGGGAACGACGTCGCGGGCGGGGAAGGTATCCTGGCCAGTGGACAGGACGATGAGTCCGACTGTTATCGAGATTAATGGCCGCAGGAGCTTCACCACGGGCATTCTCAGGTTGTAATACCGGCGGTGGCGTTACTTGGGCTGCTGCAGATCCTTCACCGCTATTCATATCATCATCCTCCGAGACACGCGCAACGGGACTAGCAGCACAGGCGCTCGAATCTGTGCCGGATGCTGGTGGCATCGGTCGCAGAATGAGCTTCGCACGTTTCCGAAATGCAGGTGATTGCTGCAAACGCATCGACCTGCCCAAAGCATTTCCCACATCGCCATCAGCGCCATCCCCTTCCCCGTCATCGTCATCCCCAGCCTTCCGCTTGACCCCTACCGTCCACGAGCGAAGACCAGACCGGGATGCTCTGGGAGCGGAGGTGGAAGCTCGGGGCAGCGGCACAGCGACGGAGGCAGCGTTAGGGGAATGTGAGCGTTGGCGAGGCCCTGCAGGTCCCGCCGCGTCGGCGTTCACACCACAGGATGCTTCCCTCATCGTCATCACCGGCGCGATCCTCGTTATGCCGCACCTCCCCGCCAGCCGGGTCGTTCTAGTACCCAACCAGCTCGCGCTAGGAGCGCTCCCATCGCCCAGGGCGTTAGCAGCAGCCTTCTCCCCATTCGCTAACGAAGGCCCTTCGTACGCGTCAATGAACGCCACCATCGTCTGTACGTGCTGCTATTATTCCGAATCTCTTGATGCCGCTTCCTCGCATCCTTCCGCATCTCCCCGACCGCCATGCCCAACGCCTCCAGTGACACTCTAACTTTATGCCGAGGCAAGAGAATCGGAATCGCGATAAAATCCAGAGACCCAATCTCCTTGAAACTCCATCTGTTCCGCGAATCGGCAACGAGAGCCCCAAAGACGCGAAACGTGTTTTTTGACATCCGACTTAAATACTGAGCTGAGCGCTGGGGGCTCTGAGAGCCATTTTTCCAACGTGGATTTGGGGTTAAGCACGAAAGAGTGGATCGTCTGGGCGATACAGCGAGAGTCGGCACCCCGGGCGCGATCCCAGGGAAGCGCCTCGTCGCTCAAGCCAGGGTCTCGAACTGCATCCCGAAGATGACGAACGAATTCCGCCCTCGGTGTGTTGATAGCTGCGAGCTTCTCACCGGCGGTGAGGGGACTCCGAGCTGGGCGCGCTAAGGGAATGAACGTCAAGAAATCGAAAGATGTCGGTAGAATAGTGGCTACACACTATGAATATGTCACGCTCCTGTGAGTCTGGAATGTCGCGATACTCTACGCATACGAAGCGCTTCTCGTCGAAGACTCGACGGCGGTATTCCGGGAGTAGCTTCTTTGGAGAGCGTGTGGGATGGCGGGGTTATCGCGGTACCAGTACTTGACACCAATGATACTAAAACAGACGTGATTAGCTGAGCAATTAAGCATTGAGACAACCGAATTCTCACTGGTCTTGATCTAGCGCAGATAAGGAAATGCGAGCAAGGAAAACGGTCACGCAGACGCATAAGGAATCTAAGTAGAGAGTCAGAAAATATGTGACCAATGAAGTAAGAAACAGCTACGCACCAAACCATCCATGAAACTACATGATGTGTTACTCGCCAGCAAAACCGAAAAGAGATATCCCTCACCGAAATAGCGAGGTAAGCCGCTGCTTTCCGTCAATGAGTCTGGCCAGACAACCTCTATGTGTCGAATAAGCTTCAGAAAGCAGTTTCCTTGCTCGCAAGCCTACCGCGCTGGTAATCAGGCTCAAGATTGATGTCTCCGTTGTGTATCTGTTCTGTTCCACTTCAGACCGAGTACGGAGTAGCAGCGGCAGGTAGAGCGCAACTATACAAAGCTTCTGTGCTGTATGTCGTTGCGCGCGGGGCTTTAAGCGCGCCATGAATCCTATCTTCCCCAGATTTGCCGGTAGCCTTCTTTTTGCCCTTTCCCTTCTTCGATTTGGGGTCTTCGTACTCTTGAGAGAGCTCGTCGAGGTCGGTGAGGTCCGAGTAGTCGTCGCCCGACGCCATCGGCGACGACAGGCAAGTGCTTGAGAGCGGCGGGAACGGCGAGGACAAAAGGCCGAAGCTATTGGTAAACAAGTCAAAACTACCCTCTTGGGTTGGCTAAGTTCTCCCAACTTCTCCCCCAAACTCGAAGCCTGAAGGGCTCCGTAAGCTGGGTTGCTGCGATTCATCTGCGCACACTTGTTGACGGCTATGCACTACTGTCTATCAATTCCCGAAATCCTTCATCTCATCGTAGAAAATCTTGACTATGAAAGTCAGGTTCCATACAGCGCGGGCCAGAGCCGTTCTAAGGTTCTCGCGGCACTGGCACGCACATCTCGTGCTTTCAACGATGTGGCTCTCGATGAACTGTGGAGATTTCTCTCCGGGTTGGAACACATCTTGTGCTGTATGCCTCCCGATCTTTTCAGCGGTCGCCGTGAAAACAGAGTAAGTATCTGTTTAGCTCTTCAAAATCCGCGACTTGAGCTCAAGGTGTCTCACGTAGAAGCTTCTGCGACCCATGAAAGCGTCAGACTGGGACCGTCCACGCATCTACATGAACCGGGTGAAAGACCTATGGATCTTTGATGATCGCCTTCTACCCACCAATATCTTCGCTGCCCTGAACGGATCTTTTCCGACGGGCGAAGTCGAATCCTATTTTCGACGACTGAGGAGTGTAAGATGGATAAGCGAGCATGACTTGCTCAACATCCGTTTCTTACTGTCCCCAAGACTCAACTCGCTCTCGCTAGACTTTCCGCCGTCCCACACGAATTTTTCGTTCCTATCTTCCATTCCTCTCCTCTGTCCCGGCTTGAAGGAATTGGGCATTAACACGGTTCTGCAGTACCTAGATAGACATTCAGGGTCCATCTTCGAACTCACTCGTGGCTTTCACTCGTTACAGAAGTTAAGCATTGCTATTCGAGATCTAACTAGTCTTGAACACCTCAGTCGACTGAAAGGTCTGACATCTCTCGATTGCTCGCTTTCAAAGACTCTGCCAATGTGGTTCCCTCCTCTTTCCTTCGATGCTCTTGAAGAGGTGACCCTCCACAATGGCAACCTCGAAACAATCATAGATCTCTTCTCCCGTTGTTCTTTGCCCGTCTTGAAGCGGCTCAAAATTCACCCCAGCTTCGGCATCACCACAACGGGCGTAGACAAGCTGCACAAAGTGTTGAGCGGATCGTGCACACCCAGCTCGCTCACGACCCTCGAATTAAACTTCGACGGAGGTGACGGAGGTGGTGTCGAAGGAGAGGATGCAGAACTGGACGCGATTCCCTTCCGCTCTTTCGAGCCCCTCTTTTGCTTCTCCAACCTCACTTCATTTTGCATCGCGTCAAAATCTGGAATCTTCCTGAATGACGAGGAGATGGAGATCATAGCGCGCACCTGGCCCCATCTCAGACACCTCACCCTTTGGGAGCGTGTGAGTGTCGAATGCCAGACACTTTCCCTCCGGTCACTGAGCATCCTCGCCGAACATTGCCCCCACCTCGAAAGTCTAGCCCTTTCACTTGACCCCGGGTCTGGTCCAGAGTTGCTCAGCTCCAATAGTCACCAGCCCATTTCGCAATATGCTCTGCGCAAACTCGACATCAATGGGTCCCCCATTTCCGCGCCGACCTTCCTTACTGGTCGATTCCTATCCTCCATTTTTCCAAATCTGTGTGTCGTGACTACGTACCTTGACAAATTTCGGGGATTCTATGAGGAGGAGGAGGATGAAGACCGGGAGCTAAAAGAGTACCACGATCTTTGGAAGGAAGTTGAGTCCCAGCTCTCTGTATTCAAAGCCGTTCGGGAGGAAGAACGGGCCAGAGTGTTCGCCCACTTGATGGCCTGGGTGACGAGGAAAACCTAGGTACTGTAAAGTTCACTCAACTCATATGTCACGCGTCTTGAGCCTGAAAATTCACGATTTTTTCTTTTCGTTCTTATCACAGGTCACCGATTCAGAAGGAATTTCGAATGTCGCCCAATATAGTTACAACAATGCCGAAACCTGGCAAAAACACAAGATTTTCGCCCTAAGCTGGGCCATGGCAGTCGAATTTGCGTCCCGTTCACCGCTATTCCAGATTTGATTACTCTGTTAAGTAGCGATTCCGAGTCGAAATCATTACAGTTTCAAACTTTTGGTTCGAACATTGCAAGTTTTTAGGCGAATGGAAAGAAAACATACTGTATAGAATTCTGGAGATCTTACGAACGTCGTTGATTACTCGCTTAACTATCTGACGAAAACGGACGTCATACACTGATACAGTTCCCCAGCGAGGATATAATTGTCGGGTATTTGTTGTTGGGGTTGATGCCAATCAGCTCACAGTAACCCGTTTAGACGTCACTTTTCCTTTCTATGCTCTAGATCTATGCTCCAAGTTCTTTCGGGCTGTTCTGGTACTGGGCCTGCGGCGTTTACTGCTTGACTCGTCTCGTATCATGTGCTCAAGACTTCGGTCGATTGAAGCGCAAGTCTGCCAGATCGACCGTCAGGCAAACCCCAGCCTAAGGGCAAACCTTCAAGTGCTCTCAATCTCCAAGCTTTCACGCAAATTTTGCAAGGAATTGAATCTCCATATATCTGTCGTACTTGACCTGCATCCCACTGGGATGGTGTTTTAGGGCCAACGAGGTTTTGACGCACCATGACCACCTCGAGAATAATTCAAGCCCTCCTCAATCTTTCAAGTTATCCGATGAAGCATCCAATTCGGTTCACTACAGACCCCAAACACTTTGGATCTCTGCTGCATTGGATCCTGTAAGCAAAGCATTGAGGCTACAAGTTATGCTGCATCGTGCCGTCAAATGAAGGCAGCAAGAGTCTCGGGCGCATTGCCCACTTCATCGTTTCGAGCTTACCCCCCATCGCTCGCGTCGCTGCCACTCTCGGCCCAGTAACTTCTACGGACCTCATTCCCTTCCTGCAAGCAACGCCAGGTAACAGATACCTCGTATCGGGTATGACGGTTTCACTATCTTGCTCGACCTTGAAAAGTATCTCAAGGTGCGTTCCCCTGCCATCCTACCGCTGTTCTAACAGGTCCTGACTCAAACCACCCATCCTCTTCCAGCCCACACGATGCAGCCTCTCCCGTCCTGACCTCGCTGAGCCCATCGCCATTAAATAGTGCCGGTGACCAATTTCAGGTATTTCGGGTGAGTGGGAACGCGTGCTTGATGATGCTCGTCCGTGACGTTGATTGTGCGGTTTTCTAGCTTCCCCGAACTACCCATTCGACTGCTGTCACCGTCAAGCGAGAGGGCAGGGATGATACGACTACGGATGGGTCGTGTTCTGCAGCAGCGACGTCGGATACCTCCAGCCTGAGTGTCCATGCAAATAGACTCAGGAGTATCGACCGACCTTCATCCCGTCCTCCTCAGCCCCACTTCCCGTCTCTGTATACCGGCGGACGCACGAGCACCGCCGCCGCCGTCATACTCACGCCACCATTCACAGCACCCCCCAGCGCCTACCGCATCCGCCGGATCTGCTCCACAACGGCCCCCGTGCCACCGTTGCCCGCACCCCGGCCCCCCGTCGCCTTCACCCAGCTTGCCACCCGGCTTGTTCGGCTCCTTCCTGCTCAAATGGTCACTCGCTACGGGCTTTCTGTACCGCATCGTCGGGATCGGTGGGGGCGAGAAGACGGGGATGAAGTTTGGTGGAGAGTGTATGATTAAGACATTGGGAAGGCGACGGAAGGAGGTGCGGGAGGCGGGCAGGGCGCGGAGCCCAGCCGCACCGTGTCCTTCCCCGTCCCCGACCGTCGAACTTGGAGGCGCAGGCGTCGGCGGGGGGAGCGAGAAAATGCCTCCCCTTCTCAGCGTCAAGGCGAAGAGGAGACGCGATTAGCTTGACGACGGGGATGGTGAGGGTGATGACGGCGCAGCAGGAGACGCCGATGCTGACGAGTAGGAAGAAGGAGAAAATCAACGGTACGCGAAGCGTGCCAGAAGAATTTGGACAGAGTGTCAGTGGGGGCCGACGATTTCTTTGAGGTGGCTGAGGGTATATGCAGGATTTCATCTGAATATTTCTCTCCGACATGCTGTACTGTGCTCCGTTTTGTTCTTTTGTACTTGCTAGCATCTCCTCTTCGCATCGGACTGTGATTGCATGAATCAAGATTGGCTTCACTGCTCTGCCCGGGATCAATCGCTAGATTGAATGGCATCAAATTGCTCTTTGACTCATACCTCGACAACCAGCTGCAAATCCTCAAAGCCAACTCGCCAATAAACAGTACAAAACCCACTAAAGCGTCTCAATATGACTCAAGCGCACCATCCCTCAATCCATTAGCAGCCTCAATGCCTTTGGAACGAAATCCGTCAACTGGAGAACTCTTTCTCCGTCTCTCCGCTCCATACACCTCCCTCATCCTCACCCCACCCAGGCCCACCGACGCCCCCGCTATCCAAGCCATCCTGCGCGACCCCGCAGTGTACACCTGGCTTGGTCGGCCCAGCAGCAACTTTTCGTTCGAGGATGCGCAGGGGTTGTTAGGGGAGTATACTGCGGCGTCAAATGCCGCGTTAGATGCTCTTCAAGACGAGGAGGTTGAGACTGGGACGAGCTCGAAGACGCTCAAGCCGATGGAAGACTGCCCTGTGCGCAGCATCCGTGAGGTGCAGCCCGACGGTTCGGATGTGTTTGTCGGGCATATAGGATTCAAGCGCTGCAAGTGGTTTGAGCTGGCGTTGGACTCCGACTTTGCGGGCATGCGAAATCCCGAGCGGCGCAAGAGGCTCGTGGAGGAGAACGATGCAAGGGTGACGGGAGATGCAGAGATTGTCTGGCAGGTTTCTTGTACGTCGCTCTCTCTTCCCCTCTAAGTATCACTTTCTCGTTACTTTCTTTGTTTTTAACGTATCGCGACCTCGCAGACTACCTCTCCCCCACGCACCACCGCCGCGGTATCATGACCGTCGTCCTCCGCACGCTCCTCGACGAATGGGCCATCCCGCGTATGCGTATGCGCCATATTCACGTCTCGGTGTTCACCGGCAACGAGGGCAGCGTGCGGATGTTGGAGAAGTGTGGGTTCGTTCGGACGGGGACGATGGAGGAGTGTATTGAGGTGCGTGGGGAGAGGAGGAGTTTACATGTTTTGGATTGGGAGAGGGTCGATTAGTATGTCACCGTAGCCTGGCCTGTTCACTTGCCGCGACAATGTCGATTTACGACCCTTTTCATCGTCTTCTCTGCCCCCTTCACCATCTGTCAAGATTCACTTCGTTCTATCACTGCGCACGAAGTATCTGAAAGATGCAAACCTTACCCCTCATCAATGGGCTCAAAACAGAGTGGCCTATCTTGTCTAATGATCCTGTCAATGCTAATAACTTGGCTTTATTACAGTGCTGCAAAACTACGACCTTGTTCCCAATTCAGCTTGCGCTTTGGCCCATCCCTCTTCCCTCACCGCTTTCAAAACAGGAAGCTGCAGCCAGACCTCCAACCAACGGTCATAATACACAATCGCCTGGATAGTCTCTTCCGGCTCGTCAGGCTCGTCGTTGTCCAAGAACGTACGAGCCGTGCGGATTGTTGTCAGATTCGGGAAAAAAGAAAAAAGAAATCGCGCGACGTAGATGCTTGGCGCCGAGATAGGGGATCTGTCGACGTCGAGGTGGCGAAGAGCAAGCTGCGGCGTTGGCTGGTGTGCGGTGGTAATCGAGGGGAGGTCGGGAACGGAAGTAGCGTCGAGAGAAAGCGTCAATGTTTTCAGAGACACGCAATATTTGGCAAGTGTGCTCAGAGAGTGCAGGGAGAGACCCGGTTTGTCGTAGGGCGCGAGTTCTCCGCAGCGGAGGTGGAGGACTTGAAGGCAGGGCCATGCCACTGCTACGGTTTTCAATTCTTCGTCGTTCAGATGGAAGCCGAGGTGTGATGTGATGGAAACCGTCGTAAGATTCGCAAAGCAAAAAAGCAGTTGGATGGAGTGTAAAGGGATCATGCATGTGTTTGGAGGTTCTTCAAGTTCGGATGGATCGGTTTCGCTGTAATCGACGCTGAAAGTCTTGAGCGACTCGTGTGAACAGGATTTGCGCAGGGCGGTATGCAGTCTGTCTATAGCGACTATGTTCGTTCTGGTCTCTAAAGGGATATTGAGATCCTGTAGTGACGCCATAGTGCAAAGGGTGAAGAAGTTGACGGTCCCTTCAACTCCGCTGTCCCAGATGATCAACTTTTTTAGAGGAATGAAAGACAGAGGGGAAGGTGTCGTGGGGAGAATCTTCGGAAGCGAAATTTCCATAGACATTAAACTCGGCAGTCGACTAAGATGCTGGAGAGTTTGGATATCGGGGATATCGACGTACATCAGTCGTTGCAACGAGTGAAGACGGCAGAGGAAGTCTGAGATCGAGGGGCCGTCGGGGACCTGGCATCGAAGACTGACTTCTTGCAACCCGGGGCATAGGCGGGGTATGGAAGAAAGGCACGAGAAATTCGTATGGGACGTCCCAATGAACATGAAGACCTGGGTGAGCCTCGGCGACAACGTCAGGCGCATGCTGACCGATTCCAAATCGTCGTACCACTGTACACGAGTCAAACGGGGAAAGCAAGTTTCGACTTCGGCCGGTAAAGATGCATGGAGCGCAGGGAATATCTGGGGGACAGTCGGACTTGGGCCGATGGTCAAGTCTTTGATCAGTCCCATGTATACGAGCGGCCGTTCCCAGTCGGATGCCCTGATAGGCCGCTGCAGCTTCTAGAGAACACAGTGAGCATTCGAGCTCTAGAAATGAGAAAGAATAGAACAATGCATACCCACGAATCCTTACCGCGCCGACTGAAAAGATCGAGAGGCATGCAATGGAGAATAGGATCCAGTCCGGAGAGTATCCCCCATAGCTGAGCGAGAGCCACGGGGCTAAAGCTTCTACACGTCTGCGCCAGCACCGCGAGGGAGGGTAAATTGCGGCGACCATAATCGTCTCTGAGACTCTCTGAAATGAGCTGCAGGATTTCTGGGATCGCTAAGCAGCGGTGCATCGGGGCTACGAGCAGAGGTTGTTATTCAGCGTGGCGGCGAAAAATTCGGCGTTGAAACGAAGTCAAAGACGAGGAAATACTTGGAAGAAGACAGAAGAAAGCGATCACAGTACCTGTCCTAATTTGGCAATCGATCAATTTTGCCATCATTTTCGAATTCGAAATCGTGTCAAGGTCTTCCTCGTCGTCCAGACTCGTCCTGCTCCTCATCCAGGCCTTGGACCATAAATCTACCTCCCATCTCTCTATACCCTCATCTATGCATCGCTGTTTGGACATTCCCGAGATTCTACAACATATTTTCCAAGATGTAGACACGGACGACGGACTTCGCCGCGACCTGCCTTCTCTCGCGGCCCTGGCGCGCACATGTCGAAGCTTTAGTCCCGTGGCTCTTGACAACCTGTGGGGGGTCTTGGTAGGGCTTGATCCCATCCTGCGCTGTATGCCTTCCGACCTTTACAGTTCAGATGAAAAGGTATGTGTTTTGTCAAAAATTCGATCTGTCACTAGTAGCTTGCTCACCGCTGTGTCGTATAGAAGTTGCTACGAGCTATGAAGGTATCCGACTGGGAACGACCCCTCGTGTATATGAATCGCATCAAAGAACTGTCGGTCAACCCCCGCCGCGCAGACGCCGATCTCTTCACTTCACTCAATGCATCCGTACCCGCCGAAGCCGAGCAATGTTTTCCCAGGTTGACTTGCTTGCGGTGGAGGACATCCGTGGAAGACGACTTGCCCAGCATCCGATTCCTCCTCTCACCTAGACTCACTACATTGGTAATATCGTTTCCGTCGGGACGCACGAGTATCTCGTTTATTTCTTCGATACCGCGACTATGTCCCGGATTGAAGGAATTACAATTCGGGTATTGGAATAACTCTATCTCAGACAAGCTGGCTGTTTCAGACTTCCTCTGTCGTCTTCACTCATTACAACAAGTCCGGATCGATATTCCCGACTTGCCGACTCTCATACACCTTTGCCGGCTTCCTAACCTCACATCCTTTCATGGCTCGCTTCCGGAGCCCTTTCCAACACAGGCAACATCATCCACACTGTCACTTTCGGTTCTCAAAAAGTTGTCCATTCAAAATTCCACGATCGAAGCAGCGATCGGATTCTTCTCCCTATGCACGACCCCGGCTGTCCAAAGCCTCGAAATCGACATTGAACCCAGCCCCAGGGTAGTAGATATAGATAGGTTGCACACCGCATTGAAGCAGTCGTGCTCCCACACCTCGCTCAGCAACTTTGTAGCCGACTATAGCGAGCAGAATCCCCCCGAGATGCCTGCAGACGCATACATGATCCCTATCCACACCTTCCAGCTACTTTTCTGCTTTGGAAATCTCAGGTCGATTTCCATCGTATCACATCTCGGCTTCAACTTGAATGACGAAGAATTAAAGGCGATAGCACTCGCATGGCCGCGCCTCCAGTCCCTGTGGCTCGCCATTGGCGAATACGCGCCGTATCAGGCACCGGGACTGTCTCTGCGCTCACTGAGCATTCTTGCGCAGTACTGCGTATCGTTGAACTACTTGAAGCTTTCCTTCGACGCTACCTCCGTTCCAGAAATCGACTCAGCGTTTAACGGAACCCACCCAATCCCGCAGCTTGCTCTGCGCAAACTCGACGTCGACAGATCCCTCATCTCCGCACCGAGCATCTACGTCGCACGATTCCTGTCTTCGCTCTTCCCGAATCTGGTCGCAATTTTCACGGCTCGCACGTTTATGGATAACGACGATCCTAACGAGCCGGAGGAGACAATGCAGGCGATTCAGTATCATAGGCTTTGGATGGAGGTCGGAGTCCAACTACCTGTGTTGAACGCTGTTCGGAAGGAAGAACGAAGCCGGGTACAAGGCGTGATGGATACGGACTCATAGTGTTCTGGTGCAATTTTTTCGCACTGGATGCCTGCGTGTCTGCTGGGTAAGTGCATGTTGAAATGAAATGAAAGATACTCACCGATTTCAAAGATAGACACCAGTCCTTTGGCTTCTATATACTACGCCTTTTAAATTGGCGTATGATTCACATCGGCGAGTAATGAAAAATGCTTTTGAAAACGCGTCGAAGGTACCATAGGTTCGAGAAGTTATATCTCAGCGCTGTATTCATTTGAGCTACATTCGGGACCCGACTGAAGTTGACGGGTGTTGGTGCGTGAACAAAATAAATGCTGTCGCAAACGTCGCAGCTCTAAATGAAAATCAGAATTCTCTAGCGGAATGTACAGCTCACAGGGTAGTTTAATGAGACAACTTGTGGGACCCGTTGTGCAGCGCTGCACGTCTCAGAATAATATGCTGTCTGCTTTTCTACTACTCAGACCCTGTTCGATTCGGGGCTGGGTCATGTTTGGCCGGCATAGCCTTTTTGAACTGCATGCACAGGCATTTCATCCCGAAGTTGGCCTACTTTTCTTCTCAAGTTCAACCCCACTGATATGAATTCGAGACCAGGCAGCGTCGTCGACTGTCGTCGAATGCTCGTTCCGATTGACAGCGGGGACAATAGCTATCAGGCCAAGATTGAACTCGACAAGCACGTTGGTCAGTGAGTAATTTGCTGTTGTCCCTCCCGTCAGCAACGCTCATGTCGAGTCACCACGTAGAGATGTTCTACTAATTTTCACGCGACACGGAGTTTGCGTGTCCACAGTCCAGAGTCGACGCGACGCGACGCGTACCTTAGCGCTTGTAAGATGATCCGAGGACTGAATGTTCGTTCCGATCTTCCGGCGCCCCGCCTCCGCAACCCCGGTTTCTGTTTCATTCCACAAATAAATCCATTTGTCTTGGTATCTCTTGGAAATTGCTTGGGGGGTTTATTTATAGAGCGGAAGTGTGTGCGGAAATTTGGAAAGGAGAAACACATAACCCGGACCATTTCCGCCTCCAATTTTGGTCTGTCTACCTGGTTTCCATCTATCCCGGTTGTTTCAACGGTAATAGCTTTGTAGCTTTGCTTTCGATCTTGCTCACTCCGTTGTCATAAAGGTAACGCTCTCACAGCGAAGCAAGAGAAACGTCTCGCGTATGATACTCGCATCTCGGGAGTGGCTTAAAATGAAGGTCAGCTGGTTGATCCCATCGCGTTTTTCCTACGTCAATCATGAGTTTGAGCTTCCTGGGACCCGGTTGAGCGGTGGGTATAAGAAGGTCCCCAAACAATTTCGATCGGTTGGTTCCTTCCTTAGTTTGACCACTTCGACCTAGGAAAGACCTCTCTTCGCCGTTCGTTCAGCGAGGACAACAATTCGAGGAATCCAACTTCCACACTCGACGAGGAATCCATTCGAATACAAGAAAAGACGAGATGACGATTTTTTTCGCGCCTCTTCGCCTCCCGCCGCCGCCGCCTGAGCGGCCTGCGCCGTTGTTGACGCAGATGGGTCAGTTGACGTGGTTGCAGTGGGCATTTTTCTTCGTTGGTGAGTATCTCCGCTTCGCCGTTGCCGCTCCACTTTTTTTGGGGTTGCTGTCGGGCGGGTAACGATAAGGATAAAACTGATGTTCCGAACAGGCTGGCTCGCATGGACGTGCGACGCCATAGACTTTTTCAGTGTCAGTTTGAGTGTGCCGGCGTTGACAGAGCAGTTTCACCAGGAGACGAGTCAAATTGTGTGTCTCTTTCCTCCTCTAAGTTCTTTTGTCAGTTCCTCAGCTCACCGTGTTCGTTCACAGACACAAGCCATTACCCTTACCCTTCTCTTCCGCTCCATCGGCGCCGTACTATTCGGTGTCTTCTCCGACCGATTTGGACGCAAATGGCCATTGGTATTCAACCTTGTGCTCGTCGCCATTCTCGAGCTCGCTGCGGGCTTCGTGCAGACGTTCAAACAGTTCTTAGCATTGAGGAGTTTGTTCGGTGAGTTGGCGGTACTTATCTTCTTTTTCTCGGAGCGTGTTTTGTCTTCTCGCTTCCTGCTTTTGTTCGATTCTATCTACTTATGTTTGAACTTAATCACATTGAATGTGGATCTTATCCTTCGAAAGGGAAAGAGGAGTTCTTGTTATATATAACCGGCGACTTATTTGTGTCGTCTGCGCCCTTCTCTTCTCTTCTTCTCTTCTTTTCTTGGCTCGTTTACTCCGGAGCCGGGTCTCTTCTGGCGGAATGGAGTCGATATTCGTGCCTGGGCTTTTGTCTTTCACCGATAATGCGATAGATTTCTGAATCTTCAATCTCCCAGGTATCGGAATGGGCGGCATCTGGGGCCTCGCAGCTTCCACCGCCCTCGAAAACTTGCCCGTAGGCCTCCGTGGCTTGGCTAGTGGTGTTCTGCAACAGGGATATGCTGTTGGGTATATGGTGCGTCTTTTCTTACAGTCTTGTGGATTATATTCACTGACTTGCATTTATTTATCATCACCTTAATTTCACTTCCAGCTCGCAGCCTGTATCTCCCTCAAACTCGTCCCCGCTGTCCCCCAGCACTGGCGCGCCCTCTTCTGGACCGCCGCCGGTATCAGCGTATTCGGCGCCGTAATCCGCGCGTTGTTACCTGAGAGTACCGCGTTCGAGAAGGTGTGTGTCCCTTGGCTTCTTTGGCGCTGGGTGCAACGCTAACTTCGTTTCTTCTGTTCGCTAGGCCCGCCGCTCAGCCGAATCTCACGGCGTCGTTTCTGAAGCCGACAAAACGCGCATCTTCCTCAAAGAAACTTGGGCCATGCTCAAGAAACATTGGTTGTTGTGTATCTACGCGGTTTTGTTGATGACTGGTGGGTTTCCCTTATCTTTCTCCTTGCCTTTCTTGCTTTCATCACTATCACTTTGTTTTCTCCATACAAACTGACTAACGGTCCCGCAGGCTTCAACTTCCTCTCGCACGGCTCGCAAGACCTCTACCCGACCTACATGCAACGCACCAAGGGATTCAGCGCGCATTCAGCTACGATCGCGACGATTATTGGGAATTGCGTGCGTCTCGTCTTTGCTCATTCATTTCCTTGTGTTCCTGTCTTCGAGCTTCCCTTTCCACTGCCACAACTTCTTTCCATCTACTTCATCTTTCTCGATTGCGCATGCCAAGAACAAAGCCAAGCGTCAACGACGTCTTCGTCTTCGACGACAGCGGAACCAAGTCCATCTTGAGGACGACGTCTTGGCGGCTTGGGGTGATTAGGTATTAGGTTGGGGTGATCGCGATCTGCTGTCGGGCCCGAGAAGGAATCGGGATGACGATGACGGGGCCAAGCAGATATGTGGGGCCTTGGCGCTGTTGCTGCGCTTGGCGGACTTGGCTCATGGAGCCTGAGATCCTCTGTGATGGTGGAGTCGCGGAGGGCCGTCGTGAATCTATCTGCGTGAATCTGGAGGAGGGGGAATAGCGGGGACCATGGGTGGGGTGAGCGAGAACGAGGGAGAAAAGTTATGTCTTATGGTGACTTGGAGTTGTCCACATTCCTTCGCAATTGGGCCCTACTACTTTCTTTTCCCCTTTCGCTCTCCTTTTCGCCCTCTTTATACTCCGAATACTGAATCATTTCTTCTACGAATAGGGCGCTGTCGCAGGTGGTGGAGTTGCAGGATGGGCATCACAGTTCTTGGGACGGAGGATCACGATTATGTGCGTCTTCATTTGCTTCTCTTCTCCCACCCTGGCCAACTTGAGCTAATTTTCCATCCTCAGCGTATTCGTCCTCTTCACGGCAGTCTTCATCCCGCTCTGGATCATCCCCGACACCTTCGGCGGCCTCGCTGCAGGCGCGTTCTTCGTGCAGTTTGGTGTACAGGGTGCATGGGGTGTTGTGAGTATCGTCGCCTACTGTGTTTAGTGCTTTGATGTTGACACGTATACCCTAGATCCCCGTTCACCTCGCGGAGATGGCGCCCCCTGCATTCCGTGCGACGTTCCCCGGTGTTGCGTACCAGCTCGGTAATGCCGTATCGAGTGCGTCCGCGCAGATTGAGGCTAGTGAGTGACTCGTTCCTAATACTTCGTCTGTTGGCGTCGGGAGAGGGAAGCTCGTCATGATGCGACGCTCGTCAATGTCATGTCCCCCGATGACGGCTGACGTGTGCTGTGCCCGGCGCTGGTCGAGGTCCTCGGTGTGATGCCCATCTTTCCTTGTCGATGTACCCATCCCACTGGACCCGCCGAACTTCCACCTTTCCCTCATGCAAATGAATTTTACTGACCATCTTCCTGCACAGCCGGAGGAGACCACCTGAAGACCCACGTCCGGTTCAGCCCAGACCCCGTACCCGACTACGCCAAGGTCCAGGGTATCCTCATCGGCTGCGTCGCTGCGTTTGTGCTCGTCATCACAATCATTGGGCCTGAGTGCGTTTCTGTCTCTTCACGATCACCGCACACTGACACGCACCCCACTTCAGAAACCATGGCTCACACTTCGAGAACCACCGCGCGGCATTCGACCAAGGCGGAGGGGACGACGAAGCTTACATCGACGAAGAAGGTGTACAGCGACCGGTTGCTGCACGGGACGACGAGGAGAAGGCGAGCGAGGAGCGCTCGAGTACGGAGAAGCCCCCGATGTCGCCGGCGCCTGCACAGACGACAACGCCCGCAACAACGACGCATGCTGCATGATGTGATTACGATATGTCGTTGCGAGATGGGAGGAAGGAGACGACAAGGAAAAGAGAAGAGAAATGAGATACTTAGCACAGTGAGAGGAAGGGTGGTGTTTACTGTATACGATACGCTATTGAGAGCAAAAGGAGGAGAGAGAGAAGAGAAGTAGTTACTGCTGTTATGTCTAGCTACGATAGTGTCCTCCAGTGCTACAATTCGAATATTCATGTTTTGTACTTTCTCTGCCAGTGAGGCAAGTCGTGCAGGTCCGTCGCTGCTCCTCGGTAGCCATAATATGATATGTATATACATACCCAGGCTGGCACAAATGTACTCTTCTCAAGGGTGTGCTCGCCGCTCGTCCTTGATTCGATCCAGAGCTTCTTTTTGAGCTCTGTCTGGCTGTGCTGCTGTAGCAATTTTCGTCCGGAGGGCTAATTTGCCCCCAACTCGCGCCGTACCCGCGCCCGCTCCTGCGCTCGAACTGTCCTCAAGACGGGAAGCTGCACTCGAACCTCCATCCAGAGGTAATGATACCCAATCGCCTCCCCATTCTCCTCCAACTCGTCAGGATCATCGTTATCCATGTCCGTACGATACGTTTCAATCCTGGACAATTTCGGGAATATGGAGGATATGTATTGTGCGACATAGATGGTGGGCGCGGAGATGAAGGATTTTCCGACTCGGAGCTGTCGGAGGGCCAGCTGCGGAATCGCGTCGGAATCAAGATTCGGGATTGACGTAGCGTCGAGAGTGAGCTGCAAAGTCTTCAAGAACGCGCAATGTTTCGCAAGGATGCTCAATGAGCGCAGTGTCAGTCCCGGGATGTTGTACTCGGCATACTGCCCACATTCAAACTCCAGGACGACAAGATGGGGCCATGCGAGTGCTACGCTCTTCATACTATCATCATCTAAGGCAAAGCCTAGGTGGGATGTAATGGACACGCTGGTGAGTTTTGTGAAGCAAAAAAGTGGCTCAAGCGAGCGGAGGGGTATCATGTACGCCTCTTCATCCTGTTCGGGAGGGTTCGATTCGCTGTAACCAATGTCGAGTTCAGTGAGTGCGTCGTGCGAACACGATCTAGCCAACGCAGCGTGCAGCCTGGTTATATCTGCAACGGTGGTGCTGGAATCGACGGGAATGTCGAGGCGGCGTATGGTGGGGAGGGAGCAATGCGACAAGAAATATATCGTCGCTTCGATTTCGCAATCTCTGAGGGCCAGTTTTTCAAGAGTGTGGAATGGCAAAGAGAAGCATGCCGCTGGACTCTTCGAGATATCAGGAAGCGACCGGGCGTCGAGAGAAATCAGCTCGGGGAGTCGACTGAGATGCTCCAGACTTGGAAGGTCGCCGATCTCGATATCTATATGTTTTATTGACCAAAGCTGGCGGACGAATTCGGAGGTGCTGGATACCAGATTATGGCCAGCGCCAGGCAAGCGAGTCCCGATGTCCACTGTGACTTTCTCCAAGCTGGGGCATAATTTCGGGATGGATGGGAGGAACGAGAGATTCGCGTGAGTGGACGATAAGAATAGGTAGAGCTCCGTGAGTCGAGGGGAGAGTAGGAATCGAATGTTGAGCAGGTCCTGTGCATAGTTCCAGTGTAGACTGATCAATCTGGGAAACAATGTCTCGGAAGAAGTGAGTAATAAGGGAAAGATCTTAGTTGCATTGGGACCTCCATTGATAACCAGGTTTTTGATACGGCACATGTAGATGAGCGGCCTTTCCCGGTCCGACCTTTTTACAGGACGTAATATCCGCTGGAGAATAGTGAAGTTAGAGCGACACATACGGCGCGTCAAGAGTTTTGCCACACTACTTACCACCTCGTCGCGTATTGTGAGCTGCAATAGATCGGGAGGCATGCACCGTAACAGATTTTCTACCCCGTACTGTGTCCGCCAAAGGATATCGAGAGCCGGGTTATTGAAGTCACGACATGTACGTGCCAGGGCCGCGAGAGAGGGCAGGTCGCGGCGAAATCCGTTGTCCGTGTCTACGTCTTGAAAAATATGCTGTAGAATCTCGGGAATGCTCAAGCAAGGATGCATAGTTGAGGGTAGAGAGATATGCGAGGTAGATTTATGGTCCAAGGCCTGGATGAGGAGCAGGGCCGACGAGGAAACCTTGACACGATTTTTGAATTCGGAAATGATGGCAAAATTGATCGACTGCCAAATTGGGACATTTATTTCCCAGCCTCCATGCTCGTCTTCTTCCTTCTTCTTCCAACTTGTTCCAAGTACTTACTTCTTCGTCTTTGGCTTCGTTTGTGCGCCTAATTCTTCGCCGCCACGCTCATTTCCCACCTCTCCTCGTAGTCCCGATGCACCGCTGCTTAGCAATCCCAGAAATCCTACAACTCATTTTAGAGAATCTCAGACACCATTATGCCAGTGGTCGCCGCGATTTACGTTCCCTCGCAGCGCTGGCGCGGACATGTCGAAGCCTTAGCCCCATAGCTCTTGCACAGCTATGGGAAATACTCGACGGACTGGATCCTGTTCTACATTGCATGCCTGTCGATCTTTTCAGTCGGCGCGGTAAATATTCATGGGTATGCATTGTTCCATTCTTTTCCATTTTAGAGCTGGAGTGCCATGCTCACTATGTTTCTCAGAAGCTGCAGCGAGCCATCAGGGCGTCCGACTGGGAACGACCGCTCCTATACATGGGACTAATCCAACACCTAACCATCACGACAAGTCCAATTGTCCCCAAGATATTTCCCGTACTTAAGGCATCTTTACCGGGCGAAATCGAGACATCTTTTCCCCGTTTGAGCTGTGTACAATGGAACCACAAGTGGGGTTTAGACAGCATGCAGCTGCTGCTGTCACCGAGGCTCACCAAGCTCTTCATGTCGTTCACGCCATCCCACACAAATTTTTTATTCCTTTCTTCAATACCCCACCTATGCCCCGGGTTGCAAGAAGTCGGTCTGCGTTGCCGGAGTCCTGACGGCCCCTTCATCTCAGACTTCCTCTGCCGACTCCACTCGCTGCAGAAATTAATATCCGTCCATATCCCCGACCTGCCTACTCTCCAGCATCTTAGTCGACTGCCGAGCCTTACGTTTATGGAAATTTCGCTTCCGGAGAGCCTCCCAACAACATCTTCCCCTCTGTCTTTCGTTCCTCTCACAGAGTTGAGGATCCGCGACAGCGAAGTCGAGGAGAGCATCAACTTCTTCACCCTCTGCACTATGGCGGCTCTCCAGGACCTCGAGATCCTCTTGGAGATCAGAGCGAGCATGCTCGCTATAGACAGACTGCATACCGCCGTGCGCGAATCCTGTTCACATGATTCCCTAAAGACCTTCAAGGTCGAGTACAGCGAATGCGATCCATTTTCCGAACTCGAAGAACCTCCAAACACATCCATGCTCCCTTTTCACTCCATTCAACTGCTTTTCTGCTTCACGAATCTTACAACTGTTTCCGTCAGAGCACACCTCGGCTTCCGTCTGAATGATGAAGAACTGAAAAGCATAGCACTGGCATGGCCCTGCCTTCAGGTTTTTTGCCTCCGGTGCGGAGAATCTGCGCCATACGACACACCGGGTCTGTCCTTGCGCTCTCTGAGCATGCTCGCCGAATCCTGCGTGTCACTGGACACATTGACGCTTTCGTTCGACGCTAGCACCATTCCCGAACTCAGCTCGATTACCAACGGACACCAGCCAACGCCGCAGCTTGCTCTCCGTCAGCTCTATGTCGACAAATCCCCCATCTCGGCGCCGAGTGTCTCCGTCGCACGATTCCTCTTCTCACTATTCCCGAACCTGCACGCAGTCTACACATTTCGCGCTGTCGGTAATAACGCTGAGCAAACTGCACGGGGAGTTCGATATAGCCGGCTTTGGAGGGAGGTTAACTCAGAGCTTTCTGCCCTGAAAGCAGTGAGGGAGGAAGGAAGGGCCAAGGCCAGGGCCAAGCTAGATACGGATCGGTAGGCTGTGGTGTCTTCACCATACGAGCGTTCTAACGCGTGTTAGAATTTAATAGAAAACAGTAGGCTGGAGCAAGGCGCTATGCTACAGTCCTACCCTACCATGCGTGATGGATGGCAGAGAAACGAATACTTACACTTTTGTCTGACATATAAATTCCACAAGCTAGGCTTTCCTTCCAATGCAGAGTCAACCGTTTACTGCAGTACTGTAACATTGCATTCGAGCTCCAGCAGTCCGAACAAAGCAGATGCTCATCTTCAGACTTCTTCCAGCCCTGATGATTCTCAACAATCCATCGACGAGGAGGCCGTCATTACGCTCCAATTTCTCGATCCTACACAATAAAACCTGAGTAAGGCTACCCGTTAAAATTACTGTAATTCATCACCCCCGAATGTGCACCAACATGCTCTAATCGACCCTCTCCCAATCCAAAACATGCAAACTCCTCCTCTCCCCACGCACCTCAATACACTCCTCCATCGTCCCCATCCGAACGAACCCACACTTCTCCAACATCCGCACGCTGCCCTCATTGCCGGTGAACACCGAGACGTGAATATGGTGCATCCGCATGCGCGGGATGGCCCATTCGTCGAGGAGGGTGCGGAGGACGACGGTCATGATGCCGCGGCGGTGGTGCGTTGGAGAGAGGTAGTCTGAGAGATTGTGATACGTCAGGAACTAAGTATCGACAAAGTGGTGGAGGGGAAGAGAGATCAACGTACAAGAAACCTGCCAAACGATATCCGGATCCCCCGTCACCCTCACATCGTTCTCCTTCACAAGCTTCTCGCGCCGCTCAGAGTTTCGCGTTGCCGCAGAGTCAGAGTCCAACGCCAACTCAAACCACTTGCAGCGCTTGAATCCTATATGCCCGACAAACACATCCGAGCCGTCGGGCTGCACTTCGCGGATGCTGCGCACAGGGCAGTCTTCCATCGGTTTAAGCGCTCCAGCGTCAACCCCCTCGTCTTTAGCATCGAGAGCGGCATTCGATGCCGCAATATACTCCCTTAACAATCCCTGCGCTTCCTCGACCGAAAAGTTGCTGCTGGGCCGACCGAGCCAGGTGTAAACTGCGGGGTCGCGGAGGATGGCTTGAATCGCGGGGGCGTCGGTGGGTCTGGGCGGGGTGAGGATGAGGGAGGTGTAAGGAACGGGGAGACGGAGAAAGAGCTCTTCAGTTGACGGATTGCGTTCCAAAGGCATTGAGAGCTTGTTGGTGGATTGAGGGATGGCGCGCTTAAGTCATATTGAGTCGCTGGAGCGGGCTTTATAGGCGAGTTGGTCTTGAGGATTTGCAGCTGGTCGTCGTTGAGGTATGAGTCAATGAGGAAGTGATGGCCAATCTAGCGATTGATCCCAGAATAAGCGCAGAGCAGCAAAACGAATCTCTCTATGTATACGAAACGGGAGACAATGAAGAGAGAGATGCAGTCAGAAGCTGAGAGATAGTACAGATACAGGCAACGAACCCGAGTAGAGTACAATCACAATTACAATCAAAAATCTAAATCCATCGTCCGCAGAACCTTATAGTATCAATATCGAGATGAGTAGTAGCCTCAACACTACACCCACAACCCCCTCAAAAACCTCACCGGCCCCCACTGCTCAACCCGAGTCCGCTTCATATACCGCAACCGTTCCTCCAGCTCTTCATCATCATCTCCCTCCTCCCTTCCCTCCTCCTCGTTGACTTCCTCGTCATGGCGTCTCCTCCTCCGACTACCACTATAGCTGAGCGGCAGCGCCCCATTCCCTTCTTCGACACCAGAATGCCCAACGGGGGAGGGGTGGATGTCGATGGGATCTCGTAGCATGGCGTCCACCTGCTGCTGCTGTTCCCCGCTGATACTCCTCACGCCCGCACCCGCACCCTCCCCCCGTCCCGACCCCGACGCCCGCGAATACACGCTCGGCCCAACAAGAAGGGGCAGCGCCCCGTTCCCTTCTTCGACATCAAAAGGCCAAACGGGGGCGGGGTGGATATCGACGTCCGTTCGCGGCACGGCTCCCCCGTGCCCTGGTCCCCAAACAATGTTACTCACACCCGCGCCCGCACCCACACCCACACCTCCGCCCCCCTGCGAAGCGTTCCTCCGTCCCGCCCCACGTATATACACCCCCGGCCCCACAAGCTGACTCCTCGGCACCATCCCAGGCGGATTTCGCAGGTTGCGATGGTACGCGGCTGTGAGGGTTGGGTGGAGCCGCCGTTGACGTTGGCGCCGGGGTGTGGGTGCGGCGTCGGGGAGGGGAAGAGAAGGCGGGGGCGGGGGCGCGATTGTGGGTGGAGGTGGAGGTGGAGGAGGATGGGCGGAGGTGGATGTGGATGCGGACGGTGGAGGTGGGTGGCGCGAGTAGGGCGGCGGTGGTGATTGCGGGTTAGGTGGAGGGGGAGTGGCCGTGGAAGTGGAGGCGGATGGAGGAGGTGGGGTGGAGGAGGTGGAGCCACTTGCTAGCGTGGAAACGTCGACATCCATCGAATCATTCGGGGCCGTTCTTGCAACTGCTGAACGCGAGGATTCCGTCCTCCTCTCTGCAGACGGCGCAACAGTCAGCGTGCTCGCAGGGGTGGCCCTCGCATTCGCGAACCTGAAACAAAAAACACAGTCAATCACCACCGCAAACAAATCTCGACAACGCGACAAGTACAACTCACCTAGGCGGCGGCTCATCGTGATACGTCAAATGGATCATCTCAACGCTACGCGCAGTGGGCGTCGGGCGGAACGTGAACATCCTCGCGTTCACGGCGGTCGCGGGCGGCACGGAGCCGGAGCCGACAACGCCCTGGCCACTCCCGTCGGCGATGGCGATGCGCACTTGGACGCTGGGTCCCGGGTCGGTGTCGGTGCGGGGAGAGGCGGCGTCGCGCGAGCTGGAAAGAGGGGTGTTAGTGAGGACTCAAAAGAATAAGAGTATGAAGGTGACGAGACAAACGTACCTGACACTCAGATACATCTCACCCTCAGGCGTAACAACAAAATCGACGTGAACGAGACGCGGGATACGGCCTCGTGCGTTGCCGAGGGGCAGAAGAGAGCAATAGTTCACAGGGGGAACTGGTGCAGGCGGGGCGAGGGAATAGTAGGGCGACGACGACATGGTGGTTTGAGGACGAGATGCGTTGTGTTGCAGAAGACTTGAGGCTGTATTTATGAACCAAGCGCGGCCGCTTTGACGACTCGTGCTGCTTTGATTTTGATGGCAGGGTGGCACGATGCAGAAAATCGAATTAGCCGGGGCGAGGCAATGCTTTGTTGGGTGTGCTCAATGCGGTAGAGAGGCCAAAGCATAGACACTGACTGACAATCGCAGGAGGCATTGAATTGCGTTGTAACTTGGATCGAGAAGGTCAAAGCGTCGAGTCAAAGCAGCTGTCATTCGTCGCGATGGTTCTCTGTGTACATATTCGGGTATCCTTCGGGATATACAGATGGGCAGATTCGAGTGGTTTGAGTCCTCCTAGAACTAGCTAAAGCAGGTAAAATTGAAGCCCAAAGAGGGGTCGAATTTCGAAACCTGAAGCTTGAAGAGCCCTCAAAGGTACATAGTACTTGGGAGTCGGGCGCCGGCAGCCGTAGAGCCTCGTCAAGGTTAATTGAGAATGGGTGTGGAACAAGGGACAGCGTTGAGGAGGCGGCAGTGGTCGAGTTCACCGTCAAATTTGCAAAGGCAACGGCAAGCGAATAGTGATTGGTGATTTGATGGGCATCACGGCCTGTTTCAAACACATGACAACACAACACCTCCCTCTCCTCATCCGCTAAGCTGCCGCTAAGTACTTTTCAAATGAGACGAAGGGATATGAAAATAAAACTTACCTGAAACAGCTAACCTCTTGAAGCGATCGAGGGTTCACGAGAATGAGCGTTTAAAATTGTCAGTGGTCGACTCCCTCGAGAGACAAATTGGAGACAAAACAAGGCAAGCAAACCCACAATTGCTGCTTGAAACTGAATTGATACATTGTACACAGAAAATCGTTCCGAATCATGTCAAATAATATGCTCCCTCCGAATCCAATCCCAACTCCTCCCTCACAAGCGCTCTCTCCTCCTCACGCACAGCTCTCAACACATTCAGCTGCTCCTCCACCTCAAACCACAAAATCTCATGATCCCTCGCCCGTTCCACCTCAATATCGATGTGTTCCACATCGAGCCTGCTAAGCGGGTCGGAGTACGCCGTGACGCTATCCAATCTCGGAAAAATATTGTTGATAAAACGCGCGACGTTAATGGCGGGCGAGGTGATGGGTGATCTGTCTGTCCCGAGGTCGCGGAGCGCGAGTTGCGTAATGACCCGTTTCCCGTTCTCCGCGCCGCGGTCGAGGGCAGGGACGGCCGTCGCATCGACAGAGACGTCGAGATACTGGAGAGAGGGGCAATGTTCCGCGAGAACGTGCCAGGCGCGGAGGGAAAGGCGGGGTGTGTGATATTTGCAACATGGGCCGCCTTTGAGCCGCAAAGTGAGCAGACGCGGAAAGGCGATTGCAAGCTCCTTCAATTCGTCATCGTCGAGATCGAAATCGAGATGCGATGTGATGTTCATGGAAATGAGGTTCGCGAAACCCAGCAGCGGTTTCAGTGCGGGCATGCCGATGCGGTATAGATGTTGGTCGGCTGCGCCTGGCGCGTTCGAGTCGCTGAAGTTGAGGATGATCTCGGAGAGTGTCGTCGCGTTGCATGCATCGCGCAATGCAGCGTGTAGCTTTTCTATCGCCACCTCTCGCTGGCCACCGTCGAATTCGATTCGGATGCTTTGCAACACAGGCAAGGAAGCTCTGCGGAGGAAATCTGTCACTGTGCTGATGCTGCTGGCTTTCTCGAGGTGAAGGGTTCTCAGTGTGTTGAATGTGAGAGGTGGTGCGGTCGTGGCCAAGAACTGAGAGGATAAATTGGTTGGAAGCGATCCCGCGAACCCAGCGAGCGCAGGAAGGCGGCTAATGTGCTGCAGGCAGCGGAGATCTGGAATATGGATCCAGAGAAGCTGTATTCTGGAGGGGAGGCTGCAGATGAGTTGTGAGTAAGAAGATCCGCCGAATTCTGGTGAGCCGGGGAAGTGGATGCTCAAATTTTTGAGCGCGAAACACGTTTCGGGGATGAGAGAGAGGTGGGAGAGTCTAGCGTTATCCGGCTCGCAGCACAAAAAGAGGTCAGTGATCTTGGGTGTCAGCAGCAGGCGTATGCCGGAGAAATCCGGCTCAACCCAATCCAAGGACTTCAATTTCGGGAAGGCGGTCTGGACATCGCAAGGTAAGGATGCGTGCAGAGCGGCGAAGACCCTGGAAGAAATGTGTCTTTGACTAGCGGCGGCGTTCAGCGTTCTGATGCGCCGCGTGTAAATGAGTGGCCGTTCCCAGTCGGAGAGGGCAATGGGTCGCCGCAAGTCGTGGAACTGCGTACAATTCCAATCAACCTATGGTTCTCGACAGTCAAGGCAAGTTATTACGAACCGGGTCTTCACCCTGAGATTCGAAGAGGTCGGGGGGCATGCAGGTAAGGACATTTTCGAGGCCGTTCTGAGAAGCCCACAGACGATCGAGAGCAAGACTGTGAAAGATTTGGCATGTACGGGCTAGAGTGGCTAGAGAGGTCGAATTGCTCTCGGCGTCTATGCTTTGACACACGTTTTGAACAATTTCGACGATGAGCAGACAGCGATGCATCTGGAGGGGATGAGGGGTGAGACCAAGGTCAGAGGCATCAGAAGCGTGCGAAATTGATCTGAACTCCAATCAATCTCCAATTTGTCTCCAATAAGTATATCTTTCACGAAAAAAAGGTACAAATTCGAACTCAACAAATTCTGTACTGCATACGCGCAATCCTCAGTCAAATTTCAACTTGCACTCAATTATCACCCTTCAGACCTATTGCAATCGAATGATTTTAACAACTTATGAGCCAGCTATTACAGTAATATTCAATTTCCGTCGTCCGAATCTCATTCATTGCGTTGTACCGACTTCCCTCCTATCCTGAGAGGATTAGCCTGTAACTAAGACACCAGAGCACATTTCGCAAGGCCTTATGTAAGTTTGGAGCCAGTACTATGGATCGAGAACGAGGGAAGAAGTTAAGAATGAGTCGGAAGTAGTAATTTGCGAACATGTATGAATGTAATACAAACCAGACGTATTTTCATTCCAAAATGGCCAATACATATCAGCAACGATAGCACAGTATTCAACCACTAATCCACCCCACAAACAGACCGAAAAGCAGAGACACATAATGCAGCGGGTTCACCATCTCCGCCCATCTCTCCCTTCTTACCTTCCTCTCCCACTCCCCCGTCGGCGGCGCCTCCACGACATAATCATTCCATCTCGCCTTCCTTACCCACCACGCAAACAGCATCATCGGGCCCGGGAAGATACTCGATATCTTGCCGTCCCCGCCGGTGCGGTACCACGAGACGCAGTCAACCCAGACGGAGCGCGCGAGTCGTTTATGGATGAGCTCATTGTAGTCGTCTGTTGCGCGGGAGGTGACGGTGAAGGATGAGACGAGGTTGGATAGGATGGGTTTAACGAATTGGAGGATGTAGTCTATCTGGGAGAGTGCTCGATATTAAATTATTATCGCTGGAAAAAGAGTGATCCGTACTTGTAATTCTTCCGTCAAGATAACGGAGGTGTGGCCAGTTGCGGTGTTTGGACCTGGGTTATGTTTTGAGAAGAATGAAGGAAGACAACCACTGAAATGAACATACCAGCCAATAAGAAAAGATTCGGGAAACCAGGAACTGTCGTTCCGAGGTACGCTTTTGGCCCGCCTTGGGAGTCATAATATTGCTGAACAGTCTTCCCAGTCTCACCGACGACCTTGAGCGGAAACTGATCCTGCAGGAAGACATGTGTTAACGGAGGAAGAGGGCCATGAAATTTATGTGCAACATACGGCCGTGAACCCCGTCGCAAAAATCAAAACGTCGAAGGATACTTTCTCGCCTAGAGGTGCGCAACATCAAGGCATGTATAACGTGAGGCAATGAGTAACGAACCCTTCTTCGTGATAACTCCATCCTCACAGATAGAATGGATCCCGTCCCAGTTGAGGCTCATATTCGGACGATGCAAACATGCAAAATAGTTCGTGTCAAAGAGCAGGCGTTTGCATCCCAAGCCTGGATTCTCGTTAGTTTTATTTGTCGTACAACATGCTCGTAGCACTCACTGAAACTAGGAACGAGATTATCGTGATCCTTCTCCGGCGCGCTTCGTCTAATATAATCTTTCGCGATCTTTGAGAATGCGACAAATTCAATGACCTTCGCGGACGAACTGAAGAAGTGATGAACAAACACACCTTCGTGTAATGATTGCGTACAAAGCTGAGAGCGAACACAAATAGATATAGCAGCTCGCTCTAGCGAACCAAAAGAAGATCAATCAGCAAAGATAGAACTTGCAGCTGAACTGTGCCGTAATTCGAATTTCGACGTACCCGAAGATATAATAAATTTCTATAAAAGCGCATCGCTCCCCAGACATTTTCGAACGTCCATTTCCAACTCGCGCTATAGTCAGCACGGATCTGGTGTTTCCTTAGTTGTTTCGTTCATCCGATGTTCAAATCTGCGATACTCACCGGTGGAAGTAACCAGTTCGGCGTTCGACAGAATTGAGTAACTTGAACCGAATGGTCTACTGTGATTATTGGTACAAACTGCGTACTAAAGCATGAGGTATTAGATTGAACATAAGCATAGATAATTTAACACTCACGCGGAAGCGCCGTTACCAATTACTCCGACCTTCTTTCCCCGTAAATCCACCGCCTTATCCCAACGCGCAGAGTGGAACGTGGCTCCCTTGTACGAATCCAGGCCAGCAATATCCGGAAATCTTGGGACCTCGAGAATTCCGATCGCAGAAACGAGGATTTTGGCGGTGGTTGAGAACTTCTCGCCTGTCACGACGTCTTCGCTGACAATGTGGTACAGCTGCTCTTTTGCGCTCCATTCAGCTGAAACAACAAGTCGATTGAATGTAATTCGTTTATATAAATTGTATTGGACGGCCAATTGACGCCAGTATTGTTCCATGTCCGGCTGCGAGCCATGGGTCGAAGGCCAGTCGGGCTTGAGGTCCGTCGAGAGAGAATAGAAGTGAATTGACACGTCGGATGCAGCACCCTAACTTCCCCGGTCAGTCACCACCGTAATATACGTGCCACTGGGGGATAATCCTAACTGGGTATATATTGTCCTGTGCCATGCGGGTGAGGCGGGCATAAACGATAAATAAGGATAGCATACCCTCCATGTTCCCCCTACATCCGAAGCCTTCTCATAAATCTAGTAGCATGGAGAGCGTGAGCTCGAATGCGTACAGGCACTGCAGCGGGTCCAACTCACAACGAAATCGTCGAA
This sequence comes from Favolaschia claudopus, assembly GCA_037176885.1. Taxonomy (NCBI): domain Eukaryota; kingdom Fungi; phylum Basidiomycota; class Agaricomycetes; order Agaricales; family Mycenaceae; genus Favolaschia; species Favolaschia claudopus. The sequence continues at coordinate 488,783 of JAWWNJ010000041.1, read as the reverse complement.
TCCCAGCTGCCGTCGCAAGGCGATGGCGAACGAGAGGCCGCCGACGCTGGTTTGGTCACGCAAGTCAGTGAAGCACTAGTGCAAAATGGGTCGCAGTGACGCACCCAGAGCCAATGACGACAATCTGAGGCATAGGTAGATGAGTTGGCGCGTAGTAGTGTGCGGAAGGACCCACCGATTCAAAATCTCCAGCTATTTAAGTGGTCGGCAGACGCGGGCCATCGGTGTTCGGCCTTCCTTTGATGACAAGTGGGCCTATCATGAAAACGGTTTTTTTCGCAGGCGAAGACGGATAGAATTAGTGGAGAACAGGTGGAGAATGACACTGACTTGATGCACGGGAACAAGTCACAAGTTGCGAACAATTTTCACAGGGACGAAGTAAACCATTTATTACTTATCAAACGGCGACGACTGCGGGTCGGAAGGGCGGATTGCGGGCGAAGAAAACATCTGATTCTATCCGATTGGAGAAATCTCGAGTCGATGTCGAATATTTCCTCCAATGCCCTGTACTTGACAGCTTTGAAGCCTCACGATACCCGCGGCCGCCAAGCGACCGCCGTATCATGGTTAACGCCGGTTACCGAATTTGAAGAGAACGTGCAAGGTGGATAGAACATGCAACATGTACAACACAGCGGCTGACGCACCCTTCCGAGTGGACCATGAATTTGAGTCGCCATTCGGCTGACTCTGTGCCGTGGCGTCGTGTTGGATGGGCAGCGAAAATGTTGATGCAAGGGGCTGGAAGCTACAAAGCCTGGTAGAGAGATTCACTGATGGGCGATTGGCAGATAAAAGACAGACAGAATAAAAGCGAAGCTCGGCGGACCCATGGTGAATTTCTGGTTAAGTTAACATCCGAGTCCTTCTCAGCTCTCCGGTCCGACTCAAATTGGTGGAGATATCCTGCAGTCAAGACTTGGATGTGAAGTATAGAGTGCGCCCAAGAGCAGTGAAAGTATCCGTCTCCGCCTACCGGTCGCAGGAGCAATGACTCGGAGTGAGCGACATGAGTGTTTGAAACAGAAGCAGCCTGTCATCATCCGGGCCGCTGCGAACCGACCACTACCAGTCATCCGAGTTTATCCGAGTTGAACCATTCGGTTATCTGACTTGAACGTTTGAACGTGAAGCCTCGCCGGTGATTGATATTTTTGACTTCAACATCTCCGTTTGCTCTCCGGTCCGGATCGTCATGATTTGGATATTTCTCTTCAAGCAGTTCCTGTAAATGCGCATAGATAGAACATCATCTTGGAACAGTCATGGATTCGGGTTCAATATCGACAGAAACAATTATACAGGGTGGTCCGTGGCACTGGGATACACTCTGTCGCGCGATGACAGTCCACCTACCACCGAAGTACCAAGAGAGATAACTACTCGTTCTGCAGCCTGTATATCCTTGTGCACACCGGAGTTGAACATTTCCTTGAGTCCACCCGCAGAGGAGGCGGCCATGAGATGCATCGCATCGGAGGGATTGAAATGTTCGCCCTTTGGGTCTGAAGCATGATGTGCAACCGCACCAATGACAATGACAATCGTGAGGACGGCGACTATCGCGCCGGGAACAAGCTGTAAAACTGTAACGTTTGGAAATTGCTCCCAGCCGACGGTTTCCGTCTGGAATATGCCGCTCGTTGGGAAGTCCATGCTGTCTGAAGACGGGAGAGCAGCAGTGAATTGAGGATTGCTCGCCAGACAGGCGCGGAACACCTGGAATTCATTTGTGAGTCTTGATAAATGAATTTGGTTAGGTGTCGGATGAAAGTTTATTCACCGTGGCGCTGTACTCGACGACTCCACGAAGGTACTGTTCCTGCGAGTCAGTCAGCGAGAAGGTCAGAATTATAGACGTCGACGGAGAATTCGATACCGTTGTATTGAGAACACTGTGACCACCTAGATCCGGGTCCACCGCGGCAACAAGAGAGCGAATCTTGTCTCCAACACCGTTAGCATCGATCGCTTGAGACCAGAACAACATGTTCGAGATCGTTTCGGCCACGGCGATGGTCGGCGGCGCGTGAACATTGACGGGAGCAGCGGTCTCGTTGGATCGTATGGTGACATTTACAAAGCTGGATTGGTAGGAAACATCTGCAGAAATTATCTTAGGGGTAACTGTACAGACGGTATCTTTCATGAATTGGTAGACACCGCTGCCGCGCATTGCAATTGCTTCAGGGTAGGAGATCAGAAAGGGTACTTAGATAGACGATAGACCACTGACTATAGCTGTGATCATTCGGACACAGTACAATCAAAAGATAATTTGGAGCATTTGCATAGGTATAGGCGCCGTTAAAGTTAAGTGCATGAACTAAAGGTATAAATTAACCACAAAGGAGACTGATCCCATATCTGACTTACTTTGGTCATCATCATTTGTACAGTTGGCGCGCAAAGTGTTGTAGTTGATCTGACTTGCGCCGAGCGTCGGAGTCTCCCATCCTTGGATACTTGTGTTTCCAACGAAGAGGCTGTGTATGAAGGGATTCGAGTCGTTCAAGAAGCTACATGAAACATCGGCGCTGAATCCTGAGTGTCCTTGTCAACGATTTTGCTGCGTTGCGGATCGGAAAGTTTGCCTACCTTGTTGTGTTAAGCGGTAAGAGGTATCCAAGCCATCGCGAAGCTCCCAGCTTGGTTTGATAGTAGATGGAAGCTCTCCGGAATTTTGAAACCAACTACTCGCATCCACGGGTTCGAGGGACAGCGGTAGGATGCCGCCTAAGAGAGAAACGAAGGCAAAACGCCTTTATCAACCAGGAAGGCTGAGGGGGTGATATATCTCACCAGTAGAGGCGTTGAAAGATTTATCCATCACCGTCAGGGTCGCAGGCAGCCCAAGCACACCCTTGACGGCGGTGTATCCACTTTCAGCCTGCCCGACCATGAATGGCGCCTGCCGTGCTAGCTAGTCGTCAGGAGATTGCAAGTCTGTTAAATTGCGAGTGAATACTGACTGCCATATTCTATACAGTATTCCACCGCATCAGTGTTGTTCATCTGTTCTAGGATCTGACTAGAGAGGTCGAGCTCGTGCCCGACCAGTGGAGTGTCGATGTAAATTGAGCGAGGTGTGAGCAAGGCATTCCACCTGGGATCATGTCAGACCATGATTGGAAGCATACGATATGAGACATACGAACCCAGCAGTTTGAACTCCGGTCAAAATCATGACACCGCCAGCAATCAGGGTTAGCCTAAGCTGTTTCCGTGGATTGAAAATCAAACCCCCAGTAGCGATCTGCGTGGACGAAACAAATTCGGCGAGAGACATGCCCTCTCCGCGCAGATGAAGGGTGATTGCCTGACGAACACCGTATGAGAATAGACTACAGACTGGGTGGTTAGAGAGTTCTCCGAAGCCTATCGATGGAATGACTCACAAGGTTGAGCAGAAAGCGAGGATAGTGGATATTTGGGTGGAGATCCATTCGACGGTGTGTGGATTGTTCTTGGCCGACACTGCGACTCGGTGAGGTAGAGAGACCCCTCCTTGGTACTGTAGAACCGCGAAAAATCCCCAGGCACCAGTTTGCAATAAAAGCTGCCCCAGGATTACGAGTCCAGGCCACCCGAACAGCGCGACGAAGAACGACCAAGAGAAAAATGACCTGCGCATTGCGGTCAGCGTGACTCTGAAATGACTGCTGGGACTCGTGTTACCTAGCGGAAGGAATTATCCCATGCTTTCGAGGGGGGGTTTCATGAACTGAGCCTTCGGCTTTGGTATCCTCGACTGCCTTGGACTGGGAGGTGTAGCCGAGGAAGGGCATATTTTCTACGGGGTCAGCAGCCTTCGACATGCGAGACAAAAAGCGAGGAAGATTAATCTATAACGAGGCTCATATACTGCTGGCCATATCGCGATGACACGATGCAAGCGGCAGATACTTCAAGATACTTAGTAAGTGAATTTAAACATTCGAGCCCCAAAAGACTTCGGATACGGGGTGGAATGACCTACGGGACTGATTTGTTTGCAGGTAGACAGCCTACTGGCAGCGAAAATGCAGAAGTCGGCGCTAGATGTCAAAAAAAGAGCATATTAGCGCCGGTCAATGATAAACGACCTACCAAGTCTCCAGCGGGCGGGGTTGCGACGTTCGTTGAGTGCTGGGCATTTATGAAAGCCGACTGCGCCATTCTTCGGACGGTGGGATATGATTGTCTAGAGAAGTGTTTTCAGCAAATTATTTTCTATGCTCACCAGTAAAGGACTCGGCGCTTAATACCCAACCAATGGCACATTCGACGCTAAGCGTGTATGATCGATATCGGTGAATTCTCGTAGATTTTGACTGTCAACTTTCAAGTACGGAATGATGCATGAAAGAAATTGATAAGTTATTGGAATACCGTCGTCCGGGATTCATCGACTGTCAGTGCCAGTGGTATGCAGTATTCAGCTGTAGGAAGACCGGTGTGAGATGACAGCGACCGAGTGAGAGTAGATAGTAAGCAAAAAAGGCGCAGAGAGAGGAGCGCCCAACATTGTTTCGAGCTTAAGACTGATTTAATGCTTCACGCCGTCGCGACTTGTAATATGAGAAACTGAGAAATTTCGGATGCCATAGCATCACTTCATATCGAGTCTTGATCCCTGAGATTGAGGTGCGAACATAGCAAGATCTGCGCCTAATCAGCGGCGACGATTCGGACAACCAAAGGAGCCCAGCCCAATTGTATTCGGAGACGTGAAGAAGGAGGAGAATGCCGGGAGCCTCGATTCCTCGAAGCAGTCTCAGACAAACACTTCACGCATCACGGGTTTACCGGCCCGGCGTCTGGCTCTTTCTCTGATGGTCCACTCCGAGTCACACTGTCGCACCACTCGCAAGCTCGCGCTCTGTCAGCAACATAGAGCACACAACTTCCGACATGGCATCAGGTTGTACGGACGTGAGCACGTTGGCCCACTTATTGATCGCTCTCGCCTCCCTTTTACCCACAAATTGACGATCACGACGGACGCAGCACTGGCAGTGGAATCTGGATATATTTTTCAATTTTCGACGTTCCTAGCTCGTTGCGGTAATTTTCGTGGTCGTAATTAGTCGACTCGGATTGGATCCGCCTTTCATTGACAAGCAATCACGATAAGTAGTCAGCTGCATCTCGAATCGAAGCGTTGTCAACTTGTCTTCCTTTCGGGTCATCACATGCAAGTCGAGCCACACTTTGTGGGCGCATCTGTGGGATTTAAATCGGCTCTGGGCCGGACTTGTAGTCTTGCGCTTTTCCCCCACAGTGCTCGAGCGTCTTAACATTCAGCAAATCGCCAGGAAATGCCTCCTACCGTACTACCTGAAGAAGAAATGCAGGCTCAGAGACCGATGTCGCCTAGATCTCCTCCGTCGCTGCTCTCATCCCGGTCGCCGCAGCGCAATATATACTTTGCTGGTATGTGGCTATGAAATGCAAAGTGAGATTTCTTACTCAAGTTTGAGTTCCATGTTAGACAACCTTGAGTACATCAAAGACGACTCGAAAGTAGGCGAGACTGCATCGGGGCCGCCATCGCTATTGTCACCACTGTTTCCTCGCCTTCCTGGACTCCCTGGAGCTTCCGCACGCCAATCCTTCAGGTCTGATGGGCCATCGTTCTCTCACCACCAGTCACCTCAGCAGCGACATGGGTCATTCACAAATCTTTTGCGCAGCCAGAATTTGGGTCCTTTGTCCTGGAGTCCAGCCTATGACCCGATCAATGCAGTTCCATATCTTCCTGAAGAAGAGCTATACACCCCTATCAATCCATTCAAACTTGGACCCGCAGACTCGAAAATCAATCGTCCCAGTTACGGCTTTGACCATCACATTCCACAATCTTCTCTGAGCTCAAACAGTTCTGAGGATTCAATCCCACTCCCTGTTCAAACACCACCTGATCGTGCGCATGACTTAACATGGTACAAATGGCTTGCTAAGGCCGTCGCTATCATGCTGGAATTGTTTTTCATCAAGATTCCGCATCAAATCTACCTTCATCTCCTTCTTAGGCTCCCTTTGTTGTACTTCTCAAGAGTTACCCGGGTATTCGAGGATGCACAGCTAAGCATGCCGGATATCCAAGACGCAGCGGTTGCCTATGCAACTCAATGGCGGGACAACTCTCCCGGCATGCTATTCACAGCCCGATTGCCTACTGATGTGGTGGTAGCTCCGCATATCCTCAACTTCAAACATTCTTGGGAGGTGTTCATTGATACCCTCATCAACGAGTGGACAACACAGAATGTTGTTGCAACACTCATGCTTTCGTATGTTCTCCAGGATTCAACTCATCCTATGATTGATCGAACTATGTTTGTAGAGCAATTTTGACAATGCTCCAGATTGACGCGGCTGCAGCTGACCCCGTCGCCAGAACAACAGCATTGATATCACTCATATGTGCCCTGATGAGTGTATTGTTTGGCAGCATGTACATTATTCGGTTTGGAACAATGCGGAAAATGCATAAAGCTGCAACATGGGCAGAGGTAAGCACTTTTCTATATTTGTTCAGAGGCATGTGTAAATTTAATCTGTTACAGGAAGCACGACGTACAAGCACATCCTTACTATGGAATGGCTGGATCATGCTTGCTATTCCCGGAGTCTGGATGGCATGGTTTGTGATTTTAAATACCATCCTTGTACTCGTTATGAAGCTTATACTTTCTCAGGTCTACGATCTGCTTTGTGACATGCATCATGGCATTCGCCTGGCGAACAGGTGCAGTGGGTGACCCACAAAATACTGCCCTTTCAAACAATGCAGCTTTTGGTCTTAGGCTTGGTATAACTACCGTCTTGACAGTGGCACTTGTATATCTGGTGCTCATCATTCGAACCTTCCAAAGATACGGTGACTCGATGGATAGAAAGTGGGATCAAAAAGTTGTACAACAATGGGCTAAGGAAGCCAACCAAACTTCCCAATTTTGGGGAACTGCTGCCTCGGAAGAAATGATGAAGTCACGGTTAAACATTGGCCAGAAAAGCCCTCAGTCCATGGCATTTGGTTCGGCGGATAGACTATTCCAGCGCAGATTCACGAGTGCTCCCTTCAATGCTGTCAAAGTGCTGGATTTCCCCGCTGGTCATGCGCAGCACTATCCACACCTGCTTCTGCTTTCAAACAAAAATATTCCACTCGAAAATTGGTCATCTTTTACACAGGTCTGTTGATTATTGCTTTATGTCATTGTGCTAAATAGTGTGAAAAAGGAACTCGAAGCAGCGTGTTACCCCGATAAAGATAACTTTGAATTCACTTTATCGGAGGCTGTCAAAGACCTACTGGTCGGGTGGAACAAAGACTTCTTTAATCCCCATTCTACTGAAGTCATTCTATGCCTGGAAGAACCTGTTAACGGCCCCGACATTCATGCGCTTTACCTTGTTCACAAGTATCAAGGCATATATGGACCCATGCCTTCTCCGCAAGCTTACGGGCTGAAAAGTGTAACAATCATTCACTTAGGAGATGGTTCGGATGCTGGGCAACAGAGTCCGCCTCCAACACCGGTGCCCAAGCCAAGCCCGGTATTGCCCTCTCGAAGGCCGCGCCAAACTTCGAAAGATCGAAATGCAGTTGATGCAGGAACTCCAAATTTGCAGGGTAGGGCCTATGGCTATATCTAATACAGAATTGAATTTGTTCTCGATGAAATTGTACTTTCTCCACTGTTCGACTTGACGGATTGAAGAAATTCCATATACCAGTCGATGGTTTTTTTCTGTCTGGCGGAGGGTAAGTACTTGACCTCGAAGGGGATCAGGTGGAAGTCAACTCAGCGCGATGAGCCTTTGTGTTTTGCCCTCATCAGACACGTGAGACGAAGAAATACCAGACGAAGGATTCAGAGCAAATGCTAGTAAGTAATTGAGATTTTGATGAGATGACCAGACTTGCCGGCAGCAAGCATCTAGGTTCGAAGCTTATCGTTTGAATATATTGGCTAAAGATCTTCCTGTCTGTTATTTTCTTTGTTGAAATCTGGTGGGGTTCCGGGATAGCAACGGTACCGTTGATGCTTCGAAAGGACGCATTGGAGATTAGAGAAGCACGGAAAAAGTCAAAGAGGAAACCCTACACACGTCGGCGCGTTGAGGAGAGAAGGATATGGGAAATCCAGTTGCATACAAGTGTGCTGACGATAGTATCGTCCTCTTCGTTCAGTCTGGATGAACGTAGTCTCTCGTAGACAGACGCTTCAACAAAAGAGTCCTCGTACCTGCGGTTGTTGTAGTCTGTTGAGAAGGTGAGTCGGCCGAACGGTCGCCCGCCTTATTACATAATCAGAAATTTCTTGGGCTCCTTTTCATGGTTTTAAGCGCGTTTTAAGCAAAATTTTGGCTGCACTGGCTTTTCTTGAGTGGAAATGAACAGCTTTGTCAGTCAAACCCAGAGAAATTATGCAGGCAACGACGAGATTCAGAATCGGCTGACAAATCCTGTCAAACTGATGGGTCGTTCAATTGGGTTCATTCGGGCAAAAATATCGTAAATTTTATTAGATAGACTTGTTGAGATATACAATAGAAGGTACTTCCCCAGTAAAAGTTTGTTTATGGAGGTTGCACAACGTTGAAAGCAAGGGAGCAAGGCGTGGGAATATATTGAAACTCCGACGATTGGTAATAACACGGGCGACCGTGCAAGCGATCGCGGTCAACAACAGACTAGGATGAACGGAGGTATACTCATGAAAGCGAGTTCAAACCTGGCCGTCGGTATGAAAAAATGATGGTATGCCATTTTTTTTGGTGCGGAGAGTGGAGTTATGCTGCTATGCAGTAAAGGAGGTGAGTCATGCAGCCTCACCGTAGAAACTAGAAAGTCGGCTAGGGGGAGTTGAGACAAGTTTGAGCGAAGACTCGAAGCCGCTTTTGTTGCTTTCTTGCTAGGGATATCTCGATGATAGACACGGACGAAGACGCAGCCATTCCGGACGTAGCACATAGCCAGAGCAAGTATCTACGCCAGAGGACATGTACAGACAAGCGAGATTGGATTTCATTAGGAAAAGTTTCGATATCGAAGCGGGGCGTGGCAGAGACGGAGATTGCAGGTAGACACCGTCGCTTTCGTTGGCCTGGCCGAATAGTCGGATCGTTGCAGTATCAAGCATAACTTGAATGAGGGTTCGAAGCCTAGTGTCGGTATTCGAAAGGTGTGCGGATTGTTGTTTTTTGTCCTCGCCGGGAGGGAAAGAGTACTGGTTATCAAGACGGGAATCAGGGTACTGGGCGCCCAGTATTCGGCGGAGGGGATCGGCGAGTGGGATTCGAAGCAATAATGAGCGATTAGGGCGGAAGATGAATGGTAGGGACATTGGCTTTGAATGCAGAAATACAGACGCTGTGGAATCAGTTGTCTCCTGATCAGTCTAAGCCGCGCGTAACTTGAATTTGAGAAGAGGGTTCGAAGCCTCGCGGCGGTATGGCGTTGCTCTTTCGACAAATATTTTTTTGGCCCGGGAGTGGATGCAGTCAAGGAGGTGAATTATGAAACCCACAAGCATCGCATTCGGCGACGAAAATAGAAAGTCCGCGATGAGTTTGAGCAAAGGGTTGTTGCTTTCTTGCTTGAGACATCTCGAAGGCGCACCGACGTTTCGGACGTAGCGAGCGCCCATCGCAAGCATCTCAGGTTCGAAACTGGGCGTTTGTATATTGCACTGGGAAATATTTTTTTCTAGATTTCTTGGGCAGCGGGGCTTGAGTCAGGGGAAAGACAGATGAGACTAGCGTAGAGACGAAGCAGGATAGATGGATTCGGATATTATCGTTGAAGCGATTACATATCGAACGACAAAATGTGCAGATAGACACCGTCGCTTTCGTTGGCTTGGCTGAATAGGAATTGTTGCGGTATCAGATAATTTGGGTGAGGTTTCGAAGCCTGATACCTGGGTATGAACAAGCGAGCGGAGAGTTTTTTCGCCGGCGACTCGAGTGATAGAGTACGAGCTACCAGCGCAGCAAATCAGCGAGCGGCAGTCGAATCGTAAATCAAGAATGAGCAGTGAGGTCTTGATTTTCGAAGATGGATCCATGGATATTGAACAGACATCGACGGTGTGAACCCAGGATTTCGATACATGACGGTTGAATACGCGAGCGACAAAAGGTTTTCATCTCGGGGAACGAGCCCGGGCATGGAGAAGAGTACTTGAGGTAGAAACAAATCGATACAGAACTTCAGGCCGCTACGCGTGGGCATATGGCTGGACGGCGGCGAGTCTGAAGTCGGGAGTGAGAGTTGAGAATGTGTTTTGGCCGTTCAGGATGGAATAGGATGGAATCTAGATTCGTCCGAAGACGAGGAGGATTGTCACGGAAGGACGGATCAAATCCAGCGATCGCCAAAGCAACCATCAATCTGCGCGTTCCGTCGGCTTTCGTCATGATCTTCCGCAAATCCCAACCTCCTCTCCTTTGTTCAAGTTTCTTGCTTCAACCCAACGCAATGGATTCCTCAACAAAACGCGCCCATTTCGAGTCCCCATCTCCCCATCCAATTATTCAAGCCCCTTCAAACTCCGGAGAAAAAGATACAGATTCACACTGCGCGCATCAAATCAAAGAGTTTGCTCGACGAGTTTCAGAGTCAGAAGAATCAATTCTGTGGCAACGCGGCCAGGGCCGCCCATATGGGCGTCCATCCGCGCGTTTATCGGCCGTAACAACGACTATAAAGTCCCTTTCCCCGTCTTTGCTTTCCCTTTCTTCATTCCGTTCTTCTTTCCTTCCAGTCTCTCTTTCTTTGCTTGCTTCAAACACCCCTTCGTCTTCGGCCGGCCGTCCGCATCCATCCCAGCTAGTCTAGATACATACATCCTTCGATACACACACTCAACGAAACTACAATGAAATCCATCACCACCTTCGTCGCCCTCGCCCTCGCTCTCGCCTCCACCTCCCTCGCAGCGCCGACCTTCTCCCGCCGCAAAGGCCCCGGCAAGCGCGGTCTGTGCTGGCCATTCTACAATGGCTCCCTCGACCCCGCCAAGCTCAACGACGGGCAGGGCACCGTCAACCTCATGTACGCCTCTCTCCCCTTTTCGTCTCGTCACTCTCGCTCACCCTTCCCCAGCTACGACTACGAAACCTTCCTCCCTCCCTCCTCCAACGGCAACGGCGGCCTCAACTTCATCGGTATGCAGCGCTGCCTCGACTGCGACTCCTCCCCCATCGGCCAGCTCGCACAAAGGCAGAAGGAGCTCGGCTTCAGCACGCTCTTCACGCTGAATGAGCCCGATATCAATGGCATTTCGCCCGGGGAGGCCGCGGCGTGGTACAAGCAGAATATTAACCCGATGGTGCGTTTGGTTTCTGTTTTGTTTTTGGTTTGGTGTGTGGCAGAGGAGGGGTGTCCGCCGGGGGTGAAGGGAGTTGTTTAGGACGCCAGTCTGCGCGTGAGGTCGTTTTTTTGTGCATGTTCCCTATCCAGAGGATCAGGCCATCGGGACGTGTTCTCGAGAGGCGCCGTCATGCCCCACCGCCCGCGCCACCGGGCACCCCGTCCCCTTCCTCTATTCCTATTCTCTTCTCCCCTACCCACACCACCAACTAACCCCCTTCCCCCCATCAGGCAATCAGGAAAGCCCTCCCCGCCGTCACCGCCTCGCAGAACCCCGGCCAGGGCCTCGACTGGCTCAAGCAGTTCATGGATGCTTGTGCTGGTGCGTACCTTTCTCCCTCCCACTTTCTTATAACCCCTCACGGGCTCGCTACCGCTCGCTGACGAACGCCCCCAGGCCAATGCTTCTTCGACTTCATCAACCTCCACCACTACGGCACCTCCTTCGACCAGTTCAAGGCCCACGTCGAGGACGCACGGACAAGATTCCCCGGCGTGCAGATGGTGGTGACGGAGTTTGCGCTGCAGGCGCCGGCGAGTAGGGAGCAGCAGTGAGTGTTCTTTTCTATTCTCTCTACTCGATATTCTTGTCATATATCTATTTGATATGCTTCTCTTCGCTCTACTTGATATTTTAAAGCTTCTAACCAGCGGAACTCGCTAACGCTTGTTCGCAGACTCGCATACTACCAACAAGCCTTCCCCTTCCTCGACGGCGCGGACTTTGTGGAGATGTACTTCCCATTCGTGGCGACGACGCCGAGCTTGTTTAGCAAGAATGATGCGAATGGGTGAGTGCTTGTCTCATGCTCATACTCACACTAACTAACCCCACCCCTCCTCTCCCTCCCCTGCAGCGCCAACTTCGTCGGCACCGGCTCGACGCTCTACAACGACGACGGGAGCATCAGCAGCATTGGGCAGTTGTTGTTGCAGTGAGAGGGCTCTTTTGTGATGGACGAGTGACGACGACGTGGATATATCATGAGTATTAGTGAGTGAGTAATTACGATGTATACCTGGGATCTGGGATATCCTTTCTTTTGTTTTCTTGGGATTGTTGCGAGTGTTAGAAATCGCCGCAACGATTGTTTTTCGTGGGCTAACGGCTATCATGGGGAGCGGTGAGCAACGTTCAAAACGAGCGGTGAGCAGAGCGTTCAAAACAAAAGCCAAAAAGGAGAATGCTCTTTGGCGTAGTCGGACGGTGGGAGTCGAACCCACTGATTCCCAGTTGAAATGATAATATGATACCAGTAGAACATAGTCAGGGAATGCACCGCGCACCACGTCCGATTTAAGTAAGTAATTGTTCGCAATTGGCTTGCAGTGTGAGCTATGCACCGCGCACAACGTCCGATCTAAGTAATTGTCCGCAATTGGCTTGCAGTGTGAGCTCAGTCTCTTGTTCTAATTCTCTCAGGGAATATCCAGATTCGCAAAATTCGAAACAAAAACATTATCGGAGACTGAATGGAATTCGGATGTTGGGAGTTCTAACCAACCACTGTTCCCGCTTAGGATAGGACAGAACGCAAGTCCGATTCAAGAAGTCCTTGATTTTATTCCTTCTTTAATTCTTCATACGTCGCAACTCGAGCATGGGGCGTTTCAGGGTTTTGCGGGAAGCTTATAACGAAGCGGAATGAGAAGGATATAAAGAGAAGAATCAACGGCAGAACTGAAGGACACAGCGGAAAGGGCTATCGATATATCGGCCAATGGTTTCGGATGCTGGGAATGCCTTCCGCAAAATACAGAGGGAGGGTGTACCACGCACGACATCCGAGTCATTTGTGCATGGGTCGAACGCAAGCACAATATCACTTCGGATGATCGAATTAGTTCAAGTAACCCTCCTTCAATGGCAGGATTTGTATCAGATAGTAAAAGGCACCAAGGCCATATTCGCATTGACAAGCGTTTTGAACATGACTCGAATAAGGCCGAGTAAGAGTCACTTTCGGTCTAGGGCTTCAAGTCAAGGTTGCTGATTTTCCGGGACGCTTATCCAACAGAAAGGGCTTGATTTGCATTCTTTCGACGAAGTAGGGAGTTTTCGGTAAGGAGATACACAAGTGACAAAAACAAACATCTGATCGTACAACAAGCAGTCGGCCGTCCAGTCAGTATCAATGACCGGCGACCATCGAACCCGTAACATTGAGCAAACCTGCGGCGTCCGTGTCTCGCGCGCAGGAAGTAGGTATAGTAGTTTTCCGCCTCTTGAGAGGCGGACCAAGTCGACTTGGCGTCTCGTCCGATATGGGCGAAACATATTTCCCTTGCTGTTGTGCCGCTCGCACGAAGGCGGGTAGCCCGCGTGCCGGTGCGATGACGCGCTGGGGAGCCGGCTTTTCAGCTTCGAGCGGGGAGTCAGCATCGGAATCCGACCAGTCCGGATTTGAAAGCATCGGGCGGTGCTCCCTATACATCGAGATTGAGTCAGAAAGTGTGAAGTAACGGCGAATAAGAAAGAGAATACGCACATAAGGTCCGCAAGCTTTCGTTTAAGCAAAAGACACTCGTTCCGAGCTGCATCGCGTTCTGTGCGCATGCGAAGCGCGCTGGCTTTGGCTTGCCTGGCAAAACCGAGGAGACCCGCGTTCGCAGCGGCGTGAACCTCTGCGCGCCGGCGCCAGGTGGTGCATGCAAGCCGCAAGGCTTCTGTGGCGGCTGCGGTGCGTCCAGCTTCGCTGGTGCTGGGACTCGCATGGGGACTGGGGGTAGGCGGTGGGGGAGAGGAGGTGGAAGCGGCTGTAGTTTGAGAAGATTGGGATTGCGACTCGGATTGTGTGATATTCGGCGAGCCATTGAGGAAGAGTGGACGGATGGGAGGTTGTAGGTGTGGGCGAAGATAAGCCGGAACCAAAGCAGGATCGATGGCGACTAGAAAGATAAAAAAGAATGAATTGGAGGAGAGTAAAGCGTTGTTGAGAGCACGTACCGACACAATAAGGTTTCTGACACGACGGGCAAAAGTGTTGCACGGTGCAGGACTCGAGAGAATCGACCGTGCGACGGATACATTCGCAGCAAAAGACGTGTCCTTGATAAGACGAAGTCAGCTACAATTGATTCTCAGAACCAACTTAGATTCACGCACCACAAGGCAGGGAGACCGGAGAGTTCAAGGTTTCGTTGCAAATACTACAAGACATCGTGGTGGGAGTGTGATAAGTTGGTGGACGGTATGCAGTCATTGTGTTTATATAGGTCGACTCAGTCTAGTCATCGGGAGGAGCAGGGTGGACTCCGGGAGCGCCGGCCAGCCCTGGTTCTTGAAGCCATCGAAATGAGTCGGGACGGATGATCGGGACCGTTCTGGATTCCTAATTAGGTAAGGTCGGGGCGGGCTGTGATGGCGGTCGAGAAGCGGTGCGATGGCGACGGACGTATTGAAGGTGTGAGTCATCGGTCAATGTGGGCTTTGTCGGCGATGAGACGAGGAGAGTGCGTCGTGATAGCCAAAGACCAAGTCATCAACACAATCATGACTCGAGAAAAAACAGACAAAGAACGCGAATTTCGCAAACTGATACAGCCACGCAGTGACGCAATAGGAACGTGTGAGACTCTGTTGCGTGCTTTTAAATATCCACAGCTTGCTTCCCCTCAGGTCCAGATTTCATGGCCGAAAGAGAGCCTGGCGACCGGTAGCTTCAAGAAGTCAGCTCAGAAGACGCAGTGAAGTTTGAGTTTGATTTGTGTGGGGCCGAGAGACACTGGCAGTGGGCGCGACTGTTACGACCTAGTCCAAGTCATGGTGGCTTCGGGCAGCTCGACTCGGGAAACGTCGAAGGTTGTTGTCGGGGTCAAGACGAGTCACGATTCTGCTGCCAGTGATCGCCGTGATCGCCGACTCAAAAACCGAATTCAACTCCAAGTCAAGGATTGCTTTCGAACTTGGACTAGACACGGAAGCTGCAATGAGAAAAAAAGCCAGGATTTCCAGTTTCAATGATGAATATAACAGGAGATTTGCGAGTCGGATTTTACCTCAGGATCGGCATCATATGTTTTTCTTTTGGGACGATCCTTCAACAGGATTGCCTGCGAGTTGTCGGGACGGGTGAAGAGTCAAAACATGAGGACGGTGGCAAGATAAGTGTACTTGATGAACAAATACTCTTCCTGATCTGGGATATCCAGAAACAAGTGAGCGCAATCCAACCACTCCTCCTAGCGATTGAATTTCAATGTTCAAATTGGAGGAACTTGACATCTCTCCGAATAATACAACTTAATCAAGTATATAAATTCTTACAACAGCAAGCTACTATCTGGCAACTGAGACCGAACACAACCTCTTTTGCGTACAAGTTCAAGTTGGGTATGAGGCTCAATACGCCGGCCCCTTGATCATCGCAACCAACAAATCCTCAAACGCCCCACTCGTCTCCCCCTCCACCCTCCTCGTCAACGTCTTGCCATAAAGCTTCAGATACGCCCCACCGATCATCTCCATCCGACGGCGCGACCAGTGAGCGCGGAGGAGGCTGCGAATGAATGAAATGCAATAAGCTTCTGTTCCTTCAAGAGAAGAGAGAAAGAGAACCCACCGCATAACCAACAACGAATCCTTCGTCCCGAACCCAGCCATCGTCTCCTCCAACATCACAGCATCCCTGGCATCGCGTGGACTCAACTCGGGGTGACGAGGGTGCCCTTCGATACCGGCTACGAGGCGGAGGAGGACGTCGAGGGTGTGCCCCGAACTGTGTTTGCAATGAGTTGCGAAAAAAAAGGGTTAAGCAAAAGGATCAAGAACGCACAACTCATTCTTCAAATCATGACTCAACGTCTTCCCATGCTTCGCCTGATACCTCCTACAAACCTGCACCAAATGGTCGTACGTGCGCCCCGTGAGAATTCCGTAGAATGTGCTCTGCGAAAGAAAGGAGACGTCAACCACTTGCAAGAATGAAAAGAAAACTGGACGTCACCCACCTCATTCGTGCCAACTCTCCCGGCTGCACTCTTATGCAGCTTACTCACATCATCCTCGAGCAACTGCTGTGGATCGTCCGGATGGGCGTTCATATTCATCCCAGGCTGCCCGGGGTAGGACGGCCGCAAGACGCGTTGTGGGTTGAGTAGCTCTCCGTAGACTATCCCAGCGCGAAAGAAAAGATTATTAGCATTCAAATCCAACCTCGAAGTAAATTCGAACGAGGCAGAGGCAGTGGGCACGAAAGGAAGCAACTCACAATTATTGATATCCCCACTCAAATCACCCTGCACCGCCCTCAACAACGGTTTCTTGTACCTCTGCTCGTAGACATACGCGAGGAGAGAGACGTCCGAGGGGGTCAGGTCGACGAGGATTTCGTCTAGGAGGGATTCGTCCGTCCTACGAGCGTAGTTGAATAGCTGATTAGACGTGCAAAAAAATTACCGGGACGACTCACCCCACACCTTGAATCGCCTGCTGGACGCGTTCAGCGTCGTATTTGATTGGGCCAAGGACGAGGCCAAGGAGGCCGGCTCTAGAAACAAAGGAAGGGAAGTTAGTATGGATCGATTTGTTTGACGAATACAAGGATGTGAAAATGCAGGAACTATCGAATTGAGAGCGGGGGGATCGCCCAATTGAAAGGGAACGAAAGCTGACGAGAAACACGAAGAACAGGAAACTCACTCAACATATCTCGTAGTCTTCCTCTCCACAAGCCGATGCAACGTCTCTCCTTTTTGATTATGCGAAGGGAATTCATGTGCAAGGACTTCAAGTCGAAGCGGGCCAAGGCGAGTCAGGAATTCAATCACTATTTTGTTCCCTTAACCAGGAAAAAGATTCAGAAAAGAAAGGAAACGCACACTTCTTCTCCTTATCCGCAATCTTCACGATCTCATCGCAATCTCTCTTAATCTGGTCTTTCTCATAACCATACACCATCATCCCTCCGCTAAACCGAGGGTTATGGACCGAGATGTCGCGATACAGAACTGTGGGTGGTTCCTGCCCTGGGCCGCCCATACCCATATTCATACCCATACCGGGCGGGCCAGGCGGCGGCGCGAATCCGCCATATTGGCCTTGAGGAGGAGGAGGGCCGGAGGGGGCCCCGTACCCGCCAGGTGGGGCGCCTGCGTTGACGTACGCGGGTGCGTAGCTAGACTGGTTGGGACGCGGTGCGGTGGGTGGTGGTGGGGGTCCCGAGGGGGCACCATATGCTGAGGGAGGAGGACCGCCCGGGGGCGGGTAGCCTCCGTGGGCTGAGGGTGGTGGTGGACCTCCAGGTGGAGGGTAGCTTCCTCCTGGGGGTGGGTATCCGGATGGCGGCGCGTAGCCTCTTGAATCAGGGGGCGGAGGGTACTGGAGCGCGTGTCAGTGGGAAGTGATCAGAATATCAGCGGAGAGGTAGACGCACGTATGACCCTCCTCCTGGCTGGTCCGGGAACGCTGGCGGAAATCCTGGCATTTGCGGAGCGCCCGGGAAGCCGCCTGGTGATGCCTACAAGGTGGCCACACAGATTCTGGTCAATCAATGAAAGAAAATGAGGGCGCTCGACATACGCCGTAGGGTTGACCAGGATTCGGTGCCTACAACCAGCTCGATCAGCAAATCGCCCACAGAAATGCAGAGCGCAGCACATACGAAACCACCGGGTCCACCACCGCCGGGTTGGGCGTATCCACCAGACTTAATTCGATTCCAGGGAATTAGAAGGATTTTGAAGGATAAAAGACTGAGCGCTCACGTTGTAATTCGGATTGTAAGACATGGTGAGCGGGAGAAACAGGGCGGAATGGAGATGACGGTTGGGTTTAAGAGGAGGCGCGCCGTTACGGCATCACATTGATCCAATCATGGCGCGCGGCTGTGTAAGGCGATTCCTGGCGATTCACAGCGCTGTAGGCTGTTCGACAAAAAATCGAGCATCTATCGACATACACTGCCAAATCCAAGGCTATACGGAAGGACAGCTCTCGCTTTGAGCCAATTGGGTGAATGAGAAAAATGATTTTCAACAAGTGTTTGCAAAGGATCTCTTTCCGACTCACCGCACTCCTCAGTTCGATTTTCAGATTCACACAGTCTGAACATATCAAGGGCCGGTTCCATAGATGCCACGTCGCTTCTTAGGATGTCAGTCAAGCTGTATCTTTCACTGGCAGTTTCATAACCCATCCATTCAACAATGACAGTAACTTCCAGCAGGCTACAAAGAGCAAGGTGATCCCACTCCACGCCGTTCTCTATCGGGCGCGATTCTCTACAAGCCAAAAAAAATCTACCACCACTAGTAAATACCTTCTCGGGATTCGAAAGCCGACTTACAAGTTGAACTCAATTGTATAGCACACAAGCTGCGTGGAAGGCAACATTCACTGCGATTGACAAGACATGTCAGGCAGCTTATTTGCTAGACTCTACATACCTGAAATGCACGTTGATTCAGGAAATTTGGGAGTTCGAAAGACCGCCATCACGACCGCCATCACGACCGCCATCAAGGCCGGCGGCAAGTCGGCAGATTTTGATGTCATCAATCACCCATCAACAAGTCGCGAAACACAGTCGGAACGTCGACGCTGTTGTCTACAACAGTCGACCATGAGCTTCAAATGAGCTTCCTACATTGAGCTTGTCTTTTCTCTTGGTGCATAGTCTGTGATGATAATGTTAGCCTCTGAGACAAAAGTGCGGATAGAGGAAGGCCGCACATCCAGCACCTCCGAAAATTCTGTAGCAGTAGAATGGGTGGTGGCCCGGGCTGGCAAAAACGATCAGAAGACGGATACAGTAAAGGTGATAGCTTGTGTGGGGCGCGCCTTGCGTCGGGAGGCGCTGGGAAACACTGAGACATCGAAGTTCAGGGGGCGCATCACTTTGCTTACATGCCATCATGATGAGGTCCCTGATTTACATTACGTCATGGACCGCCGATCGGGTCGCCGGTCCTCGATCTCCCCGGTCTTTCCATTTCCCAAACGGACTCCGTTGATTTACCTTGGTCGTTTCGAACTCGCAAGAAATTGAACCAAAATGACGTCATGGGATCGACGGCTGGCAAACTCCGAACATCTTTGCACACAACCGCCATGTCTGAATTTGCGTTGCTTTCGAACGGCCGAAGTTGGAGGCGAATCGATTTCACTCTCTCCCATCTGCAAGTAGCAAAAAACCGTTGCAATTCCAACGATCAAGTTATCAGCAAGTCCTCGCCAGTTGACTAGGCGAGTGACTGAGTCGTGCCGGAGCGAGTCAGTCTACGACGTGTCATTTCAGCCAAAGAGATTGAGTTCTACTCTTCGACGTTACTCAGATGATATCCTTTCCGAAGTGGCTCGTGCTTTTGGAAATCTTGCTGTCGGTATCCAAGATATGAATATTCAAGTTGTCCAATTCTCCGTTCAGCTCTGTCAAGCTTTGGGACTCGACGTTTGCACCTCTGTCAATCTTCCCTGCGAAGCCTCGCAAATATTCTTAACCTCTGAGCCACCCAAACTCAACGAACCCACCCCTCTCTGAAATACATTGGCACCCATTTCTCCGCGTATCTTCCGTCTCTTCAACTCAAACACAACATCAACCACCATGAATGTCATGGTATACACCCCATACCAACTTGAAGCACATGCAGTCGACCTCTACATATATCCCCTGCCCTCTGAGCCACTCATTCTCCAGCTAGACGAACCCCGTAACACGGAAATTCACCACGATCGCCTGTTCGCAACAGCACCGGCCCTTACAAAGTTGCGTCGACGATCCGTATTTTATCCTACTGACATTTGATAGCACAAGTATAGCCTCTCTACGCCCGCCTGACCTGACATCGTTCAAACTTTCAGATGGCGAAGGAGGTATATAAGGTTTCTCAAACTTTCAATCGATAGCACGAAAGGAAGAACGCAATCGTTTTCAGATATTAATGCACCTCCACCTAAATGTCATCTCCCTCGTCGCATTGGCGATGATGTATGCAGGACTGGCTACCGCTTTGGTAAGTCTCCGCATTGTGTCCTCTCAATAGACAAGAAACTTACTTATCTCGAAAGAACCAGGCGCCACCCGCCCCCGAAATCACTGCCGCACCCATCGAGATCAGAGCGGCGCTGGCCCCCGAACCTCAGCTATCGTATACCACCACCTGTTGGTGCGAAACGATTCCATACTTGACCACAAGTTAGTTTCTTTCGAGCACTCTTGATTGAGCACGGTTGATCATCGTATCGCAGCATTCTGCCTTCCTTGCTCGACAGTGTTCTTCACCGGTACCGACACGAAAATCACCGCGACGCCGCCAGCTGTAACGCCGGTGGCATGGAAGTAGATGACAGTAGTTCTCCGCTGTTCCTTATATCGGACGGTCTTTGTGAGAGTCCAAACGAATGTGATGCTGTATGTTACAGTAGTACATCGGCAGAACGCCAAAAAGAGTGTGAGGTCACAGGTCACCCAATCACCATCCCATCCGCCTTCTCCACCTTCGCCTCCGCCCACCCCGTCACATCCAACCCAAACCAACTCGGCAACAACGTCCACACCTCCTCCCTCGCCCTCGCCGCACAGTTCGCAAAATCCACCTTACACGAATGACACAGCTTCAACCCGCACTGACGATGCCCATCAGAGAAATCCGTCCTTGAAAGCATATCCACCGCCTGCACGAGCGTAAAGAGGGGGTCGGCGTCGCGCCCGCACGCGATGCCGCCAACAGAGCGAAGGACGTTGAGCATGATGAAGTAGAAGGATTCGCGGCACATGCGGCTGGGGACGTCGTCCTCGAGGTACAGGCAGTCGGCTGCGGGGGTGCGGCCTTGTAGCTCCTTGATGACGAAGTCGGAGAGGTAGCGCTGGGCGGCTTCGCGGCCACGGAATGCCGTGACGAGGAAAGCGGGCGAGAGGGTTGCGGGCTTGCGAGGGGCGGCGGGGGGTTCGGCGGGTGTGAAGGAGAGTGCGGGGGCGGGTGCGCCGGTCATGATCTTGCTTGGGCCGTAGCGTGAGAGGTCGTAGAGCGCTGAAGGGAGCAGAGACGATAGACCGAGATCCAGAGCGAGATCAATGACGAGAACAGGGTGAGGGCAGGAGACTCGAGGTGTGTAGTGGCCGAAAGCGTCCGTGGCGAGCTGCTCGCGATGCTCCCATCCAGCAAGGGTTAGAGGCCAGTCGAGCTCGAGGCGGTGCATACAGCGCTGACGGAGGGTTTCGACGATATACTTTGTCGACAATCGCAAGACAGCGGCCACAGCGGGAAAGTCGTCGGCTCCGGGAGTTTTGAAGTATCTGAAATTGAGTTGAGCTGCTGTGGGCGAGCTCTCCCTGGATGTACTCACAGGCCGTCGTACAGAGCTCTAAGGAAGTAGAGCACATCTGAGGGACAATCGTACACTTCTATCCACGGACATCCATCGTAAAGGTCTTGATCCTGGGGCTGAGGGATGCTGAAGAGATCGTCAAACACCTCAGAATGTCGTCGTAGTTGTCCGCGGTGCACTTTGAACGCGATAGTAGCGGCGATAATGACAACGTTGCCGTCGGAGAACCACAGCTCAGAACGAACGATATTGAAGAGCCTTTTGGAAGGATTTTGCCGGCGAGTAGGAGTCTTGACGGGGGTGGTGGGGGCGCCCATGTTGGAATAGTTGGATGTGGAGGAGAGCGAGCGTGAGGGTAGTGGAAGGGAAGAGAAAGAGAAACTGGTCAACCCGGGCAAATACGCGTCAATAAATATTTTGATCGGATTTATCCGGCTTGCCTTCATCCCCAACGATTGAATGTCTCTGCAGGCTCTCTGGTACTTCGGTTGGTCTGTTCGGGAAACAAAGCATGCTGCTCAGCGGAGTATGGGCCTCCGTATCATCAAATTGACGGGGCAGTCTCAAGTTCCAAGAGTCTGATTTTTCCCGCCGATAGCTTGGCCGATAAAAACTTCGAAAGGTGGCGAAATGCAAAAGCAGGATTGGTTCCTTCTCCCTGGTACTCCGTTAAACACCAATGTGGAACTCTCTAACGGTGGCCTGATACGAGCAGTCTAAATGACAGAAACCGTCGCTCCCCATTGGTGTAGAATTTTCAGTTCCGCTTTCCTCGCGCAAAAAGTGACAATCATCTACCTGATTTTGCTTCGGAACTCACCGTATACACCCTGGACCAAACTATCGCTCCCGACCATATGTGCATCCGAGTCGCCCTAATAGAAGGTCTCTAACGCCGCCAAGACTTGCTGATCCGTGGCCAGAAAAAGATGTCCTTTGTATTATTTTCGACTTCAAGTTGTGTTCTGGTCTGAACAGTCCCAGGTATTGTTCTCGTTCAGGCATAATCTTCGCTGATTATCACTAGTTGTGGAAGAACACAAAATCCGGGACTCGTCGTGTCGTTGAACCTTTTCCATTGCAGAGACAGGTAGAATAGAACGAGTAAGGACGACTGATTTTCCTCGCGCCCAGTACCTGACCATATTTCATCTCGCAGGTACAGTCAAAGCAGCCATGTCAGTATTGTTGCATGCAATGTCAGACATAACAACGCGATTGGACGCTGCGCGCTCAAGGGCAAAGAAAGCGCGCAAATTAAACAACAATGTGAGTCTTTTCTCTGGTTTGTAACACTGAGCAGATGTTGTTTTCAATATACGCAGATTGCGATTTTCCGCGCACAAGGCATAATAGCGTATTATTTTCAGAGAAGCAAATGCACATTTTCCCTCGTTGTCGTGGCACAAATCTTGGGAATCATCGTGCTTGTCGGATCGACGGTCTGATTTCTGAGAATAAGTATGCGAAGCCGCCATCCCGTCCGCCTTCTGCAAGGGAAAACTCATCATGTTTAGCGGCCGCTCTCGCTCTCTCACAAGCAGTTTCACACCGAGACTCTGGCATGGGTGCCAGATCCTCGAGTAATGTCGCCGCTGTTATGTCCATCATTGTTTATCTCAATCTCACATATCTGTCAGATAGCTGGTAGCCTCGGGAAGTGTATGCTTCTCTGAACGCTGACATACCGGAACAAAACTATCTTGAGCAATACCCAAATCCTGCAGATCTTTGAGGGAAGCATAGAGTCAGCAATTATGCACCATGGAGCAATCATCCAATTTCGCCGAATTCAAGGGCAATCTCCTCCTCATCTTGTGGTTAACCGCTAAATCCCTCGACAGAATAAATGTTCAGGACTCACTCTGAACAAAAAGCGTGTGTCGTCGATCTGTCCATCTCATACTACTTTGTTGCAATGTAAGCGATTATTGTTCACATCTTGTCCTTGTTCCATTTCCTGACAAGCGTGGCATTGGGCTAGTCTCGGTGCCACGGAACAATCGTTTGTCAAGCTTCCGTTCGACTTGTCGATGTCACTAGCGCCGAGCGGAACAAAGTCTACCTATTGTCGCCTTGTCTAGAATATGTAATGCCTTGCAGGCCGACGCCAGGGCGCATGCGGTAAGGTCTACATCTCGTTCCGGTGTTAGGCTCACAAAGCCCAAGCATATCCCAGCTCATCGCAGGTCTAGAGCGTGTCAGTTCAATATTGCTTCGCAGATTATACCCCCCGACCCGACACCCGCGTTCCGCCCCAAGCACTTGTCTCAGAAAGGCTGTTGACGTTGTATTAATACTGATCGAGGCAGCTCCTTTCCATCGCATTGCCGATCCAGCACTTCCTTCTGGAATTTCCCTCCATTTAGTCTATCGGAGCCGCGAGCCTCCGCCGCCCCAGCGGAGAGGCTGCAACCATTTTCGGCCGAGCATCTTTTTCCACGAGCAGACAGCCCGAATCGAATTCCGTTGCGGGGACGTTTGCTTCTTATAACTGGGTAAAAACGTGGCGTTCCTAGCTCTCCGGCAACCAATTACTTCACGATTACAGGCACGTACCTCCGCCCAGCTGCGTCATTTCTAGGCACCGAACTTACGCGCGTACAGTATCAGACAGTATCCTGCTCAGCACGATAATTGAAAATCAAAATTCATTCAAGCCAGCCACCGCGATCCCCGGGGTGAGAGAGGTTCCGATTGGTGGAACCGTAATTTGGCCTCGCATCAGATGTAATCGAGAAGCACATGGGCAAGGATGCTAAACCACCTATCAGTCTGTGGTGGCAGGGAATCTGTCGCATTCGGTTGACCCGCTCTCACCTCGCACCCAATTCAGTTAACATCGAATAGTTGGACTCGGCCGTTCACATCAACCGTCTTGCACCTAAGAGCATTTTATGTCAAGTTCGGAAGCAAGTCGAATTTCAAATTGGACTTCGTTTTGACGAGGTATATCAAGTTTCGCATTTGTTCCGTCGCCTATCTTCAAACAAAACACTTCAAACAACACGGGGGCTCCACTGGGCTCCATCGACGTCCCGTGGCCCGGTGCCACGCGAACTGGCAGATCATGACAAGGCAATCGACTTTCTTTGAAATACTTTCCTTATCGGGATACTGGCGTTGATAATGCGCCTTCTACGGACTTAAGCTTGGCTGTGCTTTTGCGGGGTTTCGAAGTGACGCAGCAGCATGGTTTCACTGTCCAGTGCGCTTCGTCTCATCACCATACCGACATTGCTTCATATCTGCTTTCTCAAATTTTGTCCACCGTCCTCTGTGGTTTCAAGCTGACTGCCGGCGCAAAGAATTCGATAAGTCGAACTTTGCATGTGCTCTTTCTGACTTTACAGAGCCATTCGATGGGCCTTTCACTCAAAAGTATCATGCATCTGCATCGAACTCAACTACAGGTTCAAAGTGTTTCTTGCAACCAATAATGACATTGGACCTTCGGGGCTTGGTTAGTAGTTGACGCACTGTCGACGAGCCTGACATCACCCATACCCCGCTGTCCAAAGTCCACAACTGGTCATGCCTCTCATCGCTAGGGCGGTTTCAACCTGACGCGACTCTCGTTCAACACTTTTGAACTTTAATCCCCATGGCCGAGTATACAATTGCGAACGACAGAAGTTCTCGAGGCAAGTAACCTAGCAGATTTCTTCGTTTTCAAACTGAAACCTCTGGATCGAAGCGAGGCAATGAACACTCACCACAGGTCAATCTGCCAACGCACTCTGCCTGGGATCTCCACCTCCGAATTACATGTGATCCGTTCAATTTTGGACATATTTCTGATCCGCCGTTTGCTGAACTCAATGCTTTGATACCGTGGCGCGGTTCGACCATCCGTCAATCCATATTCCTTCTCCACGCCGTATGTCCACGGAAGAAGCAGGACATTGTGGATGTTTCTGGTCCCGGTGCCCCCGATCTTACTTTCTATAGGTCTTTCTGACTTCGAATTGTAGCGTAACAAATTGAAATCCGGGATTTCCCCTGCATCCGGCGTGTATTCCTCATTCAATGAACGCGTTTAAAGGTATGTACGTCGAAAAAGAAATGACACTCATCTAAAATCACTCTCCATCTAGAAGTCAAACCTGATGAATATTCATCGCTGTATAAGTAGAGTCCGACTGTCAGAAATCAGAAAAGAGCAGCATTGAAGACATCTTAACCCTACTCGTCATATACTCTATCAGGCATTCTACATCCGACTCACACCACCTAGACTGAATCCGATCGACGAATATCAACAGCTCGACCTCACCCTCGCTATCAACAAACGAACTGTAAAAGCTGAGTCTGCCTACATATTTCGGGACAATCAGGCAAATCATCCTCGGACTCATGTACGCACCGAGCAATTCCATGCACAATGAAAATCCTTACCTACCTTCCACGATCAAAATATTTTTGGTTGTCTTTTCGGTGTTCAACAGGATGCTCGGTGTGTCGCCTTGTTAAACTCAATACCAATCTGATCACCCATACTGATTGCCTTTGTATTTCTGGCGCACAATCCAAATTGTCTTGTCCTTGCATGAAGGATCACAATGCGAGATCCTCATATTATAATGTAAAGAAATGGAACCATGAAAAAGAGTATGAATGTGTTCTCAACGGGAACATAACGAAGGAAGTTGGACCGACGGAAACTCTGACAAAAAACCTCAATGTAAGCATGGTAATCAAGTACAACAAAACTTCAGGGGTCAGTTGCGAACTTGATGGACAGGTCTGAGGTTAGGCAGTTATAATAAAACAAAACAAGAAGATTTTAAGCAAGTGTTAAAAATGCTGCACCGTATCCATGTCAAGACCCAATCCGGATTCGAACTGGGATGCTGCTGCCCACTAGCAATGTATATTTAACGGTGTAATGAGAGGTGGGTGCATAGCATGCTTTGGGTCTTCTCCTGTTGTTTCGAACTTGTGTGGGTTGATATAGAAAAATGGGAGACAAAAGAAATGGAAGCAAGGGAGAGAGGGAGAACAAAACGATCGAGGGCCAAACCTGGAGTTGAACCAGAATCCCACTAACATGGTTGTAATTGCCATGTAGGGTGGGTGCAGAAGCCCTCTGCTTTAAGTTCATTGTTCAAGAGTTTACGGAAATACATCATTGGTGAATAAGCAGGAAAAAAAAAGGACCAAGTCATTCCAGCGCCCAATGTAGAATAAAACTACCCAATCCGAAATGATGCATGGGAGAGAAATGAATGAAAAAGCATCTAACCCTTTATCTAGCCTGGAAATTGAAAAAATGGATGGATTCGAGGAATGGCCAAAAGGATGGGAGTGGGACTCGGGTAAACCCCGGAAAAAGGCTGATAGTGGGACTCGGATGCTCGGATAGAAAGATTTGAGCTCTGATAGTGGGACTCGGCTCATTGGCACATCAAGTTAAATGATGTAGATCACAGCACATAATTAGCTTGAAAATACCGCCGCGACGCTTTAAAATATTAACTGGCCCCACGCAGTGGGCCTCCGCGGCGAGCGGTAGCACCACGCAGTGCGGGGGTCTCCCCCGCGCTACATGAATCAAATTTTCAGAATAAATAATAAAAATAACTCGAGATACTGAATATAACTCATAAAATATGCCGTCAGGCTCAAAGAGGGGGGTCTGGGGGGAACTACGTTCCCACCAGAAATTTATTAGCTCAGAAATACACCGAGAAAGCAATTAAACACATTAAACATAAATTTCGGCTCTAAATGCCGAGGATTGATGCGCTGTTGATCCCCTGATACAGCTTTGAATCCGTGTGATCCAAAAGACATCAACAGTGGGACTCGCTTAAATAGCCAAGTCCCACTCCCATCCTTCTGGCATATACTCGGCAGCATCCTGGTTCAATCCGGGTTGGGTCATGTGCATGTGGGTGATAGCACTTTCTTTTCGCTCTGAATCCATCGAGTATATGCCAGAAGGATGGGAGTGGGACTTGGCTATTTAAGCGAGTCCCACTGTTGATGTCTTTTGGATCACACGGATTCAAAGCTGTATCAGGGGATCAACAGCGCATCAATCCTCGGCATTTAGAGCCGAAATTTATGTTTAATGTGTTTAATTGCTTTCTCGGTGTATTTCTGAGCTAATAAATTTCTGGTGGGAACGTAGTTCCCCCCAGACCCCCCTCTTTGAGCCTGACGGCATATTTTATGAGTTATATTCAGTATCTCGAGTTATTTTTATTATTTATTCTGAAAATTTGATTCATGTAGCGCGGGGGAGACCCCCGCACTGCGTGGTGCTACCGCTCGCCGCGGAGGCCCACTGCGTGGGGCCAGTTAATATTTTAAAGCGTCGCGGCGGTATTTTCAAGCTAATTATGTGCTGTGATCTACATCATTTAACTTGATGTGCCAATGAGCCGAGTCCCACTATCAGAGCTCAAATCTTTCTATCCGAGCATCCGAGTCCCACTATCAGCCTTTTTCCGGGGTTTACCCGAGTCCCACTCCCATCCTTTTGGCCATTCCTCGATGCTGCTGCCCGCTATCAATGTCATCAAAGCTCTCGCTATAAGAGGTGGGTGCATAGCATGCTTTGGGTCCTTCCGTTGCTGTGAACTTGAATGGGCTAACGTAGCATAGAGAACTGGAAAGCAAAAGCAAGGAAGGGAGAGGAAGAACAAAAAGGATCTCAACTCAGTGAAATCAAGTTGAACCAGGATCCCACCGACCACTCATCCCTGCCATCCAATTTCAATTTGATGTGACATGCGCTTAGAAAAAGAAAAGGGAAAAAGAAAAGTCAGAGTCAAAAACATGCCGACTGTGTTTCTGAAGGCCTAACCTGGAGTTGAACCAGAATGATGCTATGTACCGCTTTAGGTGCAACAAGTTTTCGGGTTCATTTGTGATCCACTGCACCTCATGAGCATCCATCATAACTGAGGACTGGGCTGTAGAGATGAACAAAGGGCTTCGAAATGAAGAAGGTCTTAGAAATAGAAAAAGAATTTCTAACCCCGAGCACACGGCATGACCTGACCCAGAGTTGAACTGGGAATCCCCCCACTGCTCTGAACAATGGTTCGAAGGATGGCAATCTGCTCTAGGTCTTCTTTTCTCCTTGTCCTCTTTATGACACGATAAACTGTATTTGAAAACTTGAACTAGGATAGATTCTCACCAGCAAGGGTCAGTTCTAACAGAACATAACAGCAAAAAGGAAAAGTGAGAGTAAGTACATCTAAAAAAACTCCATAGGACGGTAGAGGAGGTCTTACAGCCTAACCTGGGATTGAACCAGGATGAAGCTGCCAACTAATTTCCAGGATCATGAAGCGGGTGAGCGAAGCCAATGCTCTGTTTGGGTATTCTTTCCCTTGTGTTCCTGCCTTACTTAATTATACCTGTGTGTTATGAGGATGGATGATAAATAAAACACTAGTCAAAAACAAGGAAGATTGAGAAACAGATTGAGCGAGAGTATCTCCACAAAAACTTACACATTAACAGGTGACCCAAGACCTACCCCGGAGTTGAACTGGGAATCTGCCATGGTACTGCTGCAAGCAATGGACCAATGGTTCAAAGATTGCACTCTGCTCTAGGTCTTTTGAATCTTTTCTACTTGCATTCTTGTGTGAAGACTTCACTTGTGAGGCAAATCAAATCCAACTTCTCAGGCAAATGGAGGAATGTATTTAGAGTATTCTTTCCCTTGTATTTTGAAGTATGAAATGTATTGATGGATAGTAAGTAAGTGGAGAAGTGGGCAGTAGAAAAATAGGAAGACTGAGAAACACATAGAGTCTTGAGGAATTACCTCAACAGATCCTAACCCAGAGTCGAACTGGGATTAATCAGGTCCTGCTGCGAAGGATGGTCCACAGGATGGGGGATACAGGGCACTCTGCTTCAGGTCTCCTGAGATTGAATCTTTTCAGCTTGCCTTTGAATCAGCTGCAGTGTTTACTAAACAAATAATTGGCTTACAGGTAAGGCGAATGAGATTCAACCTTTTCATCCAAATGTACAGTTATAGTGATTTAGGGTCCTTAGTCTTCAAATTTCCCTTGTGTTTCGGCTCTAATCATGGTATATGCACATTCATGGAGATGGACACTTGGCAGAGAAGTGGTCAGTCAACAAAAAAAATAGGAAGATTTGGAAAATGAAATAGGAGAGCATCTCTTTCCACAAGACCTAACCCGGAGTTGAACTGGGAATCTCTCATGAGCAACCCCTGAGAAGAATGGTTCAAAGGATGGCAATCTACTCCGGGTCATCTGAATCTTCTGCACTGTTCCTCTCATAAAATTTACCTACAAGTCAGCCGAATAAAACCAAAATTCAACTTTTCAACCGAATCCCAGTGCACGGATGTTGCGATGCTGCACTGTCGGGTGGCGGAATGACGATGACAGCGGAGCCGGGGACGGCAGCTGTTGACGTGGGTGTTGAGTTAGGCGCCGGCAAAGGATTCGCTAAGCGCGGTGATGGAGGGTGATGGGATATCATGCATATCAGATTAAGTGCGGAAAGTTGAAATTCGGGTAGCGTTTGGGATGATGGAACGAAGGTAAGCGGGAGGAAGGATGAGGGAATGGATGACGAGGGAAAATTCGAAGGGAAAGAAGGAAGGAAAGAACTTGAAAGGAAGGTCTAGGGAAGGGAAAGGAAATTGCTTACTCTTCGTTAGGGTAATCGGGAAGTAGCGATGAGTGGAAGGAAAAGTCTAGCTACAGTGGAGTCACTGGAGTGGGTGGATTTCGAAAAAGTATATATCGCGTTGCTCGTGGGCCGAGACGGGATTAGCTACCTATTACTTGTAATTATTGATGCGCCACTTGCGATTTTACTTACTTTACTTGGATTGATGAGGGAATACAATACAAAGAAAGCAAAGGTCGGGAAGTGATTCAGATAGACGTGGGGTATGATAGAGAGGTTCGAGATGGACAGCGTACGTGCGATGGGCAATGGCATGAGACACAGTGTAAGTATTTTTGAGGTGCCGTCGAGATCGTGCATACATGACCCGAAGCAGCGGTAAAGTCGTCGATGAATCTAATCTTTGTGTTTGTAGATCTGATGGTACCTGAAGAGTCCAGACTCACGGAATGGAACTCTTGATGGCTGTGCCAGAATATCCTATCGCTCCTTTCAATTTCTTATTCTCACCACCACTGGTTTGCGTTCTTGTTCTTTGTATTCTGTTAAAAGGGTTTTAACGGATGCTCCCTTCGCCTAGTCCTTCCCCGCCTTCCGTCCCTCTCTCGTCGGGCCCGGCGTTCCCCACTCTTTCTTCCCTTTCTACAAGCAGCGATTGCGATATGCTCGCCCTCCACGGCCACCCCCAGCACCCCCACATGCCCATGCACGCACATCCTCACCACCCGTCGCTCATGTACGATTGCCCACCCTCGACCTCGACCTCGACGTCCCCCGACCCTACTGGCAACGACGCCCCGCAAGCGGGCAAGCGGTACCGTGCGAGCCCGGCGAAGACGTTCCAGTGTGCGGGTTATGGAGACTGTCGGATGGTGTTTAGTCGGAGCGAGCATCTCGCAAGACATATCAGGTGTGTTGTTCTTCCCCTTCTCTGTTCACCCTGCTTTGCTGTATCGAGGGTGCGGGAGCAACGAGAAAGGGGGATTTGCTGCTGCCTCCCTGTCTTTGTCTCATTCGCCTCTCCTATAGCGGCGGTCGAGACTGATTTCTCCACCGCCGCCCCCTCCTATCCCCCACCGAACAAGCGTCGTCGTCGTGGTGTTCCCCGCCGCTACTTACCTCGCGCAAATTCCCTTCCGCTATTGCACCCGCGTTTTTCTCTTGGCGCCGCACCCGTGTTCCGCTTTCCCCGTTCTCTTCCCGTCGCCGCGCCTGCTTTCGGATGTGTTTACCATGCGGTCTATGATTTGCGGCGGCCCAGTTGCTTACAGCGTTCGACAATGAGACGAGACGATGCCGGACACAACCTCTCTCCGACGTCACATCGGAATCGGAATACATACCGCTAAAGCTATTCTGGCGCCTCATTTTTTTTCGGGGGCGGTGCGGCGCACGCGGGTCCTTGTATTTTTTTCGTCTGTTTCGCCGATGTTTTGCCTGCCTGCCCTCCGTGCGTCGGCGGGCTTCCCGTTTTGTGCATACCCTCCTTCGACGGCGGTGTCTTATTTTACTTCTTCTTTCTTCTATCGGATATCGAGGGATGCTTCGCACGTTTTCGAGTCGTCTTGGTTGTCCCGGCTCGGTCTCGGTCTCTTCTTCCCTTCTTCGATTCTATTCCACGTTCTCCCTCCAATTTTATCTTCCTTTTCTTTCTTTTCCTTATACTTACCAATATCTAAATTCTACCTCCAGGAAGCACACCGGCGAACGCCCCTTCGCATGTCACTGCTCCAAGCAATTCTCCCGCCTCGACAACCTCCGCCAACACGCTCAAACAGTCCACTCCGCGCCCGAAGACAAACCCCTCAACGAGCGCATGATGCGTGCCCTCGCGGGCATCAACGCCTCCATGATGGCGGGCGTGCGCGGACGCAGACGATACGGCGGTGCTTCCTCGTCGTCGCCTGGTCCGGGATCGCTGCACCACCACCCCTCGCTGCCGCACCTTTCCTCGATGTCGTCTTCGCATCGGTATGATCACCACCCCTCGGTCTCGCCCCCGCATTCGGCGTCTTCAATCTCGGGTGGGTTCCCTGCGTCTGCGTTCGCCTCTACGTCTTCCTCTTCTGCGGGGGGAGGGATGGATTCGCCTTTGCCCTCGCCTGGGTTGAGTGCGTCCTCGGGCTCGGGGTCGCCGCCTTTATCCAGCCCGTCCTATGGGCATCCTAGTTTTCCCGCTGGTGCCTTCTCTGGTAATGGGGGTAATGGGAATGGGTATAGTCTGCATTATAACTATGCTGGCGAGGGGTATGATGGGGGAAGTCCGTTGCCGAGTCCGTCGTTCGCATCGCAGAGTCAGGGCGGGTCGCCGTATGGGCATCCTGCGTATGGACATGCTCTGTCGCCGTACGGGCACCCCGCCTCTTACCACCACGCGATGCAGCAGCAGGGACAAGGCCAGAGGTCGCCGTATTCGTCGCCGTACGAGCAGCAGGGGCAGGATTATTTCGTGGTGAAGAAGGAGGAGATGGAGATGGATGTTATGGACGTTGGGATGCAGATGGGGGGTATGCAGATGGTGGGGGGACAGGGGAGCGGTGGGTTGGAGGGGTTTTACGCGGCTGTTGAGGGCACCTCCGCTCCCTCCTCCTCTTCTGCGTACCCCCAGCACGCACACCAGCACCAGCAGCACCAACACCACGGCCACGCGCTAGCGAGCTACGCCTCCTCTAGCTCGCTCGCCTCTGCGTCTTCTGCGTCGGCCTCTTCGCCGAGTGCGGGGAGTGTGAGCGCGGGCAGCCCGGGGAGTAGTGCGGCGGGGGGGGCCGAGTCCCGCGGGGAGTCCTTGTGTGCCGAGTTTTTGGGGTGGGGAGCAGGGACAGCAGGGACAGCAGCAACAACAAAGGCAGGAAAGGCCCTTACAGGGGCAGGGGATGAGGAAGTCGAGGCCGAGGATGCAGCTTCCCAGTCCGCCGCTGAGTCCCTCGAGTCATTCGCAGGCTTCACACCCCTCGCTTGCCCATCCTCCGCACCCATCATCGCACCTCGCCCATCCTTCCCAGCACCAGCCCATGCACACCTGGGCCGAGGAAGGCATGAGCGCGACCATGGGCATGAGCAACGCGGAGTATTACGCGGCGGTGCAGGCTGCGGCGGGGGTGCAGCATCCTTTGGCGACGCCGCAGGGGCAGGGCGTTGGAGGTGGACAGGGCGGGGATTATTTTAACGCTTGATCGTGTCGGGAGCGAGGGGAGGGGGGTGTACAAAATAGACGGTGGGAAGGGGTTTCTTGTTTCTGCCTGCTTTCTTGGGTTTGGGGGGTTGTAGGTGCGGGTCCGGGGTTTTGGAAGGCAAAATTTGTTTGTGTGAGTGCGCCTTCCTCTCGCCGTCGTTTTCAGCATGCTCATACTCATCGCTCATTCGCCCACAGATCTTATACGTTATCTCATCAGCTCAACTCTCACTCTCACTCACTCTCATCCTGCCAACATCATCTCATCATCATCTGTACCACCAACCAACGAAAAAAACACACACGTACCGCACCTGTTGCCCTCACGCTCCCTCCCTCCAAACATTCCTTCTCTCATATACTCTCGCTCGTGCTCGCTTGCCCGCCCGGTCGCCGCTGACGGTCTCTTCTGCCTTTGATTTCTTGGGGTCTTGGTACGCTGTGGTTTCGGTACACTTTACTTTACTTTATTCCTTTCCTTTGCCGCACAAAACAAACGCGATTGATTGGTACATTTACATTCCCTACATATTTGGCCTTGTGCATTCTTCCTTTTTACTTGTTGCACTCTACACGTTACACTTTACACTCGGGGTAACTTAATACTCTCCCTCCTCCCATCCCAGACTCCTCCCTCGTTTTTGGATTCCCATCGCGTATCATATTCTTAAGGTTATTGTATAGCGTTAATCCCTTTCTTTATTGTCTTGTTTTTTGTTGTTGCCAAGTACCAAGTGCTTTATCTTACTTTCGTTTGTTGTTTGTTGGAATGAGAATGAATTCGATTGGAATTCGGAAGGAAATGATTTTGGACGGGGTGTTGGGGTGATTGGTTTGCACTTCGATTGCTTTCATGGTGTACAACGACTTTGGTCTGGAAGGTAGACTGACTGCTAGCTAGTAACAAGCAAGGTTTCCCGAATATACTTGAAAAAGTCACACGAACAAATGTTGAACTGACAGTTTAAGTTGAACTACGACAGTCGGTTTCTACTTGATGTGACTATGTGCTCCTTTGACCATAAAATCAGACCCAGTAGACAGCATCCACCCACCTGGACCATGTAGAAGGCAAGAAGCACGTATGAAGTGGAGATTTCTCGTTCAATCCGAGGTTGGGTCATCGTCGTCTTCGTAAAGTTCTTTTTGTCAACGCTCATCCGCGAAACCGGACATAACTGGGTGTGAATGTACAGTAACTGAGCAGCCAGCTGAAGGTTGTCCGAATGGATGATAAAATGCTGTTATAATATTCAGTTCGCGATCGATATGAGCATATCTGAACATTAAACAATGCAATTATCGTGCATCGTATAGCCTTCAGCTGAGTCCTGACGTCTGGAATGGTTTGCGATGGACTTATTGCGATCAACATTCAAGGATCGGCGCATTCCTTTGTGGCATGGACTAGTGGGACGTTGTCTTCACGCCCGTGAACTCGCTCGTTTCAATGAAAACGCCGAGACGCCACCCGACGTCGAACGTTGATCAGCTATAAATGTGGTAAGTCCGTCTACCTGCGATATGTATCCAATGCGGGGTTTGACCTTGGCTGTCGTTAGACTAAAATCGAGACGGATCCAGGCGCCAAGTCCAGACGTAACTATTTTTTCTGCTGAAAATTCAACTTCAACTTGCGAGTGAAAGTCAAACGTGCGCTGTCGCCGAAAGTCAACATTCTTTCCTGGAATTATTACACCCCTTGGTGTAATGCTCAATACACTGTAAGAGGGGATAAATTCTCCTCTGCAGAAAGGGGGCTCAACGATAGTTAATAGCCACGTTCATTGCGAGGGTACGGATCCGAATTGATTCTAGCGTAGTGGTACCGCCCGCGTCACTTTCACTTTGGAGGGATCACGAACAGTCTGCTGCATTTCAAGCTTGTGCTGGCTTGAACACTTTGCGCATCTGCCGGAACTCTATTACCATCGGCAGCTGTGATGAACCAAAGAGTTCGTAAGACTCAGACTGCGGTATGGCGCTTGTGGCGATAAAGCTCACCGCCAATTAATCACTCTACAAGCGTCGCCTCGCGTCGGCGACGTATAACTACCGACGCTGTCTACATCTAGCACTCAATCACGTCGACCTTATTCCGCATTGGGGACTTTTGTCGAGATAGATATCAGGCAGTGCGGGACGGGAAGAATGAATACTCGCTGCTTACTTGGGAAAAACGGATCATCTGGGCGGAAGATCCACGCGGGGAGAGTGAGTCACTGATAGTTCGTGAACGCTGCGAATACGACTGATGATGGGCGCTTATGGGGGGGAAAATCCAAGATTCGGGTATTGTTCGGGCGGACCACAAGCGAGGGCACAAGGCAATTAAAGCTGTTGGAAACTTTCCGAATTGTCAGTCGCGGCTACGAAGGAGGGCTTAAACATATATATCGCACCGCTATAAATTGAACCCCAAATCCAAGGTTCTCCCACAAAAATATATTTGTCGGAGTCAACCGTTGGTGTGTGGGGATTTTTCCAAGTCTTCTCAAAGGTGAGAGCCATCGTGCTCGGACTGCCTGTATCTGTTGGAAAAAAAGATACCTGTACATCTTCGAGTTGGCAGATTTCGAGATCATGGATTCGTAGAAGCAAGGCGAATGCTCATGTTCAACGGAAATTCGACTCGAAGTAAAACTGGAATAGAAAAGAATGTATTTCACCGCATGCGCACCTGTGGACGGCACCTATGTGAAACCGAAAGTTTGGTCCTTCAAGAACCATTTTTGAAGATTGACCGGCGACGCCTAGCGTGAAGATAGCGGGCGATGGTGCGTGCCCGACGAGCCCGACTTTCCTCCGATGCTCCCACGTCCTTTGTGCTACTTGGAGTATGTGAGTTGACGGCCGACAGTCGGGCAGTATGTTGAAGTCTGAGATTATGCAATAGATGACGAGCGAGGCTGAATATGGTTTCATACGGCCGCCCGCCTTGGTCTCGGAGCAGCAGACCATCAGGAGGATAAAACGCCCAAATACCTCATTATTCCTAGCCTCAAGTTTGGCGCCGCTCAACTGGAATTTTTTCTTTTGTCATTTCTAGAAAAGTAATTCAGATCTTCCGCGTGAATACACCGTACTTCATCCATTGGAACGACGACTGCTCGCCGAGGAGAGATCAGAGCCTGTGTATTTTCCATTGGAAATGACAGCGCAAGGAGTGAACCTGGACGCCTCTATACAAGTTCTCGTTGACTTGAGAACAGTTGTACTGTTGGACAGTCAGAAATTCCGAGATCTATGACCAAGTGAAACAGAATATCAGAACGTTCGAGTATGGTGAGGGGTGTTGTGTCCATCGAAAACACCTCGTCTGCCAGAGGGTAAGATGACAGACCAAGATCGTTTCAATTCGACTGGTCATACCGTCACAATTTCGGCACGGAAGATGGAAAACTTCTGTGGATCATAGATGGCTGAGAACCAGTCCCAGACTTAGACAAACGACCATGTTGATTCCTGAAGCTTCGTATATACGATGATTACCGATGGAGGGTTTGAGGGAGTTTTGATACTGCTAGAATATGCGGATTTCCGTCGGCAAGCTATCTGTCGACCAATGGTAGATGTCGCGAACTTTGGATTTGCCAAGATTATAGAACACGGGGTCCTTCTTCAGCTTCGGTTTTGAGCGCGACAACGAGTCACCTTGAAACAACAATAATGTCTGCCGATAACAGCACGGACAGTGAAAGCATGCCTCTGCGTCATCCCGAAACTCTGCAGTCGTTACGCATCACCGGTGTATGATCAACACCTGTCTCCGAATTACTGAGTGTGCTTGTCAAGGTGCTTGTCGTGATCTGCCAGTTTGTGTGGAGTCTGGACATTCCACGGTGGGACAAAGGCGGACCCGCCTGCGCGACTTCATAACATAAGGGCCGAGTGATGAAGATACAACTGGAATTTCGAAGACTTACCTCAGCCCGCAGTCTTCAACTCAAAGGAGTACCGAAGCATTCAACAGCTGGATCTGGCCGATTCCGGTGCGAAGTGAGAGCGGGTCAACCAAGCTCAACAGAGTTTCCGGCAAAGGCTGATACAAGGCTGATAGGTGGTTAGCACCCACATGCTTCCGTACCGCATTTGATACGAGGCCAAAATACGATTCCACCAATCAGATGCTGTGGGATCCCGACGACCGCGGTCACCAGTAGGTAGTCAGAAAATTTCTCAATTATCGCGAGCATACAGTTCCTGAAAATGACGCAGCAAAATGCTCGAGGTAACGAGGCTGGTGCCTGTGAAGTAATTGGCCGGAGAGCCAGGCACTGGCACGCCACGTTTTGCTTCCGTCTTCAGACAAAATTCGATTCTTCCTGTCCCCGCATCGTGGTTTAGGACAGCCGGCCCGAGGATACCACACTTGTCAGATAATGGCAGGCGCCAAGCGCGCGGCTCCGATGCTCTAGATGGAGGGAGAGCGGGATCGACGTTGATGGAAAGGAGCTGCCTCGATTGACATGAGTCAAAAATGCCTCCACGGAGCCTTTCAAGCTTGGAGGCGAACCGCACCTTTCTCGGCGGTTTAGTGAGCGGAGAAGCGGAAGCGCTGCGTCGGCCAAGAAGCATTTCTAGGTCTCGGCCACGCGGCGAACGGAGACGGGTTCGACTTGTTTCCCACAACGGGGAACAGTCGCAGTGACACAACATATGCAGCGACATGAAAGACATTACATACCGGGGGACAAGACTACAATCCGTGCTTTGTTCCGCTAGGAGAAATTTTGACAGAAGATTGTTCCGTGGTACCGAGACTATAATGGATGCCATTTACACTTGTCAGAAA
This sequence comes from Favolaschia claudopus, assembly GCA_037176885.1. Lineage (NCBI taxonomy): Eukaryota > Fungi > Basidiomycota > Agaricomycetes > Agaricales > Mycenaceae > Favolaschia > Favolaschia claudopus. The sequence continues at coordinate 450,532 of JAWWNJ010000041.1, read as the reverse complement.
ATGGAACAAGAACAAGATGAGAACAAGATTCGCTTACTAGGACGTTAAGATGGACAGATGTACTTGGACATTCTTCATATTGACTGGAAACGTTTGGGGTTTTCTGCATCGTTTCTGACGAAGGAAATAGCCGTTAGAGAATCTCAGAAAGGTTCAGCGAACCTCTCAGGTTTGATTGTTGAATGAACATTATCTCGAGTGGCCGTCACCGTGAGAGACACAACAACAAGCGAATTGATACTCCTTCGAGCACAAAGAGCTCATGATGCTGAGATTCAGGCGAGGTAAAAGGATTGGTCCGGGATGATGTTGCCCTTCTTCTGGGGCTAACATTACAGGATCCAAGAACTAGATGGTGGCGCTTGACGAGGAATACGGACGTAAGATTCGTGAGCCTGACCTTATTCGGGGTCGCGTTTCTCGCGCACAAAGCCAGAATCTTGAATAGCGAGGCGGGACCTGTCGATATATCATCCGCGACTGCGAGAACAAAGAGAATAAATGAGAATTAACCGAAAATTCGGGTCATCTTGGAACCAGTCTTGTCTTGGTACCGAAACGCAGGGAGGCTGAGTTTTGACGTCACTTGGATAGGGTTTCGAAAAAATATTATAAGGTTCGGCTCCTCGTCCAAATTCCATCTCACAGTTGAAGAATTGCGATGCTTCTAAGGTGATGAAACGTAAAAGTAGCATTTGAGAGCTAGGTCTGAAATCACGGTATATAGATGAGCGTATACTTACTCTGAGTTGGTAGACTGGAAGACCCACCAGATGCCAATGCGGCGCCAGGGTCGGCAACAAATACTGAGTGCTTTCGGCCTTTCAAGGCGATTCGCTGGCAGGCCATAAATAAGATGCTCGAAAACCTCCGTCTTCTACACCAGTGACCCGTCGGAGGCGGAGTCTACGTATAGCCAATAATCAATGGCGGAGGTACATGCATCACCACAAATATGTTCTTTGGAAGAGATACTGGCAGCAGCCAGCAGAACCAAAGCAGAACTCAGCTGGGACAAGGCTCAAGGCGTCGCACATACGTAGGGTACTGCAGATAGAATTCGTCTTTTTCTGACAGGAGAGCCATTCTTTCAGGAACGCCAGCGAAAGGTCGAACGAAAGCCTCAGTCTGAGTGAACGGCGACACGCAGAGTCAACTGAGTGACCGTCACGTAGTCATCTGATGTGACTGATGAGTTCAAACTCCGCTCGACAACCTCTTCTTAACCACGAGCTATAATCCCTTACGGTTCAACTTTTGGTCCAAGTGTTCCTCTATGTCTCAGGCCACCCTTCTCGGCGGGCAATATTTTTTTTCGACCCGCTCGAGTCAACTCGACGTTGGCCCGGCACTGGACTTTTACAGTGAGGTACGACTATGGCCAGAAGCGGTTTGAAGAGCTTGCCTGTTTACCTTTCAGTAATTTGGGCTCCAGTGTCCGACCGTGGCACCGGACTCCGCGCGACGTTAAATGCTTGTGTACTGAACTCTGGCTTTGGCGTTGAACTCTAATCAGACTCCGAGTCGGAGGGTTCTGGAGTCCGGACTATCGACATAGACGGGATATTCAGGTTACTTATTGCTCGACCTCACATCCCAATATCCGAAGTGCACGGCGCCTGTCCTCTCATATCCCGAGAACCACCTCAATCGTTTGACATTATGGGAAAAGAAGATTGACCGTGGAAGTTACAACTGTCGACGTCAAGGGTTTGTCTCGAACGTCTAACTACACCGTCTCAGCTCGACTTTCCACTCTCATGGCACTTTCGAAGGACCTTGGCTCAATTGTAGTTATTTTTGCGTTGGGATTTATTGGCTGGCGGTATCGGAGGAAATGGACGAAACGGATTCCTCGTTTGCCACCAGGCCCCCCAGGGCTGCCACTTGTTGGAAATCTATTCGATGCACCGACAGACCGACATTGGCTTAGATTTGCGGAAATGGGACACGTTTGGGGTGCGCCACTATTATTCCACCTACAAATTCGAACTGAACACCTGCTTCAGGAGACATCTCCTCCCTCATGGTGCTCGGCCAAACCACGATCATTCTCAACTCGGTCGAAGCAGCAGAGGACTTGCTTGATGCTCGCGGCGCCAATTTCTCCGACCGTCCCATAATTCCGATGGGCGGAGAATTGTGTGGCTTCGACAACGCTTTGATTCTCTCGCAATACGGCGAACGTGTACGAACAGAACGCAAGCTTTTTCATCACCTTTTCGGCACTCCCGCAGCAACAACAGACTTCGCTCCGTTGATTGCGACTGAAATCGGCGCTTTCTTGCCCAGCGTCGCCTCGAACCCTCAGAGATTGATTCCTTCCATTAGACGGCAAGTAGTGCTTGTGCCTTCGCTGAGCGGAAATTAATATCAGTTTCGACAGCCTGACCGCCGCTATTACTCTCAGGATCGCCTATGGATATCGTCTTCGTGACGGTTCAGAACGAGATGATTTTTTGCAGATGTTTGAAACCGCCGGACAGAATTTCTCTCGCTCTGCTGCTCCGGGAGCATTTTTAGTAGATACAATACCTTCTCGTGAGCGATCTTCATAATTCCCCAACTCCCGATTCATTGAGCTTCATTTTCATTCAGTGCGCCTTTGGCCAAATTGGCTACCCGGAGGAGGTTTTCATACTACGGCGAAAGACTGGTCGAAGCAGCTTCATGACACGGTCGATTCTGGGTTAGCCTACGTCAAGGCACAGATGGTATTTACTTCAATCCTCCAGTTTCTTCAAAAAAATCCTGATACCTCGCCAGGTTGCTGGAAGGGGTGAAACTTCGTTTGTGTCAACATTACTGGATGAGAAGATCCACGACGAATATCTCATCAAGTGGGCTGGTATTTCGATTGAAGAAGGGGGGAGTGATACGGCAAGTGTTCTTCATCCCGATTTCTTGTAATCCACCGTAACCTCTACGTTCCCTGTCCAGACCGCCGCTCAATTAGAAGCGTTCTTTCTAGCGATGAGTCTATACCTTGATGTTCAAGCAGCTGCACAGGAAGAACTTGATAGAGTTGTTGGCTACGACCGGCTAGCAGAACTCTCCGACCGTGACGACCTGCCTTATATGAATGCTCTCGTCAAAGAGGTCTTTCGCTGGCATAATGCTTCTCCAATCGGTACGCTTCCCTCCTTCAGAGGAACGAATCACTTGACGGACTTGTATGAACCAGGCCTTCCGCATCGTGCGAGAGAAGACTGTATCTATCAGAAAGATGCGGACTCTGAACCTCTACTTATTCCGAGAAACTCGTTGGTCATTGCGAATATCTGGTGCGCTTTCGAACTGGTTCCCGTCATATTCGAGTTCAGACCAACCAAGGAAACTAACGCACGATCCGAAACGATATTCGAATCCAATGCAGTTCAATCCGAGCAGATTCATTGCCAGTGTTGGAAAGGAAGCTGAACCAGATCCAACACGTATTTGTTTTGGTTATGGACGACGGTGAGCTCGTTCGAGAACATATATATTCTTCAGTCCAGGATAATTGAGTCTGCTCATCAGGATATGTCCTGGTATGCCGTTCGACGCAGAAACCGCGCTGTGTTGAACACGTATACCTCTTCTAGGCAAGCATCTAGCAGACACCATTCTGTTCCTCGCATGCACTGCCGTTCTGTCTGTGTTCAAGATTTCCAAGGCGAAGGAGGGAGAACCACAGCTGGGCCAAGCTTCCGGGACTGTCAGGTGAGCTCGACTTTTCACCAGAGAATTGCTTAGGCTGATCCAAATATAGCCATCCACTTCCCTTTGATTGCGTCGTGGAACCTAGGAACGCCGCTGCTTTGGCGTTAATTCGCAGCACAGAAATGCAGGAGTGATCTAGATCTCTGGTTCAGAGACTCGCTCAAACAATCTTATTGTTCAATCGACGGAAATCCCAAATTCCGCAACGTGCTCCGCTGTATCGTACCGTTTTAATTGTTTTCTTGTTTCAAAAGCTGTGGACTGAGAAACTCCCACCGGGAACGCCTCATGATCTCTTCAACATGATCTGTTCAACTTGGACAGATGCAAGATGGTTATTTTGGTACGTACTTCATATGTATGTAAGTATTAGCTAGCCAAGCCACCTTGTCATCTCTCACCCACCCATCTTCCCTCCCGCTACCATGGGCGACCCACTCACCGACGACACCTGGTCCATGGGCAAGGGCATGACGTTCTCAATCTTGCAAAATCCACTTCGCGCGCGCTTGCACTCTACGGGCGAGGAGGCGTTCGTCGTCCCTGCGCACTGGCATGCTACGCACGATGAGCATCATACGGTGTTGAAGGGGAGGTTGTTCGTTACGCAGGACGGTGTGCGAAAGGAAGTAAGGCCTGAGGATGGGCCGCTTCTCACGAGGCGTGGTGTTGTGCATAGTCTTGAGACTGTGAAAGGGGAGGAGACGATTATTGAGGAGGTGACGCTTCAGGGAGACGAAGTTGTGAGTTTCATCAAGATTTATTTCGTCCTGCTTTGAAGGAGGAGATATGCTAAAGCATATATTCTGCAGACTGAACAGAAACATATATTTTTCCGAAATTTGTTCGCGATTGGTGTGTATTGCGCTTGAAGTGGAGACGGAAAATGATCTGAATCGTCTCGGAACATAGGCATGCCTGGGTCTTTCCTTCGTGTCATGCAGGTATTCTATTACGGGGACGGATATCCTGAGCTGCCTTTCCACAGTCGATGGCTTGAACGGCTTGTGAGTCTGTAGTCGATTAGTCCGTAAACGATGCTGACAGTCATTTCCGCCCGATTCTCAGCTGGTTGTGGTGGCTGGAGGTTGGATCGCTTCGTGGGTTGGGTACGAGCTCCCAGACAAAAGACTGAGAATGGATAAAACGAGATTTCCGTCTGCAAAGAAGGTCGATTGATTTGGCACTGGGATGTGGGTATAATTCGAGGGAGCTTGTGGTTTTGATCTGTTTGAGTAAAATGTACTTATATATCCTAGAATGGGGAACCGTCTACGGTCGAGCCTGAGCAAGCCTGAGGTACTGTACACTTTAATCGAGTCGAGGAATCTGCCAAGGGAATCTGGAGCTGCTCCAGATCCGGAAATGAATCCGGCGTACTTATGCGAAGGAGGAGAGGTCGTTTGCATATGAGTATTCCATAGGAAGTCGATTATGCAGTGAGGGCGACGGTGAGGGATATGGAGGAGAGGACGGCGTAAACTGAAGTGGTGGCTTGGTGGTGGCTAAAAATGAGTCAAATCGGTGTCACAAGCAAGTCACAAGTGTGACGTACCCGCTTGTAAGTTGTCGCAAGCTCGTCGTCTTCTGTCGTCTTCAACAACGACCACAAACACTAATGCAATCCGAAGACTCGTAGACGTTTTGATCATCGATTCCTCAGCCTTTGCTGGATGCCGTTGAGGGAGGGGACTTTTCAATTCACCATGAGACGCGCATTAGGCTTTTGTGTTTCCCTTAACTTACCAGCTCGTTCCTCCGCAATTGGACTATCGCCAAACGATGAAATTCACAAGACCTTGTCCTCAAGCGCCGGCGGCCTTGGAGACCGTTTTATTAAAATCCTAAGGGCTTGGACTGTATGAAAGATGTCAGTCCAGTTCCTCGTCTTGCCTGCACTGTTCTCAATGTCATGTACAGGACTCTCTCGGACACCGCTGTGTCGCAGGAAGGAGTGAGTAATTCGTTTCTAGCGCCAGCGAAGCTTACGCGCTTGCTTCTCTTCCAGACCCAGTGTCCCGTCTTCTGGCACCGTCGAGCCTCGCCGCACGCTTTCCTCGGCTTCGCCATCACCGTGTATACAGTAGCGCTCCAGTACGCTCCGGTGCTCCGTCCGGCCTCCGTCCCCAAGCCTCCCCCCGCACCAGTGCACGGCTGCCTCGGTTTAGTGGGAATCGCAGGGTGTCGGTGCATAAGCTCTCAGACATCCAGCGGCGATATGAGCTGAGAACGAGGGACCGTGTCGATCCAGCTATTCCGCATGGATCATAATGCTGCGGGAGACTTGGAGTCAGAGCTGGGCGATGAGACGCATGGAATGGTCTGGTTTCTTTCCCAATTTGCGACGTGCTTTACAGAAGTCCTTCCGTCGCAGGATCTTGCCAATCACCCGCTTGCTAACGCTATGCGTCTCCAACCGGCAAGCGGAGACGACGAGATAACTTATGAGGACGATCCGGATGCAAGTACCACCATGGGCATAGCTGTCGGCCTGGACGCGTATGCTGGAAGGAGGTGGATGAATAGAGTGACGTGGTCCTGAGCCTGGGGTGAGTGGTTCTTGCTTACCTACAACATCTGCCCGCGCTTATCGATGCGTTTGCGCGCTAGCCGTATCATGTGGCGTCTCTAGTCGCGTGCGACCTCGAAAGGAACGAGCTAGAGCTTTTATGTCTGCGCAAGCATGCGTACCGCCGATTCCCCCGCACTTATAAATTATATGCGGCATGCAGCTGAGCGCTGGAGCTTGTACCAGACAGAAACAAAACGCTGCTGCGGTACCTCACTCAGCCTTCGACGACGCCTGATGAAACGAGCACTAGAGATGAAACGTTGTTAGCGGGGTTGACAACAGTCTGGGAGTCGAGGTAGACGCTAACCAGAGAAACGCGGCGGGCGGGTGATCGGTATGTGACTTTTCCTACCCTATCCCAGTTTTCATCGACCGTTGCTCACTGAGGCGCACAGGCAACCTCACTTACTGGTCTGCACCGATCGACACCACGTCGACGATCCGTTACTCTGCTCCCCTCCCTTTTTGCGAACTTCGAATACGTACAAAACTGGTCACGGAGGCAGGCGCCCATGTCTGCCAATCACCCACCTGGACTCTATCTTGAAGTCAGGGTCCCGACACTTCCGGATCCGCCTCTCCCCACCGCACCGGTCCTAATTGCGAACACGCCATCCATATATAGCGAACGGGAGGATACGAGGCGTGCGCCCGCTCCATGAGGTGGTCCGATCCGAAGGCAGCAAGCAGCATTGTGGTAGCGCTAGGTAAGCGATTCTTCAATATCCTGCTGCCGAAATAATTTCTCATTTCGCACAACTTCAAGAATCTTGCATTGAGAACGGCTGGCAATACCTCCTTATGCAGCGGTAGCGCGGTCATCGACCATCGCGTCTATGTCCTGAGACTCTGGGCACACCGCACGCTGCTCCGAGTCATCCACCATGCACGCTAGAAGATGATTTACCCGACAGCACCTCACAAATGGTGGTCCCTTTGCAAACAGCTTGTCTGGCGTCTTGACCCCCTCTCGCCGCCTCTCGATCTCGTAGACGCGCTGGACGACAGAGGTGTGCGCGCGGCATTATACCGTTGTTGCACGCTTGTGTCCTCCCATCTCGCGTCTCCCCTGGCTCCCTCCCGAAGCTCTTCCTGCGAGTCCAGTCCGTCGGTGTGCGTGGGTGTGTAGCTGGGCGTCGGCGTGAGAGGGAGGCTGGAGATCAAGGCGATCAAGGCGGAGGTGGAGATAGATACAAGCTCTAGAAAGAGCTGCGAGCTGCTTTAGCGCCTCTCAAGCATCCTGTCGCGAGGCTTGCTACCATCTTCACGCTGGGATGGTAGCGTGTTTTGGGGACGTCCCCATCTCACACCCGGGTCGTTATCGAGCGACGCCGGGCGGCCTCTGTACCCTTCGCGAAAAACAGCGTACCTCATAGTCGGGCATGGACGCAGGTGGACAGGGCGCGAGAGTGGCGAGGAGTTCTTTCACCCAATACGCCACGGCGACCGAACACAAAATCAATCAACAACCAGGGCATTGCAGGCGGGGAATACGCTGGAGCAGGGAAGTTGGTGGGCAGGCGGATAAATCGTTCCATAGGATGCGAGAATCCGGGTGGCGAGGCTTCGGAGAAGGGTATTTGAGGTGCGTAATCCTCACTACCCTCCTGTCGTTACAAACCGAGGATGCTGACCCGTTCTTTTCGTTTAGGCACCGTGCGCGTAGTCAGTCAGCCTTGGCTTCCCCCTGCCCCCGCCGCCGTCCTGCCCCACATCCGGTACCCACTCACATCCGTGTCCGACGCTACGTGGGCGCTGGGTTAATGTCGTGTATACCCTAACGAGAGGCTCGGGCGAGGGAGTTGCTCGCAGTCCGCCCTCAGTGCGAGCGAGGGCCGACCGTCGTTATATCCCTCCTTCCATACCTCGTTCCTCGCCGTCCACTTTTTCACGAAGAGGGGACTACGGCTCCAGGAGGAAGTTTTCGATCGATACAAGTTGCTCGACGAGACTCGGGGCTTCCGCTTCCGACGTGACAGTGAAGATCTTGTGCCTGCGCTGGAAGGCAAGACCTGTGCCGAGAAGGATGACAATCCGGCGTGGATGGCACTCGCGGGCGTGGAGATCTACTCACCTCGTTTTCTACGCGATCATCGTGGAGGCGAAGGCCTCGGGTGCTGGAGAGAGTAGGTGGCACGGTCCGCCATGGCTTCGTTCGTTTGAGGATGGCAGCGCGGCGTATCCGTTGAGCGGCGCATCTTCGTGTCTCAAGTTTCGGAGAGACTGACGCCGTTGTCCGCTTCGGAGGAAGAATTCCGTATATCCTTCCTTACGCGGCGGCAGTGTGGAAACCTCCCCGTTACCCACTTCATCTGCTTGTATCGGGTTCCTACTCAGCATGCCGCGCGTCAGTTGACATCGCGTCGTTCCTTGGGCCCTCCCACCGTCCGTCCTCGCCCACCTCACTTCACCCACTTGCCGGGTAACTATCCCCGCCGCGGCGGGGGCTACCTCGAGACGTATAGATGAGGTACCCAGACGACTTTTGTGTGGTGTCATGTAGTAATTGTAGTCTCTCTAGGTCGGGCAAGTGTCGCCTCAATTTCCCGATGTCTGGCCTTCTCCGAGTTACTCGGGTAAATATATGGCTGCGGGTTGTTTCTGATTCTGAAATGCCGGACTCGTCCAGCTGCAGTACTGTTGATCTGGCACTGCCGGTGTACACGACACATCTGGCCAGCCTTTGGCCGCCGATTCTTCGTCGGGTCGGGTAAGCTTATTTTAGTGTCTTGATTACTCATTTACCGAGGCAGCGAAATGCTAGCGTATAAAATTCGATAATTAGCTACAAGCTTAGAGCAGTCTATCGGTCGTGTGGAAAGTCGGTAAGCAGGCTGAAAGCGACGATTCTTTTGAATCACAAGTTAATCAAGGAATTGATTCAGGAAGAAACACCGTGACACAAAACAGCACCGTCCAACCTTGGTCCAACCTCTACATGACAATCTCTACAGCCTTGTCTGCTCCGATTATTGCCGTGGTGGGAGCCACTGGCGCCCAAGGTGGCAGCGTAATCCAAGCTCTCTCGGAATCTAGCGAGGCATATCGTATTCGCGGATTCACTCGAAATATTACGAAGGCCAGTGCGCAAGCCCTTACTGCGCAGGGAGTAGAGATGGTTGCCGTTAATCTCGTTGTAGAGAACAGAGACAATGTTTATAGCGCGTTCGTCGGCGCTGATTACGCGTTCGTGAGTCTATATACTTACTTACCTTTCCTTATTATCTTAAGCTCATCAATCTTTTCAGCTCGTCACTAACTTCTGGGAACATGCCGATAAACAAAAGGTAAATACGCCCTCTGCTATTATCTCACTGTTACTCAACATGTATAGGAAATAGCCGAGGGGAAACTTCTCATCGATGCCGCGAAAGCTGCTGGAGTCAAAGGGATCATTTTCTCCGGTCTCACGGCAGTTGAGAAACTTAGCAAAGGGAAATATACTAAAGTATTTCACTTCGATGGGAAGGCCGAGGTTGCAGAATACGGAAGGGCTTCGGGCGTTCCCTTCGTCGATGTTCAGGCAGGATTTTACAACGACAATTTCCTCTCTGAGGGATTGCAGTTGGTAACCAAAAATTCAGACGGCACGTTTACCTTATCCTCGGTCGTCAAACCATCTGCGGTCATACCCTTGATCGACGTTGAGAAAGATTATGGTTTATATGTTCGTCAAGTCCTGGAGGCACCCATCTTTCCGGATGGTTCGGTTGTTTACGCCAGGAGCGAAGATCTCTCGATGGAAGAAGTCGCTCGTCAGTTATCTGAAGGTGGGTAACCCGTGTGCTTATTTCTTGAAATCAATAAGTCTCGCAGGAACCAGCAAGACAGTTACGTATCAGCAAATTACTTATGAAGAGGCCACGCAGAGCCTAATGAAGCGCGGCTTCCCCGAAATCACAGCGGTTGATATCGTTGAGGGATTCCTTTTCTTCTCGGAATTCGGCTGTGAGTGTCATTCACGTTGAACTAGATATGTTAACCGAACATATCTGCTAAGATTATGGTCGATACCCAGCGTTTAGCGCCGAAGGCCTGGGACGTCCGCCTAGCAGATTTTCAGATTTTGTGAAGGCGGCTGGCTGGAGTAAGGTGTTCTCGTGAAAGTTTGAGTGCTTCGTCCTATAACGTACAACAAACATGCATAATCGGATATGGATTCAAGCCATCCATAGAACAAATCATCGCACTTGTTCGATCTCCAGCTCCCAGGTGCTATGCTCTCCTTTCCTCCACGTTCGATTGTCTGTGATCGCCTTCAAAACCCACGTCTAACAAGAAATGAATGACGACATACTGATACTACAGCCTCTGAGAGTCGGACATGCTTCCGACCACGAGGAAATGACCACTCGGTCCTCAATACTCTCAGGGACGGGCCCTTGGTCAGGGCCAGCCCAATTGTTCTCGACCTCCAAGGCAAAGAAGGTGAGGTGGGTAAGCTGCTGCAGACACTCTTGAAACATTACAACCTCCAACTGCGAATCAAGGTGAGTGGCAAGAACGTATTGAAGAGTAGCGAGGTTGACCTGAGTCAGGAGACGAGTATCTGTACCCCCTCCCCGTCTCAACGTCACGACGGTTGTCTGCGGCATATTCTCGACCACAGACATGAGGAGCGGTAGGGGTAGGAAGCTGCCAGGCTCGCGGATATGGTGGGAGATGAAGGGGATGTCCGCGCTCGTCATGGAGGCGAGAGTCGCGATGATGTTCCGCGTCTTCGTCGCGTCGTCCTCAGAGTCCCCGACCCAGAACAAATTGACTTGACGCAGATTTGTTCCACCCTCAAAGGCAACGACGACATCCGAAGGGCCCTCATAGTGCTCAAGACCGGGCAGTGGGATGCGGACGGATGAGAACGCCCCGTAATCGGTGAAGAAATGTTTGGAAAGAGACGTATCGTAGCCGTTACCTAGCTTCAGATATTGCAGGTTCATCATGAGCGACATCGCTGAGATAAGGAGGTCGCAGAGACTATCATTGGAGCTTAGTTGTGTTGGATTAGGCTAGCCGCGTAGCTGAGATTATACTTGACCACTCACCGCTCCATCCACTCGAGAATGAGCCTGTTCACAAGAAGTGCCTTCTCTGGACTCACAACCAGCGCCGAACAAAAGCCAATGGTGCTGGCCTCAAACTCGAGATGAATCTCGGCGTTCAGGATTGGGCGACAGAGATTGTAAAGAAGCTTGGATGCGCGACACATGGACGACTGGGTGGCTTTGCTTGAATACCGAATGATTTCCAGAATAATTTCGTTGGGAAGTCCTCTGTAGTGCGAAGTCATAGGCGAGAGTAAAGGTGCAAGGTGGTGGCAAAAGCAATAGGGGGCCCAAAGCGTATCTATAACCAGTCACCCTATCGACATGCTCCGATCAAAGCAGATACAAAGTCGTATAACAAATTTGGACCGACGAAAAACAAATTAGTATTATGTTCCGAGTCAGCTGGCGCGGATTACAATTGTATCCTTTGTCCTTTGGTTAGGAGAACTCGGTCCCGATTCCGAGGGTGCGGAAGGCGGCCAATCCACCACGTAAAACGAGGAATTTGAATGATGCTTTGGCCGAGACGGGGATGACGCTCGAGATCTCCGGCCATTCGATGCTTGGGTAGGTACATTGGTTCGTTCCCCAAGTGGTACACTGTCAGAGGTGCCATTCAATTGAACAACAGCTATCGTTTTGAGTCCGTAAGTTTGCGGCGACGGCATGGGACCATACGATCCTTGCGGAGACCTGTGAACGATATAAACGGCATGATTTCTGACGCCGATGTTTGGTTCCTCGTCGCATAAGATGACATGAGTAGAACGAGGTTCGAAAAATTTCTCGTTCCACAACGTCATGAGTTTCGTGGTTTCCGATATAGGAGCGACGGCAATATCATCGAACCAAATGTTTCCGAGAGCCTGACGACGAACCGTTCATTGAGCAGATCCGTGACTGGCAGACAATCTTACCGTGATGAACGAATCCCAATCCGAAAGTAATATGTCCCGTCGGCGAAGGTCGTTTGGTCGTGGATACGTTCGTACGCCGCCATGCACGAGATCCATAACTTTCACTGCATCAAATAGCGGCAGCGAAGCAGAATCAGACTTGTTCTCGACCGGTCTGTCGAAAGGAAGTGCTGGGGTCGGCGGTGCGGCGGGATCTGGACCTCGTGGGCGCACAGAGGAATGACGACCGCGTCGTGGCCCAGATGAATCTGATCGCTGAATAGGTGCGGGCTCAAAGCTAGAGCCGGAGCCATACGGACGCGAGTAGCGATTACCACGAAGGGAACTACGTCCTTTGAGAGCGTCTGGCTCCCAATATCCCGGTTGAGTCGTAATGGCAGGATACCGTCCTTCGTGTGCCCACTGGATAACCTTCTCATTCCATTTCTTATCCATAGAATCGCCATATTTTCGGAAAGTTCGAATGATGAGGATAAAATAGACGAGTGCCACTACCAGAAGCGCACTTGTGCCGATGCGAAGCCCAAGGGCTGCATTGTGTGAGAGGGCGCCTTCTTCGGGGTCGTTCGCGGCACCTGTGCGCCAGGCAAATGCCATTATGCACGTTACAAACAGGATGATCGACCTAAGAACATGAGATTGCATTCAACGGTAGCATGAAACATGACGAACCAAGCCATCCAGACACCGGGAATTGCGAGCAATATCCACACATTCCACAATATGGATTGACGGCTTTTTTGCGCCTCCTATACTTCGTTCAAGATCCAAAAAATGGTATAGCGAGAGGATGGACACTTACATCTGCCCAAGTCGCAGCCTTGTACATTTTTCGCATCGTGCCGAACCGGATGATATACATGCTACCGAACAGTACACTCATGAGAGCGCAGATAAGAGACAATAGCGCTGTCGTTCTGGCAATAGGGTCGGCTGCGGCGGCATCGATTTGAAGCATCGTCAATATGGCTCTGCCAACGCAATTCAGAATACAACAGACACGGAAGATAATCAACGTACGAAAGCATCAACGTTGCAATAACATTTTGCGTCTTCCATTCACGTATGAGCGAGTCGATGAATCCCTCCCACGAATATTTGAAATTGAGCAGATGTGGAGGGACCGCTGAGTCGGGCGGGAGCCATGTCGTTAACAGTGCACCCGGAGTGTTATCCCGCCATTGGTTCGCATTTGCGACTGCCATTCTTCGGATGTCCGGCAAGCTCAACTCAGCATCCTCGAACAATCGAGAAACTCTCGAAAAGTACAAGGACGGAAGTCTGAGAAGCACGTGCAGATATATTTGACGTGGAACGCGGACGAAAAACAGGATTAGCAGAAAACCGAGCACATCAGCAAGCCAGTAACGCCATGTGCGACGATATCGAGGACGACGGAGAGGCGGAGTCAGGACGGGCATGGGCATGGATGGGTTTGGACGGGAAGGACGACTTTGTCCTGGAGTCGGATTATCCGAGAGATCTGGACGTTCCGAAGGGGAGCCGGGAGTCGCGGGTGAGGGGGGAACATAACCGCCAGAATACGGATAATTTGGGCGGCTTTCGTTTCTGGAGCTGTATTTGAATGGATCGACAGAGATGTATGGCTGCTCCGACCATGGATTCCGAGTGCCAGATGGGATCACCGGCGGTTCGGTGGAATATGGAACTTGAATACCCGCAAGATTACGCGGAATAAAAGGGCTATAATATCCTGGCGTTGGAACTGGTCCGGGTCTTGAAGAATAGTTTGATCTTCTTGAACCAACTGGCGAGGGTGCGCGACCGCGAGCAGGAAGCCCCGGAACATATCTAATTGGCTCGTTTTGGGAAGGATTCACTCCGTAGGGATTATCGTGTGTGGAAGGTGCCGCAGGGAAAATTCCCGTTGGCACGGGCATTGGGCCGTATATGTAGCGAGGCATCACAGGTGGCGGCGGAGTTGAGCTTGGCGGTCGAAGCGCGTCGATCTCCCGGGTAGGTAGGCGTGCAGAGGGCCCTGCTCCTGAAATTGGCCGGGAAGAAAGGATGTGACCTGGTCGACGAGAAACTTTTGCAGACTCGACGGAAGAGTCTCTTCGACCGCGCGGGTGTGGGGATCTCCCACGGGCATTCTCATCCAGATTTGGTGTTGGTTGAGAAGGCAAAGCGGACTCGCCCGCCCGGTACTGGCTATCTGAATCACAATACCCTTGGAAATGGGACTCTGCTGATTTATGGCCACATACCTGCCGCATAATGGTATGCATCCCGCCCTCCTCCGGGAGTTTCGTCGGGTTCGGGCTGGTGCTGCGAGGTCGTGAATTCCTCTACCTCGTCTTGCGGTTCACGCATGGCAAGAGGCATATCTGTGGAGCTGCTGGGGGGAAAAACCTCCGTCTGGTGTGTAAAACGCGGAAGAAGAAACGAGCAAGTGTCCACTGTCCAGCTCCGAAGACTTCGTGGGCGCGGTTGTCACCGCGTTCTTAGGCGCGTATCATGGGAAACATCAACACGTGGGAGACATGTGACCCTGGTGTGTACGTGAGCGGGTTGGTCATCCCGCCGTGCGCTTACGCTGGTGACATTCGGCGCAAGCTTTTGCCACGTTCCATTCAAAGCTGCAAGCTAAGCTTGCCTTGACACGGTTTTGTTTTGACCCTTCGCCACTGGTATTCCCGACAGTTTGCGGGCAATCCTTCAGGGACCAGCTGCCCCAGAACGAAATATCATGGCCGAGCATGAGGAAGAAATCAGCCTGAGAGGCTAGAGCCTCAGCATCTTTATCTCCTGCTGCTTTTCAGGATGCGACTGCGCTAGCCAATCCAGCTGAATTATCTCTGTTATGGGTACCCTGTATCGAACGACGAAGGATGTCCGCCTTCGGCGTTATCGAGCACCCATCTTCTGAGTCCTGACTCTGAGGAACCGGAAGCGGGGGAAACGCACTTGGTTCTCGACGAGGGGCCACAGGTGGTGTTCGCTCTTTCCCGACGCTGTCGCCCTCCCGACCGCCACATCTTCTCTCCCGTCCGTGTTGATGTCTTCCCTTCGATGCACGCATGTTCTGTCGACAGCCACTCGTATATGTCTCGTCAAACCAGAGCCTGCCTCTTCAAACAACAACGGCTGCGCCGGTGCTCGGGTTTTTCAAACTCTGCAGTCATATTGATGGAGCCCGAATGCTGAAAGAGATGGAATTCATGGTTAACCTTCCGAAGGTTAATTTCCTGTTACGCCCCACGCACGCCGTCGTCGATGGAGCGGGCTTGTTGTATGGACTGCTCAGCGACTTCTATCCTGCCTCGTCCTCGCAGCCATGATGGAACGGCTTCAAAGTTCACTCCAATGACGAACAGCGCCAGCTCTTCAAGTTGTCGCCATTAATATTCCATGCCGCCGATTTCGATGACGGGAGCCATGACTCTGAGGAGTGGATTGAATTGACTACGATGATCACTTGGCCAGTGAAGCTCGCTTGGGCGACGGATATAGCTGAAGCCATCGCATGGCTTCATGCAAACAGTATCATATGGGGTGATCTCAAACAGATAATATCGTACTTTGTACAGACGGTCACTGTTGGCTCATCGACTATTGTCCTGGCGGGTGGACTGAGCCGTGGTGCCCGCCGGAGGCGGGAAGATTGGGTTGGCCCGACGGCACCGCTGCGGGCGATATCTTTGCACTTGGGCTGGTTCTTTGGTGCGTCGCTGTGGAGGTTGCTGGGTTGAAAGGGAGACGGCGTATGTCGGGCCGCGGCTGCTGTGGTGCGAAGGGATACCAGGTTGGTTTCGGGGTCTCATAGCTTCGTGTCTGGAGCACGAGATTCATCGGCGTCCTTCCGCGCGACAAATTTACAACACTTTGAGGGATGAAAATAGGCTGCAGTGAATTGAGGTATGATTCTATTTATGTTCGCTTCAACCCCCGACTATCTCATCCCGATTTCTCACAGAACACCGCTGGCCAACCGCTGGCAGCCTGGCACCGGACCTGGCCGCACACTATTGTACATTCAAGCTGCCGATGCAAACCAAATCTTCAGTCACAACCTGCCTGCAAAGCTAGTAGGCGAGGCTATGAATTTAAATTGCAACTTGCCGGATCGTCGGGCACACTATAATCTTGTCGGTGGTACGGACTGTTGAGTGTAAGTAAAACTTCAAACCACTGGCAGCAACTTGAAGGTTTGTCAAAACTTATTTAATCTCATTTCAAATTTTCAATTGTTGAGGCAAGACAAAGGCAAGCTGAATATTTTCCGCCACGCATCTGAAGTTCGAATCGTCCGGTAGAGCTCAAGTGCAGTCTAAGTGTGTGCGACGATCTGCGACGATCGTCAAACGATCGTCTCAAAAGACGCGTCGGCGTGGTATGTAAGCAGAATTTCGTCCAGGCCCGGTCGGGGAAGAAAGTGCCCGCCACAGCAACGGGTCATTTCCGCTGATGTTTGATCCTAGCTGTCTCCGACGGATCTGTGTGCTGCGGATGAATCCTCCGCAAACACCATGACCTCGTTGTTTGCGTTCAGCTCGTTAATCCGCCCAATATATATCCCGACCTCGAGCAACGGGAGCAGACAAAGAAAATATGCCAGGGAACCGAACCTCGACAAGACGCGCCAAAACTGCCCAAGCGTGCAGTTCTTGTAAGAAGCACAAGACGCGATGCGAGATTCTGGGTGGGCTTTCTTCGCTCGGTGTCAGTTTGCCGTTTGCTGAACTACTGCGGTTCGACACAGATCACTCCAGCAAACCTATTCGCTGCCATCGCTGCAAAGTGCTCTCTATTGCGTGTTCATATGAACAGCGCCCTTTGCCCGACGTTTCTCGACCAGCATCCCACCCAAAATGGCGAGGAGAATTTGGTACATTACTGAAGCCACCCATTCCGAGATCGCCTTCCTCCGATCCGCAGCGACCAACATCGTCCGTCAGTTTCAACAAACACTTATGGTCCTTCATTGAAGACGAAAACCTCGACTGGTCCGCACCGATGCTTACTATTGAGCGCTTGGCAACACTTCACAGCTCCGACGGTTCTTCCCCCACCACCGACTTCGTGCGCAACGATGTGTCTCTCGAGATGATTTTACCAGAAGGTCGCATTGATTATTTGATTGACTTGTGAGCTTCTCACTTTCTCGTAGGCTGCTATACTGATAAATCGGTCGGCGAGCAAGGTTCTCAGCTCAGTACACGCCTTGGTTGAATTTCAGCCCCATTCGAAATTCCAAAAATCCGCTGGTCGACATAGCATGCTCTGCCGTAGCTGCGCGACATCTCGAGGGCGCTGCAGGGCGAGAAGTGCGATTACGATTACAAGCTCTCAGTCGCGAATCCATCGCACAGCTGGTATTCAAACCTGGAGCGTCGGAGTCTGTTGAAGCTGTTCAGAGTCTCCTCATCTTGGCTTTGTGGCCGCCATTCGGCAGTCCGGAACTTTCTGACGTGCTGGAATGGGATAGCCAGGCATTGATCTCGGCTGCGGTTCGTATGGGGGTCAACCTTGGGCTCAATGAAGCGGCGGCGGCAGCAAATGACATGCAGACGACTCAGTATGTAGATCCGATGGATGTAGCTGAAGCTGTTGAACGTGCACGACTGGTAAGTATTTTTCTATTGAGCACAGCTGAACGTTTCTGACGCGACGAAGTGGATTGCTCTTACCAATACGGATTCAATGTTCGTCTCATCATTGATCTATTTCAAGGCATTGAAATTCGAATAGGCTATGTCTTGGAACGCGGCGCACGCCGTCGTCCAGCCGCAGTTCTGATGATTTGTCTTTCGTCAAGTTTCCTGCGATTCTCAACGCGCAGACAAACTTGCAGGATTTACGGCTTGGTTTGATCGGTCGTCTACTAGACTTCTGCGAGGAGGGCGCTGCGATATGTGCTGATGCGACTAAGGATGGGTGGGCGCATAATATCAAGAGGTGTCGTGTTTTCCATGTCTCAGAGAAGACCCCGAAAATATTCTGAGTAGATTCTCAGCGTTCTCGACCGAATCAAGCGGGAGCAACGATGGCTCATTCCACTGCCTGGTACGCTCACTTTCTCTTGTGTCGTCTGATGCATCAACAAGCTTTTCGATTTCAGTGGTCATCGAGACAGACAAGTTCTATCTAGAAACGCTTCACATAATGCATGGGATCTGCCGGCTGCTCGTCATATACAATGTGTTTTGGGAGTTAGGAAGCGCATCGCTACCAGAAGCCGTGGGACCGCGTTGGGCAGAGCAGCTCATTCCCGGCCGCTCCAAAGGTCGCGAGGCGCTCATCACCCTTCTCGCACGCGACATGGTCCGGACTGGAGAATCCCTCCTCGTCTCTTTCCTTGCCACTCCCGCAGCGCGCCTCTGCACCCTCCCAGACACATATTTCACTGTCATCGCGCTCACCGGCACGTATCTCATCGGCGCCAACTTCTTCGTGTATCAGTTCGGCACGACTCGTATGCTGTCTGGCGCGACGGAGCTGGTACTCGAGAAGACCGTCGCGAGACTTTATCATGCGGCGTGTGGTCCTGGACATGCTGCCCAGCGATCGGCGATTCTTCTACAAAACATGCTGGCAAAATGGAAGTTGCGCGGTCGCCCGTCGTCGTCGTCGACGGATACGACTCAGGTGTCGACAGACTCGAGTCGGTGTGCAGAACTTCCTCCGCTTCCTATGGAGGGTATGCCTTCCTTGTTCACATTCCCCACGGATCTACAGCCTTCATCATTCACAATGGAGCCGTATTTTGACCTGGAGTCATTTCGGGACGTTGATGGTTCGTTCTGGGATGGGTTGATGCAGCAGCAATGGATGTGGTGAATTAGAGCGTTTTGGTGCGAATGCTCGATGTGTAATTCTAGTATGATACTTACTAGCCTGTAGCAGATCTCGATTTCGTTAATGTGAGCTCATTCTATCATATGTGGTCGCATGCTTCTACCCGTAATCTCTTTGCCTGCCCATGATCACGAATCTCGTTGCTGAAAATGAAAGTTGGAATTACGTAGCTATAGGCCATTTTCCGATGTCATGTTCCAACAAAAGTGCGTCCGCCGATTGAGTTAGTTGATTCGCCGATGAAGTTTCATCTGCAGGTGCCCTCGCCTTAGCCTGCATTGGCGAGGTCGGGTCTCCGCGCGGTGCATGAGAGTGTCAAACGCCGATCAATCCCGCCCAAATGGTTGCGTCGTAGCAAAAATACCACAGCGGTTTCCAAAAAAAATCGAACAAGAGCCATCTCAGAAAACGAACGGTAATCTTCGTGTCTCCGATGCGTTTCCTTGCCATTCTCTTATCCTTTCATCTTGGTCGTGTGCCATATGAAAAACTGCCGCTTTCGGCATCGGGAGGCAGTAGACCCGATTTGGGAAAAGCTGTCAATCAGTTGACCGTTGTTATGGCCTCGGTTACCTAAAATAGAAGGTGGCCGCACAGGCGAACTGTCTGATTCAAAAGGCGCTCTCTTCTCTTCCTCTCCCTCCATCTGCGCGCTGGCGTCCTCGAGCAACACTTGACTTTCCTTTATCTTCTTTCTTTTCCATTGCTTGAACCCAGTCCCCGGTGGCAATGAAGTCTCTTTCCGCCCTCGTCAGCCTGGACCCATTTGACGCCGGCCACGCGCTTGTCACGTCGCCTTTCTTCTCTCCGCGCGTGCTGGCAGCGATTCGTCTTGCGGTAGCATGCTACACCTTTGTTACTCTGGCGGTCGCGATTATCTGGGGCATCGTTGTGGACAAAGACGCAGCAGGGTGCGTGTATTTTAGTTAACACGAGGCTGGATTAATATTTCCTGTATCCAGGTTCTTTTCATATTTCACTCATTTAACCTACTGCGGGATCTGTGGTTACTTCCTCGCCTCGGGCCTTCACACTGCTCTCTATGCCCGCCGGGGACAAAGGTCCTACCCTTTGCAGCGATGGCCAAAACCCTGGCGGTTTCTGCATCTGCTGTTGTTGTCGACGATCACGGTGTTTCGTGAGCATCCATCATCACTTTATTGCCTCCCGGATAATCGCTGAGGGGACGCTCAGCCATCCTTGTATCCATCGTATTCTGGGGTCTCATCGCCAAACCATCGACATTCGACAGTCGGTTTGACAGTACGTATTCTTGCCTCCCGCCATGTACCTAATCATAGATCTGACTGTTTATCACCAGCATGGTCCGCAATCTCAGTCCATCTCTTGAACTCCGTCTTTGCGCTGTTCGAAATCCTTTTGACAAACACGCCCGCGCCTGCGTGGATCTTCCTTCCGTTCGGGATATTTTTCCTGGCGTGCTATGTCGGGGTTATCTACGTCACCTATGCAACCCAGGGTTTTTACGGTACGTTCGTTATCATCACCGATGACTGAGTTAATTGTCTGATCCCTACCCCGTTGCAGCGTATTCGTTCATGAACCCAAGCCATGGTGCCGTCCGTTTGGCATTATACATCGCGGGGATCGGCATCGCAGAATGCGTATTGTTTTCCATCGTTCATGGGGTTGTCCTCTTACGCCAGCGGGGTGTGAAGCGCTTCCTGTCGAAGCCTGTCAGCGACGTCCAGTCCATTTCGTCTGTATCTCACGATGGGCATATGTGGGAGGACAAGGCTGCGGCCGTGGCGGTCTAATTCATCATCTCTCGAACTTTGACTGCACAACACAAAA
The DNA here is from genome assembly GCA_037176885.1 of Favolaschia claudopus. Classification (NCBI taxonomy): domain Eukaryota; kingdom Fungi; phylum Basidiomycota; class Agaricomycetes; order Agaricales; family Mycenaceae; genus Favolaschia; species Favolaschia claudopus. Next base: position 429,662 of record JAWWNJ010000041.1, on the reverse strand, counting down.
TCGGACTGATGGTGTTGATTGGGACTTTCTTTCTTGGACATACCCTTACGACGAGCTGTTAAAAGTTTTCTTGGACTTGACGTCAACTTGCTTTCTTGAAATTGCTATCGCTTTCGTTCGACCTTGTACATTTTAATCCTTAATTCGTTCAATAATACATAGAATATATTCACTTGTTGCATGCTGTTCAGTATTACGGTGTCAACTCATTTCGGATATCAACTCAGCGTGCGTCAAGAATCAAGATACAGCCGGTCAAACAATGTTTGTTGTGAATCCTGTGAAGTTGGGGACGTGCGTCGGCGCAGTTCATTCCGAACTGGGAGTAGTTGAGACCATCGTTGAATGAGTTAAGGAATTGGATATGTGATCCCTGGTTGTCAACCGAAACTCAATCAACCCTGAACGAACCACCGCCATTTTGGATGTCTCCGGAATATCGCAGTCTGTGGGTTCCATCTCCTCGGGTGGTTGCTCGGCGTTGAGGTTCCATTGACAGAATCGCACGGCTTGGTTCATTGACTAGGCCCGACTCGGAGCGCCCGAGAGGGGTGAAGATTTTGGTCTACATTTCTACAAACAAAGGAATCTAGCTTGGATCGGTCAAAAGCAGGAATGAGTTTAATAATATTTCCTGTCCGCGCGATTAGCAGCACCCTCATGAATACCGCGAGAACGGCTAGATACCTATGCTGTGGGTGTCGAGAGGAAAAAATATTAATTCCCAAAAAAGGAAAGAAGGAGGGAGAGGAGAGGAGAGAAAAGAGAGAATCTCATTGTTTCTTGTGGCTCAAACTCGGTGCATTTGGTGGTTGTTCACAATGTATGAAGATGTTCAATTTTGCTATTTTTTTCCGGCGCCTGCGGCGCGCAATGCGTTATTTGGCCTGTCGGCCACGTAAAGGGCAGATATTCGTGTGAAACTGCCGTTTTGAGCTCTATCCACCGGGTATGAGCAGTTCACCGGGTCCGGTCGCGTGGTTGATCTGGATACCTCTGCCCCCAATTGGTTTCTTCCGCGGCCGGCATGTCATTTCCGATGGCAAGCAAACGCAAAGCGCTATGTCACGACTGTGACCAAACCGCGAACTTGGCTTGTTCAACTATCAAAACGGGTGCCTCGCGCCTGTTTTCAAGCAATTGCCTTCGGGGGTAAGCTCATCAGATTGTCTATAGTAAAAATCCGACCATTTACGAGGTAAAAACAGCTCAAAGGCTTCGCGAATCGAGTGCAGCATTTAATTTTCAACTTCAACTTGACTTCTTGTTGTTCTTCGGGAGATGCAATTAATAAAATGACCTGTGCTATTCTTCTCTGTTAGAGATTCTCATAACCGCTACACTTCTCAGTCACTGTAAGTGCTGTTGTTTGATATCCTGTCTCCCGGCCGAATCTCAACATCAATACAATTTATTTTACATTTGACTGCTCGGCAGCTGCACTTGCAACTCATTTGTTGTAGTAAATACCCCCCGCTATTAAAGTCTTACCTTCGGCTGCCATTTGATTGAACGTCTATCTAAAGCAAGCTTGATTCTGACCTTGAAATGGCAAAATCAGCATCTCGGTCTTCTCGGGGAGCACCAAACGTCCCAAAATCCGTTCCGAATTTGAATCACATTTGAATCAAGGCATCCACTGGACACTACTAGTTATTTTCCGGTGCGCTTCCTTACCACTAAACTCAGTGAAACATTTGTTGGACTGAACATTGGTCTGGATGCTAAATTGGTCATAAACTAACATTCAGAGTTGATAGCAAGCAAAGCAAAGCATTCAAGTTATGCATATTTGCAAAAGACAGGTTCTGGAATTGTTCTGCTCACTACAAGCTACCTTGATACATACAGGATTCTGAAGTTGAATCAACTTGAATGCAGTTTAGCACTTTCCCGTCTTCACATTGACCCCGGAACACTGAATTTTTTTCAAATACATCCTCAAGTACCTCTACTCTTTTTATCCTCAGCCTAGCTTCAAATTCCGGCCGCTGAATTCAAGTTGTGAAGCTTTGAACACGAAAGTCCAGCGGCAATGATACCCATCGCGGAACAACCCGATTAGGCGATATCTTGACGTAATCGAGCTATCCCGAGGTATCCACCCACAGCATAAGTATCTAGCCGCGAGAGGCTAGATACCGCGAGAACGGCGGAATCAATGCTATCGCATCCTCAATGGCTTTCCGCCACTCCGCTTTCGCCGCTTCACAGCACGGAGGTAGTTTTATTCCGTCAGTGTTGAAAATCGTATCGAGCTGCCTGAGAGATCGCAGCGAGTGCCCGAAGTTCTGAGCGATAACCGCTCGTTCGGCTCGCCAAGTGCGGCAGTCACCATACTGGGCCTTATTGATGTGCGCTCTCTGCATGTCAGAGATGGCTTCGTGGAGAACGGCGTTCCATGCGTCGATATATTTTACCTGTGATATACGAGTAAGTGAGCAGTTATGATTCGAGGAAAGAATGAGAGAGGTGGGTACGCTGCGTACCCAGGGTAGTATGAGATATTGGGGGAGCATGGAGACGACTTCCGAGAGCGGAACGTCGAAGGTGTATGGTGCTGCTTCGTATACGAGATAGGGATAATCGTGTTTTGCGGCATAAGCAAGAACCTTTGGGGCGTGATTCGGGAGCATACTTCTGCGGAATACAATGAGCCGGTAGCAGGAATATAGTGAAAGTAAGAAATCACTACCTCATACGGATCTGACATATATTCATAGCAGAGAAAACCTGGTACTTTTCTGCCGCTTCCGCCAGTGCATCGAGTTCGTCAAATTCGATGTCATCCAGGCCAGGGTGTCGGCGTGGATAGATAAATTGAAAAAGACAGTTGAGGGTTGAAGAGGATTCGGATAGTGAGACTACCTCCCCTGTCGATGCAATTTCTGGTGGAGGAAAGCCTTCTGTGTTTGTTTGCAGGTTAATATGCTCGCCCGTTTGTAAAATAAATAAAGCACATATATCGAGGCCAAAAAATATATCTCACTTGGGGAAAGCAATATATTCTGTACGAGATTATATAGAATTCAGGAGTCTAAATCTATCTTGAGCTCAACCGCGTCTATTACAGCGTACCACTGCAAGAAAACATCTCGAATTTGTCTCGAATTGCAAACAAATTATATCTCAGACCTACCGCATTATCTATCTGGAGTTCAAACACGGGTTTGAAGGTCGCCGAACTCAACGACCGACGGCGTGAGCCTGACTCCCGCCCCGTTGAGCGCAGCTCTAGGAAGCAGGCGGCACCACAAACGGACGGTGGTCAACCTTCGGCTACCGGACCGATGATTGGGGTTGTTTTTGCTTGTAACCGGGAAGTTCCCGCTTCAAGTTCTCCGGGTTCTCCGGCCCTTCGTCCCGTCTCTCTTTAAGTTCCAGTCTACTCCGAATCGACCCCGAGACTTGTGCCACCGAGTCTCTAGCCGCTCATCTCTTCCCAGCAAATCACCCCTTCTCAAGTGAATTCAAACCTTTCCTCTTTCTCTGGATTGCCTCAGCGGGATTCGGGTTGGGTGCGTCTCGAACTTTTTACCAGCACCTCCGCATGAGAGGAGGGATCAAGGGCGAAAGTCTATGTTTGTTGAGGGGGCATCCACGAAGCTTGGAGAATTGAATCTGTTCTGCTGGAAGCGCGTTGCGTGAAGCGATAGAGAAGCTGGAGGGAGAAACATGCCCTAGCTTTCTGTGGCAATGCAGGGACTACCTTCTTGAACGCAGCGCGTGGAGCAGGGCATGAGAGCATTCAAAGCTGAGGGCAAGCCTTTGGCTATTTAAAAGAGGGTATCCGAGGAAATTCGTGAAGGGGAATTATATTCCGCAGGGTCCCAGTTCGGAAAAATGTCAAATTACAATTTTGAGAGCATCTGCGAATTGTACGGTGAAGGTTTCTCGAGCCGTATGTAGACATGTAGACTTGCGGCCAGTTGTAAGTTCACACGGTTGGAAGCCCGAAGCTTGTTGAATAAACCAAGAGTGTGCAGACCGTGGTGACACGCCAACCCTCCGTCTCTAAATGGTGCGCTGTGCAAAGCAAGAGAGGCACAGATACAAGGTGAGATACAAAGCGAGGAGTCTTAATGAACGCCCGGTCGGACTGATGACCGAGCGCGGAGGCGGAGGCGACATGCGGAGAAGAGACGTGGACGGCAGCGACAAAGGACGAGGGCGAAGTCTGAGGAGAACGAAAACAAGGAGAGCGATGGCGTAGGCAAAAGAAGTGAGATGAGACGAGAGGAGATCATATAGACTCAAATCAGAGGATGGGGAGAGCGAATGGAGAGCGTATCTGTCGTATTGGAGGTAGTTAAGGCTTTGATACAGATGTAAAGGACGAGTGCGAAAAGATGATTATGAAGCGGAAGATCATATAGAGAAACAGATAAATTGGCGATGCGAGTAGATAGGTATGGCCCGTGAAGAGGAAGAGGGATGAATCATGAAACGTGCGAGAATTCCGATGGTGTCAACCAAACTCCCCAATATTCCGCCATAAAACCTTCTATGCCTTGAGTCAGGTCGTCGAGAGCCGCAGAACAAGATGCGCAACGCGTTCGCCAAATCACAGGCGTTGAGAGACTTCGAATACCGGTGGATGCGTCAGGCTGCCACGGCAGACTAAGTATGAGGCTATGAGCCAATATTAATAAGTAGTGGGACCAGGTTGACGGAGACGCCGAAGGGCTAGGGAGTTGAGTGTACGAGTCAATGTGCAGCGGGAAAGCTCTGAGGACGCGTTACCGGAGGATGAAGTGAACGCGTTGAGGCGGTAGCGGCAGTGGAAGACTCGGAGGTTTGGGTGATCAGTGATGTAATCGGTCACTGAGTCACATCGGTAATTCGCGGATCTGCCGTTTAGCTGAAGTCCGATATTGCCGATCTCACCCCTTGTTTCCGACTTTCACGACCGCTGGCGCCGCCCTACCAAATGCCCTCCGCCAACCGGCTCCGACGACAGCCGCCCGGGTCGGTCATTGCCCTGGATAGCACCAAGACACATTGTATCAGTCGATATATGTTTCCCGAAGCCATTCGAAGATATTTTTCTACCCCGGACTCCCTCGAGATGTCTTGCGACAATTCAGATTCTCAAAACCGTTCAATTTACGAGTCGATAAATACCCCTCACAATATATCTTTCGACCTAGAAATGCACAAAATATATCTCCCCTGCTGTTAGATATGTGACCAAATGGTGCGAGATATGTGTTTTATTTGTTTTACAAACGGGCGAGCATAGGTTAATGCGATGAATGCCAAAAAGAACTCCATCGGAAGATTGAAAGATGACATCGGCATCTGGTGGGTTGACTGCAGATTGCGTATTATAGGCAGTCTCTCTGCGAAATTGGGATACTTACAGAGCCGAGAATATTGGGCCATGATTTCAGATGAGCTTGAGCTTCGGCGTGGTTTGCTATGAGGGATAAGGGATTTGAAAGGAAATCAGCGAAGGAAAAGTGCAAGAAAGCTCGATGTATCACAGACTTGTTGTGACGGTTGGGTGGTAAACGGCAAGAAGTTAACCGGTTGTTTGTGCTCGCGTAAGTGCTTTGACTTGGTCTTCTGTTTCAAACATTCCGGAGCGAAAGTTGGGATAGGTGATTCAAGATTCGACGAAAAATTAGAGGAGACATTCGAATCGCTACCAAACAGTTGGGGAAAGTCGATGACCGGCACAAAATTGAGATCATCAGTTTGCCTCGATTAGCCACATTCAAGCTACATCAACACCGCATATGGGCGCCTCATGCTGGATGGTAAGTAGAGATACATGGGAATAGTGTATGTAGATAGGTACGAAGTAGATCCCTAGAAATACAATAAGTATTGAGCCCAGATTGAGCCTGCCATCTACTTGTAATCGCCGAATTCCCAATTATAACATTCCTAAAAGAGGCGCGCTCCGTCAGGCGACTCTAAAAGCTTGCGTTAGAAAGCAAATTGAAGCAAACGCACCACACAGTCCGTCTCCTCATCCACCTTCGGCACCTCTTCTCCTGTCTCGGGATTCCAGTCTTCGTTGAACAAGTTGTCGATGAGATACTGTATGGAGTGATGTCTCGAGTCGACAGACCACCCGCGTTGGGTGACGGTGTCGTACAGGATGCGTTGGCCGAGGTGGCATCTTCGTTTCGGGGAGAATCAGCTCGGAGATCATGCTCTATATGGGAGAGAGAGAATGTGCGTACCGAGTTTCGAGCGCGAATCCACCCAGAGAGCACACAGAGAAAACACCGTTGCAGGTGCCCATCGCCATTGGCTGTAAATATTGGCGAGCGATTGGTGATATAGAACAATCAGACTGCTGTTGAATAGACTCACATCGCCCGTATGGTAGACATGCGTGACATGGTGAGTTGAAGGCTGCGATCCATCGTTGTCATGAAAAGGACAAGCGAATGAGGAATTCGCATACTGGAGAAGGGAGGTGTAAGCGGGAGGCTGCCAGTTTATCTCCCGGGACTTCAAAAGCCACGACAGGGGCACCAAATGTTACACCAACTAAAGAGGCCAGACCTCCACCGAGACTATGACCTGGGCTCGAACCAATCAGAACGACGCGGTGGACGAGAGCAGGTCTACGTACCGGTGAGCCATATGTTGGCCGCAGGATACATATAAGCTACATCATTATATAAATTCTATCCCCCGCCGCATTAGTAAAGCAAGGACACAGGTGCGAAAACGAAACAAGGTCAATACCGTGGCGATTTGATAGTACAAGCTATCCCCCGTCAAAGACTCCTCCAGACATCCTTGGTCGCATTTGTCTCCACCCGCATAGCAAGGGCATACAGTAGACCACGTCGGCCCGACGCGTGCGCAACAGCACGAAAAGAGAAGGTTATCGTTCATCTTGTCTCTCTTCTTGGTTGGGCCTTCGCCACCTGCGATCCACGGCGCGGAGGTGCCCTTGATAGAGATAACGACGGTACTGTTGTCGTCGCTCGCAAAGATATGTCCTCGAAAGCCGTCTTTGTCTGGTTCCCATCCGAACGGTATACTCTGTAGAATTTATGACATCGGGGATTGAAAAGATTAGAGTGGGCGTACCGCGTTCCATCCATGTAGCGGATACCATGCTTTTCCACCCGCCTCTTCCCTCCCGAGTAAATTTATGAGTATGCAACTATGCTACGGGGAGTTTGGAGGCTCACCCGGATCGGCATAGTACGAGTCGTGCGTCATCGTTGCAAGTTCAAGAATTGTCTTCCGCTTTGAAACATCCGGCCCCGACACTTCTACACCGTCCCAAGCCATGACTGGGCTCCGTGCATGACGCATTGACTGCAAGCGCGCATCTGCGTAAGCCGCAGCAGATGGAGGACGGTGAGTCTTGATATTCTTTGCTGGGACCTCGAAATATTGGCCTTGAAAGGAAAGGGGTACGTCGGAGAACACGCTGAGAGATCCGTCGGCGACTGCATGCTCGTGCCGGAGCTGAAAACGGAGGGATTGGGTGGCAGAATTCGAGAGCTCGCCACTGCCAGGGTCGTTGGCTGGGAGAAAGATGGCAAGTATCAGTCGAATTGCGTGAGGAAGTGCAGTGAGCATGGGCACTGTATACGTGTAGATACGGAGAGGTTCAGAGGAGGTGAGGGTGGAGGTCAAAGTTGCGCGGTGACTCGGCCCGGGACGTCTTGCGTCATTCCGAAATCAGAGCACGTGTCGGCACGTGTTCTTGCACGCCTCTTTCACGACACTCGCCTCTTTGGATCTTCCGCTCAGCTCTTGCTCCTGCCTACCCACTATTTAGATCTACGGATATCTGCTCGGCATCTAGCACGATGCTCAGCGTACTTCCGACCTCTCTCGGCCTGCTCTTGGCCTCTTTCTTCAGCCAAGATTCACCCGGCGTTGCCACTCCAACGATTCGATTCCAGCTGCGACACCAACATGCCGTGGCCAATGGATCCCGCAGCGTCTTCTCCGACATCTCCAGCTCTCTTTTGGCTGAATACTACGAAATTTCAACAAAGAACATTGAAACACCTAGACCTCCGTCCGCGGCAGCATACGCCGATGCACGGCTATTCTCCATGCGACACGCTCAGACCCCTGCGCTTGCTTGGAATCGAGTGAACACTCCGGCGCCCGATGTGACGAGGCGCGAGACCTTGCTCCAGCTCGCGAGGATGACGTCCAATTCCTACTATACCGACCGCGGGCACAAGTCGTGGTATCCTTTAGATGGATGGAATACAGTGAGTCCTGTACAGTACATCTTTTGTCAGTAACATACTCTCACTCGTTTCCCAGAGCCTCCCATTTGGATGGGAGCCCGACGCAGATGGGTTCCGTGGCCACGTTTTCGTGAGCGACGACAACAGCACCGTCGTGATCTCCGTTAAAGGCACTTCGGGACCTTGGATCGCCGGAGGGGAGGGTCCGACGAAAGCGAAGGACAAGCTCAACGACAACTTGCTCTTTTCTTGCTGCTGCGCGCGGGTGGGACCGACGTGGTACACCGTGTGCGACTGTTACTCCGGCGGCGACAAGTGTGATCAGAATTGCGTCGAACGAGCTCTCGTCGATGACAGCTTGTTTTATCCCATCGGCACGGTATGGTTCCTGTCGTCAACTTTGTCTCGCAATCTGACAACTGCTGTAGAATCTATACAACGACGTCGCGTACATGTATCCCAAAGCCAATATATGGCTGACAGGTGCGGAAACCTGCAGAGATAATAGTCTCTCTCTCTGAGCAATTTTCATCAGGCCACAGCCTAGGCGGCTCACTAGCCGCGCTCCTCGGGGTGACCTTCGGTGTCCCTGTCGTAGCATTCGAAACGCCGGGCGACAAAATGGCTGCAACCCGCCTGCATCTGCCGTCTCCCGTACGTACCTCCTCGAGACTTTTTCACTCACTCATTCATTAACGCCTCCGCAGCCCTCAACCCAACACATCACCCACGTCTACCACACCGGCGACGTAAGCACTTCTTCTTCCCCCACCCACTTTCTTCCCTAACTCTAACAAACAAAACATCATCTTGCAGCCCATTCCAATGGGCACCTGCACCGGCGTCACCTCCACCTGTGCCATAAGCGGCTACGCCCTCGAATCGCACTGCCACCAAGGCCAACGTATCCTCTACGACACCGTCACGAAACGCAACTGGTCCGTCGACGTGCGGCAGCATGGGATCCAGTTCATCGTGGAGAAGCTGTTGAATGAGGATTGGGATGCTGAGAATGGGGTGGAGGTGCCGGAGGTGGATGTGCAGAGTGATTGTGTAGATTGTTTTAATTGGCAGTTTGGCGAGTTCAAGTAGAGGAGTGGAAGGTCATGTTTGTGTGTTGAATTTCATTCTGATACCTGGACTAATGATGGTACTCAATTGGCAGTCTGGCGATTTGGAGTAAGGGAAGGCGTGTTGAATTCTGCTGCTGTTAAGCTTCACTATTATTCTCGAATTTCGTTCAGATTCGACCCTTGGACGTTGGCTCGTTTCGACAGTCCCAGTCGCCCAGTCGCCAAATGTCTGCATATATCGGATGCTTGATTTTAGGCTAAGGTAGAACTCATTGAACCTCTTCGACGCAGGCCTAGGATTATACTCGAGTTTTGGATATGGTCGGAAGAAAATATTCAGCCAAACTGAATAGAGTCCACGCTGAAATTGAACTTTACACAAAATGGAAAAAAAAAGGTACGAGACCATCCACACTGCTTGAAGAAAATTTCATGTGACGGGACATACCTTTATGCACAACAGTACCCGATCTACCCAGCGCGAGGAGAGTGTAAATGTAATTGACTGACACAGCTCCCGACAACCCCTGCTGCAGTTGATTTTTGTCCGGTTCATCTTGAGCCGAATTACCGACAGGTACTGACGGCTCCCCACATCGCCCCGCAAAATACCCCAGATTTGCGTCCTTCGGACCTTCCCCGCACCCCGGATGATAATTCAAGCAGTTCATTGTAGCAGATTGCAGCCAGTCGCTCAAGAGAGTCTCAGAGAGCCCTTGATGATCAAGCCCTGTACCATGAAACACATATCGTATGAGGGGCACCCCACGAGGTCACCGCCATTCAATTAACGCTGCAGTAGCCTAACTCCCAAATACCCATCGTTAAGCCAATGATTCTTGTACAGTATAATGGTCGTGCAGATCTCACTAAACATTCGTATAGCAAATGTTAATCCGAATCCGATTAAACGCGCTCAATCGTGCCGACATGCTCCTTTTCGTGTCCGCCCGATGAGCTGGAATGGTTGTCGCCCGCAGCGGCGGCGGCGATCGTTGCGGGGCCGTGACGGCGGTGCAGGGCGTGGATGTCGATGAATTCGCGGCGGTCTTGGGGAACCACTGTCATACAGAAAATGTTTGAGTCACCGCTGAGGCAAGAGGGGGTAAGGTATAGTACGTACCGCGGTCAGAGTCATAGAACATGAACTCGTAGAAGAGGAACGCGAGGATCGTGGCGGGGATGTTGGTGAGTGCTGCGATGGCGGCGTATCCCGACCTCCCGACAGCTAGAGGGCCGACGAGTCAGAAGGAGGTCACCGAAGACGAACAATGATCGAGGCTCACCATCAGACCCGTAGATTGTCATGGCTGCGAATCGTCCCCCGAGGTCGCGCGCGGTGTTGGCGGCAAGGCCGTTGGCGGAGAAGCCCCAGATGGCGGCGGCACTACGAGGTAGATAAGCATATGCAGCGGGTGAAGGAAATGGAGAGAGAGAGGGAGACGGAGACGTACTAGGCCATGGAGATCAGGACGGGAGCCATGGATGGGGGGACCATGGCGTTGCTGGGGTCGAGACAGCCAAAGATCACCAACCCGATAAAGAAGTCCTGTGTTCGATCGAGCGGTATGAGCGTTGATTCCATTGAAGATAGAGGCAATGGAGAACGCACACAAATAAACTCGTTGAGGAACGCTAAGCCAAGGCTGGCGGTGGGGGAAACGTAGAGACCCAAGATTCCGGCAGGACCTTGTGGCGTGAAGTTGATAGCTGCGAGAGCGGTGGGTGGGATGGCGGCCTCGACCGCCTTAATGAGAGTCGACCATTGCGTATAGACCAGGAGGCAGGCGATGTAGCCCCCAAGAATTTGCGAGACGATATAGCTGGTCGGTTTCTCATCTCAGCATTCCTCAAACGAAAGATCCGAATGTAAAAAACTGACCGAGCGCCTTTGAGCGGCGGGAAGCCCTTGAAGAGCATCTCGACAATGGTGATACACGGATTGAAATGTCCGCCAGACGTCGCCGAACATATGGTGATCGCCAGCATGATACCCGCCGCATATCCAAGACCAATTTGTAGAATGGCTGTGAGGATCTTGATCAGGATATGCTCCGAAGAAAAACAGACGCACGCACAGGACAAACCCTCCTCCTTGGCAAGACCCCCGATAACGAAGGCGGCTGTGGAGCCAACACCGGCGAAGCAACTGGGAATATGTCAGTACGTACGCACTCTGTGCCCGATGAGAACAGAAATACGCACTACATGAAGACACCCATCTACCACAGCACTAAGTGAAAAGTCCAAGATAAAAATCCAAAGAACGGGAACATACCGCCTCAGCAACACACTCCGCAAGCCAGTGAAGCTTTCCGTGCCTCAATCGCTCCCAACCGGCCAAGTACCTCGGGCGGGGAATCACATCCGCCACATAGACAATGCGCCTCTCGTTCGATGCGGAGAAGGGTACTTTCGTCGCCATTGTGCGCTAGTGGGGACGGGAGGAGAAGGATGGAGAACCGCATGCATACAATTGAGCGGTTCGTTATATACACTACGATACCGCCGAGCGTGGAAAGGTATATCCCAAAGAAGATCTCTGGACCCCAGTATTTGATATGCGAGGGTTGTCTCATGACATTTTCTCCAAGAACATCGGCTAAAAAATTATACGAAAAAGAAGCGAACCTCCGATGGAGGGAGGGATATGAAGCCCTTTAGCTCAACCTACAGCGTTATTGTAAGCACCCTCTTCACGATAGCGAACTCGAAAATTCTGGCTGGAAGCAAGCTGGAAGAGGCACGATCAAGGTACGGACGTAACAAATAATCCAAGCCTTTTGACTGGCCATCAGCGATCCCCGCTGATGGGGTGATTCTTATAAATTCTCACGGTTTTGATTGAAGTTCCGATTCCGTCTGATTCCGTTCAAGACTTGCAAAACATTTCAACACCGGACCCAGTCCGTCTTTTGATTTATCCAGCGCAGCAGAGGCTGTGTCTTTCTGGGGTAAAAGAAATTGCATCGCGCTAATCGTCGAAGGATACGTACTTTTCTGCCTGCAGGAATTAATACAGTACTGGCATTCGAACGGTTCGGTTTCTTTCCGTTGTTTCTACGTACGACGCGACCTGCTTCTGGAAACGGGCATCCCATCCGACGACCCGGTCTTCTCGCCACATTGCCCACCACCGGATGAAATTCTAATCTCTCCCAAAAGCTAAATTAATGATCGGCGCGACGGCGCCACCAAGGCACAACGGCCGCGCAACAAAAGTTAACGCGCGGGGCCCCATTGCCATTGCCATTGACACATTGAAATGCTGGGGTCCATGACTGTCCACCCAACATGCATTTGTCCGAGTCTTCACATGTAACTGTCTTCAACACCTCAGAACATCGGTACTTGAACAGGTCCGTCATCCCTGTGGTGGTCGCGACTGGTGAAATGCTGTCAAGTACAAGTCAAGTCTCTCACTCTCGAGGTACGAACTTTCAGATGGCATGCGACGCGATCTCGCGCATATTTCCTGGGGATCTGTGTTGGATCAGGTTGGATCAGTGTAATAATTAAGGTTCGGCATCACTGTAGCTCGCGAGTTTCGCACGACGATTTTAGACATGCAGCGAATCAGACGATTCGGATTTAGAATTTCTTTGCTCTTGTTGTGAGAACACATGGAGCGCGTCAGTCACGTGTGATGCATCCTTTTTCTCTGAGCCTAGTTTTAGTGTTCGGTTGCGCAGATTGTCTGACGAATGACGAGTCCTTTTATCAGCAAAGCCGTCCTAAGGATCGACAGACAGAATTGAGATGAGATTGAAAAACAGTACTGTACAGAAAATGATACAAAACAAAACGATTGGCCTCCGAACTTGTTCAAAACTCGAACTCAGCATCAGCAAGTTGGGGTGATATCCTTTCAGGTCATAGTGTATCAGCACGGCATTCGAACTGAGAAAAACGACTTACCTCCGCAGCAGTGGGCCATGAAGAGCAAGTGGCAAATTCCCGTTCGCAATCGCCCGAGTAGTGATCTGCCAGTCTGCAAGAGGGGGCGAAGGAGGAAGAGCCTCCAGGATTGGATGATATTGTACGCGACACATTTTTCTACCGTGACTCCCCGTCGGGATCGCGAAAATCACGACTCCGCGCCCGAGTCCGCCAGACGCGACAATTTCTTGGGACTGATGCGCAAAGTTGTCTACGGGCATCCCATAATTGCGTTGCATGTCTTTGAAAGTGGTCCGAGCCATAGACTCGACATGGAAGTGACTAGGTGCGCTTGACTCTGGACCCATCATGAGTCGGTCCGTTGCTACGAGCTGGACAAGTAGACAGTGAGTGTGGATATTCGAGGGTTAATTCCGCAGGTCGAGCCCTTCGATCAGGGCCCAACGGAAAAGTGGTTCGTGTTTCTGCCAAGTGATCTGTATTACAGTGATTTTTAAGATGACCTAGCGTACTCACCCCCATCCACCTTGCGATGTCTAAGACAGGAGGTATGTGGCAATATAGCTTGTGCTTGCTCCAATCCGCACGCTGGCATGACTTGGACTGACAGTGGGGAGTAATTTGAGCCTTATGTGAGTCTTGTTAGCGGTAATTATTTACCACTCTTTACTTTACAGCATACTGTACTCTCGTAAGCATTACGTAGTCTTTATGCGTTTGTAACCGGAACCACGACGTTCTCTACACAAACGCAGTTTCTTTTCGACTACTCGTCTTTCCATCTCGATACGGGCGACCCTCGACAGCGAATTACGCTGACACAAACGCATCCCAGGTGGCTCCTGGTAAATAACGCCAGTCCGTATCAACTCTCGGCGCAGCGGTTAGCGGTACACCTAAACCTCAAGCAATACGCTATAGCGTGCAGCATTCAAACGGCCAAGCCTTGGATCTCACGGCCGCACACCACAGCCGACGGACAAGCGGCACCACCTCTATATACCCCCGCTCGACGACTGCACCAAATTCAGTGACTCACGCGTCATCGCCACGCACGCACACATTGGGCTGCTACATACCGAGGGTCAGGGGGAGATGAAGGATTCGGCGAAGCGAACGCCAGGTGCACCCATATGGGACCCAAATGGTACGTCTACCCGTTTCGAGCATAGCTGGCGGAGACGTATGCCAGCCAACTTTTATGGCTCCGGCACGACATCGCAATCCCACGGCCGCAGGATGGGGCAGCGAACCCCAGGATCCATCTCAACGAGGGCCGCAGGTGCCTACTCGCAATGAGCAGCGGCACCGCCCGTTAACGACGAGCAGTTCTGCCCCGTCACCACGTCTCGGACAGCTCAAACGACGCGATTACGCTCGTATTGCAATTCCAGACAGCGCGACCTCGCGCATACTCTCCTCGCATGCCCAGGGGGAGCCTCTTCCTCTACACCTCGCACAGGCATCACAGGGGGAGCATTTAGATCAGTCCCTGCATTCGACGACTTGCTCGCGGCAGGTTCTTACGCCGCCAACTCCGACGCGGGCGGACAGCCGGGACAGGGGGAGCTTTTATCATCCAGTACCTCGGCCACATTCCATCACCCGCGCACTTGCTCATGGCGACTTTTGATACCGCAAACTTCGACGCGAACGGCCGACACAGGGGGAGCTTCTTACTTCCTAATTCACGTCTCACTCAGCCGCCGCATACCGACACTCGCGTCACACGCGCACGAGCGCATTCCACTTTCATTCACCCCGTCGCGCATCATTTATCGCCGACTTCACTCATTCTTACACATTTTCCCCTTCCTTCCATTGCGCACGTGGAACAGTCGAAAAACCAATTTTTCGAAGGGGGAGATAAGGGGTATGGAGGCCCACCACGCTCAGTATGGGGGGCCGACTCGATTAGACCGCCTAGGTGCACAATGTGACGGGCGGAGGTCTTGATCGGCGACATCCAGAGCAGTAGCGAAGACTATGGAGCCGATAATACGACGACCAGAAGACCGCCACAGCTGCGACGGGCAGACACGTTACGACTGGGCCAGAGACCCGAGTGGGTCAGCGCCAATGGTCCTCGATCCGCGACCGCGTGTCTGGAGAGCCACGACACAGCGTCGACGCTCTACCAGAGAGAATGCTGGGTTGTATTGGGTCGGAAGTATATTTGGCAAGTTTTACGCTCAAGGGGGAGCAACAGTATGTTGTTCTATATATTTTACATATTCTCCATCACGCCCTCTACTCATTCATCCCTTACTCGAGTCCACTCGCTGAGGGGGAGTGTTAGCGGTAATTATTTACCACTCTTTACTTTACAGCATACTGTACTCTCGTAAGCATTACGTAGTCTTTATGCGTTTGTAACCGGAACCACGACGTTCTCTACACAAACGCAGTTTCTTTTCGACTACTCGTCTTTCCATCTCGATACGGGCGACCCTCGACAGCGAATTACGCTGACAAGTCTTTTGGTATTGAAAAGGAAACAAAAACCTACGCAATAGCGGACATACTTGCATTGGCCGCACGCTGGCATTTTGATGCCCCCATAAACCAATCTTGGCTCTCGGGCAAGCAGTGTATTGACAGATTCTTTCTGGATTCACATCCTTCACGAACACTCCCAGACGGGAGTCGAGGATAGGCATATTCGTGACGGTAAAGAGATCAAGCTTGATATCGACCTCAGTGCGGCGGCCAAGGCGGCGGCTGCCGGCTGCCCTGGTTAGGCGTGGGAAACGAGGAGATGGTGGTAACGGATCAAGATGCCTCCCTTCCCACGCTCTTTGTCCTTTTTTACATCGATCTTGTTGGGCAACCAACCTCTTGCGCACAAGATGCCGATCATCGACTCCAGTATAAATGTCAGGATCAAAGACTCCAAACCTCCAAAAGTCTGTCAGTCCCTGGAATGCCCGGATTATCATACCGGATACGGGAATCGCAAAATGAAGATGTGCTCTCGATGCAACGTTGTTCGCTACTGTGTATGTCTTCGAGATTTTCTTTTATACTTCCAAGAGATCTGAATTTTTTTCCTACCACAATCATTGCTACCACTCAGTCGAACACATGCCAACGGGAAGATTGGCCTGAACACAAGCTATTTTGTCAGATTCCCCCGCTTCTGGATATTGGGGAATGGATGGAGGTCAGAGTCTGTTTCTCTCGACAAATTCATATTCTCAAATCTACATCCCAGATGTATAATCCGCTTCTTCGGTGGGCGTTGATCGAAGGACTAAACCTGCGAAACGAGCCTTCCAATATCCTCAGCGATGCTCTGCTCGTGAGGCTAACGCGGATGGACCGTATCATGGTAGGAGTGGCACCTACCCCGTTTCTCATCGACTCCGTCTGCCGCATTCCTTGGGCCAAAATGCAGTCCCTTGGATTGTCGCAAGAGCCGCGTCTAAAGGCCTCTCGCAAAATCATCGAAGACGGAGGAGTTGGGCAAGGACTCGTGGTTTTGTGGATTTCTGATCAGCTCAGCGGTACGATCTTCCGTTTCCAGTACCACACCATTCAGGCCTTGCCGCCCGGAGAGAAGGGAGCTTCTTGTCCTGGTTGGCAGAAAATTGTGAAGGCGGTTGCAAATGGGGAGATACCGGTTGATTTACTTTCTCGAATGCTTGAAGACCGCCCATCCGACTCAGAGGAGTCAGCGGATGAGCAGGAGGAGGCTGCTTCTGTTTGATTCGGGTGTCTTGAAACGCCACTACATTTGTTTATGAACTGGACCAAGTGGATAGGATTCCAATTATTTTTGCCAATGAAATGGAGCTCGTTTGGAGTTTGATTCCGAGAACGGGAGACTGCTCGCTTCCAATCCATATGCATGTGCTAGCTACTCAGGATACAAAAGCGCGACAAGCGTTTCATCGGCCATCGGCGGCGATCATAATTTTTGGCATCAATTTCTTGTCTCTTCAGTACGTCCACGACGTCCCTTTGCGCATGGTTGAATCGCGACGTTTTAACCCCATCCTTTGCCTTGCATTTCTTTCCCTCATTATACTTGGTGTCACTGCCCGACCATCCCCTCTTCGGCGCTTATATTTCCTGCCAATCCTCCTCCTCACACTATACATCCTCCCCTCCACGACAAATGACTTCGTTGGCGACTACTATCTGGGCGTTACTTGGCTGCCGTGGTGCTTCTTCGCGTCGGACTACATTCTGCTCAGAGACCAACGCACTCTCCGTCGAACTCCTCTTAACCTACGCGCTGACTCGCCGAATGTCAAAGAAAATTCTGCCAACATCGCAGATGCCTCACTATGGCAGCGCCTAAAAATGGAGCATCGCACTCCTCTCCAGCCCCCGGGGCATAGGCTGGTCGCACGACCCCAAACACGCTCTCCCTCCCCGCCCCTCTCCCGACACCTCGCGAACGAGCTTCGTATTAACCCGACTCTGCACGGCGTTCGGCTTCTTCGTCCTCAACGACGCGTGTAACATCTACATGAGCTGGAACACCATGTACCACGCCGATGGGCCTGAATGGACGGCCTGTGGCTGGGGATGGCGTGCCCTCGCTGGAGCGGGATGGGCGATTAATATTTATAGTTCGATGATGCTCAATTCGTCGCTCCTTAGCGCAGGATGCGTTGCGTTGGGAATCTCGTCGCCTCAAGAATGGCCTGCGCTTTATGGTGGGCCAAAGGAGGCATATACAGTTCGCCGATTTTGGGGGTGAGCATCGTGCATAACTCACTTGTTCCGTTACCAACTCAACGCCATCTCAAGTCGCGCCTGGCATCAGCTCATGCGTAGCGTACGTTTTTCAGTGCTTTAAAGATCAACGTCGTTCTGACCGAGTCCCGAAACAGTTCCTTACCTCGCACGGAAAATTTGTCTCGAATACAATCCTACGCCTCCCCCCAGGCAATCTAGCCTCCTACCTGCAGCTCTACACCGCCCTTCGCGATTTCCGGCCTCATCCACCACGGCGGCGACGCAATGGCTATGCGCAACGGTATCCGAGGCGGAGGCTCCATGACGTTCTTCATGCTCCAAGCTTGCGCGATCACGTTTGAGGATTTCCTCATTTTCCTGGGAAAGAAAACATTCGCCTTGCGACCTAAGGGGAAGAAGAGCTGGATGGGATTAATGAGGCTGGTGGGGTATGTGTGGACGGGGTGGTGGCTGGCCTTGACTTTGCCTGGATGGCTGATGCCCCAGGTGCGAGGTGGGCTGATGGATGGCCAGGGTCTGCCTGTAAGCTTGCTGTTGGGGGTTTGGAGGGGGGAGTGGGTGGTGCGTACGGTAAATTGAAGAGGCTATTGGGTATCCGCTTTACACGATTTACCCGTATCATTCTGTGCCTTCTGCCACCGTAATCAGTATCTTATTACCCAAATTTTTCGGTGATGGATCATATTCGAAACTCCCACTTGGAAAGAATCACGACAAATTGCATTGATACTATTCTGAGCCAAAACACATTCCCCCAGACGGACTGATACATGATTGAGCACTGTAGAGATTCTCGACGGATGGCGTGTACAACACCGTCCCCCGCGCGGCATGCAGCTCCCCCGTGCGGGCAGTATGGTGCACGGAGACAATGTAGAGTTGATACACGGCCATCGTTAGAGTGTCTATACGATCTGTGGACAGATGTGTTTCGGTGAATAAAATGCAGTTTAAATGCTCGTTCAGTCAAACAAGCCTCCGCCGAACTAGATTAGAAATAAATATCAACATCCACTGCGCCCATCTCAATCATATCGGGACTCACCATGTCGTCGTCGGAGTCTTCGGCGTCTTCTGCAGGCGCAGGGACGTCCTCGACGGCTTTCTCGGTGGTTTCATTGACACCGCCGCCTCCGCCGGTGGTAGAAGGGGAAGTAGCAGCTGAGCCAGAGCCAACGCCGACGGTGGAGAGCATTTCTTTGACGTTTTTGCCCTCGAGCGCCTTGGAGAGGAGGGTAGCCCAGATCGGCTCGAGCTCGACACCGGCGGCGTTGGTCAGAGCGAGGATCTTGTCGGCCTGGACAGAAAGAGGCGGGTTTGAATATCATTGATTGAACGCCTGGATCAAGGATGGGGATCATACTCACAGTGATCTCGGAGTCCGCGTCGGCGAGGATGAGGGCAGCGTAGGTGGCAGCAAGGTCGTTGGAAGACTGGAGGATTGATCATGTCTTGTTCATAATTAACGAAAGAAGGTGAATAACTTACCATTGTAAGATGTTTGGGGGTTTGGTTTGGAGCGTAAGGAAATGCTGGACGTTCCAACGTTTATATGCGACTGAAAATCCGGTACCGAACCGAGTGTCATGTCAATAGTATCAAAAGTACACTGTACTCAGCGTGATTCTGCGGATCCGCATCTCGATTTCGATTGAACTCTGGAGTCTAGAGGGGACGTGATGAGGCGGTGCGTTGTGGGTACCGAGCGGACTCATACACCGTCAGCCGTTGATGTGAGGCCCGCAGCCGTGCCGGAGCGAAGCAACTCTTAGTTTCGTGAGTGTCTTCAGTTCATCTCTGAGTTCGCTGCAGCCCAGATGTTCATGATCAGTTGCCAAGAGTCGAATGTAGTCAATTCTTGATTTCGACAAAACTTTGGGAGATGTAAAATAGATGAACTTGCCAGTTAGATGACTAGAGAAGCAAGATTTACGAGTTATCCAGGCCAGAGATACAATTTACAGGGTCCGCCGGCCAAATTTTTCGAGTGGCATCCCCACAAGGCTTGAATGAACATTGAGGAGAAAGACAAAGTGTGGGAAAATGATCCAGCCAACATCAAATCTAGCTGACTCAGCCAAAGGAATCTTTTGCTTTGCTTCCATACCACTTGCATACCACCATTGGCTGTTGATCTGTTAGATTTCTCTCTTCCCATTCGAGCACATGTTCTTCTGTATCCGACATCTCTCCGGTCGACGCTGCACCGTGCTCTGGCTTCGTCGATCAGGCAGTGGCTGGCACCAGCCCGGCCTCTTGAGCTCTCTTGAGTCTTTCGCGGTCAGTGCCTGGTACGGTCAAGGTACGGTGACGGTGGTACCAATTCAAATCGATGTCTCCAGTGGCGAACCACCGGCCGTCTTGCGGGCGACGATACGTTTAGAAAGGCACCGTTTCGACCAAAGCTGCCACATGTACAACTCGAAGTACAACGATCAACACGCAAATTGGCCAGTTGCATTCTGGCATTGGACTTCTTGGCCACTCCCAGACTTCCCGAGTGTGACTTAGATTTGTGTCTTCGCCCCAAATTCTCCATGGTTCTGAATGTCGGCAACATACGCTGGCCATAAGGCCAGAGAGTCCTCAATTCGTCTAGCTCGGTATCTTTGTTGAAGCACTTATGTTCTCTGGAGGCTTCGACGTATAAAAGAAAATTGCCGGGCGTCTCGTATGTCGACCATTTCCCAACATGTGGCGACCCTCATTGCTTGCTCTAACTGCTGCTGCTGTAGGGTGTCTTGCGGTGCCGGCGGACATTACCCTCTACCCTAGGGCTACGATAAACAGCGGAACTTCGTTCAACCAGGGGAGCATTGGCAATATGACCTGGCAGGCTTCAGGTATAGTAGCATCGAAAAAATCACTTTGTCACTACCAACTTCACTTCATGCGTTTGATAGGCGTCCTCGAAAGTGGTTGCACTATTTCGGGCTCGACACTCACCACAATCTCGAACTGCTACCATATGTTTCTCACCGACGATCCGACCAAACAGCTGGATACCAACCACCTCGACTCTCCGCGCCAGCGCGACGAGTTTCACTTTCCGCAAGTATCCGGGGGAACAAGCTTCTCGTATAGCTGGAAGCAGTACCTCTACGCTAGCACAGGCACCGGCTCGACATGGTTCCACATCATGCAAGCATTCGGAGTCGCGGAAAACAACCCGCTTGTCACCCTCGATGCTGAAAGCGGCACCCTGCGTATTAAAGATTATGTGCGCGGGACCGGGGGAACCTCGTGCGGCAGCGCCGCGTGCCCTACGACAAACTTAGCCAACTATCATGGGACGACTGCAACTCACCACATATCGTAAGTCATATGCTAACGCCTATCTCCCGCCCAGTTCTAATTAGTAAATAATTATTCATTCTTCTAGTGGGAAGTTCGGCCCGTCAGGGAGCCTGTCGTACAAGATCACCAACGAAGCGGGAGCCACAATTCTCAGCTACTCCGTGACTGGCGCCATGGGTGCTGGTGGTGGATAGTAAGAAGCCGAAGGCTTGGTTTGTTTTTCCCCCATGTGCTCATCAGCATCCCGACAGCGTTAAGTTTGGACTGTACCGACTGACTTTCGACGGGATGACCACCGCGAAGTAAGGGTATTATATCCGTTTCGTTATGCTACCGCTGATAAGTACGATAATTTGTACGTTCAGTGCCGCAGTCGGGGATTGGGCCACATTGTGATGCGTTGAATTGGTCTCTTGGGTGTGTGAGGGTTCGACGCAAATATAAACTACTGAACTACTACACAGCATATGCTTATAGCTTCCGCTTTTTTGTTGATAAATTCGACTCGAAATTTATATAGAAACGATATGTGAACGGCAAAGGCGGGAATCACTTCGAGTGTGCTTTCCCTCTCTCGACGTCCTCTCACAGCGACGCGCCAATGTTCACCGATGCCTGAGCCTCGCAACCCGGACTGAGTTTCAGCTTTGTGCCTCGTCGCATTCCGATCAAAGTGACGTCTTACGCGGCTGCAGACACGACTCGCATAATTGTAGGTCCGCCGCGATAAACGCCGATTAACCGTACACAGTAGCGGTCTCCGAAAGTCAACCGGTCAAGTCCTCATCGTCATCTTGCCTACCTCCGAGCCGCCTTGACAATGAATTTCAAAATTTTTGCAAATCCGCACGTCTTTGCTCGTCCATTGCGATAATTTTCCGGAAAATTCAATCTGCGGAGATGCGCAAAAGCAATTTTGTTTTTTCGATCTACCAACAACCACTCACCTCGTTCCTTTTGCTGAAAGTTCGGACGGCGTCAAACCTGTCAACGAAGTGATGGGAGATCAAAACATTTAACGCTTATCACGGTATCCAATCGGTTCCTGGCCTTACCATGTCGTCGTGCAAAGCAAGTCGATGGTGAAAAGTCCCTTCACAACGCCCGTTGGGGCTACAAACGGCTTCAGAAAGTCCCTTGAAGGCCCCGAGTAATCCAGCCCGAAGCAAAGCCAACAAACTCATCCACTTCACCTCCCAGAATCCAGTTTCTTCACCCTCCGCCCCACAGCAATTTTTTTCTGCGGAGACCGAGTGCGCATCAAGTGGCTCAAACGGCTGTCGAAACGGCTCACGGCCTGGCAACACGGCTGTACGGTCGGACCGGACACTTGGGCTATATATACTAAAGCGTGCAGATGTTCTGGTCGACTCGCGTTCCTTATTCGTCCCCCCATAGGATCCGGCTCCCAGACAGGCTGGGCCTTCTGTTCACCGCTGTTCTTCGGTGAACTATAAGATCTGTCTTTTATCATGTTTTTTCGACATCTATTTTTGTGAGTCCCTTTCCGCACCTTTCATCAGACGCGAGTTTGCTCACAAGACCAGTTTCGCAGTTTTTTTCGTTCTTTTTCACCTTCAGGTTTCCGCTTTCACGTTCGCACCAATCACTGGGCCCTTTGTCAAAGGTGCACAGGTCCCGATACGATGGACGTTGGATGGGTTTGAGCCTGCAAGTGGATTGGAGTTGTGGTTTAGTTCGGAGGGTTCGTCGATAAAGCTGCAGAACATACCGCCTCTGAGCACATCTGCTGTGGTCCCATTTCCGGGAAGGTGCGTAACAATGCTAATTGTGGCATGGATGACTTGCTTACTTCGTTTTAGCAACGGTACCTTCCAAGCTTTGGCCGGAATAACGTGAGTCCTTTCTGACTGGTTCCTGGATATTCCAACCTCGCCAATTTCATAGCGTTCTGGCGACCAGCAACGAAGTCGACTTGGTGGCTTTTTCCGATTTTCCGACTAGGACATTTTCGGCATCCATTCTCTCTGGCCCCACTTCGCAGTCGAGCATCTCCAGCCCCTCCGGGTATGTCTCGTTTCTTCCTTTTACGAATATTCTGACCGTATTCGATAGCTCATCGCCAACTGCTGCGGCCGAGTCGGTGACACCCTCGAAATCGTCCTCCCTCTCGCTTCCTGGTCTCCTAGGCATGCTCGCGGCCGTCCTAGTTTTGGTCGCCATCATCGTCCTCGCGTCCGTGTGTCTCTACGTCCAAAGGCGTAGGCGTCGGCGAGCAGAAGCTGCTCTCACAGATGCCGACACCTATCCGTTCAAAGCAGATGATGTAGAAAAGCACCTCGCGGGTAGAATTTCCCCGTTCCATGCTTTGACGGTGAGCTCGCCTCAGAGGCAATCACCTGCGTCTGCACCTCCTCCGCGAGGCTCGTCACTCGCTGTGCCTTCGCGGCGATATTCCCCTCCACTCCCGCCGTTGCCCCCGTTGCCCCCCAAAGTCAGGGCCTCCACCACCGAATTGAAACGGCAGGCGTATCTGAACTCGCAGCTCCAAAAGCTGGATGTTTCCGACATGACGATACGGTCGAGCCACTCAGACGCAGGTTCGATCATATATGGACCTATCTCGAGTCTCCCTTCGGGTGGCAACACGGATGCGGTGGCCTCCCCACCCATACCCGTGAGCCCGGAGCCGCCTCCCAACTCGCGTCGCACGGCCTTCTTAGAGCAGCAGCTGCAGCGGCTTGCAGATCCTGTTCAGGAGCGTCGGCCGAGTAGTGGGTCCCTTGTATTTGGTCCGCTCTCTAGTGTTCCCTCAGAGAGGACCGCCCGGCCATACGACGCTCCTTCGCGCCTCACTTCGCCTTCGACCAACTCACCGATTGAGTTTATTCGCCCCGTGCCGCTGCAGACAGCGATGATGCCTCGCGCCCCTCTTGCTGCCGCTCCTGCACCCCCTCCTGTTCTTCTTCATCCGCTCGGCGCTCGAGCGCCGCGTAGCACCGTGAGATATGGGTAGAGAGGGGGATCTCAAGGGAAGGAATGAATTTCTCATTCCCCCCTCTTATTTATTCTCACTTTTTCGCCTACTCATATGAAACCACTTGTATCGGTATCTCCTGCATGGTTTCGTAGCGGTATTTATCTTCGCTCGACCTCGACCTCATCAGCATTCCTGCAATTGTATTTCTACAGCACTCATCATGTATCCGTGGTATCTTTTCTCTGTAAACGTCGAACAGTTTCAACTGCGCAGGGCATGGAATACGGAGAATCTTGTCTGCTGCTCCCAGTTCCCTCCCCGTTAGATTTGAATGGGAGCACTATCTTAGCCTGGGATTGAGCTTCGAGTATGAAAGCTCATGAAAGCCGAGTCACGATTTATATTCATGAAACTTAAGCTCTTAAGGTACCCTTACGAAAGTGAATCCTGCCACTCGGCCAAGTACTTTTGAATACATCAGACTTGCAGCACAAGCTGCAGTGAATCCGTTTATCTCCCCCACAATTTTTCTCGCCGGACCATATACGGTCTCAAAAACTCCTATGATAGGCAAGTCCAGCGTCCATCCCCGCAATAAAGTCGGAATCATTGATACGCACTCACACACCACCCAGGACTCGCGAATTTAACCAAACGATCTTTCGATAGCAATGCAACTATGTGTGTACAGACAAATGCGATGCGATGTGCTAGATACAAAAATCAAATCGACGACACAGTCGTGATATGCCCGAGTGAGTAGATACATGAAGGGGATCGTTCGTTCGTAGAGCTTCGTCAAGATGCGTGTCTGAGCGTGAGGATCATGCAATGATACATCTAGGGTGGATGATGGAGGGTGTCGCAGTGACTCGCAGGCGAGCTCAGGTGAGATGATTTCGTGTGGTGTGTGGGTGGAGGGGAGGCCGGCCTGAAGAAGAGAGAAGACGAAAAGAGGCCGGCGGAAGCTGGCTCGGTGAAGGCAGGTCCAGCCCTCCCCCTCGACGGGATACTGACGCAGTGCGCGACGTGGGTTGATCAGGTCCACGCACACACGATCAGGGAGTCGGGGGAGTGGGAATGGAGAGAGCGTACCACCGAGGGACGACGCGTCCCCTGGTAGCGTGCTACGCTACCAAAATCGGGAGTAGGAAGGGAAGTCGATGGGCAGGAGAGTCAAAGGCTATCGAGCCTAAGTGTCCAAAGACGAAGAAGGGACGACGACGTGCGTCTTCAGCCTCGAAGGCGAAGGGGCAGCCGCTTGTCTAGCTTCGCGTTGGAGGATGAAAGTCATGGGGCTCACTGAGCGCCCGGATTCGTGCCGGCGGATGAGAAGTGTCGCGACGAGCGAGGACATGTCTAGCGTCGCGTTAAGGCTGGAGGTGCTACCACGCGAGCTCGAGCGCGAGCGGGACGTGAGGAACGGAGGCTTTGCGCCGGACGGGGGAATGTCGGAGGCAGTCTTGCTCCCGGAGGAAGGAAGTACCCACCGTCTGCGAGATCCAGTAGGAATCGGCGACGGGGATCTCACACGGCAGCCGTGCAGTGCGAGGTAGGAGCGTAGACGTTCACTGAGGAACGCATCTTGCTCATCCAACTGAGGATCTGCTGCCTCCGTAGTATGTGCGGCGATACTGCGCTCGACGAGTGCAGCGAGGCGGAGGTCCGCTGGGCTCGGATGCTTGGGGAAGGGCAGCATCCCCGCAGATCCGTGAGCATCGCTGCGAGGAACGGAGCCAGCGCTGGACGGCTTGACCTTTGGTGTCCGCCGCGGCTTGGATGGAGGTGCCTGTGGGCGTCGGGGTGTCTGTACGTGCGATGTGCGTGCCCGTGGGCGACGCCAGGATTCCGCAGGACGACTCACAGAGTCGCTGCTGCATGAATCCGACTCGGCATCAGCGTCCTTGGGGAACGGCACACTGGCACACGACGGAGACAAATGGGGCCGAGAGACGGCGAAAACGGTGGTAACGCTCGCCAGGAAGACTGTACACGTCGGGGGAGACTTGCGCGGCGATGAGGGACTCGTAGAGCGTAAATGAGCGTGACGTTTCGTCGTGGTTCGGTTGGAAGAATCGACAAAAAGGGACATCTTCGTTATCTTGCTTTGCTCTGGGACAAGACTCGACTGAACGAGGCTCTGCGCAGAATAAGCTTCAGGACCGCAAGAACGGGGGGGGCTAGAAGCGCAAAGCAAGATGGGGGAAGGAGAAGAAGAGAGTCCGACGGACAAGGTGTCAAGCAAGCAGTCCAACAAGGGTCGGTTCTTGTGAAGTGACTGCACCTCACGATCAGGTGACCGCTGATCGGACCGTGTTCCATCGTGTTCTTTAGCGCGCCTCGTGTTTTCGCCTAACTTAACGCGTTTGATCTGCTGTGGGACCTGCTTATGGGTTTACCGGACGCGTCTATGAACTCGGGCTGGACCGTCAGACCTCGAGAGCACGGTACGAAACTGGACATCGCTCGACGCGTTCGCACTGTGACGATTCACAAGTTGCCAGATTCGGACAGTGCACACCTCGAGCTTCAACGAAACCTCCCTCTCCACGTGTGCCGTCATACTACTGAACCGACGTCTGCGCCTGCCGATGGGCCAAACATGAGGGACGCACCGCCTGCATAGTATGCCCGACTGAGAACAAGATCCGTCTCCGACTCGTTGCAATTTCTTGCGTACAACACGTATGAATCGCATTCTGAAACAGGGTAAGCGTGAGATTCATCATATGGATGAACGCTGATGAACGTTGATGAACGCCGTTGGCCTCTTCACATTTACATAAAACTACAAGATACGCTGCGGGGAACGTCAACGTTATTTCAGCGGGGTTGGGGTGGGGCGATTTACCAAAGGGCAGTCGTGGACGCATCAGAAACTGAATTGCGGCCTCTTGAAATGACGCATTTTTCCTGCTCGATCACCCAGTTAATTTCTTGTACATGCAGCAAGCCAGAGCAGTAGAAATTACTTACCATAGAAAGAGACCGAGAGCAGAGGCTTCATAGAACTTCTCAGCCGTCCCAAATAAGATGCCGGTATTGGATCTACGAGTGACAATTTTGTCGCGTTTTGTCTAGTTGACCTTCAAATTCACGAAATATCTTCAATATCAGATTGAAAGTACTGTATATTTTAACAGGCTTACCTGAAACAAGAAATCAAATCATAACACAAACCAGATTGCACGGCGACGATATCTCGAATCTCGTCTCGCGCAAGACTCCGTAGCAGCCGATAACACGGTTTTGCATTTCCGTAGTCCGCATTTTCATTCACCTCCGACAAAAGGGCTAGATTGAAATCCGTTTGGCTTATCTGGAATAACGCGTAGCTTGCTGCGTTTGAAACCTCGAGCTCGGTATGCCTAGTATGCAAATGAGCGAGGAATCAGCGTACCACGAGAAGAATTTGAGCAATACCTCAATAGAGGAATTAGTCTCTGACATGCTTTTAGCCGAAAGGCAGAATCAACCAGAGATTTGTGTTGTGCGATATTGGCCAGAAGCTGACAGGCGAGCAACACGAGAAGCGTGGATGGAGAGTCGAGCCTTTCGCAAATCCATTTGAAGTTGACTCCGGTCGCGAGAGCTTGCACAGAGATTAACTGACCGCTGCTGATAGAAAGAAGAGTCGACATTGCAGAATCTTTGAAGCCTGTCCATATGAGTTCGTCGTCGATCACCGACGTGAGCCAACGGCAAGCTTCGGTGGCTGCAGCGAATTCTATCGACGATCGGCCCAATGGTTGTAATGGCATGCTGACCATGTCGGCAGACCAATCGAAATTCAAACCCTCCGCAGCCTGAGGATGTTGCTGGGAGGTTAGGAATCCAGCATCAAGCAGGCCATGGGTGGCCTGGATCGATAGGCCGAAGAGCTGGCTGAGCGCGGAAATGGAATGTTCCCGAACGGACGGGTTCGGATGTCTGACTTTCGATTAGCTTGCTTTGCTGCGAATATTTACGGAAATTTACTTCGAGAGGGAGCGTAGCTGGCGAAAGGGATAGATTTGAACGAGGTTCGCTCTGAGAGACTTCCATGTAATGAGCGCTCCCAGGAGAAGGCAGATATTATCCAGTACGTGGGCTTCCTTCGAAAGAGAATCCAGCAGTCCAGCGAATGTCGATAGTCCTTCCACAATGATGCGCGCCTGACTCTCCTGCACTCTAGCCCAGACCTGGAGATGCCGAAGAATGGAAATCTTGGTCGCAGAGGAAATTTCATGGGACCTAAAAGACGCCAACTAAGATTCAGAAGTGTTTTCCAAATAGGGCGATTCACCAAACATACTCAAGATAAATCGTAAGCAAATCGAGGAGCTCCCAAGAAAGAGGTGAAGGATCCGAGTTTAAATCCGAGTCGTATCGGTCCACTTTGACTTGGAGCAGAGCGCTAACTTGACGATGATGCAAAAACCTTGCGAGCGGCTTAGCAAATGTGTGCAGAGGGATCGTCGGACCGAGCGAGTTGCTGTCGGACCACCAGCTGTGAATGCTGTTACATTCAGCTTGGTGGGCGGCGTGTATGTTCATGGAGGAAGAAAGAGCGTCCTTGCGAACGGAGTTCGGTCTCGATGACTGGCATCATAATACAGCTTCAAGTTTGCCATATCGCCATTCGTAGTCGGGGACTCGGGCGGCTAACGTGAGGCGCCAACACTTAGAGCAAACCAATGGAGGGTAAGGCAGAGTCGGAAAGCCGCACATTGCGATGCATGGACGGGAACTCTTTCAACAGTGGTGGAGGTTCGAGAAAGAGTAACAGAATGTGTGATGTCACCGCCGCTTTACCTCCTCAAAAAGAATGCGCTCTAAGAGCGATTGCCCGAAACGCACGCAGCAACGCAAATCGAAAATCGAAAATGAAAACAAGACTCGCTATATCAATGCACCGTTCTGCTTTCAACAAAGACCCAGTATATACACCACCCACTACACCCCCCACCCCCCCTCCTCCCCCCCTCCTCCTCTCCCTCTCCAACTCCCCCCAAACCGGCAGCCCAAACAACCCAGGCAACCGCTCCCAAAAGCGCCCCCTCCGCGCCATCCAGTCCGCTTTCATGTATGCGAGGCAGGGCGGGCAGACGGAGAGGCGGGTGAAGTCCTAGAGGGGAGGAGGAGTCAGATGGTGGTATATGGGTAGGTAGAAGAAGAAAGAAATCGAGTAGGACCCCCCGAAGACAAGAAGCAAAAGCAAAAAGAAGCACGAAAACAGAAAACAGCCACGCACCTCCTCCCCCCAAATCGCCCTCCCCCCCTCCTCCACCTCCTCCGCACTCCCAGCCCCGCTCCCAGCCGCATCCTGATCCATCCCCTCCCCGCCTCCCCCTCCCCCGCTACCCTCCTGCCCCCGTCCTTGTCCTCCGATCCCGTCTCCCCCACCCCGCGCGTCCGTGGATAGATCTGCCGCACCCCGCGAATCCGTAGACGTGGATATCTCCACCCCCTCCCCGCGTTCATGCTGCCCGCCCCTCCACCCCGAACACACCGCAATCGGCAGCAACGCATCCGAGCGCCACCGCTCCGCCGCGACGCGCATCGCGAGGCGGTTCGCCGTGCAGGGGTTCGTTACGCCTTCCGTGCCTGGGTGAGTACGCAGGACGTTAGTAAGAATTGAAGGATGATATGATATGAGAGTGGAAGGCAAGGGAAGGGCGAAAAGGGAAGAAACGACATACCACTCGAAGCCACACCCCCACCCCCAACATGCACACACCCAGGACACACCGTCGGGCTCCACAAAAACCCCAACAACTCACTCGTCCCCTCGCCCAACAACGCGTTCCCCGCTTCGAGGAGGAGCACTTTGTCCCCGCGCTCGAGCTCGACGTGGACGACGCCGTAGTCGATGCCTTCCTGGAGACGTAGGTGTGATTAGTGAGGTGTGAAGAGAAGAGAAGAAAAGAAAGAGGAGGGAAGACAGGAGAGGAAGAACGAGAAGTGGAAGAAAGAAGAACTACGCAGAGAACGACGAAGGAAACAAGAAGTGAAGAGTGGGGAGGGGAGAGACACTTACAAGAATATCCAACGCCGTCACCATCCCACTCGTCAACGCCGCCGCCGCCCGCAAAAAGGCCGCCGGCAGGACCCACGGCGCGCGCGCCGCCCTTGCCAAGGTCAATATCGGCAGCTCCAGGTGCGACGGGTCGAAAGAGGGCCCGGCGTGGGCGGCGATTACTGCGCCAATAGTTGGGCGATGCTGTTCTTGGTGCTGGTGTTGTTGTTCTTGTTGAGAGGAGGAAGGAGTGAAGGAAGAGGCGGAAGAAGATTGTTGTGACAAAGGTGAGGAAGAGGTAGACGCAGCGGGACTCCCCGCACAGAGCGCGTCCCACGCCGCGAGGCTGGTGGGGTGCGCGGAGGAGAGGTGTTGGAGCGCACGCCGGCGCAGGGGCTCGACGCGGTATTTGGTGCCGAGGCGGAGGACGCCGTGGATGGCGTCGAAGTCCGTGCGTGCGGGGTAGGGGGCGAAGAATCTGTTTTGGGGTATGGTTAGCGAAAGACTGAATTGGGAAGTGGAGTGAGATGAGAGGAAGAGGAGGGGATGGATGAGGAGTTGAAGTGTTCATGACACCGCAGGTAGAGACAAGACACCCTAATTGGGCTTGAGCGTACCACGGATGTCAGGCCAACTATAGACGGTGCAGGTAAGCGCCTCGTGGCGCGGGGTGAACTCGGAATATGTATCAAGTCCCCGCTCGACTCGCTGCTATGCTACTCGGTTCCTGCCAGCGCAGCAAGAAAGGAATCTCCAAACCACCCCTCCCACATTCACATGGCAAAGCGCCATAGCGCGCTCAAGAGCAGCACAAGGGAGTATAACGGCGCTCGGCCAACACCGGGCATGTAAAGAAAAGAGTAGACACGCACTCGTAATCAAATAACGCCTTCAAAAAATACATCGTATCAGCAGCCGAGTCGTCCAGGTGGAGAACAGGGCAGCCTTCGAGCGTCTCTGCATCCTCAGGCTGCGGAAACGCCAGCATGTCGGCAAACACTGAGGATCTTGCTGCCAAGATGCCCTTGAAGACACGGAAGAGCACGCTGTGAGCGCAGAGGACGATGTTGCCGTCAGGGAACCACAGAGAATCGACGCGCTCCATGGTGGAAAGCTCCATGGCGGCTCGGTATACTGGAAGTATCTTGGGCAGGGCTTAATTCGTTGCGAAGATGCGATTTCGTCGACTGCCGCGATGAATGTGGGGCTTCGATGACGCGCACAAGACCTTAGGAGATGTCGGGAACGACGACGACAAGCAAGGCCCAGCGATGGAGACGATGAAGAGTCGTGTGCTGGCACAAATCTGGCGGTGTGGGTGCAACGTGTGGGGAAGAGAGCAAGGAACGAGGGTCAAAGCGTGGTACAGGCGGCAAAATTAAGGCACTGCCCAAATTCGGAACGGGCCGCTTTCATCCGATCAGTATTTGTGTCTATTTTGGAGTTTCAACAGGTTGAATTCTGATTTTTCTACCGCCGCGACTGGCGGTGGCGCCAGATTATTGTGTGCTCTCTCATAGCATGTTTACGGTCCGCGGAGCTTAGACTTGGAGGTACTATTCCTATGAGGCAGATTGCATTCACTTCAAGTTGGGAAAAATTATGTAAAATGCCGGTCCAAAATTATGAACTGAATATTCAATTGGCAAAGTGGGATTGAGCTGAAAATGAAGTAGATCTCTGGTATTATTCGGCGCCTCAAAGCCCCGAGCTTCCCGGTACGAATTACCGAATAAGATAAATAAAAAAACTCAACATGGTTTTGGTCGAACGCCCAGGCTCGAATCGAACGACTTCCCGGAGTATACTTGCATCATAGCAGACCATTACAGGTACCGGGTGCGGACCACCACTGAGCGTCTGGATGCCCCAATTTTCGGTCCCAATAGCTGGAAAGA
Source organism: Favolaschia claudopus (assembly GCA_037176885.1). Classification (NCBI taxonomy): domain Eukaryota; kingdom Fungi; phylum Basidiomycota; class Agaricomycetes; order Agaricales; family Mycenaceae; genus Favolaschia; species Favolaschia claudopus. The sequence continues at coordinate 397,656 of JAWWNJ010000041.1, read as the reverse complement.
AATCCACATCATGCTTCCATAAGCTAAGCATACGAAAATCAGAATCTGAGTATTAGAAAAGAAAAATACCAACGCGATTTCTGGTAAAGTTTGAATCGAACGCGCATTTTTCCTTTGACCCGGGCGCGCGCTGTCGAGCATCGGTACCCGTCAATTGATCACCGCATCATCGCAGTTGCATTTGCATTTGCGGCGACGGTCTATCTACTGAAGTCTCCGCAAACTTCCCCCCGAAATTAATACCAAAGCCGAGATCCAACGAAAAAAATTAAAAGAGCAAACGAAATTCGAACGGCATCCCATTATGGGCGGTACACTGGCGGCCATTACCAGCTCGAAAAAACAAGCCTCGACGAGAGTCGACGGAGAACGACCCAGGTCCGAATCGAACGAACACTTGCAGACAGTTACATACCGATTGGCACTTATTCGATGCAGGTGCGGACCACCGCTACCGGGTCTTGTTCTAGTCTACTAGCTAAAGTCTACATACGTATCTCACTTTTTCCCTCCCAACGATATCGACTTCAACTTCAAAATTATAATCGATAGCAAATGTAAACTAGTAACGATTAAAACTTAAAGATATGTAGACGCAAGTGAGGCGTGCATTTACCAAAACGGAGGTTCAACGAAAAATCTATGATAAGAGAGCAGTCGGACGAAATTCGAGATTCGAAACGCACCTTATCACTAGCTTGAAAAAAGATGGAACTCTGCCATTCTCTGCACTGTACGACCCATGTCCGAATCGAACGAACGCTCCCTGCAAATGAGAATTAACACCAGAATGATTACTAATTTAGCGCAGGTGCGGACCACCGCTACTGGGTCTCCTTCTGCCAACTTCTGGGCTACATACAAGTATTTCACTTTATCCTCCCAAATCGGCCGACTTGCTTCGCCCCAGGATCTCAAGAAAACCCTACTTCATACTTCATACTTCAATTCAATCGACAGCAAATCCAAATGCAAATGCGAGTAACTTTCTACCTAACTAACGAACTAACTAAAAGATATATAGATGGATGGATGAGAGATAAATGTATACAGACGATGCGATGCGATGCTTTTACTTCTTCTTCTTTGGATTCTTCTTTCTACTCCCCACTTCATTCAACTCCCTCCTTTCTTCTTCTTCCCAATCCCTCTCTCCCTCCCCCCAAACCAAAATCCTAAAATGCTACAATATTTCACGCAAAAAAAGTCCATGTCCATGTCGTATGTCGAGGTGTCGCAAACTGAGAGCGGAGTGGAGGGGAAGGGTGGGTGGAGAGGAGGGGATTCGCGTTCGCCTTCGTAGGGATGTCGTGCAGCATGCGGCGGTCGGTGGTGAGTTGTTTAATTTGATACAAGTTGTTTGTTTGAAAGTCATGCGAGTCGGTGTCGGCGTGACGAGGTGCGTAAAATGCAGGAATGAATGAATGGTCGTCGAACCAGTCGTGAACGGGTGAAATAATTTGTCGTGGAACGTACGAGGAAAGACAGGCCGAGATAGCGTGAGGGTTGAACCCCAAAGCGGAACAAGGACACCCTGCTTACCACAACGCCGCCCTGCGAACCCTCGCCGAATAAACAACCCCTCGGCTATCTGCCCGTCGAGTCATCATCCTCTGCAAGAATACAACGCCCGCCAAGCCCCGACCTCCGAGGCATCGCCCTCCCTGCCTCGCGACGCGAAACAAAGGACGAAGGGCTACACGCGCGGCCGGGCTCGTGTCGGCGGAAGATGAGCGTCGCGACGAGGGCGGGCATGGTGAGCGTGATAGTCGTGCCGCGGGAGCCCGAGCGCGCGCGCAGGGCGGTTGTGGTATTGGTGCCAGGGATGAATCGCAGGGGGGAGGTGGCGGGGGCGGGTGGGTGAGGGGGCGAAGATGCTGGCGCTGGCGGGAGAGTGATGCCGGAGGAGCCGCAGAGGAGGAGAGAGGGCGCGCATGTCGGGGGTGCGATTGCAATTCCGATGGCGATGCCGATGGGCGAGGGTGAGGGTGCGGAGGGGCTGGGGGGTTTGCCGTGGGAGGTGAGGAAGGCGCGGAGGTGCGTTAGGAGGAGGGCGTCTTGTTTGTCGAGCTGCTCTATTGTTGTTGAGGAAGAGGAAGAGGAAGAGGGAGATGAACGCGTGGCGATGTGGTGGGCGATGCTGCGCTCGACGAGCGCGGCAAGCCGCAGTTCGGAGGGTGTCGGGGTCTTGAGTTGCGGGCTCGGAGGACTCGCCGAACTCGTATCGAGGTGCAAGGCAGGAGTGGGGGTGCCGCAGACGGCGGTATTTCGGAGGGATCTGCATGAGACCCTACGCGGTTTCGACGGCTGCTGAGCGCGGCGCTGCGTCACCACATGCGATGTGCGCGCACGCGGACGACGCCACGGGTCCGGCGTCACCGCACTCGACTCCGACGTAGCTACGTCGGCTTCGCTCGGGAATGGAATCCCACACGACGCCTCGGAAGGGGTGGATGGGAAGGAGGATAGAGATATCGCAATCGCAGGGCCGGTCGTGACACTCGCGAGTGAGAGCGTACACGTCGGCGGGGACTTTCGGAGGGTGGAGGCGCTGAGGGAGCGTAAATGAGCGTGACGTTTCGTCGGGGTGCGGTTGGAGGAATCCATGAGGGGCAGGTTTGGCTTGCAAGGTTGTAGGCGGAGGGATATGGCCATCTGGGCTGGTCAAAGCAGAGTCGTGAAGGAGAGACGAGGGTCCAAGCTGGATGGTAAAGGTCAAGTTGATATTGCTACCCATCACGGTCAGGTGATGTCTGATGAAATCGATGACGCGTGCCGTTATCCGGGTTGACAACCGAGTTTCAAGCGCGCGTAGTTACTGACGCGTTGTTCCATACGGCGTTATCCCGGAACAGCGCTCTTGTACTTGCTAGTTTGTACTTCGGCTCTAGAGTCTTGTTGAAACCTCCGATTTCCAAGCCGCCGTAAAGCGCCTAGAATCATGCCGGCGCCGATGAGCTCGATGCGTACTTTCTGCGTTTCAATTATGCAGGCTCGGATACGCTAATTGAATCACCGGATACGTACCCCCACCCCGTTTACGCAAATTCTGAAACAAGAGCGGGGATTACCAACAAATTTTACGATACCGCTACCCGTACATAGTATCTGTGTTCATCAGAATTTTGGATGACTGACTGTCTCTGACTGTGGTACACTATTACACCGCAATTCACAGAAGTTTTCTCACCATGACAGAAACATTTCTTGAACAACTGCTCACTATACCGAAACCGGTGGCTCGTAATCCAAATAATTCACGGTCGAAAAATTCAACCATGTAAATTGAACTGTGGGAAAATATCCGGCCATTGCCGAGCATGGTTCGAATTCGCAACATTCCATCGTTTACTTATGCACGGAGTACATGTACCCGCAGGAGTAAGACATTTTAAGTAAAGGCATACCTGTGCATCTACTACATTGGACATTGGAGATCGGAATCGTCGCTCGCCACGTCGTCGTACCTCAGGTAAACGGTGACTAAACCAAGTCTCCGTGGGGTTGAAGCACCTGAGCCGAGTTGAGGGGATGAATATTTGGTAAGAAATGCATTCTTCAGTTAAGCGGTACATAGAACCGTATTTCGCTCGCAAGTAAGTAACGTATACTCGAGTATATTGACCGCTGAAAATCCAATGACTCCTCAAACAGGGAAATTTCAAACTTGTGAAACTCGTAGCCTGCTCCTATCACTGATCAGTACACCCGAAGGAAACTTGAAAATAGTTTGAGGTTTGCCAGAGCGTGGAAAGCCGTTGTACCAACTGTAAGTACTCACTGGATCCATATGATCCAACGGGACCTATGAGAGAAAAGCCCCAAATGCGGGGGTGGTTATTCGAGTCGTGGAGGTTGGATCCAAGTATTTGTAGCATTGGGCAAAAAGCTGTCATTCTATCTTCATCGTAATAGGGAGAAGGAATATTCGGAATGAACAAGGCCGGCGAATCGTTCAAGCTGCTGTATCATCATAGCCTGTCTGGAATACTACTAGCTGTCCGCCCAAAAGAATTGATGTTATACGCAGGCTCAATGGTCACGAACGTAACCTACAGTCTGTAGACGAGTACACTTACATCGAGCATACATAACCGGGTTTGAAAGTCCATCGATCAGCGCGCAAACTTATCGAGGACATGCATATGAATCAAAGTGAATATAACCGTGATTCCTCTTACTCAACTCCGAATTCAAACCGATCTATACTAGTCTCGACTCGTATATGCCCCCAGGTGCATCTTTGCGGGAATTATTGGAGAGGAAACGGAGGGAAACGAGAGGCGCGGAGGTCAGGTGACCGCGTCTCGGCATGTCATTGCCGCTGATTTAGTGATCGATGAGTCGACGATGACCCAACGATGACTCACCTGCTCTTTCAAGTTCCTCAACACTTCCTCCGCGCTCGCTCGCACTGTTCTTGTCCGCACCCCTCAACCGTTGCTGAAAGCATATTCGGCTCCCAGCTCCGCTATCCAACTACAACTAGACTTCAAGTCTACGTATCTTCCGAATCCGGCAGTGAACTCACAGCAACCTAACCACATCCCTCTCAAAGTTCTTGATATCAGGCTTCAGCATGGGAACATACTCCCCTCATCGAGTACCTCCCTCACGGTCCCGCCGCATTCTTTCTATCTCCGAGCTTCATCCCGCATGAACGCACTGCAGTACTGCTGTTCAGTGGGAATACTTTTCTTTACTTGGCCCTCTCCCACAGCGCCGCCTTCCAAGCGGCGCCCGTTGGCGATGAGCTGATGACGCTGGATTGGCCAGAGATACCTACATGATCGAGAAGACCTCGGTCGGGCTGATAAGTTCATCCAGTCCAAACTCTTGCCTTCAGTATTTCCGGTAAAGCCAAGAATTTTTCGAGGCATTTTGGGCGCCAAGACTCAAGCGCGCCGAGTCGAGCAGACACCGGATTAGTTTGATGCTACTCTCTTCAACGAACAAATACGAGTCGTGGCGTGCCCGCCACGAAGGTCCACTTCCCGATCACGACTCATCGAACCTCCCTAAAGCCTTCCTTCTTCCAGTTGTCATGATGCAACACGGGTGTCGTATTCACCTCTTTCGAGTTCACAGGAACCTTGTATCGGTATATAATGTCATGACGCTTCAACATCGTCCAGGAACGCAGCAGGTATCATGGATTCAGCAGCAGACCCACTCCTCCCTGAGTTCAACCGGCACACTACTATCGGTGCGTTTTTTAATTTCACCATCTGGCCTGAATTAAAATACTGATATTGTTTTCGATTGCAGGAGCCTTCCAAATTGGTGCTCTGGTGTCGTACATGCTTTTCGGCGTGACGAGCAACCAGACGTACCTCTACTTCGTACGTTTCCCGAAGGATCCTCGTGCGATTAAATTTCTGGTATGTATGCGACGTCGTCTCTCGAAAGCCGGTTACTCTTCTTTCTGACATCAACGCTTTCGTCCCAAGGTTGCCTTCATTTGGTGAGCTGCCCTCTGACAACTTTGTTAAGGTATTCAACCATACTCCTTATTTTTTTCACAGGTTGAACGACCTCGCGCACGCGATATGCATCGGTCATTCACTTTACACTTACACTATAATTCAATATGGACACCCCGAGGGCCTGGCCACACCACCGAAATCTCTCGTCGTCTGTCTATTATTTGACAGCATCGTCGCAACAAGCACACAATTGTTCTTCACTTTCCGCATCTACTCCCTCTACAAATCGCTCTACATCCCCATCGCCTGTTCAGCAATGACACTTGTCCGCCAGATCGGAAACCTCATTCTCTTCGTGAGCTCGCTGCTCATCACTTCGCTGGTGGTGTACTACGCCAGGTGGGGCTGGCTGCTCACTATGTGTTGGAGCGTTACGACCGCGAACGATGTGGTCATTACTGCTGCTTTGGTTTTCTACCTGCTGCGGCATCGTTCAGATATGAATGCAAGGTATTGAACGAACTTTTTTTGTATTGGCTCCGACTAATTTAATGATAATCCTTTGCGCGTAGAACGAAAGCAATGGTCCACAAACTCGTTGGATGGACCATAGGTTCGTCGAGCCAAGATTATTATTCCACCGTGGAGAATTGATCTTTTCCCCAGAGACCGGAATGTTGACGAGGTTAGTACATTGCGCAAATCACTTTCGCTCATTGAACCTTGCTTATCTGCAAAGTTTTGCTCAAATGGCGAGCCTCGCATGTGTACGTTTTCTATGCTGACACCAAATGAGATATTGACATATCAACTCCTTTGCTAGTTCATCGCAAACCGGGATGACTGTGCGTTATGGATTAATTATCTTCGATTGTCGCTTATGAAAGAGATAGTTGTCTGGCTCGCAATTTTCAGTATCTGCTCGCCCTGTGCGCTGGATTGTCCTTTTTAAGCCATGGATTCGGACTGATGCGTTTTCCCTCAAGTGTATGCGAATTCCCTCCTCGCAAGGTAACCTCCGTCATTGCCTGCAGTTCTGAATGAGGCTGACCGTTTGAACTGTTCTGTCTAGTCTCAACTCACGGACAGCACTTCGTGCAATGAATGATATCTCGTTCATTGTCGCTTCTTCCGATCCCGATCCTAAGGTGAGCTCGATCTCTATTAGATCCTACAATGAACTGCTATATTGAATGGAATGCTAAATAGACTTTGGAATTCGCGTCCAATACGACGGTAGAGATACGCCGCACAGAGGCTCAAGAGTGCACATCAGACTCAGAGGGCAGCCACTTCAAAGTCGAACCGTCGTCGCTCTGAACGAGGTTGGATTGTATCAAACAGGTACCATTCGTATTTTGTGTCTACGTACATTGTAATTGGATGCCGATCCTCTTACCCTTGATGGGCCCCGAGCTCGGTCCAAAGTCTTCACGAATGACTGTTGAAAGAAATGTGAGTTACTGAAAAAGTTGAGAACCCGATACCTCAAACGTACGCAATATTTGTCCCCTGTGTCAGCGCTTCACTCATTATTGTCCGACTGGGCGCCATAATCGATAAACTCCACACATACATGAGGAATGTCAGGAAAGGCATCCTCGTACGAATCCTCGAGCACGAGTATATTCCCGACAGAGGTGCGGCCAATGCATATCCCTTCCAATTTGCATCCCGAGTTCGTTATAAACGATTTGAGTGACTCGATCGGGTCCGGTTCCAGCCACAGCTCCGGGATTTCGAGTTGGCGTAGAGCAGGAGCAATGAGGGCAGCGTGAAATCCAGATACCCGCCTCGCTGACTTCATATCGAGAGTCGCCAGGCACGGAAGAAAAATATTTGGATCGGTGTAAACCACATCCACATCATCCCAGAACGCCAAAGAGCAGTGCTCCAGCCTCACGGCTTGACGCAATATCGTCACACATGGTATGAGCTCCATGTCGTGAAGGCCGAGCGAGGTCAACTGGTCCCAGGGAAGATGCGCATCCAACGAAAATGGATATGTGAGGAGCACAGAGCGCAGCTTCGGCATATAACATGATGCAAATGGGGCCGAATTCGCAGTTTCGGAGGTCAATGCTAGATGCAGTGACTGAAGTAAAGGCACCGTGCCGTCGATTTCGGGGAAGAATTCGCCGCCAAGGGTGAGCTTGAGGTGTTCCCAACGTCGGAAAAGCGGAATCACTGCCAGTACTGCCTCCGATGGACAGTAGCTCGCTGCAGGCCAGTATTGGTCGATTTCAATAGATAGAGGGCTGCAGCCGGACCTACGCAGCCACGTATTGACGATCGTGCTCCGCCCTTCGAAGTTGAGTCTACTGAGTAATGGGCTACTCGAAACACTGAGCCCCATTGTTCTCCAAAGAGCGGGAGTTGTGAGCGCAACTGCGCGCCATTTGCAACAGATATGAGTGAGAGATGTCGGGGAAAGAGGGCCGACGATGGGAGCGCATTCCGGATACGGAGGCAGAAAGTGGATAAAGATTTCGGAGGTGATCTCGTTAGGCAATGTAAGGACGGGATATTTGTAGGAGTCAAGGCGTTGTTGGACCGTCGCTTCTTGAACACGTAGCGAGTGAATGGAGCGTTCAAGATTGCGAAGGCGAATTCTGATTTCTGCTATCAAAGCGCGATCTTCTCCTATGCTCTGCATGGTGCGTGTGCAGTCGCACAACTCAGACGGGAGAGGACGGGAGTTAATGTCCGAAAGCTGGTATTCATTGGTTTTCGAAAGTAAGAAGCAGACCAGCCATCACACAACTTGTCACATACTATTGCCCCTAGTTAATTCCCCGCTCGGACGGACCGAACCTGAAGTGACAAGTCCAGAAAGCGAAAACGACAAAAAATTGAAAAATGATCCCAGCGCCGTGAGACGGTGAGAGTCAGATCAGAGATCGACAAAACACGACCAAATCGGCGCCAAAGGTGGAAAACACGGTCACCTGACAGTGACAATCCATTTGTAGTTCTGGGGTCACGAAAGATGCACCAAGGCATATCTGTGCTACACATTCGACGCTAGTGTTCATCTGCGTACCTTCGAATTTATCAATTATGAGCCAGCACAAACATAGGACTCGGATAAAATAATGGTAACTGGACATTGCCGCCTGCCACATAAGTAGTATCCTGATCTTGAATCAATCAAAGTTCCTTGGCCCTTTTCATCAGCCTCCTTGTTGTGTTTACTCAGCACCAGCCCTCGAGCAGCCAACTTTGATACCATCCGAATTTTCCTATCCTGTTTCACGAGGCTGAGAAGTCGATGTAAATCCCATAACCACTTGCAGTTACTATCTATAAATCTATTGCAAAGCTGCCGAATAATTCATGTTCCCTGCTGGAATTGCGGCCGAAGTTTGAAGTCTCCGGATATATCCCCAGCCGCTGGAACAGTTAGATTTGTTAATCGAATCTCATCGTTGGAGGACTCGGACGGTTCAATCTATGCACCGAATATTAGTATTCGCAAAAAAAAATGATCTCAGTGCAAATCGCTGTGACACGCACTCGATTGGTCCACGTTGAAAATTGTAGAGAGGTTGTTACTTGATTCATGGCGCGTAGGGATGTCCTGGAGTTGAGACTTCAAACGATCGGGGTCATTTTTATTCTCTTTAATTGTAGATTGTATTGACCTTGCGACAAGAGACATGGTATACACTGAAGATAAAATTGAAATTGCGGATGAGCAAGGTTGTGGATAGGCTTACGCCGCGGCTCAATGACGGAGATTGCCACCCAAACGACTTGAATATGCCAGTTGCATCATTAGTAGCTTTAGTTTCAGAGACACTCACAATTATTGGGATTGACCTCGAGCTACAGATGGAATCAACTCGAATTCATAGATTTGAAGTAAACGCACATACACAGGCAAAGCACACCATTGCAACGATGCTAATGCGATTGGACACGAATGATTTACTGAGTTAGCCTTCTTACAAATGAGTAGCTGGTCGAACCTTGTCAACAAACCGGTCTCTTTAGACAAAATTTGTGAGCATCGAGCGAACAGCCGGGAGTGAATCAAATAACCTATCGCCCAAGTGATGAGTTTATCTAGAAGTGCCTTTGTTCTGGAATGAACAGAGAAAGAGTAAGCAGGAGCCTGCCAGTGAAGAAACACTCGGATGAGCCACCTCTCTTGAACCTCAGAGCGTCGCTTGATGAGAAAGAAAAGTAATGCAGCCGTGATTATCAAGTCATTCGCTGCGCAGAGAGCCCAGAATGTAGTCAAAAGCCATTTCTTGGTCGAAATATAGCTCTGTATCGATGCCCCCAACAGTGCATCAACGACGAGAACAAGGCCAACAATTAGAGTGGCCAGGGACGCTGTGCCGCAAAGTATAGGGAGGTAAAGTCGTTTGTACAGCGCGTAGATTCGAATTTCGAAAAACAATTGCACTAGTTATGCCGTCAGTTAATGGAGCAGAATAAGGGGGAATAGTCCAGCTACCGGAGACGATAATAATCACGCCAAAAAGTAAACTTGCGCCGAGAGACCTGGGGACTGCGCCGGCGAGAAGTCGTTCTGGATGCCCATAGTCGACGATTGTATAGGTGTAGAGGGTGTGTGCGTTGCATGCCGCATATCCGAGCTCATTCGCCCTGCTCCTAACATTCAACAATACTGATCGTTGAGATTGACTAGCGTAGTGTACCATAAAAACGCAACCTTGTAAACTTATCAATTCGCGGAATGAATCGGGCAAAGGGGATACGTACTAAACACTTGATTGCTCGCGCGTCATCTGGGAAGCGGCTGAAGTACGCGTAGGCTTGACTCGTCAAAATCCCAAAGAGTACGCAAGCAACCAGAACGGCGATTTGAAGCGCGCCTTGGTAAGGATTGAATAAGTAGAGTAAGTCGTCAACTCAAGACAGTTAAGACCAATATTGACCGATTGTGCTCCCTGGATTGAAAGTGTCCAGAGAGGGGGAGGGGTTCATGGTAATGCGGGTTGCGGAGAGCATATCCGTGGGTGCTACTTGAGGCGGAGCTCGAAATAGCTGCATTCACGAGTAGCCCGATTATCATCATCAAATAGAATTCACCGGGTCATCCGTGGAGACAAGGAGAACCGCATTCATGAGAAATTTGGCTTCAGAACGAGTAGTGCACGCAACATAATGCCACGACACCCCATGACTCGGACACCGGTTCTCTCACGAAAATGCACCAATCTTCGATGATTGTTAGCTGAAAGTTCCACAGCTTTAGAATCACTATATGAACGAACCATGGTTCTCAAACTCCACTGTCTGCGCGGATACCTGTGACTTGAAGTGAGTGTTTCGCATAAAAATAGGCTGAGGAAGTCGACACGACCGCGGGACGCGCAGCTTCAGATTTCATGAATCACTAGATGAACAGATTCTCGTACAGAAGTCTGCAAAGGCGTCCAGCCCCGGAAAATTTAAAAAATGTGGGCAAATCCGAGCCGGAATTCCCGAGCAGCGACTCCTCCACTGTGCTGACAAAAATTAACAGAAGCAGTTGCGGACATAAGAGCAAAAGGATAATATAGAGCGACGAGAGTTGTGGGGGTCTGACTGGCTTTCACAGCAAGCTTCAGCTCTTCGTGGCCCCAGGCTATGGTAGCCTTCGAGCTGGTTCGGCCGGGGCTTCGGATGGCGATGGAGGAAGAGATTATTACAGTGTCCACTGGGATGAACGGTAGTGTTTTGAGCTTGAGTCCGTACACTGTACCGTACTACGGCCAAATTCGCGGGCGGGTGGCGCGGAGGGCAGAGCTGAGATGACAAGGTATCGGCATCGCCAACGGATTTGGCCGATGGAATTCGTACATCGCCGATACGGCAGCTCCGGCATGATCTTCAAAGTTCAACTTTTCAACAAGAGAATATTTACCCGCCGGATCCGTACATCTGATATGTATGAATATCCAAGATTCCAAAGAAACTCTATGAATAAGCTAGTCAGTAATAGGTGCCAAATGGGCGACGCGGTTTTGAGTTCTTCTTGTCTTCAAGTTGAAGCTCCGAGTCTCCGGACCTGACATATTCATACAACTGGTACATATTTCGAATTTAAATCACCTCGTGAGAACCACATTCCCTTTCACTGTCTACGCGGCTTCGTATTCTCGGGCAGTTTTACCAGTCTCTGTGTCGCCTTTGAACTCGTCATGGTCGGCAACAACAAATTTCGATATTGTCATCTGAACACCGCCATCCGTGGATAGTGGCTCATTCTATACGAGAGCTTTTAGCGTCAGAGTGATCGGCGAAACGGGTCATACCAAGACGCGTATGCGATTCGTTTGTGTCGAAAAAATCTGAAAGGTGGCATCGTTCATGGCGCGGAGAGTTATTCTGGAGTTGAGGCTGCAAAAGATCAGACCAAATACTGCAAGGAATCGAGAAGTTAACCTGGTAATAACGGAGATGGAGTATACTATTTCCAGACAGTGCACGTGAATTATGTAGACTACCAGGAAAGTGACCATGAACTCACAATGCGGATGTATGACCAAAATCGCGACCCATTTGACTTGAGAAACGAATTTCTGTGACCAGATATTGAATTGGTTTGAGGAACACTCACAGTCAGTGAAATCCGTGAGGAACTATGTCGAAAACATATGATCAGATTCACAGCTGGCACTCTTTTGAGAGAGTACCCACAGAGCCAAAGCACGCCATTGCGACCACACTACCCGGAAGAAACAAAGAATTTGAATCAAGCCGTCACTATGAACCATGGAGAATTTTTACCATGTCAAGAGCCCAGTCTCTGCAATATGATGATATGAATGGAGTTTTGAGCACAAAAAGGGATCACACCTATTGTCGCAGCAATTAGCTTATCAACCAGGGCCTTCGTTCTAGAGGTGATGAAGGCATCAATAAGGTGAACATTGTGAAATTCTCGCTCGATCCATCACCTGTGGTGAGCGTCCGAGCGTTGTTTAATGAAAAAGAATAGCAACACCGCTGTGATCGTCAAGTCATTTGTGGTGGTGACCGCCCAAAATAGTTTAAAGAAGCCCTGGAACAGTTTATCGCCGATCTCGTTTTGAAGCGATAGCGATGAGTTACGGGCTACTTTAGCTGTCGAGTGGACAAAGACAACAAGGCCGGCGGTCAAGCTTCCCAAGGACATTATGCCACAAATGATAGGAAGGTAAGGTTTCTTGTACAAGGCATGAATCCTAAATTGAAAGAAACCCTGGACTACACCAATTTGAATCAGGAGGGCAGAATGATAAAATAGCGTCACTTTACCACAGACTACAATGAAGATGCCAATAAGCAGACTGACATCCATCGAGTTGGGCATTGCACCGTCGAGAAGTTCCGGGTGTCCATAATCGAGGATAGCATAGGTATAAAGAGCGTGGCCTATGCTGCCTGCATGCGCTGCTTCATTGATCCTGTTCAAACCAATCCCTGAGTGGAGGTAGTGGGTGGATGTACAGATCTTGACTTACCACAGAAAGCCCACCTGAGATACAGATTGTTTATCAAAAATCTCGGGGTAACGAGATGCGCACCAGAAATTTGATTGCACGAGAGTCCGCCGGAAAGCGAGTAAAATATGTGTAAGTTTGACTTGTAAATATTCCGAAGAGGAGGAAGGAGATGAGACTGGCGATTTGTACGGCGCCTGCATACGCAGTGGGTGAGCAAGAATGATGTCTGCCCCCGAAAGAAATTTACCAATATTTGCCGAGTTCAACGGGGATGCTAAAGCGGGGCCCATGGTATGTCTGGTACAACAAGGAGCCCATACCCTGTGGCTTATAAGTAGGTGTAACGTTCCGGAAGGGGCTTGAAATAACCAACTATCGCAATGATGCATCAGCCCGTAATCACGAAAGTTACACACACCACGACGGCTTTGGTACTGCCATGAAGTCGAAGGACGCCTCGTGAGAAATGAAATCCTGCCCATCCACACAGAAGCTTACCAGAAGGACGACTTGAAAGCAGAAAGCAAATATTTGAACCACTAGATAAACGATTTTTGAATCGAAATCCCGCTGTCTATGAGAATGGTAGTCCGCATCGAAGTCCAACCAAGGGACTGGGACGGGAGCGAAACAGACGACCTTGATGAGCCGCAAGATGAACAGCATTCAAGAACTCCCAGAGACGTTATTTCTGAAAGGAAGCTCAGGAACACGACAAACTTCGAAGCGTCTTCTATTAGCCAACACTGCCAGTGGTCAGCTGTGCATATGAAAAGGAAGGCGTTGAAACAAAGATATTTGTTGAACTGTGTTCCCGCATTGAAATTGAAAACCTGTAAAGCTGAGGAGGGCATATTGATAGCTGCACAGTACGCTGACAAGCAGCTCGATGTGATCATCGACTCACCAGGCCATTCGTGGTGGTGGCGCATCGAGAGTCGCAATCCTGAGATATTGTGTTCAAAATAAGCCGGGGCGACAAAACCGCACCTCACTCTCCCGGGCAATACTTAGACGGTCTAGACCAATGGTTCTTCAGCTGCTATGGCGTGAGTTCCGATGCTGCTGCACGCAAAATAGCAGAAGAAATAGCGGAAAAGAGGTCGGAGGAACAAATTAGCTTCATTCTCCGGAGCTTCCAGTCATTGAATCCACAATGTCAACGAGCCTGGACTCTGGAGGGTTGAAACTTGAGGCGGAGTCGGTAGCAGCCTAAGCATCGGAATGGATCTTGCTGGCAGAGAGTGCCAAAGGAAGGAAGATGCCATCCCGAGGGTGCGTGATGCTCTGTGAGTACTAGTGTGGACGGGTAGCAGTCGGCAGTTGGTCGGCAGAGCTGGTGAGACAATGGTGAGAGTGGCGATTTCCTTAGAGCTCGAGTCGTGGGAGCTGATGGGATTCGGATATCGCCGGCTCGGCAGCGCTGCAGCTCCCATCATCTTGAACTTTTCAACTCGAAACAAAGAAAATACTATCCTAACCCGTGATGTGTCCTCGAAATTGATGCAGGCCCATATTGTTCCGAATTCTTCAAATCTTTTGCTCGGCATTGAAGAGTATGTATAGCCACATGTGATACATACTCTTGAATATTTAGGGGATTTATCAGTGAGTGCGGCGGGGAGGATGAACCTTCCGAGGTGGGGACAGGAAGTGAACTCGTTTTTGGCAGGCGTTTGGCAGGGTCACAAAATGTCACAAAAACATCCTTTTCATTTGTTCAGACCGCTACAGGCAACGGATGGCTACAAAAATCGACATATGGGCTCAAGATATAAGAAGAATTGTCATTGTTTTTTTCTGAGTACCGGAGAGGGAAAACGGGGTGAGGATCAGCAAAAAGTTCACTTCACGGGTTAGGATAGTACTCTTCGGCTCTGCAGACTCGAGGGTTCGCAGAGCATGCTAAAGCACGAATAATATAAAATTATCTCCTCTCTTAAGTTTTAACAGGCGTCGCATCGGGCACACGGTTTCAGAGCGGACATCGTTGCAGTGGTGGCGAGTTAGTGCTGTATTCATATTCAGGACAAATGGAATCTACAAGGGAAGTCTCTAAGTCAAACCTCCAACAAACTCATCCCGATCTTATAGACCGACTTCTACGCCTTCTCAGCCAACCGACTCATCTCCATCTCTTCATGCGTCATTGGAATCCCGCTCTCGATCTCCCTCGGCGTAATCGTACCGCTTCTCTTCGGTGTCGCTGCCCCGCTCCTTTTCGGCGTCACCGTCCCACTAGCCATCCCCGACTTCGCCTTCCGAGCCACCTCCTCCGCAATCGCCCGCTGCCTAAGCATCTCATCGTCCTCGCGAGACAGCTCCTTATGTTTTATCATCAAGACGCTGATGAGTGTCGCGAAAACGGTCAGGGAGGCGTTCATGATGAATAGGGCACTGAATCCCTTGGTGTAACCGTTATATAAAATGGTTTGTGCGTTTTCTTGAGATATTCCTGCGACAGCTGGGTTGTGCAGGAGGGCTGGGTCGTTGATGATTTGCGTGATTCGGGAAGATTGGATGCCGAGATTTGTCATGGAGGTGCGGAGTTTGTTGTTGATGAGTGTGGAAGCGACTGCGAGGGATAGTGTACCGCCTAAGAGTCGGATGAACTGGGTTCGAAGTGAATAAGTCGAGTCGTGAGTTGGAAAAGAACGCACATTACGCATAGCGGTCACAACTGACATATCGCGTCTGGATACGCTTGCTTGGACGGCGACTGTGGTAGTCTCTGCAAAATTTCAAGTCGACGCTATCCTCACATTCGATTATTTTGCTTACGCATAGTCTGTTAACGAGTTTCAATTGGGTGCAGACAGAAAACGAACAACGAATACCTGACCAGCCCCGACACCAGCAAGTACCATGAATATGACCAGGACAACCTTGGGTGTTCCAGGTCGAACGGTGGATATGCAGCCACAAGCAATAGACCAGACGGAGAAGCCGACATTGATAATTGCCTACGTCTGTGAGCTTGAATAGAAAGGCGTGAAAAGGGAAGGAGGCTCACTCGATAACGTCCTGTTCGGCTTACAAGCATCCCCTGCAAACAGATTCAACGTTCAACCTCGGCAGCAATTTCGCGGCGATACTACGCACTGAAATCCAGCTAGCGACAATTTGTAGGACAAGAACTGGGATAAGGAACAATCCTACAAGGACGAACGATCAGAATTTGCGCAGGATTAGAAGAAAGTAACGATCTCCGTAATTACCTGCATGGAGAGGATCATAGCCCAAGGCAACTTGGAAAAATTGTGGAAGGTAATACAAAGTCGAAAAGAATACAAATCCACTGGTACGGTCAATGTAGAATCTCAACAGAATGGAAAACGTACTTGACAAACATCGTTATGAATACACCAGTAACAGTCGAATGTTTGAAGATGTACACTATCTTCACATCAGCAGGCGCGCCCTAAAGTTAGCTAGGGAACCACGTACTCGGGACAATGGGGAGCCGCGCTCCCTTCCACTCCCAGAAGCAGAATATAGCCACGACAAGCAAACCAGATAGAAGCGGGGCGAGGACGATGGAAGACTTCCACGGAAATATCACTCCACCCTGAAACAACATGCTGCAGCGGTGATCAAACTGAGAATACGAGAAACATACCCATATGAGAGGTAGCATCAAAAGTGTGCATCCTGCAAGGGTCAACAATGTGCCGACGTAGTCGACGGCAAGTAGTTTTCTATATCACCAAGCGCGAAATGAAGCGCATCATCATGAGTAATTTGGCGAGCACATACCGTCGAATATCTCCGTGTACTGGCTTCAAAGGTAGAATGAACACTACGACACAGGTGGCGACGAAGGACACGGGGATAGTGACCCAGAAACACCACTGCCGATATGGAGTTAAGAAATATGCGAAATTGGTGAGATCAAGGACACGCACCCGCCAGCCGACATTCTGAGCCAATGCTCCGCCGATGACGGGCCCGATAGCGTACCCTATGGCGACAACTGAAAATTTTGTGAGATGGTTCGGTCATCCGGCCTAGTAATACACGTTACCTCCTCCGATGATACCTTGGTATTTTCCTCTGGAATCGGTGTAAGCGCATAGAATGCTGACATAAATATGTAGACATGCGCACCTTTCACGAAGGCTGACGATGTCGGACACAACGATTTGCATCATGCTCACCAGGCCGCCTCCTCCCGCCCCAGCGAAACTGGAACCAGGTCAGTTATGTAGTCGGGAAAAAGCGGACGAAAGACGCACCCACGAAATACAATCAATTGAATGATTGTTTTGGAGAATCCAGATAACAAATTCCCGACCTATAGCCAATGCCGTTTCAGTACATTGTGATTCGGGTTGAAGGGAAATGCGCGCACCATGAACAGCGACATTGCCAAACACAGAGCGCTCTTGCGACCAAAGATGTCGGAGAACCTTGAAGCTCGATTCAATTACCACCCAGCTTTACGATATATCTAACTCACCGCCCGTACAACGGCTGGAAACATGTCGAGGTCAACAAATACGCCGAAGGCACCCAAGAGACAACCGATCCCGCATTGAAGGCAGACGATATGGTGGGTATTGCTGTAGCCACAATAACCGAGTCTAAAGTGGACACCACAACACACAGCGCCAGCCCGAGAAAAATGGGAAGCAGTCTTTTGAACGGCAATCGGTTCGTTTGGTCTGTTAGCTCGACTTCAGCGCGGGGTGTGGCCGTCCCTGAAGCGGGGACGGAGGGGACGGGTAGGTCTGCGCCCGGAGCAGACATGGAGCTGGAGAAAACGAGGGGAGGGTGAGGGTCGACTCATGTGGAGAATTTCTTTATGGTATCGGACAAAGAGCCGACCGCGTCCGGCTTGGCGTCGGCAGCGGGCTTTTCTATCACGTGGTGGGTTCTATTTCGGCGGTCCGGGGCCGATCCGAGCTAATTATAGGCGCAGATGCGAACTGTGGGAGTTCACAAAGTCTGCGGGAGTTTGACATGGGGAAAAGGCATGCTTTCCTGCTTCTCAACGACGATATTCTCGAAGGCGAGCTTCAAGCTGCTCCATGGATCTTCACAATCGTCGGGAACTCCCGTCGAATCCCGATTGTCAGATACTCTACGTTCTTGAAGGCTCTTTCTCAGAATCTCTCGGTCCGGGTGAACGGCGCGCAAGCAGCAGTGTAAAAGAAAATGAAGCTGCACTCGATAATACAAGAAACGCGTAGCAACGGACTATCAGGCCCGGAAATATCCTGAGGTCAAACACCTTCTTCATAGCTGGGATTCGAATCGAACGAAGGTGCACCTAAGTATGCATTGGATTCGGATAACAATGAGCCGCTCATCAATCATGCGAATGTATGCCTTCAGCCGCATCAATGGATATGTTGAAAATCTGTTGTTGATGGCTTTAGGAACTATCCCATACAATTATCCTTTTGAACACTGACCCAGCTTTCGGAACTACGCAGGATGGGAGAGAAAGAAACAAAAATGCCTTCCGCATTCCTCTGACAAGAGCCGACCCCGAGTCGAACGGTCTTCCACTGGTAAGGCGATCAGAGCAATAGACCCACTCGTCGCGGATGCACCCGGTGCCGTCGGCGCGGTATGAGAGGTGCAAGTACTCTGGCATACGTCTCCCAGGCGACTGACTCCCGACCAGTTCAAAATCGAACATATACTTACTCGAATCGAAGTCATTGCATCCAAATTGCATCTGCTGTTTGTTCAACTGCCTGATGACCAAATGGTAATAAATTTTTCAGCTTACCGAGTGAATTATCTCTGCCTCCATAGAAGCCGACTCATTCATTGAAGAAATTGAACATTTGAACTTGAACTTACTGTTGTTCGGTGATTGAAATCGGGAATTGCCGGTGACGTCATTCTGGCGGGATAAATAGTTCTTTGATGTTCGATTGGTTACTCAGCTTGCCTAGTCTCTTCCACCATGTCCAACACTCTCCCTGCCCTCCCCTACGCGTACAATGCTCTCGAGCCCTACATCTCAGAGCAGATCATGACCCTCCACCACACCAAGCACCACCAGACTTATGTCAACGCTCTCAACGCCGCCGAGGCCTCCTACGCCAAGGCTCAGTCTCCCAAGGAGCGCATCGCCCTCCAGGCTGCCCTCAAGTTCAACGGCGGTGGTGAGCACCTTTCCTTGTATTTCCTGCTTGCTTGTCTTGCATTTCCGCGAGCGCACTGGCAAGCAGCAATGAAGACGCAAGACGCTTATCGCCATCGCATCCATCAGGGCACATCAACCACTCCCTCTTCTGGAAGAACCTTGCTCCCTCCCCCGACAAAGGCGGCAGCGGCGGCCAGCTCAAGGCCGGCGCCCTGAAGGATGCGATCGACCGGGACTTTGGTGGTCTCGACAACCTCAAGAAGGAGTTCAATGCTGCTACGCTTGGCATCCAGGGCTCCGGCTGGGGCTGGGTCGTACGTCTTCACCCTTGCTTTCATTCTCTTCGGCGTGTTTTCTTATCGCGGACGATTGTTTGTTAGGGCCAAAACCCGACCACCAAGCGTCTTGAGATCGTCACCACGGCGAACCAGGATCCGCTTCTCTCCCACACCCCCATCATCGGCGTCGACATCTGGGAGCACGCTTTCTACCTCCAGTACCTCAACGTCAAGCCCGATGTGCGTATCTCTATTTTCATTCCACTTGAATTCCGCTCTCGCTTGGGCCCACGTCATTTCCGGCTTAGATTACGCATCCGTCATCTCATCAGCTTAACGTCATCTCTTCGTCGTAATTTCAACCGTACTGACCGAACCTTCTCTCGTAGTACCTCAACGCCATCTGGAATGTGATCAACTTCGAGGAGGCTGAGAAGCGTCTCCTCTAGCAATCAAAGCTCTGAGCAACGGTCGGCGAATGTCAACGTGCGTTATCTGTTCTCTCGTCTTCGAACGATCGAGTGAACTGATACGGTTGAATTCAGCCTCTGCGAATAACAAATCACAATGGTTTTCTGTAGTAAACAAATCAAATAACCCAAGGAAGCGTTTGTTTGTTGGTCGGGGAGGCGTGCATACGAGAAGAAGAAGAAAAAAGAAATAAACACAAAGAACAATAGGTTGTGAATCTGTATCATATGTACAAATTCGAAAATACTCGTGTGGTGTATGACTACGTGGTCTCGAGCTTTGGGATTAGGGAGAAGGCGAAGGTGAATGTCTGGTGCTAGATCGCCTTATCGGACAATCAGATTTCAGTCGCGTCGCGGTATGATATATGATACGTCTAGTAAACGTGCCGCTCTCAGAAAGTCTTAACCGAAGTTTAGAATAGTCAGCTCCGCCGACCTGTCTTTCCTCTCGATAATTGCTCGCTTTCTGAAAAATCCGAAGAAACAGTGAAAACAAAACCGTCTAGCCGGCGATGTCCGAACTCCATCAACTCCCACGACCCGGATAATACTCTCACCTGCTACTCATCTCTGCTGACTGACGGTCCGACCTTCCTAACTCAAGCTCAGCATCGCGCGCAGTTGACCACGCTGGCGGTCTTTCTCTCCTGTCGTCCGGATAATGTGAAAGATTGAATTTGGTGTTGCCACCGACTCCGCGCCGAGACTGCCTGGCGCTTGGTGCCCAATGCCCAGGGCCACGTCATAATTTGAAGCTGCTGTATCCTGTAAAGTGAGGCAAAAGTGAGGTCAGGCGGTCGTCCAGCCCTCCACCCTCTAGGTCGCTTCAATGGATGTGCTCCTGGCCGCTTTCTTGCTTCCTTTCCTCTGGAGCGTGCTGCGTTCAGCAAGAATGTCACGGTGGCGGAACTGACATCGAAAAAACATCTGGATTCTGGGGAGGAAAATACACAAATCTCTCAAGATCGCGATGATCTTCTGCGCCACGGATGGCACGGTGCGTTCTATTCAATGATCATCATAAAGCTGCTTGTCAGTGTGTGCAGTGTGTCGCTATCTTAGACCTGAGCTTCCCTCATGATCAACGCCTCCGAGAGTTTTCAGATGCTGTTCATCTTGTGATAAATCAAGGCCGCCTGTTTTTCAGCTGTGTTAACCTTATTTTCTTGGTGTATCCCTAGGGGGACTTGTATTCGCATATACATTGGAGTTTCGAATCAAGAGTCATCTCTAGCCAAGTGTGAGTCTGTTTTGGGACGGCCGACGATTAACTTATATTTGCGTGCATTACTTACGGTTCTCTGTACATGAACAGGATATCCTCGTTCTGTCTCACCAAAGCGTACAAAAGCCGGAGCGGCGTGGGCAACTCTCGGGATTACGTTCCAATGCATCATTGCGGATGATTGGTTAAGGTCTTCGGAATCCTACACCTACTTATAGACTACTTATAGGCTATAGGATCCCTCCTTTAACGCGCACGCCATGGCCCCCGCCTTAGCATCCCCGGTAAACCCTGCCAACATTGGTGAATCTCCGAGTTTGCAGCCTACCATCGTTCTCGCTCACGTAGCCTATGCAGGGGCAATACAAATCGCCAGTCTCATCTCATTCCTACTCTTCGGGATATTGACAAGTCAAACTTACACATATTTCACTCGCTTCCCTGCGGACTTTCGGGCAATTAAGCTCCTGGTGCGTTTACGCGATCTTTGGAGAACGAGCTAACCAAAATATGTTCAAGGTGGCATTTCTATGGTAAGTTAGAGTCGGAATATCTATTGGCTTCATTCGCTCAGGGTCTGTTCTGAACAGGATGAATGAAGCAGCGCACGCAGGCTGCATAGCCCACGCTCTTTATACCTATGCTATCCTCGATTACGGACACCCGGAACTTCTCGGCGCTGCAACGCCCAACTCTCTAAACGCCAGTCTGCTTATTGGCATCTTTGTTGTAGTCTGCGGTAAAGTGACTCTATTTTATCATTCTCCTCTTTGATTCAAATCGGCGTACTGTAGTTCAAGGATTTTTTCAATTCAGGATTTACGCCCTATACAAGAAACCGTACCTCCCTATCGTTTGCGGCGTGATGTCAATTGGAAGCTTGACTGCTGGACTTGTTCTCTTTGTCCATACCGTACCCGACGCATCTCGGAACTTATCGCTTCAAAACGAGATCGATAAAGAATTCAAAGACTTCTTTACCTTATTTTGGGCTGTCACCACGACAAACGACTTGACGATTACCGCGGTGCTGCTGTACTTTTTCATCAAACAGCGCTCGGACGTTCACCACAGGTGAGGAATTGGAAACCTTTGATGTTCATCCTACCGATGCCTTCACTCTCTAGAACGAAGGCCCTTGTTGATAAGTTAATTGCTGCGACAATAGGTGTGATCCCTTCCTGCGCTAAAAATTCCATTCAAACTTCACATCGTTCTGCTGCAGAAACTGGCCTCATGACATGGTGCAAATTCTTGATGATTCAGAGCGACGGCTTGATTCATTCTCTCTTACGAGTAGCGTCGTTGCAATGGCGTGCTTTGGCTCTGTAGGTACTCTCACAAAAGTGTTCAGCTATGAATTTGATCGTGTATTTTCCCCGTAGTTCCTCACGGATCTCACTGACTGTGAGTGTCCTGGAAGGAATTCAATATCTGATGACCATGATTGACTTTTCCAGTTAAATGGGTCGCGATCTTTGTCATACATCCGCACTGTAAGTATATGGCGACCTTTCTCGAGTCCGCATAATTCACCGTCTGAAAAACAGTATACTCTATCTCCGTTGTCACCAGGTTAACTTCTCGATTCCTTACCGTATCGAAGAGAGTTCCAGTCTGACCATTCATTGCAGCCTCAACTCCAGAATAACTCTCCGCGCAATGAACGATGCTACCTTTCAGCTATTCTCGACGCAGACGAATCGCATACGAGTCCTGGTATGTGGGAATGATTACTGGCTTGCCGAACACACCGATGCTAAGATTGCTTCCGGTAGAATGAGCCACTTTCCACGGATGGCGTTCAGATGACGATATCAAAATTTGTTGTTGCGGACCCTGAGGATCCAGAACGCGGCGCAGAGACTCGTAAAACAGGCTGATACCTTGAATAGGAAACCGCGCAAATAGTCAGAGCGAATGTTTAATTCAATGTTATGTTGTCCTCCCGAGGTATTTCGAACATGGGTTGTATGACCTATTTGTGATATCTTGGGGCCGCAGACTCGGTGCTCTGATTTGAGGAGATCAAGGGGGGGGGGATGTATTATACTCGCGCGGTCCACAATCTGAACTGCGAGTTTACGGAAGACATACATGTAGTACTGTACGGGTGGTTATCCTCACAGAATTCTACAAGATGTCAACCGAGCACAACCTCTTTCCAGGGGGTCAATCGCGCAACGCAATCAGGGAACTGGCCGGCCGCTTGTATGGCAGGACCTCTGGTTAAAACCCGTAGGACCTAGGGGGAGTTCTCTCCCACCAGGTATAAATCCCCAGTATCCACCAGTAACCTGACGCAATTGAACGTCTTTCCCTTTGCCGACGCATGCACACCACTCGCCAAAGCGAGCCCAAGGACTTTAGGGTGGTAAGTTGCGATCCTACGCAGTCGACGATGGCGGATAAACCAGCAGCATAGGCACTGCGTCGTAAATTTGAAGGGTTTTGAAGGCCAATTTCGCCAGAATCGGTGTGACTTCCCTTTTCGCGAGGACGGCGCGGTAGAAGTTCATTATGTCGGTAAAAGCGTTTTGGGATTTTGTACGAAGACGCACGGACCCTCGCCCCAGGAAGGCCAAGGTATCGCTGGAAGATCTTTCTGAAGAGTTCAAACATCGCTTGAATTATCCGCCAGAGGTCCCCGCAACGTTTAACTCGGACCAGCTGGCTTTTAACGCACGTATGGCCCGGGAGCTGAAGGGAAGCTTGGCTGATAATTCGCCGCGCAAATCTTATACCCGGGAGATCAGTCTGGACGAGATAGAATGGATGAAGAAGCACATCACAGAGCATGGACTCGACACGGCTATCGGCGTTGACGGTTTCTCTTACCAAGACTGCCTCCAAATTCCGAACGAAAAACTGCTCGAATTCTTTCGGTTCTGCCTTCAAAATCAAGAAATTCCGAAGCAATGGCTGATCTCCCTGCTCATCGGCATCTTGAAGAAAGACAAGGACCCTACGGACCTGTAGAGAATACGAAGTGAGCTAGTGTCTACAGGTAGTTGTAAGTATCCGTGAATAAGTATATAAGTAATGAACGTACCCTCAGCCTGCACACCGATAGGGCAGAGACTGAGGGACGTTGTGATGGGACCTATCCTATATAACTGTTGCCTTTGTGATCGAGACTGAATCAATAAATAAAACAAAACACGGATGAGAACGGAAGAGGGAATGACCGCCATCGTACACGAAAGGCAAGCCGTTCGTCAACAGGACCCAAAGGGCTATCGTCTGATTGCGTTGGAATGTTGCATGTTGAAAATGTTGACACTGCCAGTGATCATCGACCGATGTCTTCGCGAAGGGGCGGAAGACATTGGTGCAATTCCACCCTCTCAGAATGGATTTCAGGCGCATCTGCGGACGAATGACAGCGCCTTTGTTCTGCTATGTATGATCGATAAGGCAGAATCAATGGACAAACCTTTGTACGTTGGATATCTGGATCTTAAGAATGCTTTTCCAGGGACGGATCGTCCGACTCTATGGACCAAACTCGGCAGACTCGGTATTGCTGGACCAATGATTGAATGGTTGAAGTGCCTTTACGACCGCATCCGATATATTGTTTGTTGGACGGCCAATATGGATCTCACTTCGAATCTCTCCTGGGAATTTTGAGAGTATATACCAAGTGCGACCAGGCGTATCCGGGGTTGCGATACATCGCTCGGACCTCTACTAGAGGTAAGAAACCGATGCATCGCACCTCTAATTAGAAGTGATCATTATCATTGATGCCGCAAGTGTCACGCCTTCAAAACTCCCATAAAAGGCAAGAAAAATATACCTTACCCTAACCTTTAACCACCCTAACCTAACCCAAACCTTAACCCTAACCACCCTAACCTAACCGCTAACCCTGTGTATTCCCGGAGCTAGGGCGCGCTGCGCTTGCCCTAGCTCCTCGACCGGTATTGTTTTGGCCTTCGGCAGTCACAGGGTGTGACGGTGTTACTTATTCCGAGCCGACAGTCTATATAAGGCAGGTATTGACATGACTTCTAATTAGAGGTCTGATGCATCGGTTTTTTACCTCTAGCAGAAGACGCGATGCATCGTTGCCCCAGCTTCTGGTGGTGCGACAGCGCGACACACTTGATGTGCGACACATTTGTGGTAGATGCGACACATCGTCACAGTGTGTCATCTGGTCTATCCCGGAATTTTGACTGGAGACCCCGGATCTCCGCACCTGTGGAACCTTTTCATGGCCGATTTCATCTTGAGTGTCCATCCTGATGATATTCAACTTAATGGTGTGCCCACAAATCAAGTTGAACATGCCGACGATGTTATGACGGCCTCCACGTCACCATCAGCCTTTCAGCTTCATCTCAATGAATCTCAAAACTGGGCAGACAATAATGGATGCGAGGTTTCAATCCCAAAATCGCTCTGCCAAATTTACGGACGCCGTCAAAAATTTAATCCTATCTTTCACATGGCTGGGAAACCGATTGAACAGGTGCAGAAAGCGCGCTATCTCGGCATCTGGTTTGAAACAGGCTGTAAATTCATGTGGCGCGAGCAGTATATCTTGAAGGCTAAGAAAGCATCCAGGGTTGCGAATACGATTCTCGGACTCCATCGTTTTGTTGGCTCGATGCCGGTATGGGATTTGCGAACACTGTATATGGCGCGCGTGGACCCATACCTTACGGCTGGGTGCGAAGTCTGTCTAGATATCGAGGCTAAAAGTCTGCAGCTTCTTGAGAAGGTTCAACTCAAATTTTTGCGCCGAATGCTCGGCATTGGCTCGCGCTTAGTGTTGCCGCGGCTCGGCTCGGCTCCGGCTAGCCGACCGAGCTGAGCTATTTTAAGCTGAGCTGAGCCAGCCGTTGCCAGGGTGGCTCCACGTGGCTCGGCTCAGGCCCAAGCCGGCTTGAGCCCGGCTCAGCCGCAGCTCGAGCACAATTTTGTTCAACCTGCGGTCTCGTTGCCCAACGGATACAAATGCTGTTTAAATACACAAGAATACACATCTACCATCCCCCAATGCCCCTTACCTCCAGACTTCACCTCTGGGCTGTCATTTGCGGCGCTTTCGTCACCATGAGAAAATGTGTTTAAAAATAAATTTAATAAAGATTTAGCGAGTAACGTGGCTCGCAGGTGTCGACAGCGTTAACATAGCCTTTGAGTATTCTCAAAAGACTAGAAAGGGTGTCTGTATGTGATTTCTATGTTCTGCGGTCCATATGCAGTGCTTAAATTGCAGCTTTGTGAAAACCTTGCTGAGCCGTTGCTGAGCCGTGGGTGAGCCGCAAGCCACGTAAGCCAGCCGTCAAAATTAGCTCGGCTCGGCTTTTTGCGGTGATGGCTCCAGAGCCATCAAAAGCCGAGCCGAGCTAGCCGAAGCCGAGCCGCGGCAACACTACTCGCGCTCAATGAAGGCTGTCCTATTTTCCGAAACGGGAATTTGGCCGATTCGTTACCGCCGCATCTATCTTGCCCTCAAAAATCTGTGCTACTGGGTTGAACTGGATGAAGATCGACCGGCATGGACCGCGCTGCAAGAATCTATCAATCTCGCTCGTCAGCGGAATATTTCTTGGATAAATGACTTGCGGATTGTCCTCTCAAAACTGTACATCCCCGTGACGCTGGATATCTCTGGTCCTTTGGAGGTTGCCACAGTGAAAGAAGCCATGAACCAGGTCAAGTTATCGATGGAGGCATGGATTGACCATGAAATTATGAATTCTTCACGAAAGAAAGACATCTTGGTTGGCAGGCTCGAAATGGATAAGGATACGGGAAAGCTGATTAAAAAGTCCTTGGATTTTCGGCACTACCTGCGAGTCAAAACACCTAGCCATCGACTGGCCCTCACGCGCATTGTGCTATCCAGTCACAGTCTCGTCGTGGAACGCCGCAGATGGAAGGAACGAGGGAAGGACACTGTTCCAAGGGAATGGCGCAAATGTCGATTTTGCCTCGAGGCCGTGGAGGACGAAGCTCACAGAAGCTCACGCGATGTTCATTTGTCCTCATCCGGACCTCATGCAAGTTCGCGAGGAATTTCTCACCGGATTGTACGCGACCGTACCGGATTTTCAGAACGCTTTTACCGACATAATGAACTTCTACCGCGCCGTCCTCGCGAAAAGGGAAGTCAAGATCTTGTCAGCCATACATCACTCGTCCGAATACAAGCGACTTTGAACTTTCGAGCTTCACAGTGACAGGATTCCTTTCAACTTTGAAATTGTCAAGAAATTGTCCTCTGTAATATATTGACCATTGTCTGGGTGGACTCCAGGGTCTTTGTAACTTAGGATGCACCTTCCTCTCTAAATTCATGGCTCTACGGTCTATGTACTCAAACAATGAGGAAAAAACACGAAAGAAATAAGTAGGTCAACATCAATTTGTCGATCGGGTCGGAAATCGCCGAGAACCTGTCAAACCTGACAGTGGGATTGATCGGGCCGGCATTCAAACTCCGGTCAGTACCAGTATCTGACCACCGCCATGAGTAACCGGCCTTTTTTCTTTTAGAAAAAAAGGAAAAAACAAAGAAATCGCCACTCTCACCTTTGCTGCCGCTCTTCCTAACTCAAGCCCAGCATCGCGCGGGCAGTTGACCACGCTGCCACGATGGCTTCCGCCTCCAATGTCGTCCGAGCTGATGTGCCCTCCCCGGCTGCCACCGAGTCATCGACGCCTCGAGCCCAGTCCGCGCAAGCACTGCGTAGGTTTGGAGTCGAGCTGCTGTTCTACTGTTTTGTCGCCTTTGCTTATTGTGAAGTGGCACAATCTCTCGGTATTGCGGTTCGCCACCGCCACGGATGCGCCGGTGCGTCGATGATCATCGAGCTGCTTGTCAATGCCTGTGCAGCTATTTTGACTCCGTCCCCTCGTTACAACTCACCAGCCTTACGACTTATGCTCTCTTCGACCCGGTACGGGTTTGATCTCGGTTTTGATACGGCGGGGAACATACTTCCCCCTTTTCTTCCTCGGCCTCGCTGACTAGCGCTGCCTGCTAGTCTCTGTCCGGACTCCGGGTGCTGAGCTTTCTGAGCGCTTCCTCCAGAAATCGGGAATTCTTAGATGTTGTTCATCTTGTGATGCTTACAATCCGTCTATTTCTCAGTCGTGTTAACCTCCGTATATTTCTAGGTGGAATGCTATTCGCCTACTATGCAGCGCCCTTTCGAATCAAGAGTTGTTTTCAGCTGGATGTGAGTCTGTTTATGGTTTTATGCATTAATCATAATGTTCTGTACGCCTCGATAGATGGTCAGGATCCGCTCTCTCTCACGAAAACTGATTTTGGCTCCAAGGGACGTATTGAAGGCTTTGAAGCCGTTGGGTGCGTGAACAATTAAACTCTTAGCAGGATTATGTTCAAGATGACGTTTCAGAAGCGAAGCACTGGCAAATCTGACAACGATTCAACAAAATTGCATTCAAATTCGAGCTCAGGCTTCACTGCACTTGATGAGAACGATTCAGCAAACAATTCGATGGACGATTCGGAGGTGGTTTTCCGGGTATCAAACCATCTAGGCGACTCGCATTCGAAATCTCATCACGTTTCAGATTCATTGCGAATGATTGAATATTTCAAGCTACTCAGAAAGGCTTATAGACTATAGGCTATGGGATCCTTGCTGTAACAGACACACCATGGGCCCCACTTCCCCGTTGAACCCCGCCAATATTGGTGAAATGCTTTCGGAGATAAACATCATGCTCAGTGCTCACATATTAGCCTATGTAGGCGCCATACAAATTGCCAGTCCTGTCTCTTTCCTACTCTTCGGGATCTTGACAAGTCAAACTTACACATATTTTACTCGCTTCCCTACGGACTTTCGGGCAATCAAGTTCCTGGTGCGCATCTAGGTGTTTACGCATTCTATGAAGAACGGCCTGACCTAGTAATATGTTCAAGGTGGCCTTTCTATGGTAAGTTAGAGTCGATATCTCCATCGGCTCCATTCGCTCAGGGTGTGTTCTAAACAGGATCAATGAAGCAACGCATGCAGGCTGCATAGCCCACGCTCTTTATACCTACACTATCCTCGATTATGGAAGCCCAGAACTTCTCAGCGCTGCAACGCCCGACTCTCTGTATGCTAGTCTGCTCATTGGCATCTTCATTGTAGTCTGTGGTAAAGTGTCACTATTTTATCATTCTCCCCTTCTGAGTCAAATTGGCGTAGTTCAAGGATTTTTTCAATTTAGAATTCACGCATTGTACAACAAGCCGTACCTCCCTATCGTTAGCGGCATGATGTCAATTGGAAGCTTGACCGCTGGACTTGTTCTCTTTATTCATACCGTACCTGCCGCATCTCGGAAATTATCGCTTCAAAACGAGATCGATAAAGAATTCAAGGACTTCTTTACCCTATTTTGGGCTGTTACCACCACAAATGACTTGACAATCACAGCGGTGCTGCTATTCTTTTTCATCAAACGACGCTCGGACGTTCATCACAGGTGACGAATTATAAACTTTCAATGTTCGTCTTACCAATGCCTTAACGACCTCTAGGACCAAGCCTCTCGTTGATAAGCTAATCGCTGCGACAATAGGTGCGATCTGTTCTTGCGCTCGAAGCACGCTTCATATCGTTCTGCTGCAGAGACTGGGTTCATGACATGGTACAAATTCTCCATGGTTCACTTCAACGACTTGGTTTATTTTTACTACGGGTAGTGTGGTCGCAACCGCGGGCTTCGGCTGTGTAGGTATTCTTTCCAAAGCGTTCCAGCGGTGAATTTGATTGTGTATTTTCCCTTAGTTCATCACGGACGTCGCTGACTGTGGGTATCTGAACAAAATCAATGCTTGATGTCCGATATTTTAATAACCGCTTTTGAAGTCAAATGGGTCGCACTTGGGGTCATACATCCACACTGTGAGTCTGTGACGAGTTCCCTCGTGTTCCATGTAATTTACCATTTGAAAACAGTATACTCTATCTCCGTTGTTACCAGGTTGGATCATCGCTTTTCTGCATGAAAGAAGAGAATGTTCAGATGATTTGAAGCCTCAACTCCAGAATGACTCTCTGTGCCATGAACGATGGCACCTTTGAGGTGTTCTCCACCCAGACCAATCTCATACGCGTTTTGGTACGTGCCGACACTTACAAGCTTTGCCGAACAGTCGGATGCTGAGATTTCCTTCAACAGAATGAACCACTCCCCGCGGATACTGTTCAAATAACGATATCGAAATTCGTTGTTTCGGATGCTGGTGATCCAGAAGGCGACGCAGAGACCCGCAAAACTGCCCGAGAATACGAAAACGCCGCGTAAGCAGTCAGTGCACATGCTGTCCTCGCGAGGTGCTCGTACATACCCGGGCCCGCCAATGGACACAACTATACAACTCTCGGAGTGTCCTCCGGGTTTTAAGTATCCACCATTAAAGACTGTATAGTATAGCAGTTGAATTTACTAGGGTTGAACTCTAGCTTCTAATTGAATAAGTGAGAACAGGGCGTAGCTTCTGTGTATTCTCAACTATGTACTCCTGTAATTCCACTCAGAACGGTTTTTTTCGGAACGAGATTGAATTCCATGGTTATGTACGCACTGAGTGCATTTCCGGGGCGGGCCTTCCTTCGTAATTTCTTTCTACGGTTACGACGACATTGAGGCGCTATAGATACTATGTCACCTCCGCTTCTTAGTCTCCACTGCCCGACGATGGTGATAAACATTGGATTCCCCAAACCCGGTCCACTCAGTGGTGATCTTCTTTTCCTCCCAACCCGAGTTTTTGAAGAGGCGTTTTGCGGCGGGATGAATGTCCATCATACCAACCTCAACGAAGTCAAGCCCACGAACAGACGCTGCATGCTCGAGGGCTTTGTCGACGAGCTGCCTGGCGATTCCACGACGACGATATTTTCGCGCCACGGCCAAGCGACGCACTTGGGCGGTGTGCGTCTTTTTGTCGGGTAGGTATTCTGTTCCCAGCGAATAAACATAGGAGATTGAAGCAGACGAGAAGTGAACGCACCGAGGCCGATGAACCCCACGACCTCTTCTACCTGCGCAGCATCCTCGTTCTTTTTATCCGCATCGGCCTCCCGCACAGCGACGAAAAACGCTCCAGGCGCAGCATAATGCTGCGAGATATCACGCATATCCTTCGCCAGCGCCTTCTCGCAAAACTCTTTCATGGAAGTGCTGACGAGATTCGCCAGCCAGATGTAGACGCCCGGTGCAAAAAACAACAGGAGTACACCGATCCAGCCAGCGATGGTATTCCACCGCGGCAGGTAGTAGAGGAGAGCGAATCCACAGCCGGAGAGAGCGTAGGATGTGATCATGACGATTCGGTAGAGGAATTGGTGTGCGGCGACTTGGGCGACGCTGCCTCCTACCAAGCCGACGCCGTGGTCAGTCAAGATGTACAGTATCAGAGCCCGCTGGAGAATGGCTTACTCCCACCGGCGAAGGCATTGAACAGGAGAGCTTGGACCTGTGGTGCGTCGGACGCTTGGTATGGGCGGACTGAGATATTTTCCGTCGACATGGGGGAGAGCAGAAGGCCAGGCACGTCAGTGAAACAAGCGACGCGCCCTCGTGATGATCGTCGTGATGCGGCCTTGTTGGCGCCTGACCCGTGACTGACGCGTCGGACGGCAGCAACTTGGCCGCCTTTGCCTCACTGGCGAGTCGGCGACACATGTTACACGGTGGAATTAATTGCCAGTGGGTGGATGAGAATCTTGCAGTGCGAGAGCGATACAAGAAACAGAGTTAACCAGGAAGCCAGACTGAATTTCTCAAATGAATCATCGTCCAAGCCATTCGAACAAGATTGGGCGTGTCAGAGAGCAGCTACAGCCAGGGTATTTTCTTTGGGCAGACGAAGTCGGTGTCTGGCCATGGCACTCTCCCAAGTTCCAGAATTTGGGAGGTGAAAGGCAAGTGGTGGATGGTGGCCGATTCCTGCCGAACACGTTGACTCCCACGATCGGGTGTGATCGGGTCTGATATCAGATATCAGATATTCAGATAATCAACTGCATTCGGTACTCGGCAAGAGATTACCGGACGGAACAAAACCCAGTACTGCTTTTCTCTCTTTGACTACCACCGCTCTTTTGCTCGTTTGTCTCATCCTCATCCTCTACAGCCCGCGCGCATAGCGTGGGCGCCCCAACAGAGTGACCATACCGTCCTCCCCAATCCCCCCTGCCACTCTGAGCCGACTCGGAAGGAGTCGGGAGCGGCTTAAAGTTCATGCCCGTCCTCGTGTTTAGTGAGCGCGCCGCCAGGCACGGCGCTGGAAGACTCCAAAGACAATCTACACGTTCGATGTACGCCCAATTACCACGACTACATATACGCTTTGCATCATCCACCAAGACCCCCTCACCCACCCGCCGAACTTTCGGGACAATCGCCACCATCTCCCTGGTCTCCGCAGTCTCCCTCGGCGCATACACCCTCGGATCGATCTACCCGCCCTCCACCCTCTCCCTCCTCTACCCGCGACCCGCACCTCCTCCCCCTCCTGACGCAAGCTCCCCCGAATCCCTCGCCATCACCGCCGCGCTCGAAGCACAGCTACAGGCCCTCCCTGCGCTCCGTGCGTTGCGGAATCAGCCAGACGCAAACGAATGGTACGAGACGCGTCCGTATACAGCAATTCCGGAAGAAGTGCGGGCTAACAAACTCACGTCGGGCGCATTGCGCGGTCCGGGGAAGCTTGCATTATTCCCATTGGCGAGGGTGAAGAGGGACGAGACTGAGGCGGTTATTTTTATTCATCTGGGACGGGCTCTGTGTGGTCATGATGGTATCATACATGGTGGGATGCTGGCTACGCTGCTGGACGAGGCGTTAGGTCGTACTGTGAGTTTGATCTCACCCTTCAGACAATTGCAGAATTTGCTCATATTAGACGCAAAGGCCGTGATGAATTTTCCAGACAAGGTTGGCGTGACCGCGACCTTGAACTTGAAATACAGGGCACCGACGAAAGCCGACCAGGTACGTTTCCTGTTCAATCTGATCTCACGTTGCTCATAATGCATTCTCAGTTTGTCGTCATGAAGACTAAGCTTGTCGAGTTGAAAGGTCGCAAAGCTTTTGTTTCAGGCCACGTAGAGACCCTTGATGGCACAATACTAGTCGAAGCCGAGTGAGTTGCACTTCTTCAAATCTCCATGTCAAGTTCTACCTTCTGAGCTTTTCCAGCGCCCTGTTCATCCAACCCCGCTACGCCAAACTACTCAACAGTTCCGTTATTCGGAAAAGCATGGGCGAGCCTACATCACCTTCAGAACCGATTGTGGTTGGCGAGGGCAAAGGAGGTATTGATTCGGTCGTTCCGAAGTAAAGCTTGATTAATATGGTTCATTTGGTGGGTTGGCCTGGTATAGATACGATAATTTATTTTCCTGTAGACATAGAGGCAAGCATCTGTTTCGTGTAGATGATTTCTGAACCTCGGTATGTGTTTATGTTCTGCAAATGCAGCTGACTTGAATATGGCGCAATTGCGCATGTGGGGGTATGTATGTATGTACATGGGGAGTGTAATCTAAGGAATACAGTTTTCTGTAATGTTGTAGTGAGCACAACGGATCCAAATGACAATGCAAACTTGAACGAACTCACCGGAATCCAACTCATCCAACTCACTTGAGCAAACTCTTCTTTTTCTTCTTCGACAACGACTCGGGACCAACCTCCATCGCTTCCAAAAACGCGTCATATATCGCGATTCTGATCACATTTGCGGTCAACACAATTCCCCAAAACAAAAGTTAAATACGAAGCTTCAACTCACATCTCACGATGATCCTGCTTCCCATCCCTCTCCCTCTCCACAACCTCCCTCCCCGCCTCGCTCAGCAAAAACTCATCCCTCAACGCCGTCATCGCCGGATTCCTACACCTCGCCGCGTTCCGATGCGACACATGCCTCTTCAACGCGTCCTCACGCGTGAAACGCAAGGGACACCCGGGACACGCGTGTTTCTTGCCGGGGCGGTGGGCGAGGGATTCGCGGTGGCGGCGCAGGTCGGCGGCGGAGCGGCATTTTTGGCGGCAGCCTGGGAGGCCGCAGTGGACTGTGCTGCCGTTGGCGCTGAAGTACGCGTCGGGTGGGAGGGATTGTTCTGTTGCTGGAGGTGGGAGGCGTTTGTATGGAGAGGGCTTGTATGACTGCAAAGAAGTATTAGATGGGTATTGCATCCGTCTACGCATAAGACGGAGAGAAAAAAACCTACTTTCCACGTCAATTTTCGCTGTTTGCGGACGATGGGCAAAGAGGCGGAAGGTTCTATCGCGGAATGTCGAGACGATAAAGGTGACGGCTCTGGGGATTCTGAGGTACCAGCCATTGCACCGCGATTGGATCTTTCGGTCAATACCACTACAGCGAACGTCAAGGTAAGACTCAGAGAAATTACTTAACAGAACCTACAGTCGACGGTGTAATTTTTTTCATGCCCGAAGTCAGCACTTGAGCGACAAGACCTGAACCCCTGCTGCGCGTCGGGGTGCATATCTGCGCGGGGAGCTCGGAAGGGTGTTTGTGGAAGAAAGCCGGTTTGATTAGCAGAGGGTTCGTCCTGGGTCTCAGGCTCTTCATTAGCCCAGGTCTGAATCAGCTAATCAGCCACCTCCATTGAAACGATAGATTGTCTAGCTCACGTCAAACGGATCCAGAGAAATAGGTTGCCCAACATCAGCCTCCAGCCCGAGATCTTCCTGTATTTGCTGCGCGCGTAGCTCTTGCTCAGCAATGCAATCGAGCGCCCACAACTCGGTTTGGTGAACTCCCAGACGACAGTCAAGGGCCGTAGGAGGGAATTGAATTAGGGGTTCCATTTTGAAGCGACGAACCGCGTTCGACAGTACGTAGACTGACGCGACGATGTGTCCAGCGCACGACCGGCGAGATTGGGAAATTTTCGAAGATTTGAAGGATCTTGCGGGTAGCAGAGTTATCAGAAGTAGGCAGATACGCGTCGCTAATCCTCACAATGTCAATTGTAGTCTTTCGAGCCGTGTAGGTCTTTGAAGACGCGCGAGCAAAAAAATGGGAGAGGGGAAAGGGGCTTCGTGGCTTCCCATCAATGTCACATGCGTTTGTGACTTGTTTGTGACCGGGGTGACCTCCACCTCAACTACCACGTCCTCCAAGAGGTCGTCTGCGCTTAAGTCCGCTGACCTACCCATTAAATTCGAATTATACTCTAACCTCGATGTTTGACTGCATTTTCCGAGTCCAACATCTTTGGAGCGACATTGAAAGTTTTGCATTGGACCGTACATTGACCGTACATATCGATTGTCCAGAGTCGAGACTCGATTTTATTTATTTATCTGAATCAACAGAGTGCATCGAACGATTTTTACAAGAATGCAATATAGAAAAATTTATAGTGAGTACAATTTACCGCTACAATTCAGATGATTGTTCATCTCCCGCTGATTTTCTGGCAACAGCAACCATCCACTCTCCTCCCCGGTGCTCGATCGTTTCCCTCGTCAGAGCCTTCGGCTTGAGATTTCATTCGCTTCCATCATCCTCCCAATCATCTTCAGAGTTGTCAGATGTATCCGAGTCGCCATCATCGTCATCGTGAGGTATGAACTCCGACCAGAGGTCCACGACCGAGGGACAGGCTGCGCGGTAGTCTTCGTCGGTTACGAGGGAGGCAGTCCGCCGAACTTTGCGGTTCGTGATGACCAGCTCCTTCAGTGCGCAATTGGATTCCGAAACGAAGCCCTTCAAAGACGTGATGGGGTCTGATCCCAGGTACGGTTCCGGAATTTCCAATCGGCGAAGTTGAGGGACTAGCAAGGCAGTGAGAATCCCTGTCACCGTTTCCCGATACTCTCGTCGAATGATGAGCAAGGTCAAGCAAGGGAGTTTGATATTATGATCAGTGATCGTGTATTGCTCGTAGCTCAGGCTGCCAAAACTCAAGACGCAAGAAACGAGATTGAGCGTTTTCTGCAGGATAGGAAGGCAGAGCTCAGGCTCTATGCAGCCCAATGACAACGATGTCAGCTGCGCCCAAGGTAAATCCACATTCAGAGAGCTGGGATTGTTCAGAACAACTTCGCGAAGTCGGGGCATGTCGCAAGAAGCAAATGCAGCTGGACCTTCGTCACCCTCGAGAGTGCCCAATTCCAAGGTTCGCAGAGAAGGCATTGGGAGAGAGATGTGGGGAACGGATTGAAAGTGATAAAGGACGAGTCTCAAGCGTTCCAAGCGGGCGAGAGACGGAAGGATCACGGAGAAAGTGTTTTGCACAAAATAATTGCGCCGCCCTGTTATTATCATGATGTCGATCGATAGAGGGCAGCAGCCAGACCTTCCCAGCCAGGTTTCGATGAGAGCTAGCCTGCCTACGAACTTTCGTAGAAGGCGCGGTTCAACTATTGCCAAGCCTTTCCACAGCGATGGAGTAGTGATGGCCACTTCTCGCCACTCCCGACAAACGTGAGTGAGTCGGATGGGCAAGACAGCATCATGGCTGCGAGAATGGTCAATGTCCGGCAATTTCGGATAGTTTGGAAGGAAGTGAAGGAAGATTTCGGCGGTGATTTCGTTGGGCAGGGTGAGGATGGGGTAGATGTAGGAATCGAGCCGCTGTTGAGCTGTTGCTTGCTCATCTCGTAAGGCAGCCACAAGAGACTCGAGCTCGGAAATCTGTGACCGTATCTCGACGATGCGAGCTCGATCGGCGGCCAGACTGCTCAGCATGGCGGTAACCTGACAAATTGCAGCAAAGCCTTCGCTGCAAATGCAAGTAAGTAAGTTGTCAGCTTATGTGGTACCAGCGTATGACCCAACCAACCTACTAGTACGTTTGGATTACGTTCCTTGAGAGCAGCGATTCGCGGCGGGTACAAAATCGACACGAGTGGTTCGGGAAAACCTGGAAGCTGGATGACGTAACACTGTCGCTGTGTTTCCCAGGCTTTTGACCTTGCTTTTCGAAATTCGCTCAAATCCCCAGAATGACAGTACCCTCAACGTCGGCACACATCTAATTTCATAAATAAACAAAATAACCCTTGGGCCCGCAAGTCGCCCAGTCTCATCACTCCGGCGCGCCAATATCAATATTAATCCGTCCGCCCGCTACCTGTCCCATTTTCCTCCTCCTGCTCCGCCTCAGCCACCACCGAGGAGTTCTCCCGTCCACCGACATGGATGACCTTCTCCTTTATAAAAATCCCGCACACAAACGCACACCCCGCTGCCGCCGTCGAAGACCACATCGCGTTCTGCACGGCGCCTTCGTACGCCATGCGCACTATGGCGGCTGTGGCGGGCTCTAATTCGTCTATGGCGGAGAGGGAGGCACGAACCCGGGCGATTATCTACAGTCGCCAGGTGGTGAGTAGCCGAATATATTCAGGTAAGCAAGGGAAGAACTTCAGACGCACGTCGTCAATGTCAGCATCGGAGGGCAGGCTTTTGTGTAACGCGCTGCGAAGGGAAAGCTGGAGGACTGTGCTGCCTAGGGAGACGCCGACGACGGAGCCCAGGGAGCGGAAGAGGTAGGAGACTGGTTATTTGAGGTTCAGGATCAGAGGTTTTAACGAGGAATACAAAGATTGAATCAGACCTGCGGTTGCCATTGCTTGATCTGCTGGTCCGGCATTCGCAATGAGTGCGATTAGGCTGGTTGTGACTCCCCCGCCTGCGGAGTGTTAGATTTAGCGCAAGACCAAGTCAATGGATACACATACCGTTTCCAATGGAGTACACAAACGTAGCTAATATCGTTCCATGAGCGGTTCAAATAATCCCGTAACAAAAAAATGCACCTGCGGCGACGCCAATGGCCGATGTCTGGAGCACTCCCGCCTCGAGTACCGTCAAAATGTTGCCTAAGAACAGCGCACCATACGACAAAACTGTCGCCCAGTAATACTTGCCCGTCGCCTGGATCCACAAACCGCCCGCCAGACTGCCTAGAACGCCAGAAAACACAGTCGGCAGAAGCCACAACCCCGCCTCCGAGGGCGGGGCCCTCAAAACCGCCTGGTAAAACATCGACACATGGAATACCATGCTGAACGAAGACATGAACCCAAACGCATTAGCCAGATACGCAAAAATCAGCGATCGGTGTGCGATGATGCGTTTCGGTGCGAAGGGTTCCGCTGCGTAGGTGAGCTCGACGACGAGGAAGACCGTGAAGAAGAGGAGGAAGAGCCCGAGGGTGAGGAGAGTGTAGGTGTCGTTCCACGCGATATTGCCGCCGCGGTCGAGGGTGAAGAGCAGGAAGAATACGGTGAGGACGAGGGAGAGCGCGCCGGGGAAGTCGACGCGTGCGAGTTTGGCTTTGAGCGTGGAGGAGGAGGAGTGGGAGGTGCTAGAGGAGGTTGGGGGCAGGTGGAGGGAGGAGGTTACGGAGGCGAAGGCGAGGATGAGGGCGGGGACTTGGATGAGGAAGCCCCAGCGCCAGCCGACTGTATCTACTAAAATCCCACCGAGAGGAGCACCAGACGCCGAACCGACCGCGAAAATGACGTTGATGATGCCTTGCCATGTTCCTCGCGAGCGGAGGGGTACGATATCGGACATGATAATGCTCACGACGCTGCAGAGAAGAGCTGAGCTACTTCCTTACATAGATGAAGAGAAATTCAACTCACGTAGTCATACCGCCTCCGCCGATACCAGCAATGGCGCGCGCAGCGATGAGCTCTGGCAAGGTTCTGGCACACCCGCAGAGAAAACAGCCCAATCCAAAGATGGCATAAGCAAACAAGAGACACGGCTTGCGTCCGAAGATATCACTAGGATGCCGGTGAATTTTGTTGGAGCGATTTATTTCGAGGTTCAACTTACCTCATTTTCCCATACAGCGGTCTGTAGGGGGTTGATTTAGGAAATAGATCAATTGAACAAGACGCACTGGAAACTAGTCAAGGTCATCATATACGCCGTCGCGATCCAGCTTGTATTTTGAAGCTGATTGAGCTCGCTTCCAATTGCCGCGAAAGCTGAAGTAGGTCAACGTCTTTACAATGCATCGAAGTGGACGATGTACTTACATGAAACCACAATCGTTTGGTCTATGGCGACGATAAATATGCCGAATGCCATCGGGATTACCTGCAAATGGAATCAAGGTCATCTTCACAATAAAAATGACGGTCCGACTCACAATCGCAGGCAATGAAGCATTCGACTTGAGAGACTCTGCCGACTCGGCGTCGCGAGAGTTGCTTCCATAGTCCACATGGGGTCGAGCTGTAAGGAGAGGTGCTGTTTCCTCAGCCATTGCGAGTTGGATGTGCCAGCAACTGCCAGCTGAGTGAGAGTTTGGGAAAAATCGCACCGGGCCGCCGACGTCGCGATGATCATGATGGTGATGAACAGCGGTATTTGCGCCGTGTCGGTATATTCAAGTCCGAGTCCACGGTTCAGGCGAGCGAGCTCAATCCAGTGTTGAATTCGCCCTCGAGCCTCAGGCCTCATGAGCTGAACATGACAAAAATCCCATTGACAGTCTGCAGCAGTCTCTTGAGCAGTCTGCCACCAAATGCTTGATGGGTCGAGTTGGAAGTCGGTGTATGGAAACAGAGAACAGCGCTAGAGAGCTGGAAGCTGCAGGGTTGTCGGATAAAAGGCCTAAGAAGGGAGGGCTCTCAACTGGCTGCTAAGCACTTGGAAGTTCCGGTTCAACCTGTCAACAAAAAATGGTCGCGTGGGCGATTTCACGTCATCAACATGCAACCCGCTCCGAAAGCTCCGGGTGTGAGATTTTTAATCATCCGTTTTATCGTCTGATAATGCCGCCTCCGTCCCACAAATCGCGTCCTTGCCCTCCACCATGACCTCCCCCGCCGACCATCCAAATGGCGCCCACACCGTCGACCCACTAGAGGGTCAATACGGCCATCTGTCTGCAGACCAAGAGGCAAAATTCGCAGAATTCAAGAAAACGTGCGAGACGGACGGCGTGTACGACCCAAGTAAAGCGCGTCCGACGACTCTCAGCGACCCCAATTTGCTGTACGTGCGATGTTTCGAGAGCTACAGCAAGGATGAAGACAAAACTGACCCACTCGATCAGCCGATTTTTGCGTGCGCGCAAGTTTGATGTCGGCGGGGGGCTGAAGCAGCTGAAAGACACTGAGACGTGGAGGCAGGTGAACAAGCTCGACGAGCTGTATGATACATGCGACGTTGATGCTTTCGAAGAGGCGCTTAAAGTTGTAAGTCCGTTCGTATCCGTTTCAGTGCCAGGGAGTATCGGCGAAGATCCAAATTTTCCACAACAAAATACGCCGCTCATGAGTCTATGGTGGTTTGCGAATGGAGATCCGTGTCTGGTGAATCCAGTGCGGGGAGTTGTACCGGGCCGCTTGCGGCAGATTCACTGGAGCGAACGGGAAGGGGATGTGGACAGCGAATCTGGCAAAAAGGAAGCGCGGCGGACCAAATTCCAGTACGCCTGGTTCTTCGGTCTCCGACCAAAGCCACCCAAAATCATTTCAATTCTTCCTGATGCTATCTTCTCTCTCTGCCTCATCCAATTATGAATAACGCGTCTTCATCTCCCAGTATCACCAATGGACCGGCCGCCGCGACCTCTCCGGGCACCCCGTCTACGTCTACGAAATCGCCAACATCAAAAACAACCTCGCCGCCTTCGACCGCTCCTCCAAAATCGCGCACTCCTCCGCCCCGCCCACCCCCGCCGCCTCGGATCCCATCCCCCCAAAACTCCGCATGCTCTGCGCCCTCTACGAAAACATGTCGGAATTCGTCCTCCCGCTCTGCAACGCCGTCCCTGGCCGCCCGCACCCAGAGATCCCCGTCACTGCGACGTCGCACATCGTGGACGTCAGCGGGCTCGGGTTGATGGGGTACTGGAATTTGAAGAATCATATGCAGGCGGCGAGCACGCTTGCGTCGACGTATCATCCCGAGACGCTTGATCGAGTATTCGTGCGTCTCTTTTTCCTTCTTTCTTATTATCTTTCTTATCTAAATCGTTTACGACGCGACAGCTCATCGGCGCTCCCTCCTTCTTCCCGACCGTCTGGGGCTGGATCAAACGCTGGTTCGACCCCGTCACGACCTCCAAGATCTTCGTCCTCGCCGCAGCCGACGTGCAGCCCACCCTCACACGCTTCATGCGCCCCGCGGACCTGCCGAAGAAGTACGGCGGCGAGCTCGAGTGGGAGTACGGGATGCCGCCGAGCTTCGATTCGGAGATCGCGAAGGTGTTGCGGGGGAGGATCAAGGAGGGGGAGTGGGTGAGGGGGCCGTTGAGGTGGGTGGGTGATGGGGAGGGGGGAGGGAGGATTGAGATGCGGGGGACGGTGGAGGGGAAGAGGAGGGAGGAGGAGGTTGTTGGCGAGTTTAGGCCGTAGAGTTATTAGAGCGTAGATGGTGCGGGTATCTTAGTACGAGATATATTTTTAGATAATAGACGTCTTCAAGCATTTCCTTCCAGGCAACTTCCGAATCCCAATTCATTCTCAAAGCGCTTCAAGCCAACGAGGGACACAGGATGAGGTATAAACAACCAAACGGTATAATGGAAACCCAGAGAAGGAGCGAGGTAGCTAGATAGCCAGCAACAGCGAGCCGCAACACAAAGCAAGTACGAAAGAGACAGAGAGACAAGGCAAGAAGCACCAAATGGCGCACACGACACGACCAAGCGCACTCAAGCCGCCTCTGGTCCGCTCACCACAACGCCCACCAGGTTCATCACCACCTGACTAAAGTCCCGCAAATTCTGCGGCCCCGCAGGCACCTTCGCGCTCGGGCTCGCACTCGGCGCGGCGGACGACGACGTGGGGCGCGCAGAGGAGCTCGTACGGGTCGACGAGCGCGAGGTGGTGGTGTGCGTGGAGGAGGTGGTCGTGTGTGTCGAAGTGGTGGACGTGGTTTTGTGCGTCGTGGTGGTGGTGGTCTTTTTGTCGTCGTCGTTGTCCTTGTCCTTGTCGTTATTTTTGTTATCGTTGTTATCGTTGTTGTTGTTGCCCGGACCGGTGCCGAAGACGTACGAGCCTGTGGTTGAGGCGTCAAAGGGGAAGGGGGAGAGAGGGATGAAAACGAACCGTAGAATTGGCCGACCTCGTAGTTGTTCTGCTCGCCGCCGACGAAATGACCGAAAAGACTCTGCGAAAAGTCGAGCGCGCCCCACGGGCATCCTTCGCACTGTCGAGCTTGACATCAGCATTTCCGCAATCTGACCATCCAGCGACGCGACATACCTCGTCTACGACGGTGGCAACAGCAGACATGCCGTTGTAGGTGATGTAGACCTGCTTGTTGCAGTGCGAGCCGCCATCCCACTGAATTTTCGGCATTGCTACCACCTGCTCTCTTCCGTTTAGAACCTACTCAAGTCTAAAGCCGCATAAAATTACGCACGAATTCCGAGTCTTGATGCCAAGCACCGCACGCTCCCCTACGTTACAGACAGGAGTCTCGAGTGAGTGTGCATTCTGCAGAAACAACGCGCGAAAAAGGTACGCACATACTGTCGCCCGCATAGTAATTAGTGAATCTGGAGCCGCCGCCGCGCGGGAGGAGGGTGCCTGAGAGGTTGCGGGTGTTGGCGGAGATGGCGCTGTGACGCTTTGCGGGCGAGGTTTTGTGGGCGGCGAGGGCGGCGGTGGGGAGGAGGAGGAGGGAAAGGAAGGAGAGCATTATGACTAGCGAGCGTGAGTTTGTTAGCGAGCGGCGAGGTGAGGGCGTCGGGACAAGAGAAAGACAAGAGAAACTTGAAATGCAAGCGGACGCTGGGTGGGAGTCATCACTTCGTTGGTAGATCGGCAATCAAACGTGTTACCCGGCGGTAACCATAACACGCGCATTTCAACTTGGTTGACTTTGAGTCGAGGGGGACAACGGTTATATCACTCGAAGGCTACAGAGAGAAGGCCCGAAAATTTAAAACAGGCCAAATAATCCTGCGCTTGTATCTGAACTTGATAAAAATTGCTAAATATAGTAGCGAGGCCATAACCTACAGTACCGCAAAATACGGAAGACAATTGCGTGCAGCCGAGAAGGATCGAAGAAGGATCCGGCCCAGAATAGTATATGAGATTTGATACATCCAGGAACTCGCGATCTATAAGTCGTATCATAGTATGATAGTTATGATACAACATACCAAAATAGCCGGATTGGGATGCGATCTTTGATCGTCACGCTGTGACCAGACTCTTCTTCGCAAACTTTCATCAGTGGCAAATCGTCGAGCGACGTGTCTCCTTCGCTGGGTTCTGGAGGTACCATCCGTGGTTTTTTGGAAGGAGACAGAAAGTTGACACCTGCTTCCAGCTGCAAAACTCGAATCGAAATAAGTTCCAAAACAACTTCGTGGGCGACGCCGAGGATGCTCACCAGTCTAGCCTCCGATCGAGCTCGCATCGTCGAGATACGATCACAGATTTCCGAGCTCGAATCTCTTCTGGCTGCCTTACGTGATGAGCAAGCAACAGCTCAACAGCGGCTCGATTCCTACATCTACCCCATCCTCACCCTTCCCAACGAAATCACGGCCGAAATCTTCCTTCACTTCCTTCCAAACTATCCGAGATTGCCGGACATAGACCATTCAAGTCGCACCCACGATGCTGTCTTTCCCATTCGGCTCACTCACGTTTGTCGCAAGTGGCGAGAAGTGGCCATCACTACTCCGTCGCTTTGGAAAGGCTTGACAATAGTTGAACCGGCCCTCATACCAAAGTTTGAAGGCAGGCTAGCTCTCATCGAAACCTGGCTGGGAAGGTCTGGCTGCTGCCCTCTATTGATCGACGTTATCACGCTAACAGGGCGTCACAATGATTTTGTGCAAAAAACCTTCTCGTTGATCATTCCGCATCTCGCCCGCTTGGAACGCTTGAAGCTCATCCTATATCGCTTTCAATCCGTACCCCGCATATCTCTCCCAATGCCTTCTCTGCGAGCCTTGGATTTGGGCACTCTCGAGGAGGATGACGATCGTCTGGCTGCATTTGCATCTTGTGATATGCCCCGACTTCGTGAAGTTGTTCTCGCCAATCCCAGCCCTCTGAAAGTGGAATTACCTTGGGCGCAGTTGACATCGTTGGCCTTGCGCAACATAGAGCCTGACCTCTCCTTTTCTATCCTCCAGAAAACACTCAGTCTCGTTTCTTGCGTCTTGAATTTTGGCAGTGATGAATACGACCAATACACCATCACTGATTATCATATCAAACTCCCTTGCTTGACCTCGCTCATCATTCGACGAGAACATAGGGA
The DNA here is from genome assembly GCA_037176885.1 of Favolaschia claudopus. Lineage (NCBI taxonomy): Eukaryota > Fungi > Basidiomycota > Agaricomycetes > Agaricales > Mycenaceae > Favolaschia > Favolaschia claudopus. The sequence continues at coordinate 353,467 of JAWWNJ010000041.1, read as the reverse complement.
AACGGTGACAGGGATTCTCACTGCCTTCCTAGTCCCTCATCTTCGCCGATTGGAAATCCCAGAACAGTTCCTAGGATCGGACCCGATCGCGTCCTTGAAGGGCTTCGTTTCGGAATCCAGTTGCGCACTGAAGGAGTTGGTCATCACGAATCGCAAAGTTTGGCCGACTGGCTGCTGCCCCGTAACCGAAGAAGACTACCGGGCAGCTTGTCCCTCAGTCGTGGACTTTTCGTCGGAGTTCATATCTCACGATGATGGGGTCTCGGATACATCTGACAGAAGACCAAACCCACGCCGCGAACTGTGACAGTCACAGTGTCACATTCGCGAACGGGGATTCCCATTCCTACCCCAGGCCCAACTTTTTCGCTGGTGCTGCTCTTCCGCCGGTGCTCATCTGTTTTTAGCATACAAATATTATTTTCCCTCCCTTTTTCCGCTGCTTCCGGCCAGTCAACGCAAAAATTGCCATCCCCACCGACAATTGCGGCGCACCACTGCGTGGAGCTGCCGCGCGGTGTGAATGGCAATTTTCTTGTTGACTGGCCGAAAGCATCTCCAAAAGCTCGGAGTATTTGCTGCTGTAGCTCGTGTTGAATATGATTTCCTTGCCTGTTTTGTGAGAGGTGTTGTGTTTCGGGCGCCGGCCCGGACGGCCGGGGTTTTCCACCCCGGACCCCGACCGCTGCGCGGCGCTTTCCGCTCGCCGCGGAGGCCCACTGCGTGGAGCTTGCGCTCGCCGCGAGGCTTGACTCATTTACAGTTGTTTGGTGACAAAAAGAAACCGTGAGAAAGAATCGAACTTGCGACCGCGGCCAAAACAGAACTCTCCCAAGACCGTACCCACTACACATAGAACAAGGAACAGACATCAAGCCCGGATTTGATAGCTATATGGTATGGCAAGGCCCGCGTCACGCTTGTCACTGTGACAGTTCGCGGCGTGAGTTCAAATTCCCATCTGACAACTCTGAAGATGATTGGGAGGATGATGGAAGCGAATAATTTGGCGCATCGAGACCTTTACTAATTGCTGCAATTTTGCTGGCCTCAGAAGATGTAGTTCATAATGTCGTATAGCTCAAGTTGCTGAAGGCTCTGACGAGGGAGAGTTCGAGGGATATGTTCTTCGTTAAATTTTGGTACCGAACAATAAGCCTCCACCGCAATGTGGACTCTGCACAGTGAACCTTTTTGTAAATTTGTGTTCGCTGGAAGCCACTGGCACTGGCAGGACTCGCGGCATCGGCGGTAGCAATCATAACGAGTTCCAAGATTCGAAAATACTTATGATTAGGACAATCCCGTTCATTGTTCAATTTCAAGGTCAAAGAAGATTCTTGAAGCCAGTCTCAACACGCTTTGAGCCTTTCAACCTTCACTTTGGACGCATGCAATGACAATGCTCATCAGGAAACACGAAGCCTGATTTTGGGCACTTTTTGGCCCGATCAGGAATCCAACAGCGTGACATACCGTTACCGTGACGTTTCTCGCTCTCGACCACCATTTGACAAACGCCGCTAAGTCTTTTCATTGCGTTCTTTGCTCCAGCGATATCCAAGAGGTAAATACGCCTTAACAGAAACCATCTCCCTTCGAATTCTGACGGTCAACAGTTCTGATACTACCGTGGTCCTGCGTCGACAGTCGGCCGACTCCGACTCACATGCTCATCACTCTTGCCACCGACCGAGCTCGTGTCGCTGAAATACAGACTCGATTATCTGCGCTCGGAGAAACAGAGGCGCTGACTCCCATTGAGTTGGAAGATGAGCAAGCAACAGCACAGAAAAGGCTCGACTCGTACAAATACCCTATCCTTACGTTGCCAAACGAAATCACGTCCGAAATCTTCCTCCAGTTCCTTCCGCAGTATCCAGAACTCCCGATCCTGGATAATGCCATTGGACCTACTCACAACTATCCCAACTACAATTCGCCTGTCCGTCTCACCCATATTTGTCGTAAATGGCGAGCAGTAGCGATCGCCACTCCTGCACTCTGGAAAGGTTTATTTGTGTCAGATACACACATCAAACCGAAGTTTGTAGGAAGGGCAGCTCTCATTGATATGTGGCTGAGCCGGTCGGGCTCGTGTCCGCTCTCTATCTCGGTCTTTGGACTCACCGGCGGGCCGCCTGATCACCTAGAGAAGATTTGGTCCGCCATCCTTCCTTATCGCACTCGGTGGCACGACATCAACTTTGTGCTTCATTTCAAACCCGGATCCCTCCCTACACTCGTTTCGCCAATGCCTGCGCTTCGATCCCTGCACTTGATGCTCGTCTCGGACTCACATAGCCCAACCGCTTTTGCTTCGTGCGAGATGCCACAACTGCGTGAAGCTGTTCTCATTAGCAACTCCACTTTGCTAAACGTTGAGTTGAGCTTACCATGGGCACAGTTGACGTCGTTGTCCTTGCTCTATGTTACGCCAGGGATAACCTTTGGCATTTTGAAGAAGACGCCCCTCCTTGTTTCATGCACCCTGGGTTTTCTCAGGCTGGAAGGACCTCTACATTACTCTGGACCCGACCTCGGTCTTCCCTCGTTGACATCGCTGGTCTTCCAGAGGGACCATGTGGATGATGTGGCTGGGATTCTGAACAGCTTCGTTGTCCCTGCTCTTCATCGGCTTGAAATTCCGGAGCCGTGTCTCGGGTCCAGCCCCGTCGAATCGCTAAAGCAATTTATATCCAAGTCGGGCTCTACGCTTCGGGAGCTGATCATCACGTGTCGGGAGGGTTCCCTGCATTCCTCAAGGATAACGGACAAGCGCTATCGGGCAGCCTGTCCATCAGTCCAGCATTTTTCTTCGGATTTTCTACCTGACGATCAAGGAGATTCATCGGGCACGCTGTGCCGCACGCAAGAGACTCAAAGCAACGAGTCCGACGCAGAGGATTTGGAACAAGAAGCAGAGTCTGACACAGAGGACACGGAAGAAGAACAGTCTGATTCAGACGGCTCCGAGAACGAACCCGGAAACTCTGGGAGCGAGCAGGAACTTGAATAGGTTCGTTATTGAATCGACTTGGTGTGTACCGGTATTCTGCACTCCTCTTCTCCTCTGATTTGCGATGAACAACAGCAATATTTGTGGTGCGGAGCTGCCGATGTCCGCCAAATTGAACATCGAATGTTGATCGGCGAATACGCTGAATGAATGCTTCATGCTCGTCGCTAACAGTCAGCGAGTACCTTATAATTGGTGCATTGCGCTTCACATGTAGCGTGGGCCGTCCGACAATATATATCATACGTCCTCCTGCTGCCGTATATCGCCGAGAAGAGCTACACTTTACGGTGAAGTTTTGCGTCAGCCCAAGTGGGTAGGTCGTTATATACCTCGATGGGTTGAACTGAGATAGACTTGGCTTATAATGCTTATAATGAACAATTTAATGTTCAACATACTCTTACAATGGGCACACTTGTCGTGTGACGAAGACTTCGACAATAATCTCGGAGTTCCTGCCCAACATCCGCGCTGCTTTCAATGTTTCATAATATCGTATTAGACAATGCTGAGCAATCTCGTATAATAATCCGCTTCTTTTCAACTTCTCTACAATTGATCGACAGATGTAGGACAGATAAAAGCCGCGTAAGTATCGTCGCCTACTCTTCAACTTCAACTCCCATGACAGTCATTGGAAAAACCCTCCTCACGGTCGTCGCGCTCGTCACCAGCATTGGCTGCTATATAGCCGACTGGAACGTCACCCATATACACAACCCTATGTGGCCAGGACACGCGAAATTCCACAACGGTACGAACGTCACGACTCGAAGCTCTACGTAGTTTGATAGATGATATCAGGACAAACCATGTCCATGGGCCTTCTCTTGGGCATAACGATGCTTTGGTACCTCTTTGCGCCCCCGACTATAGGCAACGCCCAGAAACTCGCCGGCGATCGCGAAAATGCTCTGATCTGGCGCGGAGTACAACGGGACGCCGCGCTCGCGAATTTACGTATTGTGGGCGTGCTCGGCGCTTTGTACTGGGTTACGCAGGCGAGCGCGTATCTTTATCCAGGTAGCAAGCCTTGGGATTATATCCCTGGTGTGGTTGAGGAGCAGAGTTATTGGATCCAGGCTTGGCTTGAGGCTGGAGTCTTGAGCGTACTTGTCGTGGGGTGGTCGATGGAGAGGAGCGAGATTCTTAGACTATCCAAGTAAGTAGGGAAATTTTCGAATACGGACAGTTCGTTCAGTCATTGGAGAACAAATTCATATTATGAGACACTTGGCATAGCGATGCAAAGTCCAGTTGAAAAGCCAGTGCTGTCTTCTGTATGCGACATCGCGCAGTAACTTTGTAGCATACTGGCTAGTGAAGCGTTAGCACGGAATCGGGAAAAGCAGTACGCAAGAAAAACCTACATTTCTCTAGTATAATCACTCTTCGTCAACTTCGTCTTCCGACTTGTAGTCCGCTGAATCAGTCTCAGGGGCATCGTCCTCAGATTCATCTTCCGACTCGTAGTCCTCTGAATCAGTTTCAGCGGCGTCGTCCTCAAACTCGAAAGAAAATTCGAGGAAGTTAGGGAACGCCCTTCGAAACGATGCTTCCGATCTCGTTTTAGAGCTTTGGTTCGTGCGGCAGGTGATGGTTATATGTCGCAAATTGGATGCTGAGGTCGATATAAACGAACGCAGAGTTTCGAATGGTTTCGGCTCTAAAAAGAATTCCGAAATTATGAGATGCACGAGAGCGGGAACTCGAAAAAGGTCGAGAAGACCTGGATGGTGCAGCACCACTGGCAGGTAACGACCTGCATGAAACAAGACAAGGGACTCTAAGCACGGGAGGTGGATGTCAATACACCCGGATTCATGGTCATCCCCACGGAGCCACAGGTCGCAATGGACAAGCCGTGGAGTTTTCTGCAAGATATCAAAGGATTCACTCCCTCCAAAACGCAATGACAGGGAGGTCAACTGCGCCCATGGTAAATCTACAGTGAGCGTAGAGTCGTCGATCAGTACGGCGGTGCGTAGCATTGGCATGTCACACGAAGTGAATGCGTCCGGGCTTGGAGAACCGAGTGACAGTTCAAGAGACTGAAGCAGAGGCATCGAGCCACTGATTCCAGCAAAAGGCTCGTCGTCGACATAGATTTTCGCATGCTCCCAGCGAGCATGAGTGGAAAGAACATTGGATAGAGTATTGGAGTTCCATAGAGAACGATACCATGTGGAATCAATCTCAATGGTCAACGGACAATGGCCGGATCTCCCGAGTAAATCTTCCAGGAATATATCCCATCCGTTGCATCTCCTCGAGTCGAGGAGTCGGGTTTTGTACAGATTGAATGCAATTGCTTTCCAAAGCACTCGACTCGAGAGCGCGACAGCGCGCCATTGGCGGCAGATGTGGGTAAGAGATAGAGGAGAATGTGGACCATATAGTGGGGCGGGTTCAGGATACGGCGGAAGGATATTCAGGAAGATTTCCGTCAAAATTTCGTTTGGTATCGTCAAGATGGGGTACTTGTAGGAGTCAAGCCTCAGCCTGACTTCAAATCGCTCACTTCGCAAAGAGACGAGGAGCCTCCGTTGAGCTTCAGTTAGCTCCTTCTGCAGAGAGCGCTTCAGATGAAAGATTTGTCCCTGTATTGAGGCCAGAAGAGCGCGGTCTGCTTCGAGCTGGGGGAGCATTGTGCGTAGCCGCCGTGTTTCTGGTAGTTGTAGCCTCCCGGGACGTCCCTCTTGATTTCTTGTGGGTTCAGTAAGTAGCAAGCTGGGTCTTGACTCAGTGCCACGCAGTGACGCCAGCTGGCGCTCCTCACGGCGCTTGAGTAAAAAATGGGGTCTGGACCGTTTGCCACTGGCACAATGACCACCAAATTGGAACCATGATCAGCGGGTACTCCGAGAAATTTTCCGCAAAGATGAAGCTCACCTTGAACGTTCGTAGTGTTGCAGCCCGACAATTCCTTGACAATTCCAGTAAAGGCTCAAGCCCTTTGGGTTCCAATTTGATGGCAATCGGTACTGAGGAGCCGGCCAACCCGGCCATCATAGTAACACTCGCCAAAATTCACACTCCTTTGCCTTAGGCTTTTCCTGAACTACAGCGATGTCTTCCCGTCTTACAACAAACCCTATGCCACCTTGTTCACTACACGCTTTCCCTCCAGGAATCCTATGAGCCCGGCTTCGCGGCCGATCACCGCCTTGGGAGGCTGGTCTCTTGCCCCGAATCCCGATTTACGATGCATGAGACTCTAGTGAAACTCTCTGACATCTGTAGCATGAAGCCCGACCCTTATACTCAGGGTTTCTCATCGAATCGAAATTCCGAGTCCTTTCTCGGATCGCCCGTGCCTATAAATCTTCAGCATCGTTGATAACCAGGCGTACGAGAAAGCTACTACGATAGATACTCTTCAAACCCTTCAAACCATTAGTCTGCCCTTCACTGCATCCGCTCAATTCCGTTCCCCTCAGGCTGATAACATTCGTCACGTCGTTTGGTATCGTATTTGGTGCAGTGACCGTTCTGTCGGCATTCTGCTACCAGTATTGTTCATTTAATGAGCTTGCCTGCTGGCGCTTCACCTTCGCCATGTGTCTACCTTCACTTGTAACTGGGCCCAAACGTATCCATGTCATAAATCCCGCAAGGTCGATCCAGGTTACGGGTATCGATATGAATCATATCAGCGGAGGCAAACCTGCTGTGCATTGGGTCGGCACCGACGTCGACGCGTTGGACCCAGTACGTGCTATTCAGTTTGTCTCTTGGAGTCCTAAGTTGATGTTTGGCCAGGTCAAAATTACGGTAACGCAGAGTTGCTGCGTGAGCACGACCGGCAAAATGGTCTTCGCTTTCTGAGCGCTTGGTAGCGGTGTCAGCTTGAATAAGCTACCATTCTCTTTTAATGTCATTGCTTTGTTTGGAACCGGACGATGTAAGAACAAATTTCATTGGATACATGCAAACGACAACAACGAAAGCAAAGAGAACCAGCAGACATGTACGATTCTGTTCGCGAACGACGATACGAGCGACCACTCCTGACGCTTGCCGACCTGTCTCAGGGACGTGCTCAAAGACTCTCCAGGTACTCGCACGCCTCAGCAATTCGCAGCGAAAGCTCCGCGATCTAGAATCGTTGTATCATCAGCAGAGAGAATTAACACGACTGAACGATCCGCCTCACATTTTCAGCCTTGAAAGCCTGAAAGTGATCTCCCGGTATATCCAGTACCTTGACGTTACAATGCGCTAGCGTCTGCCACCCAGCCACGCAGGATTGCGGATCGCTTCGGTCTGCGAGCCATTGCGGAACGTCGATTCCGGGCGCGGAACATTGGAAGCCATCGCGGGAGCGAAGCAAAACGAGTGGTGGGCACAAACTCGCCGTGGCGTGGGGGACGTACTGCCCCAGAATACGTGCGTTCATAGCGAATTGCCTTTTAATATGTGCACGAAGCTCCGACGGAAAGGCAGAAGCGACGGCGACGTCAAGTAGGGCTTCGGAGAGGGGGGTATGATTCCTTGGGCTGGGGGAGTCGATGAGTAGGATGCCCTTCACTTGGATACCGCGCTGGGTGAGCTGAAGAGCGGCTTCGTAGGCTACTACACCTCCGAATGACCAGCCTAGATGCAGTCCATTAGCAAGATGAAATAGAGCAGGCGAATGCGTTTGACATACCACCGAGCAGCAGCGGACCTGAATTGGCGATGCCGAGAACGCACTCCACATATGCTGCCGCCATGTCCACCAAACTATCCCAAGGCTGCCCGGTGGTGAAGCGGGGGTTGTGGATTCCCCATAACGCGCGGTCCAGGAAAGCAAGCCGATCGTAGTAGTCGACCAATCCACTTCCATCGTGTATCAGAAAGAGCGGCAGTCGTCCGCTGGTCTTCTCCGTTTGGATAGGAACGGGAACGGTGTCTAGTCGAAGGGCGGCCATAAGGCGACGAAGACGTTCACTGTATGGTGCAGAAGTGGCGGCGGATTGCGAGAGAGGACCAATCGGTGACATCAATTTTGCTGCATTCGTAACAAGAGCAGGTTTCTCCGCGCAGACAGCGCGTGAGACATACGCTTGGATAGCGCGGGGAGTTGGGCAGCTCGATAAGATGCTGGTAGACATTTCAAGCCCAGACTCGTTTTTGATCGCGTAGACGAACTCGATTGCACTCATCGAGTCCAAGCCCAGGGCACCGAGATCCGTATCGACATGAATGTTATCGACATGAACCTCCAGAATTGTGGAGAGGATACGGATGATATCGACGGACCCGTCATCTTGTACAGTCACCTCTTCGAAGAGAGTACGTGGAGAAGACATCGCCTCGCTGAGCAGAGGCGACATCAGCTTCGCGGCATTGACGGTAGTGGTTGAAAGCTCGGTGCATACTACGCGACAGATATCCGCCACAGTCAAACAGGATGCCAGAGACTGTGCATCCAGGTGAACGCCAGGAAATGACGCGCGCAGTCCGCCGAGCAGCTCGATAGACATGAGCGAGTCCATCCCTAGCGACGCCAGATCGTTATAAAGCTCCACGGAGGGTACAGTCATGCCACAAGCGGTAGAGACAACGTTCAAGACAATGGCCTCGACATCGGCAGCCACAAGCGACGATGAACGGTGACGGGACACGAAATTGGACGTCTGAAGCGGCAAAAGAATCGGCTTTACGACCGCAGCCGTCGCCGCAAGACTCTTCTTCAGACTGCTTAGCCGAACCTTGCGAAAGTATATCCCCTTCATATGTGCGACGATCCGACGCGGCTCCGCGACCTGCACAGCGTAACTTTCTCCGAGTACGACGCTCTCATCCCCAAGCAGTCGCACGTTGCTGCAGTACACTGAATACGGTTTGCTGCAGTTTACGAGGGTTGGCAAGACCTTTATAGCGTCGACCTGAGTGCAAATGTATGCGTCCTCGGCGCCACCCTGCATGTTAGCGATGAAGCCAGTAGCATGCAAGAGTGTGTCCATGAAAACGGGGTGGACGACGAACGGTCCGCGTTGGTGGTCCGCCGGAAGCTGTATGGTAGCGCATCCTTCCATGCCGCTGGCGTCGACGGTCAACGATCGGATTGTATGGAAAGAAGAGTGGTAGTCAACGACACGGGGGAAAATTACTTCGTATGTGGTGCGCGTGGAGAATACTTCGGGCGGAGCGCTGTTCCGCAGCTGACCAACAGCGCTCATGTAGCGGGAGATTTTGGGAAGAAGCTGAATGAATTTCGTAGTGGTGTGCAGCGTCGATTGGTATTTGAATTCTCCGTTTACATGGATGGATTGCTGGGAGGAAGACGTCGAACGAGAGCTGATGGTAAAGCTGCCTTCGCTGCCAGTGAAGGTAATCTTCGTGATGACTATGTGACTAACGCTCTCGACGTGGACTAGCGGCTTCTCGAAGTGAATACGGCGTAACACGACATGGCTATCGTGATGGGGCATTTGCAGATGCCGCGCACTCAGATCCACCGCGCTAAGGACCAGCTCGATATAAACAGACGCGGGGCAGAGAGGTACACCGCCCACGAGATGGCCATCGATGAAGTGGGAGAGAGAATCAACGGGCGTTTCGAAGACCGAGGCGAAATCGTTCCCGGGCGAAGGATATTGAACGCATTTCTGCAAGACGGAATACTCGAGATGGGCGGGGGCAATCTCAATGCCCTCAGATTGGGGACTCGTGACCACAGGTGCCGGCTCTCGGTAAGGCACCCAGAACTTGGTTTTGGCAAAGGGGTAAGACGGTAAGCTGATACAGGCGACGCCCGACAGATGTGCGAAACACGCGCGCCACAGGAGCTTGAATCCGGATGTGTAGAGCCGCGCCAAACTCGCTGTAAGAGTGATAGACGGCGAGTGGTGCTTGCGCATCGACGCAAGGAGAAGGGCATTTGCCGGAATCGCGGAGCTGGCTTTCAGCATCGGTAAGCAGGGCGTGTGCGGTCCCAGCTCAATCCAAGCGTCCACTCTGACAAAGTCCGGGCTCGACAAAAGCGCGCGAATGCCTGCCTCAAACAGCACAGGCTCCGTGCAGTGACGAGCAAAGTAGTCAGCGGTGAAGACCGACGTATCACCAGGGAAAACAACATCTCCCAAAACGTTTGAGACGATGGGTAGCGTCGGCGCACGGAGAGTGACGCGCTGGCATATCGCGGTCAGATCCTCGACCACTGGGTCCATGGCAGGGCTGTGATGTCCAAAGGGCAGGGCGAGGAAGATTGACCTGCGTTGGGAGTGGGTCTTGAGATGAGCGTCGAAGGCCTTCAGGTTTATCAACGGCCCCGCAAGTACACAGTCGTTGGGACTGTTATAACATGCGATCGACAAGTCCGAGAAATCCACAGATTCGCGCAGAAAGGTCTCGACATCTTGTGGCCCAATGTTGACCGCGAGCATACCCGTCGTGTCTGTAGCACATTTTTGGGCCATTAGACGAGCTCGGTTGGCCACAATCAGAAGAGCATCTTTCATTGAAAGCACTCCAGCGAATGCTAGAGCTGCATATTCGCCAAGACTATGAAGGAAGTGAGAAAGAGTATGCACGGGCGTAGAAATACAAATCACCTGTGCCCCACAACGGCAAACGGAGTCATCCCCCACGAGATCCACAGTTGGGCGAGCCCGTATTCGAGTGCAAATACTGCTGTATGATGAGCCTCTAACTCCTCCACTGGCGCCAGCCCTCTCTCATCCGTACTAAGAAGAAGACTCGGCAGCAACCCTTGAAACCCTGCTGCCATCAAAACCGCGTCGCATTCCTCGACGCAGCGGCGGAATAACGGGTAGGTGTCGAACAGCTCACGACCCATGCCCTTGTACTGGCTACCTTGTCCGGAGAACACGAAGACGGCTTTTGCGGGATCTTTCGATGGCTGGAGGATAGCCGCTTCAAGAAGCTTTTGGACCAGCTCATCGCGCCCACTGGCCGAAACAGCGAGTCGACAGTCGTAGATCTGACGTCGGGCGGTGGCTGTATACGCGATATCGGATAGCGGAATATGGCGAGTCGCATCGTCCTGTAACCAGCTGATGTATTTGGTGCGTAGCTCCTCCAAAGCGGGAACCGTCTTCGCTGATACTCCAAACACGAAAGGGGTGTCAATGGGGATGTGAGGCGCGGAGGAGGACTTCAGGTGTTCTTCCAATACAAGAGCGCTATTCGAGCCGGCTGCACCAAAGTTGTTGAGCAGTGCAACACGCGTCATCCCTTCGTGCGACGGAAACCAAGGTAAATGCGTTCGGGGAATAACAACATGGTCATCTTCCAGCGGCGCGATCAGCGGGTTCAAATTCTTCAACGAGATTTGGCGTGGAATCGAGCGGTGCTGGAGCATAAGAAGTAGCTTGGCGAGCCCCGCCGCACCCGAAGCCGCCTCCAGATGCCCAATATTCGCCTTGACGGACGTGATGTGAAGCGGATTACTCGCAGCACGATTGGCACATAGCACACTGCGCAGACTCTCCACCTCGTTAGGGTCTCCCGCCTGCGTCCCTGGCCCATGCGCTTCGACTACATTGACGCGGCTTGCGTCGATCCCCGCCGAGTCTAGGACTTTGCTGAAGAGTGCCGCTTGTGTGGGGGCGTGAGGATATGTGATGGAATGTGCGAGGCCGCTTTGGTTGACCTCGATGCCCCTGATAACGCCCAAGATGTTGTCGTTCTCGGAGATGGCATCCCCGAGTCGTTTAAGAACGAAGACACCGCAGCCTTCGCTTCGAGAGTAGCCGTCGGCAGCTGCGTCGAAAGCTTTGCATTGCCCAGTAGGACTGAGGAAGTGGCCGCGGTCGAGTCCAAGAAACATCTGCAGAGAATGTATGGAGTGAGAAGACAGCATAGAAACAGGAACGAAGGAGCGCACGTCGGGGCTTGAGATCGTATTTACTCCGCCAACGAGAGCAGCATCGCAGTCACCATTCATGAGCGCACGGGCTCCCAGATAGACGGCAACACTGGATGAGGAGCAAGCGGTGTCCACGGCCATGGACGGTCCACCGAGTTGCATTGCAAAAGAGATACGGCCACTGAGGAACGCCCGGAGAGTACCTTTCGAATAAAATTGTAGTTTCCTTCTATCAAGAAAAAGAAAACACCGACGCACCGGTACTGTAATAAACATCCATCTCGTCCCTAAGATTATGAACATAGTCCTCCGTAGCCACTCCCATGTAGCAGCCAAACGTCTCGGGGTGCGACGTCGGAGTCGCATTCGGAACATAGCCAGAGTTCTCCAAGGCCTCGTACGCCGTATGTAGCAGTATGCGCTGCTGGGGGTCCATGCTTTTCGCTTCTCTTGGGCTTATCTTGAAGAACGCGTTGTCGAATTCGTCGACGTTGTCCAAGAAATTTCCAGTGTGCGCCTTCATCTGACGCTTGGGATACTGTCCGCCATTGTAATCCTCGACGGCGAACCGGTGCCCAGGAATCTACAGGTGCAATAAAAGCAATGTGGCGACCTACGTCTTGAGGCCAACTTACCTCTGAGAGCATGTTAACACCATCTTCCAAAAGTCGCCAAAGTTGCTCGATGTTGTTCGCTCCAGGAACTTTGATCGCCGCTCCCACGATGGCTATTGGCTGCGACCTCGCGCCCACGTGAGCAAGCACATTTCCGCGCGTCGCGTCGATGCTCGAAACGCGTTCATGAGAGAAAACGCGCTCTACGGTTTTGATGATTCCGCCCCCTGGCCCAAAGTTCACAAGACGTAGATTGTTGTACTCAGGCGCTGTCTCGAGCAATTTGGCCACAACCAAGTACCAGTTGACGGGATGCGTGAGGATCATATCGAGCACGAGCTCGACCAGGCTGCCCTGAGATTGAGTCTGTCTGGTAATGAGATTTCCAGAAATCGTGCACTGTATCGGAACATGGAGGTCGGTGAAGTCGGGGAATTGGATTCCGCGGCGGGAGATGTCTACGAGGACTTCCTTCCGGACGCCACACGCGTGAAGAGGGGAGTGATACAAAGCATCGACAGTGGTCTTGTGTACAACGTGTCTTGGTTCCAGGGTTTTGGAGAACTTTTCCAAGGAATCGGGGCGCCCTGAAATTGTGATACACGAATCAGGCATAACTGCGGTTATGTGGAGGGACGCGGACGATGGATTAGCCTGCCGCAAGAAGGATCTGATTCGTTTCTGGAGCAAAAACAAGCTAGTCCTCACCTCGTGAAAAGCCTGAATAAGTGTTTCTGCCTCGGTTTTCGACGCCCCGAGGACCGCCAAACTCCACGACGATGGAAAATCGGAGTTGATCCCGACATCGGACAGGACATTTGCACAATAGATCTGCAGACGGATGCCAATCCAAAGAGCCAGACGAAAGAGTTGAACCGTGGTAGAGACATAGGCAACGAGATTGGAGGCTGAAGCGACGATACAAGCAGGAAGAATTCCCGAAGAGAATCCAAGAACATATGGCGTTCGTTGCAATCCGTCGCTGAACGGAGTCAAGGAGTTGCTAGCCATTCCTCGCTCCGTTATCCAAGTGAAATAGCGCAACGACTGGCAGAGAAGAAGCGTTGTCCCCGAGACAATGGAATTATATTGGTACTTCGGCGTTTCCTCCAATAGCGAACGGCTGGTTCTGAAGTTCTCCAAATCAATTCTGGTCATAGAACGCTCTTGCGTCGAGAGTGACGAGATCTCTGTGTAGAAAGCTTCGTGACATGCAGCCAAAAGAGTGGACCCAGATGGTGAAGCTGCATCTTGAAGAGCCTGAGTCCGAATGAATGATTGCCCTGCTCCCTGTCCACCAAAGATGGGAACATCCATGGAGGACACAACGGCGATTTCTGGCACTGGATGGCTGGGGAGAAAGAAAGAAAGAAGCTGCGAACCAAAAGCGGATATTGACGTTCCGCGTTTGAGCCTCGGACGTCATCGTCACCGTATACTACTTAATTCTAAGCAGATCGTGCTCGTCTTGCTTCTATGCAAGCGCAGATCTTTAATTTAGAGCAGCCTCTCTCGGCTCTGCGAAATGAGCAGTCTATACGGTGCAGCGGGAGACTCGAGTCCTACAAATACCCCATTCTCACCATCCCGAACGAAATTCTCTCCGACATATTCATCAGCACCATACTTATCCTCAATGTGCACCGCTCGTAGGTCCTCTCCCGGCGCTCTTCCTTACACAAATCTACCCTAAATGGCGAACTGTGGCCATTGCAACTCCCGGACTATGGAAAACAATTGCGTTTGACGCTTACAACTGGAAAACTCCCCTTCTCCGTCCCATATGTCATGAGCAGGAGGTTTTCCTCGACACCTTGCTTAGAAGATCCGGCCGTTGCTCGTTGTCCACTGAGATCTATGCCGACAGCCTGTACATTCCGATGGAGAAAATATTCTCTGTTGCCGTTTTCGATCTGTGCTTGCTCTATTGCCAGACTTGACGTACAGTTCCACTATCACAAGAAAACTTCAACCGAGTATACTGATTCCTAACCGCTGTATATAATGGAACAAGTTTGCATTAGAAATCAGAAAGTTCACATCAGAGCGCCGGCAACCTTGTCGATCGAATGGCAAAAGCGTACCAAACTGCGGCACAGCACCCTCAGAATCGAAGAACGCAGAATGAAGAAACACGCACCAAAGCAGGAACTACTCGGACCCGCTTCCAGAGTCGCCGGAATCATTTTCGGAATCTGACAACTCTTCCCTATCACTGTCCTCTGCGCCCGAGTCGTCCGAATCAGCGGGATCGACAGTCGATGAAAAATCCACGACAGATGGGCAAGCTGCCCGGTACTGCTCGTCAGCTATGTTGGGCACATGCCTGCGCCTTTTCCGGCTCGTGATGAGCAACTTCCGCGGGGTGCAGCCAGACTTCGATATGAAGGAGGTTAGAAGATCAATAGGTTTGCCTCCGAGAAATGACTCTGGAACCTCGAGTTGCTGAAGAGCAGGAACAACCAGATCGGTGAGGATTCCTGTAGCAACCGGACGATACATTCGGATAATGAGGGAAGTCAAGGCAGGGAGGTTGATCGTATCAGAGCTAGTGTATTCTGCATGTTGCTGGATGCCGAAATCCAATGTACATGACACGAGATTCGGGGTTTTACACAGAACGGAAAGGCAGAGGCGAGGCTCTATGGTGCACAAGGACAAGGAGGTCAACTGTGCCCAAGGTAGGACCACCTTCAGAGTCGGTGCAAAGCTCAGCGTAACTTCGCGCAGTTCAGGTGCGTCCCACAAGACCGTGTGGTTGATCTGCGATTTTGAGAGGAGGGTCAATTTCAGGGACCGAAGCAGAGGCATCTGGGAATCCATTTGAGGGAGGGATCGAGGGGGTACGAGGGCCAGTTTCAGGTGTTGAAAGCGCGCTCGATAGGAAAGAAGCGTGGGTAGTAAATTGTCGCCGGAATTCTCTGGAGCCGCGTAGAGTTGGATAGAGAGAGGGCAGCAGCCCGATCTTTGCAACCACATATCCACCAAGTTTGTCAGCCCTTTCGATTCTCGTCCTTTCCCAAACAAAGTTATCTGCAAGCCTTTCCAGAGAGCAAGCGTGGCAATCGCCACCGCTCGCCATTTGCGGCAGACATGGGTAAGTCGAATGGGCGAAAGGCGACAATCCACTTGGGGAAGCTCTGGATCTGGCGGAAGAAACTGGACAAAGATTTCCGATGTGATTTCGTTCGGCAAAGTCATGATGGGATATTTGTAGGAGTCGAGCCTCTGTTGCGCTGCTACTTGCTCATCTCGTAACGCAGTAAGCCTGTCAGCAATGGACCGCTGGAGGTCGAGAATTTGATTTCGGATTTCCGAAAGACGAGCTCGATCCGCCTCGAGAACTGCGAGCATGGTAGTCGGCTTCAGAAATGCAGCTGAGTTGTGAGAATCCAAGCACTCAGGTTGAGTGGCAGGGCTGCTAAGTCCCACTCAGTGGCTGTTTCAAACGGCGTCAAGAACTCAACGTTGGTATTGAAAAAGAGAAAACCGACCCGTGCGGAAACCCTTTGCAACCAACGGTCGGATTCAACACCACGCGATAAATTTGATTCCAGTCAAGAAATTCGGGTGGTTCACTGATTTAGTGGTTGGAGACAAGGGAGATGTCACAGTGTGACCCTCTTGACATTTTTCCGTGACGATCAAATTTTGTCGCTTTGACATCTCGTACCTTTGCCTGGAACGAAGTGCACATGGTACGGTACAATCCTGGAATAGCTCCCTCGACCCTTTGCGCTCTCCTTTCTGGTAAATCGCCTCGTCCGATCTCTGGCCGTCAATATCCCACTGTCTCCGAGTCCTCCAAAAGTTACTTGCAAGCGAAGCTCGCGCTTTCTGTGGTCAAAGTTAGAGCGCTGGCGAAAATGAGATTCAGGTGAGCCCTCGTTTGAAATGAGCTCCACAATTGTCTCGCTGACGCACTCGGTGGCGCAAATAGCGCCTCTCTTCTCGATTCATGAGCGTTTTGGGGGCGGCTTGCCGGAATGGCGTTCGATTCTGGCACTAGGGGCGGTACACCATGTACAATCAACTTGGCGCATTGAATAAGACCCATCATCACTTACTTACCAGCTGACTGGACTGCCCGGAAAAGATTCCTCCTTCCCGGCGCCGATGTAGATCCTATTGGGGGACTCGACTTTCTTGGACTTCCCTGCTCAAAGATTTCCCGGTCTACACTACGAATCAATCGCTCGACCTTTCCAGATATCGAGGGCGCTTCTCGATAGGTCACAAAGGGATCGATTGCACTAAAGAATCTTCGTGATCTCCAAGACATGCACAAGCCACGTGTTGTCGACAGCTATCTGTGAGCCTCATTGCAATCGTATCGCTCTCGTCCCCACCCCACCTCTAGAGTTCGGCCTAATCTTGTATCTGCCGCCTCACATCCACAATGACCCTGTCGTGAGGCACCAAGGCATCCTCTTAACTGTTCTCCCTCGCACTCCTCTTTCATCAATGGCCGCCGACGGACGTGAACTGGAGAGGTATATATCTTTCTCGTTCCCCACGAACAATGTCTAACCGGTATCGTCCCAGGGAAATGCCGATAGAGAGGGCGAACATCTCTCAATCCAACGAGGGTACCGAATTTCCCTTCCCTCACTTTCCATCTCCCAAGTCAAACAAGCAAACTCCGGATAATTCTGCGTCTACGAGCAATCCGGATGCCGAGGCTCAACATACGAAACGGCGCTCCAAATCTCAGTCGCGCTCGAGCTCCATTTCGAGTTTGCTTCTAGTGACGACTGAACGTCTGGGCCAGGAAACGAACCGCGCAAACCTGCTGGATGCCCGGTGTGCGGAAGTCCTCGCGCGCCTCCGCACCGTCGTGGAAGACCGCGACCAACTGCGTCGCACGCTTAACAAAGTGCAGGAGGAGCTTGGTCTGTACAAGTTTCAGCTTGAAACGGCACAGAACGAGATTTTCCGGGCGCAGAAGATCGTCGATGATGTTGACAGGGCGCGCGTGGAGGCCGAGGAACAGGCGGCTAAAGACAGAACGATTGCTCGGAAGCTCGCATCTGAGCATGCAGTCTGGGTTGCCAGGGAGGAAGGGCGAAACGAAGGCTTTAAGGAGGGGTTGCGAGAAGGCCAGCGAGCGTTCGAAGCCGCGTTGGAACGCTCGCGTGCAGAGGAACGCACCAACAGCAGCCGCGAAGAGTCTTCTCGACCTCGGGAGCGATCCACGCGCCGCTCATCCTCTTCTAGTCGTAAGCAGTCGACTTCCTCGTCCTCGAAGTAAGTCTATGTCGCTTTTGACCCCAGTTAAGTCTGACCTGTGTTTCATTACCTAGGTCCGCAGACGCACCGTCGTATGCGCCTACACTTCCAATGCACGCAATCCCAGCACGGGCCGTCACAGATGCGCCTTTGTCGTCATCGCAGCCTGCGCGTCCTTCTCGTCCCAAGTCTGCCCAGCCACAAGCCTCCCGAACCGCCGTTGTACAGCAGCCGCCCCCTCAACAAGCGACGCAGCGTCCAGAGCGTCCGCCCTCGCCACGATCTTCACGTCTTCTTCCTCAAGCACTTCTGCACTCCGCCGAGACTATCGACATCCAACCAGACCATCCAGTACTCCGACCTCCCAGTCCCCTCACTATTTCTCGTCGCTCAGTAGTCCTTCCTCCTGACGGAATTCCTACCATCGGCGCAGATTCCATGATTGCTCTTCCGCCCCCTCACGAACTCAGCCGGCCTGCGTCCGTGGCGGCAGAGTCAATGTACACCCTCGCACAAGACCGCGAAGGAGGAGGACTCAACGCACAGGGTAGCGGACGACGAAGGACAATGTCCAACGTTTCTGCTGTGTCGACAAGATATTCGCAATTCGATATCCTTGGTCCACCGCGAGCGGCAGCTTCAGACACCATGTCGCATTCAAGCCAAGTTGCGCGTGAGTGGCGTATCGCGAACCCCGACCCCGCCGAACGATCGCAAAAGTCAAGTGAGGATTCTCAGAAAAGCGACAACGTATGTTAGTTCTTCCCCCCCTTCATGTTCCCCACTTTCATGTTCCCCACTTTCATGTTCCCCACTCTCCTTGTTACGTCTTTGTGGAGCTGCGCTCATAACCCTTTATCTTAGTTTTCGACTCGCTCCTCTGCAACCCGCTCTCAAGCCAGTCAGCGCGTCCCCGGACCTAGACGGCCTCGGGAAATCGTTATGCCCATGCCTCTTTCTAGCGTTATGCAAGGGAGCGGAATATATGCCCCTCCCAACAAGTCTGCCCCAAATCCTCCTCCACTACACGACCCGTACTCCTCTCCAGCCGGCCCATCCTTCGCACCCGTAGCCATGCCACCCCCACCAGCATCTTTGCTCATGGTACCAGACCATACCGACGATACGAACCCAAATCGTCCGCGTTCCGCCGGACCCGTCGGCTGGCTCAAGTCCCGTTTCAACCGCACCGTCTCCGCCTCCAGTGTCCCCAACATCCAGATTGAGCCTCCAGTACGTATCTTCCTGATTTTCTCGCACTCAAACACCTGATTGAGTGCCTTTCAGTCCGACCCCGCGTCCACCGCTTCCACAGGCATCACGGTGAACAACGTGCTCCTCACGCCCGAGGACGCAGGCCACGCCACGCTCCCCCAAGAATTTATCCCCGAGCTCGCTGGCGCGCTCGCGGGCGTACAGCTTGCTCCCGTACCAGCTCTACTCGCAGACGGGGCAGTACCTCCCGCCACCACCAACGTCATCGTTCTCCCAGACAACGAGCTTCCGCGTGGGTTTGTCCCCCTCAGCCCAATCATGCCCACTTTGCACTCCGTGATGACGCCCACCGCTGGGCCTAATCGCAAGTCAACCCCGGCACCTCCACCGAATGCGTCGCATGGACCAGCACCAACGCCCAGCCCCCAACCGCCCGCATACACCCCGCGCGACCTCTACGCACGCGCACTCCCTCGCCCCGCGACAGCCGGAGGCACGCGTTCGCGCAGCCCCCCTCACCCTCAATTCGAAGTAGTAAGCAGCGTCAGCCGTGCGCGCGGAGCGACCATCGGGTCAGCAATGCTGGGCTCCCCTGCGCCGCTCAATCGCCCAATTTCGCTCTTTTCTGAATCGTAGTTGGTGGGATTCCTGCCCTACATATTCGCGCGTCCGCCTGTACGATACATCGAACCTTGCATTCATTTCCCCATACTTATCTCGCGACAAACATTTCATATGCATCTATCTTCTCCTACAGCAGCATTCATCTCCACTCACTCAGGCACTTCATTCATATGCATCTGAATCGTCACCTCTCCCACTAGCATTCGCATTGGCATTACAATTACAGCACTCCCCCACCCCCCTCCCTCCACATCCTCCTCCTCCCCCACTTCACATCTACCTACAAATAAGTACCAAGTAACAGGTTACAGCAGCATCGAAAGCATTCTATGATAAGTGTGGTGTGGTGATATGTAGATAATGAAAGTGTAAGTGTATCTGTTCTCTTATATATGCGTAGGTATGCGTATGTCGGCCCGCGAGCGTGCAAGTGCGAGCACTTTTCGAGGAGATAAAAGTGGAGATATCCAGAACAGTCTATAGCGAGTCGAGCAATGGTTACTGGAATATCCGATCCCATTGACGTTGACACGAATATGGGCCGTAATCTGCCCGTGCGTCAGCGATGCCGCGAAGGAAGGTCGAAGAAGAGCCTTACCATGCGTCCGTTTTTGGTCACAGCTACACATGCCTTTCCGCCATACCTCGTCGTCTGACGGGCAGTGGATGTTTGGTGGGTGTTCGTAGCTACGGAAAAGTAAGGAACGTTGGCATCAGGAGCTCCGTGTGAGATGAAAGTAGAAAGGAGAAGAAAAGAAAGCGGTGATGCGCGGGGGAGGTTTAGCAAGAGATGGGCGCAGGCGCATATCAAGCTGCATAGCCAGACCCTTGATAACGGAAACACCGACGTCCGCTCCCTCGTCTCATGCATCTCCCGAGCGCCTCTCACAACAACCACCCAAACCCCGTCCCCTCACCACCCCGCCCAATCGCCACGCTCGTACCCAAAGCAAAACGACCACTCACCCAATCTCATTGAAGAAATGCACCTTCGATTTTGGCAAAAACAGCGCAGCCGCCATCCTACACCGGGTCCACATCATGTCAATAAAGGTTTCTCATCATCAAGAGACGACGTACGAATGCACCGGGGCTAGCACAACGCGTTAGTACAGGAAAAAAGAAGGGAGAGCAAAGAGAAAAAAGGAGGGAGAAAGAGAGAGAGAGAGAGAGGAAGAAGGAAGAAGGGAACACACCATCTCCCCACCGCTCATAATAGAACCCGCCCGTCCGATCCAAGAAGTCGAAGAACTTCATGTAGACCGGTCCGCGCCAAAAGTCAAGGTCGGCGATTTCAAAGTTGGACCAGACTGAATAAGGGGGTGGGTCAGTATTGAGTCGGATCGAGGTAAAGAAAAATGAGGATGAAGGTCAAAACGGAGAGGGGGGAGAGGAAGTTGAATGTGTATGTGAAGGTGAACGGGGAGGCGAAGAAGACCAATGAGGAGGTGAAGCCAAGGATAAGGACGAGAAAGAGAAAGAGAAAGAGAAGAGGGGAAAAGAGGCAGCTGCACTTACAATGACACATGTTATAGCCATCTCCCCCGTTCTCGCTGAGGAAACCCATCGCGTTGTCGGGCGCGACAGTGTCGGGGTTTTGTTTCATGAAGTCTGAGGAAGAGGAGGGTGGGTTAGTTGAATGTCGAGATTCAATGAGAAAGCGCAGAGATAGGGCTGGCGGGATGAACTGCTGAACGACGGACGCGACTGCTGACAATGATGTCTCCAGCCGAAGGCGTCATCGGCACGCGAAGCATCGCCCGATAGCGAGGAGTAACAGTGGCGGGTTTCGAAACAACGACGCACCCTTGACCGTATCCCACAACGTCGGGATCGTCGCTGCCCACTCATACAGCGCAATCGTAAACGCATACGTCTTGTTCTGCTTCTCCATATACACGAACGGGTCAAACGACAGCGTGCAATGGAACATCACGTCGGGTCTAATTTCCACCCATTCGTCAGCCACTCCAACACTCAAGATATAAAACAGAAACAACACGCACTCAATCCGCCAATACCACCGATACTTCCTCAACAACTCATGCCTGAAAAAGAACCCGCTATTGAAGCGGCACATGTTGCGATACGAGACGGAGCCGGCGTAGATGATGCCTTGCTCTTCCATCTTTTTGCGGCCGGCGGCGGCGCGGGGCTCGTCGATCCAGTCGGGCTGGAACCACCAGTCGTGCGGGATGACGCCGAATTCCATGGGGGCGTGGGAGAGGGCGGAGATGCGTCTGGATAGTGGGTAAGTGCATGGAGGGACGTAAGTGAAACTAGGGAAGAGGAATGGGACGAGAGAGAAGTGCGGGATAGGCCGTATCCGCGCCTCGCGATGACATCATCCTTGGCCTTGAGGACGCGATTTTCGTCGAGACTGGCATCTCGGAAACATATGGTGGCGGACATCACACCCAGTCCAACGGTAACCCAAACACCAAGGAACGGTAGAGAAAAAAACACAAAAAAGTAGCGACGACACGCACTTTTTAAATTCGTCTGTCCACGGCTCTTCATTCAGGAAGACATACGGATACCCGTGGTCCCTGTTGAACCTATCCTCAATACTTCGAATGCTCTGCACAGCACCGTTGATATCCGAATTGCGCGCCAGCATCACGAACGTCGCATTCGCCCTCGTCGCATTGCCGGCGCCCCCAATCGACGAGGAAAAATCAGAGTACGCTGGGACCGCGCTGTCGCTGTATTTCGTCGGCCGGTCTTTGCCGGCCCAGAAACCCGAGAGAGAGGTGGCCTTTCCGTAGGGAGCGTGTGTTGCGGAGAGGAGGAAGTGCAGCGCGATGAGGAAGAGGAGGATGAAGAGGATGTAGCGGGCGGGTTTTGTGACCGCCATCATCGTCGGGGTGGCGTCAGTCGGTCAGTGAGTCGGTGAGTATACTGTAAAGAACGGCGGCCAAGGCAGATGGTGGAGGTCAGGAGCACAAGTTTTGTGGCCGGGAACTTGACCGGGCTGCGAAGGGTGTTATACCAACGGGTCACAGCCACATCTTTGAAGATCAACCCAAATTTATCCATCTTGCCCTTCGAGGACTATTTTTACACTGCTCTGTGCGTAGAGAGGTGTAGAGGCGCAGAACGAGGAAAAAAGACGAGTTTTCACTCGTCGTGTTCGACGAAAAACGCGTTAAATGTGTAGGAATTTCACTAACATACACTCGCTTCCTTGAATCGAGCTCAGGTTGAATTCTGGCCCCCATACGTTTCGGACGGATGGAGACGGAGCCATTTGATTCATCCGAATCATCGTGGAGGCGGTAGTCATGCGCCGGAAGCAGCCGGAACACAAGCTGCGCAGGCGACGACTCGCCGCCGACGAGTCGGACAAGGAGAAAAGGACGAGAGCAGAGGGGAGAAGAAGAAACGGAGGGTGACTGCGGGACCCATATATATGGACGCCATCCTACCTACCCCGGGTTTATGTACATACAACACGGGCAATAATCACCGTCGGGAAGTGCCATCAAATCCATCCGGGAAGCGCCATCATTTAGTCCGGGACGACCCGAGGTTGTGGTTCATACCATACCCAGGTACCCTACCCCATCCAGTTCGTTAGAGGCAAATACAAGGCAAAGGTAGGAAATTTACTGTGGGCCTGAAAAAGAAAATGGAATAAATTTGACGATGGGAAAATGAATGTCACACTGTGACACAACTGTGACATCTCGTTTGTTTTCAACCACTTGCTTGCCACTTGCACCGTCAAATCTATTGTGCGGTATCCCTACCGTTAACCGTAAAGCGGCCCTATCGAGGTAAATTCTCTCTGGCAGTTATGTATTTAGGATGAATTTTGACGCGATTTGAATCAGCCACCCCAAAGCCTCTGGCACCCTGCTGGCACCTGGCACCTGCCGCCACCTGCCGCCACTGCCAGGTGCAATTCTCCCAACAGTTTCATTACCATGCTCGACGCCCTCAAAGCGGATCGAGCTCGTGCTTTGGAAATCCGAGGCCGAATTTCCGAGCTCGAAAAAGCTATTTCCTCGTTTAGAGACGAACAAGAAGCAGTCCAACAAAGGCTCGACTCCTACAAATACCCCGTCCTGACCTTGCCGAACGAAATCACATCGGAAATCTTTGTCCATTTTCTTGGGCTGCCAGCTTCCGAGCCTCCCGAAATACATTCTCCTCATTCGCCCATCCGTCTTACCTACGTCTGCCGCAAATGGCGAGCGGTGGCGATTGCCACTCCTCCCCTGTGGAAAGGCTTGCGAGTAATTGTGTACCCTAGCAGACGAGAATTCAAAGGGTTGGAAAGCCTGGCGGATATGTGGTTGCAGAGATCAGGTTGCTGCCCTCTCTCTATCGAATTCTACGCGAGTATAGGGACTAATCGCGACGACAACTTACTGTCCACCCTTATGTCCTATTCAAAACGCCTGCAACACTTGAAACTCACCCTCTTCCCTCCTCGAATTCTCCCCCAGATTGACTCGCCGATGGTTTTACTTCGATCTCTGGAATTAACATTCGTCCAAGACTCCCAGGTCAACGAACTTGCTTCGTGGAACATGCCTGAACTGCGCACCGTTGCGCTCCGCCAGGCTGCGCCTTTGGAGATGGTACCGGTCTTACCCTGGGAACAATTGACGTCCTTGTCTTTCCACAGAATAGATCCCACGATTTGCCTTCCCGTTTTGCGTAAAACACCGAATCTACTGTTTTGCACATTGGATTTTAGGGGCTATGCATATAGGCCATACACCGGCTCGGGAATTATCAACCTCCCTGCCTTGATTTCCCTCGTTATCCAAACCGATCGTCGGGAAATTTTTTCTACAAGAATCCTCACCGATTTGGTTGTTCCTGCTCTTCAGCAGCTCGAGATTATTCCAGAGTCATTTTTCGGAGAGGAACCTATCGACCTTCTGACCTCCTTCATATCGAAGTCTGGCTGCACCCTCCGGAAGTTATTCGTCACGGACCGGAACATACTCATCGATGGGTCCAACGTAACTGACCAGCAGTACCGGTCAGCTTTCCCATCGGTCGTGGATTTTTCATCGACTATCGCTCCCGCTCATTGGGATGACTCGGACGCAGAGGACCTTGACATTGAAGAGTTCGAAGGTTTTGGAAGCGAATCGGAGTAGTATCCACCTCAGTGTGTATTCATTCTCTCAGCATTCTCCCGCTCTGATATGCTGCACATCGCAGTGATTTTGCCACATTGTCAATCAGATTGCCACGGGACCAATGTAAAGTTCCTGCTCAAAACCTGTGTCATGACATTCGGTGGCCAGCGAGCATTCGTTTAATCAGGTTTATCGTAGTAGAATTCATTCTAAAATGCTACTCATGTTCCAATGCTGCATGCATTCATTACTTGAACATAAAAAAGCCTCCGTCGACGTCTATATTATTAGTATATAGCGAGGGCACCGAGCTGATACATATAGAGCGTCTGTCAGACTACCGTCGACGAACGAAAATTGGAGTCCTGGAAGGTTGCTCAATACTGAAAGGTTGTACAAGAACAAAACGAATCGAATGTGACACCATTATATTCGCGAGTCCGGAGTTTCATGAAACTGAGCGCGCAGCGTTTTCATTTCCACGGCTTACATATTTGTACAGCAAACATCTCGAACGCAACTACACTGGAGCGACAAACAACTTCATTCTTCAAGGTTATAAAAAAACTCGTTCAGTTCTTGTATGTTTCAACTCTGATTCATCTGCGAGAGGCATTGCAACAAGAAGGGCGAGAGGTGGCAGGAAGCTTAGAGATCTGTAAGCCATTTGACTCGAATCAGCCAGCGAAAGAACTCACCGCCAATCCTCGGCGTGCACAGAACCATGAGGTATTCCAAGATATTCCAAGAAACTCGAAATCGACGGAAGTCCTGGACATTCAAGTTACATAAATTTGAGATTGGAACTTGCAGCAAAGAGATCGCGTACCTTCTCAACTGCTCTCCGGACAGTTGCCAAATACGCCTCCAAGATTTGCTTATCAAAGTCGGTCAGAAAATCCCTAGATCAACGACCCAAAATACGAATTGACGCGTCAAGATCTCCGCGGCCACCACTCTCGCAGCCTCGTAACAGCTTCGCGTATAACATCCAGCGAGACCGTGTCGAATTCCTGACCCACGAGGCTCCTGAATTTCGAGCCCAGCTCCGACATCAGAAATTCATGATCCCACTGCCCTACCAAAGACCATTCATTGCGACTGGCGTGCGCGAACTCAAAACCAGCTTTAGCAGAATAGCCATATTCCGCGATAATCTGCTGCATAAACTCGTCCCCATATGCGCCAGAGTTAAGCGCGACTTGACAGATCCCAGCGACGCAACGCGAATCTCCCGTACACATCGCGGTCTGAATCGTGAGTCGATAAACGAGCCGCGGGATGAACGCGAGCACTGCGACTGGCTTGGGTCCCGTCAGAGAAAAGAACGCGTAGTCTCGAAATGGGGCGATGTCGAGGTATTGGATCTGGCGCAGGAGAGCGGGAGAGCGGACGTATCCATCGCGAGCCGGTCCGATTCGTCTGAGGAGGAAGACGTCATCCGCGAGCGACGCAGGAGTATGCAAAGTGGGATTCTGTATAATAGTATTATCGAGTTGCTTGCCGCACACTTTCTTGTGCTCTGGCCAGTACGATATTTGGCAAGTTCTGCCTCGAAGAGTTAAGTCGTGCAGATATAATTGCGCAAATCACTTACCTTGAGCAATAGTAGACTTTACGCGACACCTTGTTATTACAATTTTTGCAAACGGAAAATCGGGCGCCGTCGTTTTCTGGCTGCTTACAACCATCGCATATGTGTGCTAATCGATAGAGCGGGGGCGCGTTCGAGGCTTGCGATTTGGCCGTTTTGACGGGCTTCAGCGGGATCCGGCCCCAGTCTACTGTCGTCGTCTGCTTGCCGCCGGACTCCTTCAAGATGATTTGAGACGGCCGAGGGGTGCCGATGAGGGAAAGGATGGTATTATACACGAAGTAAGCTGAAGGAAAATTGAATTGATCGAGATCATCGCCGGAGGTGGGCAGAGAAAACTCACCAAGAAAATCGTCTCGAAGCACGATGAACGTACGCACTTTGCTTTCATGCCCAGATTTATTGAGTCGTAGAATCGTATCCTCTTTCCAATTTGGATGCGGGTACGATATATATCCGCTGTCTCCAAGAGTGATCTCGCCGTATGGAATCAACTTTTTTACGAGTGAGAGGAAATTTTCTCCATCCGCTGCTAGAGAGGAGAGGATGATGTCCGAAGTAAACATTCTCTGGTATTGCCCATCCGCATCATCCAGATTGGTACGCAACAAGCCTTCGAGTAAATGCTCCTCTCGCGCAGCAGGCGTCAACGTCTTCCAAGGGAAATCCGGCTGGAGAACACTTGTAACGGCTAGAACATGCATCTCCTCCTGTAAGGCCCGCAATTTGCGTATGAGTCTGTAGTCGCACTCCAGGTACTTTTCTGCCGGGAAAAGGGATTGGGACGGGAGCGATTCCAGGGCAAGCACCGCAAACTCCAAGTTACCGAAGATGGTGTCGAAAAAAGGGAATTGGGCTTCCCAAGCAGCATTCCATTTCGAGATATCTTCTCTGAAGTCTGGTATTTGAGACATAAGCTTGCCCCCAGTGGGAATCGAGGGCGGCGCTGTGCTTTTCGCTTTTGAGCGTCGAGGCATGAAGAAAAGGGTAAAGTGCGGCTTTCTCACGGGATTATCAAAATCGCCTAATTTGGGCAACAAGAAAGAAAAAACAATGTCGAATGCGAATTTATTCCACATACAAGCGTAACGATATTCCAATAGTTGGACAAACCAGATTTAAACCAGATTATGAGCGCATGCATGAGCGTTCGTATAAATATCATAATTAATCAACCCAAGTCGTCCTCTCCAAATCAAATGCTGCCTTCGGCGTGTATTCTCCTCCATCTTCAGTCTGCGCCTCCAATCGCGCTTTCACACTCCGATGAACTTTCACCCCATTCTTCTTCTGCTTCGGAATGAACCGTCCTCGACCCCAGTTGATACCCAGATACGACACCCAGCTGTTGTCACCTTTCTGATAGCGCTGTCTGATAGGCAAGATCTCGAGAATCCTGTAGAATTCGTTGTACGTGAGTCGCCGAGCTGTATGTCAAACACCATTGAGTAAGTAAATAAGATGAGGACGTACCACCAGAACCACGCAAGACTAAGCTGGTCATAAATCGGCGACAACGAATCGTGCAGGTCGAGCTCCTCTTCCGACATAGGTGCAACAAAGCTCGCACCATTCCCGAGCTCCTGGTGATCAGGAAAACTGCGCAGAGCGGCCTCCTTCTTCGCCTTAGCCTCTTCCTCCGGCGTTGGGATGTTTCGAATCCGGAGGTTCCCGACCGGAAGCGCCGGTGGGCGAGGCTTAACCTCAGGATAGAGACAGGCAGGGTCAAGACCGATGCTGCGAAGCCCTTCGCAGTCGAACATGATACCGCTCTTCATCTTGAAACACTCGCGGACCATCCAGCGCAACGGAATACGCGCTAGGTTTTGCACAGTCTCGTTATCGACGGAGCCGCCCCCTACATCGCAGTGGCAGCCCGAGAACCATACCTGTCGCTCAACATCAGAAAGGATTCTCAGATGCAGATAAGAAGAAGAAACGCCACCTCTTCGATATCAGTGGGCTCAGAGCGGTCGCGACTGTATCTCCGTTCCACATGTCGCTGTTTGTGTGCGTGCGAGGCATGAGAGTGGTCTTTACACGACTCCCGCGCTAATTTCTGGTCCGTGATACTGAGAGTCTTCTCCCTATCGTCAGGCCGATTCCATAAATTCGGCTTGAACTTGGCTCGGCGTTCGTCCAGCGACAAAGCATGTCGGAATGTGCGGACGATAGTGTTGGACGCCGTGAATGGGAGGCGTTTCGGAACGAGTCCAACGGAATTGACAGTGTCCTGGGAGTGTTATCGTTAAGATTTGCAAACGTGAGAAAGATAATTTCAAGGTTTTACCCAGACTCCAACGAATTCAATATCAATGTCGATAGAAAATGCCTATTAAAGCGTTCAGAAGGAGAAAATGCGGGGGATCCATGTGTCAAACCTTTTTGAAGCCGTTGGATTGCTCCCATCCAAGATCACTCGTGTCAGTATACATTTTGTACTGTCAACTCGTCAGAGAAAAGTATCCGTAAATGTACGAGAACATACGGCAAAGGGAATTTGCTAGAGACAGACTCAGTCAAAAGGGAGTGAAGAGAAAATGCGCGGCTGCCGACCTGATGATTGTCCGCAGGGAGGAGGCCGACCTAAGAATATTTTGTCAGCGCCCGACAAGTTCAAGTAGCGAAGGACCCGCACTTTGTGCAGCATTCCGGCAAGGCTTCAGAAATTCTGTGTCAGAAATTTGTGTGCGGCTCAATCCAGAGATTTGTACCTTTGGGCAGTATATGCGCCACGGGAAAAGCCAAAGATACAGATACGGTCATTTGACGTGTCTGAGATGTCCACCGTAATGTTAAGCTGGCAGAACACAAGATAACGAGGGATGGATACGCACAGTTCTGCATTAAGAATTCGTATCCCCCTGAATATCCAGAGTGAAATGCGATCGTTTACAGCGAGATAAGCATGAACGAACCCATTACATGTGCATCAAGGTTCCACGCTACCGCCTCATCAACGAACTACAATTTCAGTCAACAAATCATGCGGAAATGAGCATCGAGTAAAGTCAAAATCCTCGGACCTTCGAAAACCTGGACATTAAGGGAGTCGCTATCGCCGGCGTGGTGTACGTTCCTATTCCAGCTTGGTAATAGACCATTTGCCTAGTGCGGTCCCCCTTCGAAAGCATCGAAAAAAATCGGACAATGTTGGAGTTGTCATTATCAAACTGAAGAGAGATAGGCATTAGAGAGGTGAATTTCCTGAGACTTGACCGTACCTGGTCTCCGGTTCCGTCAAAACAGACCACCAGCGTCCTAAAGGGATGTTCTGGCGGAATGACAGATAACTTTCCTACATCCAGAAAGGTGGAACCCTGAGGCGACGCAGGCAGAGGATCGAGGCCATTGGTGTTTCGATCGAAGACGGTATCCTCAGTTTCTGAGCGATGGTGAGTACTTGTAGACTCCATGGGAGGGATCAGGGATTCAAATTTCAAGGCTGCGAACTCACAAGGGCTTATTATATGGAGTTTTCTTTGACCGACACCGATATCAACACCCGAATCTGTCGGAGTCCTTCGCAAACATACTGTTCTACTTGGAAAGGTCGGCAGGTGGCGGAATGATACCACATCGGGCGAACAGGCTCTTGTCTTGCACCGGCGCCGCAATTATCTTGGATTTCTTTGATTCTCAAGCAAGACCGCTGTCAAGCCTAGCAGGTCAGGCGGCGGGCGTTCGTGTTTGCCGGTGGATTATATGTTTGGAATATTACACCGTACATTGTGAATGTTGTTGTGAGTCAAATGCCCCGTTTTTCATTGGTGGCGAAGAGGGAGGGAGATTAACCGACGAGGAGCTCTTGTCAGAGTTGTGTCAGAGTCGGGCGGGCGCTAATATATAACAACCGCAGGCACGAGGAAATTTTTGTTTATATTGTCTGTTTATAAGAGACTAGGCGGGCGCGGGAAGCGCGGCCCGAACGTCAGTGGTTGATGTAACGCGTTACTGACCGTCACGCATACAACTTTCCTTTGTTTTCTTGCAACGGATTTCACCTTGCATAGTGCGCTTTGGTACAGGAGCTCTATTCTTCTTCCAACTGGCGAACGCTGCTGGCGCGACTGTAATAGGTCGAATCCCGAGCAATCTCCGGCAAAACTTGCGACTGAATACTCACAGACTTCAAGTTCTGCGTTCCAGTCGTCAAAAAGCCGGCGATAACATACATTCATCATGCATCATGTCCCAAGCCTTAATTGAATCTATGTCTTCCATGTCGTCGGGTCCTCCAATGTTTTATAATATTATTCGAGCTCGATATAAAACACACCGAAATTTCTTTTTAGCTCACACGACCAGCCAACCATGAGCATTACTCCACTCCAGGGCTTCCAACTCGGTGCTGACGCCATCTATCTCTCTGAACGCTCTCTCCCAATCGCACCGGATGGGCACTACGACTGGGAGAATCAGGCAAACCCGAACGCCAGCCCTCAAGGTCATGCAGGGGTCACAAACTTACTCAATACGGTTCGCCACTTCTCCTTCAAACCAGAGGCGCTGAATCGAGTTACTTCTTTGCAGATGAAAGCCATCACAGGGAAAGGCTTCGCTCCCGATCCTCGTATGGTGGTACGGCTTTGTGAACCCACAGTCTTTGGTTTTGTGCTAATTCCTTACAGGGGTCGTTCATCGACGAAGCCCTCCATCCTGACGCGGTCGATGATCGCAAAGGGGCGGTAATATTGCACTCTGTTTTTCTTGCGAAAGTTCAATTAAATTTTGCTTAGCTCGCCAACGGACTGACGATTCTTTCGCTCCTTCCCTCGGGCTCAGAAGTAGCAAAGGACATGTCCAACTCGGCCATTTCGCTGCTGTACAATACTCTCCCCCACGTACGTCTTCATCACTTTCCTCCGTAGAGCACTCTCTGATTCAAATTAGCCCCGGGCCGCATTGCTCGGTCCCGTCCATTCGTTCCGCCAGGCCGACGGTGGAGGCAACAACCTTCAAATCCCTCAGCTGGGAAAAGCAGGAACCCCCTACGCACGCAGCGTACAAGGAAAATGGTGCTACGCGCCGACCTCGCTTCCTGACCCTGGCGTCATTTTCGATACCCTGATGAAGGCCCGCGATGTATGTGTTTGACTTAAGTCTCCAGCTCGTCCAGCCCCCTGACGTGAAGCACAGACAAAGGAACACCCCGCTGGTGTCTCAAGCTTGATCTTTGCTTTCGCGACCATCGTCATTCACTCGTTGTTCAGAACGGATCTGGCAGACTGGAATGTCAACGCTACGAGCTCATACTTGGACCTGAGTCCTCTGTATGGTATCGGTGAGCGACGAACTTGTCCGCTCAAGCGCGGTCCACTGATAGTAATTCAATAGACCAAGCAACGCAAGACTTGGTCCGCGATAAAGCAAAGGGACGTGGACTGCTTTACCCTGACTCCTTCTCCGAGGAACGGCTTGTTTTCCTACCACCAGCAGCAAGCGCTCTGTTGGTTATCCTGAACCGAAACCACAATGTGAGCGTCAGACCCCCCTATCATGCACCTGCCTAAAGTATTGCTCGCAGTACGTCGCTGATATGCTCCTCAAAATCAACGAGCGCGGCCGTTGGACAGATCCTCCCCCGGCCGACGAAAAACGTCGAACCCAGCAGGACGAGGAAATTTTCCAGACTGCAAGACTTGTCAAGTGCGCTCCTCGTTCTCGACCACTAAGTCCGGACTTTCGCTGATATTCTTCTTTCTAGCTGCGGTCACTTCATGGGTCTCATCATGTCCGATTATGTCGCTGGCTTCCTAGGGCGAGTCCGCCACCTTCTTCATATGCTAGCGCTCATACTCGAGCTTTGGTAGGCTGTCCGAAGGGAACGCCTGGAACATGAACGCTTTCGACCCGATCAAAGCCAAGAACGGCGTGGAGGTCGAGCGAGGACTGGGAAATCACTGCAGCGTTGAATTCAATGTCCTTTACCGCGTAAGTGGTCTACCAATCCCTTTAGAACTATGCTGATTCTTTTTTTTTACCAGTGGCATCCGACGCTCTCCACAGCGGATGTAAAATGGACCGAGGACGTATTCCGCGAAGCCTTTGACAACAAGCCCTTCGACCAGCTCACAATGCACGACTTTGGCACAGTCTTCCGCAAGATGTTTGCCACTATGGATCCGCATCCCAATAATCGAACTTTCGCTGGGTCGGTCTTGCCAAATCTACTTCGAGCGTCGAAAACCCTGACATTCCATGTAGGCTGAAACGTGGGGCAGATGGCAAATTCTCCGACGACGACATCGCGAAGATCTTATTTGATGCAACGGAGAGTCCCGCAGGCGCTTATCGTGCGCGAGGAACCCCAGGTGTTTTGCGTATCGTCGAGATCCTTGGTATCCTCCAAGCTCGGCAGTGGGGTGTGTGCACGATGAACGAGTTCCGCGAGTTCCTTGGCTTGAAGCGGTTCGCTGATTTCGAGGAATGGAATTCCGATCCGGAGATCGCGGTACGTTCCTTCACCTGGTTGTTACTGGTGAACTGATGAAGTTCAATGCAGAGTGCTGCCCGTCGATTGTACGGTCACATCGACAATCTTGAATTGTACACCGGACTACAATGCGAGGATAACATGCCCCTGTATCCTGGGCTTCGTTTTGCCTCTGGCTATACCGTAAGGTTCTTTCATATACCATTCAAAGGTGAAACTGATCTTGAATCGCAGATGGTAAGGGCAGTCCTCGGGGATGCGATTGCTTTGGTACGAGGGGACAGATTCTACACGACGGATTTCACTCGTGCGTTATCTCTGCATCTCGTAGCTCTTTCGGGATCTTGAATCCTCCATGATATAGCGGCCAACCTGACGACATGGGGATACCAAGACTGCCTTCGCGATCCTCACAATGGTGGCTTTGTAGGTATAAGGGCTTGTTCTACGATCTATGCTAACTCGATCTCTCTTTCCAGGGCGGCGAATGTATGTGCATGATCTTCCACGAAGCCAGCTCTCAACGAATTTTCCTATAGTGCCCAAACTCCTAATGCGCCATCTTCCTCGGCATTATCCTTATGTGCGTCGCGCCACTTTATCTACTCTTCGACTGTCTAACGTTGTGATCCAGAACTCGGTCTACGGATGCTTCCCCTTCTTCACGCCTCAAAAAATGAAGGAAAGTCTGACCAAACAGGGTATCGCTGGCGACTATACATTTGAACGCCCGGTGCCCGCTCCGGAACCGAAGGTTTTGAATACTTTCACGGGTATCAAATACGTGTTCAACGACCCGTTGCGGTTTCCGACTGTCTATGACATGAAAGGTCTGCGCTTTCATCGGAATAGCGAAGAGAGAGATTACTGATATGAGCTTGTTTCAAGGGCTGGGAAACGGGTACGGGTTTCTGCTATGCTTCGATCAGTCTGCCAAGTACGTTGCCCGTCACTGTCTGCATTTACCCATCTAATTAACTATTGCAGACACGATCCTGATCGGGCACTGGTGAGTTTACCACTTACACGTTGAATCGTTTATTCATATCCGCAGGCCCTGCACGCCCTCTTCCCCACCGAAGACTCCTTGACCCAATATCGCACCTGGTACCGCGACTCCATCTCACGCCTCATCAAAGAGCGGTCATGGAAATACGACGGTGTCGCCGGCAATTATGTCGATATCGTCAAGAATGTTATCAACGTCACCTCCGTGCATTGGGCTGCGGACCGTTTGGTATGTATGCCTGCCTGCTTTGGGCGCGCGGATTTCGAGGACTATGAACTGATGGGTGATATGATTTAGTGCGGGCTTCCTTTGAAGACGAAAGAAAATCCAAGTGGGTTGTATACGGAGCAGGAGGTGTATGATATGTTCTCCACTTTGGTATGTGTCAACTAGCATAACTGACTGAAGCCGACCTCATACTTGTCTTTCCAGTTCACGTATGCCTTCAATATCGCTACCTACAATCCGTGCTTACATGCGTCGCAGACTCACCTTCCTCAGCCTTGGCGACAACGAGCACCTGTTCTCTCTTCGATACGCAGCCATACAATCAGGCGGTGTGATCCAAGCCTTGATTGCCAAAGCAATATTGGAGATTGCTCCTCAAAGCGCCCCGGTGCTTCTTCTTTCTGCTCACCCCAAGACTTCAGAGAACACTAACGCGATCGAACCTAGAACGCCATCATGGGCTTGCTTTCCAAATGCGCTAAATACATCTGGCCGCCGACTGACAGACCCTGCTTCCCATTCCTCAGCAAGCTTTCCGATACCGGACGCCCATTGAACGAGCTTGTGGCCACTGTGGTGGGGCTCGCTGTTGGTTCGTCTGTGAACTACGCGCAAGGTATGCTATTGTTTTCTTTTAGAATGAAATTGTTCATGTAACTGCGTTTGAAGCGGCGGTACATGTCATCGATTTCTACCTCGACGACTCACACGCTAACGAGCGCTCAAAAATAATGCAACTCGTGAAGAGCGATGATCTGAAATCGACTGATTTGCTTCGAGGTTATGTTCGGGAGGCAATGCGTACGTGGTGATCCTCCGACGCAAAGATATAAGCTGAGGTCATTCTTTCTCTCCGTAGGTCTCAACCCTCAGTTCACGGGACTGTGGCGCGGCGCAGCTGTGGACGCCGTCATCCCACAGGGCGACGGCCTACCTCCATTGAAAGTCAAAGCCGGCGATCGCATCTGGGCGAGCTTCAAAAACGCGCATATCAACGTAAGTTTTTACAGCTATTCTTTGCCAAATTTGCCACTCACTTGTACTACCGTCCAGCCCACCGACTTCCCTAACCCTCAAACAGTCGACCCCACCCGCCCCATAGGTTCTTACAACCTCAACGGCACCGGATTCCACAACTGTCCCGGCGTCACGTACGCCGAACAGACTATAGCGGAGATTGTGAAGGTTGTGTTCAGGTTGAAGAATGTTCGTCGGGCGGCGGGTGCGCCTGGGAAGCTTGCGGGATTTAAGACGGTTGTGAATGAGACGGAGACGAATGTTTATTTGACGCCGTATGGGACGACGAGCCCTTGGCCTGGGTCGATGTTCATTACGGTGAGTGTTTTTTTAAATTTGTGCTGTCGAGGGCGATGGGCTAATGTTTTGCGTAGTACGATGATTAATTTGCGGTGTAATGTATTTGCTTCCTACTTATGCTAACTTTCGTCCTGCAACTCAAGTCAATTATATTACTATGATATGAAACGCGCCGCCATCTTAACCGATCCTTAGAGGAAATTGCAGAAGAGGATCCAAATATAATTATTTGTCTGTTGTGGAAGCTAGAAGTTGGAGGTATACGTCCACAGTACCGACAGTACCTTGATAAAAAGTGAACGGACTTTTCTTTTGGCTGCTATTCAAGACGACTTCCAGAAGTTTCTTAAGCCCAATCTAGGCAGTGTGACAGAATACAGTTAGAGTCTTCAAAGAAATGAGCCATCAAAAACTGCGTCGTAACTTCCCACGGTTCAATTTGTTTGACGTAACACCTCGTAATACCATGGTTTATGGACTTGGAGGGCCTAAAATTCACAAGAATTCCATATGAATTGACCGCAATAGGCAGATCCTCCTACCTTCAAACATATATATCTACCATATGAAGCACCGTCACTGCTCTCATCTGAAATCTTCCTGCCGCTGAAACTCCCACGGTTGCATTTATTGACTTGAACCAAGTAACGACAATGAACCAGGCATTTCTAGCAGTAAGTAGAAAGTAGAGCTTAGTATCAATATCAATTGAATACTTCGAAGTTCAAGGGGAATATATTATATTATACCCACAGAACCCTGGCTCAACCTTAAAATACCTCTGCATTGGTACATAAGTGACTGGCTGGAGCATCGGACATCCTCGTTCGAACCAAAATTATGACATGATTCAATAGCAAGACCATTTCTCCTTCTGAAAGGCATCTACTTCATTTTCAATGCGGATTTGCCTCCCATTTTCTAATAATGCGCGTCCGACGTTGAGCAGATTGGCGACAAGTCAGATCGTGTGGGGTAAAAAGTCGGATCCTGAGAAAGTTACCGGGTTGATTCGAGTTTCCCACGTTTCGGCAACAACCGGATACGACGCGTAGCCTGCGCTTGGACTTTACTGTACCGCTCTTCAACGCCATGAACACCTCTCATCCGACGATAACCATTGATTTAGTCAGGAAGCTTAGCTTGCATTGATGCACGTCCTCATGTTCCTTAGATTCTGGACCGACACACGACGAAGGAGGTCCTGCAAGCCGTTCTACACGCAATCCTCTTCCACCGACTCTTCGGTCTTGTCAAACCTCAGACTTTCGACATTCTGGACGTGACAATGGTATATATGAGCTTCCTCAAGCGCTGCGTTGAAGTGAGCGTTAATTCTCGTTGTAGCCAGGTGTATCGGACCCGGAGATGGAGCAGCTCGTGAATGATAAGGTTGATGCGTTCTGGAGAGGTGTCGAGAATGGTAATAGTAAGCGGGGACAGGTGGGTGTATTTCGACTAGATATCGCTCGTCCAATATCTGACATGGAGCAGATCACAGTGACCTTCTCTGAGAAACGACCTAAGAAGTCGTGGTTCCAGGTCTACATGGGTGAAGAGGAGGTCCCATGGGAGCAGTGGTATGCGTTTCGACTTACCTCGTGTCGAGTCCCGACTTCTTAACTCTACAGGATTATCAATGCGGAGGTCCGCCAACCAAAATCCGATAGAGGTATGATTGCTTGTCGATAACCTTTACTTGGTCTAAGGAGTTCATACTCCCTGCCTGTAGATCGGCAACAATTCCTCACTACGCTCGCCGCGACTTTGACGAAAGCCGTACAGACTATGCTCGTACACACATCTTCCGAAAAAGGACGTACAGCTGTCCCGCTGATAACGAATGCGACTGGGATATCACCGTTCCCATTGCGCATCGGCGTGAGCGTGGGGGGTGCGGAGGTTTCGTAGATAGAGGTGGACAGGAGGAGAGGAACGGGTATGTGATCTACATGAGCCCGGCCTGTGTTCTTCACTCATTGCCGCGAAGATTCGCTGGCGTCAATCTTCTTCCCCGTTGTCAGTTTACATGCAGGCCGGCATCTCTTTCAGCTTCAACTCTCTTAATTTTATATGGTGCACGACCACCGCATCGTATGGCGGTCCAAATGCACATTTAATCCCGCGCTGGTTTTTTCGCCGACAATCCGATTTCGCGCACCTTTTTTGCTCGAAAGTCGGATTTGCGCACCTTTTGAGGCCGAAAGTCCGAGGAGAAAAACCAGCGCGGAATTGGCCGTTTTTGCGCTGGTTTTGTTTGCAAGATCGCGCAACTTTTTCAGCGCACATTTTCAGCGCACCTTTTTTTGACTTGATTTTTTTTTCTTCTCAAAAGAGACCTATCCATGTGTCAGATATGCCGGGTTCCTCATTTGCCGTATACAAGCAGGAGAAGTGTGGGAAATTGTCTAAAAAACATCCAGCTGAGTGACGGCTTGATGTGCCGGCGGATCCATCATAAATTAGCTCGGCTGGCTCCGGCTTGCGATGTTCAGCGATGAATTGACAGTTTATTTCGACCACGAAACCAAACTCAGAGCTATATAAGCCCCATTGATGACTGCAAATGCCAGCTAACCCCTTGTTGAATATAGGTGGGACTTGGAAGTCTTGCAACAAACCAGGTATATCAGATCCAAATGTTAAAGGCAATGGGGACAGTCCTCACTGTCAGTTTGAAATGTGAAGCAACTTCGAGTAACCCCAATCTCATATTTATCAACAGCTTCAATAGAATCTGTGGACTCAGTTCTGGTGGATTTTGATAAGTTGAAATGTGCCATCAAGTCTGCCTTCCCAAGCCGGAGCTTCGCCGGCTCGGCACGGGAAGCCGTCACTCGAATGTCCATTTTTGGACGTTTGCTGTACTTGTCCTGTGATCGAGTACCCGGGCCATGTCTCACAAGGAGAAAGGTGTGTTTGGAGAAGAAAAAAAAATAACTGAAAAAAAGGTGCGCTGACAATGTGCGCTGAAAAAAAGGTGCGCGATCTTGCAAAGAAAACCAGCGCAAAAACACACGATTTTGCGCTGGTTTTTCCCCTCGGACTTTCGGCCTCAAAAGGTGCGCAAATCCGACTTTCGAGCAAAAAAGGTGCGCGAAATTGGATTTTCGGCGAAAAAACCAGCGCGGGATTAAATGTGCATTTGGACCGCCATAGCATCGGGAGCGTTCACCCTCCTCGTTCAGGTAGAAGAACTCGCTCGCCCATCCTCGAGGCTTCACAGCCAGTCAGGCCGCACCAACCTTTCGTCCCATCGCGCCGCGTCTTCGCCATCACCTTGGTACCTCCAGGCTTCCCGTCTTTGCGGACGCCGGATATACAGGTACCAAGCGTCGTCCCAGCCCCATCGATGGTATTCCCGCTCCCACCCCAATTCGTCTTACTCCCCCCGGTTGGCTGCGCTGGCCTTGCGTTCTCTGCGTTCGGTCTCGTGCTGGCGTGTATCTTCTCGTTGTCAGGCTGCACGAGCGTTGACGATTTTCTTTTGACACTACGGCAAGTTGTGCTTCATGCGCCGACCCCAATACTCTCGCGTCACCGCTGCCGCACGCCTTGATCTTGTCGCTTCCCGCACGGCGACCTTCATCATCATCCAACGCTTTCGCATGCGCGTCTCGCTCCGCCGCACATCTGCGATCTGCCGTAGCGCATCGTCTCCCTGCCCATCAACGTCATTTCAACGTCGATTGAGTTCGATGTCGCCCAAACCTCAAAGCATTCCCCAGACGGCCACGCCGACGATCCTCGTCGCCATCGAACATGGCGCTAATATGCACGCTCACAACTCGCGCCCACCCGGTGGGTCCGACACCCGCAGCCTCTGCGCCTTCGCCCTCGCGGTAGCGCCCGCCTCTTCAGACTCTCATTCGATCAATCCCGATAGCACTCCTGCTTCGTTCTTGCCCGTTCCACATCGCCACTCAGCCTCGTCCTCCTCCCTCGAGCAATGTCGCGCGCGAGCACCCCGTCCTACGTCGGCCGTAACGTGGAGCTGCAGTTCTGGGGGTCCGGACGTCCGGGCAGTGGGCATGGAAAACGATGATGGCCGTCTCTAGTGCTTGCAAGAAGACGAGTTTGGCAGAGCAGATGGTAGACTCCAATGCCTTTGGTCTCCGTCTCACTGCTCGTTCGCTGCGGCGACGACGGAGTCCTGCTTGCCGTGTTACCAAGCGCTCTCGACTCCTGCATTGGCAGTCGGGACGCTGTCGTTCTGCTCTTCATTCCCATGGATGATGGATGTATTCCTCGTGCTATCACTGTACAATCGCAAGGGATATGGTACCTGGCTGCAGGGGGAGGCGCCGAATATGTGGAACGGATATACAGTAGAGTGGACTGTATCGTCATTCATTACGACTAGCGTCGTCGGACTCAGGCTTGTCATGGGTTTGTCGTCCTACTTGACGATGCCTAAAACCTACTCGTATCAATGGAGCTCGAGAGCTGATATACGACTCGACGGATGTCGTCTATGCATGCCTGTACGAAGTTCTTTCGGGATGTGTGGACAGGGGTGCGGCGGTGGCGTTGTCGTTGCAGTGAAGCCGACATCTCTTTTGTGGACACAACAGCAGCACGGGAGACGGCTAACGGGAGTCGGCTGCGTCCAACTACATTGCATATATGCTCTCACTGGTGGTTTTACAAGTCCCTCGTGCGCCCTGCGTTTTGGACTGCTCCCTCGCCTTTCGCTATCAGCTCGATAGAATGATGTTCCTGTCGCGGGGTTTTTGCGACTCAACGGCGTAGACTAAAATCTATTGCTATTCGTCATTCTTGTTGAGGATGCCTGCGTCATTCGTTGACCAGATACAGGCGGCCCATGCGTCTCTCTCTGTCCAGGCACAACATCGCAGGAGGTATTTCTCCTGAGGCGGATGACTGCGCGTCCAACGCGAAGCGGTTTCCAGCGCCCGCTCGTCTCGATTCAATCGAACTATGAGCTGACGCCGTCGACCCGCTTAGTCTTGTCACCACTCACTCGTTCCCTTGCCAGAACAATTACCGGGCCATCTGAATCCATTGGTCTGGCGGGTACTACATGTGCAAGCTACGACTCGTCGTCTACCAAAGCTGCGGATACATGAAGATAAGGTTCAAAGCGATGAAACATCCATGTCATCGCGAAATTGTTTGCCTCCAGCACTGTCTGGAACTGCAAAGCCAGGTGATTGGCCTCGAGCTTGTCCACCATTAGTGGCTCAACAAGCGCGTTTCTTCGCTGCACAACCTCCACCAATTCGTCGAAAATCGCACTGAACACCTTCTCAGGATCGTCGTCAATGTCAACCGGTCCAAAACAGACTGTGACATATTCATCCTCGGAGGGAACTTGTTTTCCCTTCCCCTTCGTAGACTGACTATCGACCCAGGCCGATATTCTACGGGATTTCGAGGCTGAAGGAATGCCGGTAGGTGCACCCGCTCCAGACTGCTGCGCAGCATAGTCCTGATCCCTTGTGACTTTCTTCAGGCCAGAAATCATGGTTTCTATGACCTTAGCAGACGGACGTTCAGCGGGATTAATTTGCCAGCACCACTGAACAAGCTCCCAGAGCACTTCTGGCATTGGTCGACCCTGCTGATCAATCGGGCAGGTCATGTATGGTCTTGCAGTGCTACCAGCCTTTTCCAAGTCATCCTCAGCGTCGGAGAACAGCAGGATGATGCCTGTTTCTGTAGGAATGTGTGCGAAAGGAGCTGTTCCACCAGACCATACCTACAGTGATATGTGAGCAATAAGTTTGGAGTAATGATTAATAACCAATGTCAGATATTACTTGCCTCACAACAGACACAACCAAATGCCCAGACATCTGAGACTGAAGTTCGCTTGAACTTTCCATCCATTGGCGGAACCAGCAGCTCGGGTGCCATCCATCGTGGGGAGCCGCTCCGTGTAGAATTCTTGATGGAGAGCTCTGACTCTACGAATGTGGCCAGTCCAAAATCAGTCAGACAAGCTTGTCCCTTGCTGTTCATGAGGATATTCCGCTATAGTTTCACGCTATCATCAAAAGCTGAGCATATAAACAGAAAATGAAGTTACATACTCCGCAAAGGTCACCGTGAACAACTTTCAAGGAGTGAAGATACCTGAGGCCCTGTATGATATCTTGGAGCTGTAAGATCATAAGTTATTTAGTGATATGAAGAAAATCTGGACTCACAAGTGCAATCATGCTCGTAGAAGATGGCGCAAACTCGTGCATATATTTAATGACACTTCCAAGAGGCATCCATGGTGACACCATAGCTTGAGCAGGATTAGGAAATGTTGTGTAGTCTACCCCAATGAAGGGCACAATGTTCTTATCTGCATTATTCATAAGTAATGAGACATCCGCTCTCAGTCACCGGAAAACTTACGCCGCAAGTAACGCCATACTAGTGCCTCCTTGATAAACTTTTGCTGCAATAGGACCTGGCGCTCCTGGGACTGGTCTTCGAATATTTTTAGCACCTTCAAGGCAACCTCAACCTCCTTCCCATCTAAATCACTGTACTTTCCGTGATAGATGTTGGAGAACCCTCCATGCTTGATAGGATGCTGATTGAGAAGCTGTACACCCTGTACCGCAAGCTCCTCTGGTAGGAGTTTGAGAGTGTCAGCGAGCCAATTGAGAAGCTTCCGCACATGGATTGCAAATATTTTATAGTCTTTGACAACTTTTTTGTTTGGCAGACCATGATCAAGTGTCTATGAATGAAAGTGAGATAAAGAAATCATGAGGGGATAGCACATACATAATGTGTCATGTTCAAGACAGCAATGACATGCTCCTGTGGAAGGCTTGGAACACTGTGCTTGTATGAATCCAGGGTAAGGAGACGCTGCAGCAGGCCTGCGATCTTGGCATTATCCTGAACCAGCTTGCTGTTGATCTGTACACGTGAAATGACACGAATTCTGGACAGGGTCTGAAAGATTTGACTGAGTTCAGTATTCTCAAGGTTGGAGAAGAAAGGTGGAAGACAAATCACCTCCAAGATTTTTGTACGCATGAGTGATGCAGCATATAGAGTTTCAAAAATAGATTCAACTATTTTGGTTTCATTCTCCCGTTCTTGTTCACTGATAGCTGGAATCGTGGTCAATGAAGACACAATATCTGGAAGTTGATCCCAGAGCCTATTGAGATTGATATTGGCTCGGTCATACAAAGTTTGAGCAGATAACCAACATACTTCTCTGCTGCAACACCCCCTGTTCGATGTATCCCATCGACGAGCAATAGGAACAAATTCTAATAATTTGATGATCAGTCAAAAATTACTGGCAAATGGGATAGGTACACACCTCATAGAAAGCTGGTAAACTTGGACTCATGCCAGAATAAATTGTCCTCCCCTGCTTTGAGATGTAGAGCGTGCAGATACGGTTCAGAATTGTTTTATCAGCGTCACAAATGTGTTGCAGATTTTCCACACAGCTGATAACCACAATGCCAATGTGCTTGAAACGCTTGCTGAGCTGAGCTCGTAGTTTGCGGATTGTTTCATATATATCATCTGCCTGCTGCTGATTTCAAATGCCATGGATGACAAGCACCATGT
Organism: Favolaschia claudopus; assembly: GCA_037176885.1. Classification (NCBI taxonomy): domain Eukaryota; kingdom Fungi; phylum Basidiomycota; class Agaricomycetes; order Agaricales; family Mycenaceae; genus Favolaschia; species Favolaschia claudopus. The sequence continues at coordinate 310,699 of JAWWNJ010000041.1, read as the reverse complement.
CCGGCAAAGACATGCTGGGGACAGTGCTGCGATGTGCTGCAAATGCATTCTTAAGACGGGATGTGAAAAGTTGAGAGATGAGTTTCTAGAGAGCACAAATAAACACCAAGTCAGAGTTTGATCCTAGGGGAATCGTGTCTCTCACATACCTCTGTGGATGGATAATAGTCTAATGGTGAATGATTGTCATGACCAGCAAGACCAATGAGCCACTGCAGTCTACCACGCTGTAACGCTGACACTTGAATATATCAACTGAAGTGCTAAATATAGCGCAGCAGAGAATCTACCACCAAAATATATATATAACACAATCAACCAACACACACAACACTACAACACAAATATCTCCACAAGATACACTCAAATGTCTCTCGAAGAGTTCGTGGGGCTCGATCCGAAATCCAGATGTCACAGTGACGAGGATATAAGTCGACTTGCAAGTAAGAACCTTGCACAAAACACGCTCTCACACACCGTAGATGGAAGTGATTCCGTCCGCGGACCTTTCCTAAAAATAGGAACTATAAACGGTAGGATACAAGATACCCAACGCAGTTGAATATCAGGGCGAGATTGAAACAATGGCCACAGACAGTTTCCGCGGCAGAATGCACAATTCTTATAGCGCCAGTTACGCTATAGACCTGAACCTCCAAATTCCAGGAACCTTTGACACTCCTTTATATAGCACAAGCCTTTCAGACGAGGACTAATCAGATCTCTTCCGGTTATGCGCCAGCAGTCCCAACGCAATGCTTCAGCAGATGGACAGTTCCACTCTTCCTCAGACTCAGGGAGATACTAGTCCACTCTCGAGCACACGTATCCTTACAATGAGATAGACAGTCCGCGGGCAGTAGAGGCAGGCAGTTCCTAGCACACTAAGGCCACGACAAAGCTACTCGAAAGCAAAGCCTCCGCGGGTGAACACTCTCGAAACGATGCTTAGATTCACACTTGAACTGAACTTCAACACAATTTCTATTAAGACAAACGAGTAGACAATATCTTTATATATGCCTCTACGTTGCTGCCTGAGTTCACCAACGCTGTCCAGTAGACTGAGCGCGATGTCCTCCAGCTCAACGAGAAATACAGGTCCTTTTATACTAATGCCAAGAAATACATCACATAAATAGTACAGAGTAAGCAATGTCGATCCAATTGAGTAGAGAGATGGTATATTGGTATTTGGATGTCCCGGCGGACCTTCGGCAGCCTCTTGGCTTGTCGATCCAACGGTAGAAAGTCAGCAATTATGACTCCCACGGTTGAATCACTGCATTGCGGAAGCCCGCGGAACGCCATCATTGGTGATCCCGTCAATCCGTCACTGGCGGCAACCCTTCCGGTGGTGCCATCAACGCCTCTAATAACTCCTAAGACTATTCTTGGGACATTCCAATTCACTCGCAATATCACAGGCTCGTCTGTTGTCCAATTTATCAAGCCACCAAGTCATCCGCGCTGACTCCACTATAGAAATAGATTTCTAATGAAGTTGCCGCACTGGTTCGGCTTCAGCATCACATCATCAACTCTCCTGTCAAAGACCTCATGTCTTGCCATAACTCTGCCTTCTGATCCTAGCACCGGCATCTCCTGTATGAGATCCCTTTCCGCTGTTCCAGCTGTCTATTTATAGTCGGCAGCCCGCGGCATCTGTCTTTTGACTGATGTTGACTCTGATAGCCCCCGCGGCGCCTCCTACATCCTTGTAGACCTTCGTCTAAGTCCGTAGTACACAAGTACTTGACTCTTCGTCACTCTTCTGAGGGTTCTGTTATGGAACAGATCCATAGTACTGCAGTAGGCTATTATTATAATGCCTTTCTCCTGTGATGGGTTTTACGGTCAACAGCTCGGAGCTCACTTTGACCCTCCTTAGTGTCACCAACAGAGGTACTGACTTCCTATTGATAGTCGAGTAAGACTATAGTCGTGGCGGGTAGTTGGGTTGTTTAGGGCCGCACTTGACTTAAAATAGCCAGATATAACGCGCAAAAATGGCCAGTCGTTACATCTCCCCTTCACTAAATCTAGACCGTCCCCGGTCTATAGCCTGCACCAAAATCCGTGCTTATTTTTGGCTTTTAAATCTAGTGGACCGCAAGGATGACAACTCCCGCGGACGTCTATTTTTAGACCAACTGCAAACTACTTCACTGTTCCTTTTTCCTCGAGCGACTTGTTTTGGTCAAGTCCTCATGCACTACTCGCTCAGGCTGTCTATTTTTAGACACTTGCTTCCGCGGACGCCAATCACCATTACGGCATTATTACGTCACTGACATTTTCTGTCTGAAAGAGTAGAGACAGGGGTTTTCCACCCATTCCTCTTCATCTCTTCGACTTGGTCAAAATTTTCGTCTCCGGTCCAAGCGCTAACCCTAATCATAGGTACGCTCGACCCTCCGTGCTATCTTATCTGTTCCTCCGTCTTATCTCTCGCCGGGGCCACCGACTCAATTGCGTTCAGAATAGGTCTTTCATCAAACCTTAAAAACTTTCTTCTAACTGCTGCGGAGGCTTCTGTTTCTGCTGGACTTCTTTAATCAAACGCTTGGCCTTCCTTCAGGTGAGTCATCCAAGGTTCAATTCAATTCCTTTTGACGGCGTGTGGGCTTAGAGAAAATTTCTCTAAGTCCGTTTGCCTTATAGCCTGAGTGGGTGCGTTTTGGCGCCCACTTTTCTTTCTTCCCTTCCACCACCACATTCAGTGTCGATTACACCGTGTGGCCTGCTACTTGGTTCTCTTTCTGGCCCATCGTTACACTCCTCGACGCCCACGTCGCCGAGTAGTTCTCTTCTTGGATATCCTCTGTCTCTTGCCTCGTTCGACAACCCCTGGTGCTCGTCGCCGGTCATGGGTCCAAAGCCTTCCGACTCCACTCAGCGTCGTTCCCTGCGCAACGCGTCCGCTTCAACAACCTCATCCACCCGCGGCAGAGGCAAGGCCAAGGCCAAGCCCAAGGGCAAACGCGGAGGTGCTGCGCGCGCTGGTCCGGGTCGTGACAGTGCGGCCGTCGCTGAGCTTGCTCACGACGATCCTCTTGCGCCGTTCTGGGAACCCTTCGACAACAGTGATGCGCGGTCCCTCATTCAATACTTTGAAGATCCCAACAACGCTCAGCCTGACGAGGAGGGTATGCAGGCAGTTGAACGTCTAAAGCCCGTCATCGTGCGTATTCTTCTCTCCTCCTGTATTTCCCTTCTTTACTCACGTCTGCTTTAGTTGGAATATCGCCAACGCTTCGACTCCATTCCTGAGGAGATCGAGGTGTTTCTTGTTACTCTCTCCGATGTTTTCAAAGGCATCGCCAAGAACGTTCCCGACCAGAACGCGCTGATTCCCGCTTACCGCGCCCTTCGTCCTCCGCAAGACGTCATCGACAAGCTCGGGCCCGACCCCATCGAAGTCGACCTTCTTGCCAACGACTTCCAAATCCCGCACATCCTTCCGGTTCCTCTGTACACGTTCTCCGACGAGGAGGATGAGATCGCCGCTCCTCCTGCTAAGAAATCCAAAACCGACAAGGTTCGTCTTTTCTTTTTACGTCCTCTTGTTAGTTCTGCAACTAATCTTTTCTAGTCCTTGCAGGACATGTTCACTCCCACTCCGGAGCCTGAACCCCGTTCGTCGCCGGCCCCCGAGCCGATTTCCACTCGTGCTCAGCTCCTCGAGCACTATCGCTCGTTGCCTCCCGGCGGTAAGTGTGCTTTTTATTCTTTCATTCTGCTCATCTAAGTCCCCTTTATAGGTACTGCTTTTCCTCCGGTTGCTCTGTTGCAGGTACCTACCGCACTCGTTCAAAGCGTTACGCAGGGGCCCTGGTTCTCGCCGGAGATCTTCCCGTGCGTTTCATGCGCCGCTCGTCTTCAAGCTTGCGTGCGCGAGCCTGGGAGCGAAGTGTGCAATTTCTGTTCAGAAAAGCACCACGTTTGTTCGTACAAGAACTCCCCGACCCAGCTCCGCACCCTGTTCGAGCACCTCCTTCCTTACTGGAACGTCTCTCCGCACCGCCTTGCTCAGCAGTTGTCCTCGCTGTTGTCCGACACCCACGAGCTTCAAATCCAAGGCGCCTTGTACGCGCGGGCGCTCAGCCGTTACCACACTGGCCACCGCGACGGGGCTTATCTCTTCAAAATGATGGACGAGGGGCTTGCCAACGGAACCTTCGACGCTCTGTTCGAGCGGGAGTCCGACGCGCAGACCATCCGCGACATCTATCAGACGGTGTTCAGGTCCTCCGACGTGGCGGACGCGGAGTTGATCATGCTCGACAACAACCCAACGTCGACGGCGGTCCCTCAAGTCAATGCCGAAGGGGAGACCACGGGATATGTTTACCATCCTTGGATCACCAATCGCTTCACCCCCGGCCCTCATCCTCGCGACTTTGTTCATACGCCGCCACCCAAGCCTGCTCCCTCGGGTCGTTTGATTGCTTCGACTTCCAACGCTCCTGCCGCAAGTCCAGCTGCCGCGGACGAATCTCCTCGACGCCCTCCTCGCTCCAACGCTTCCCCATCGAAGCCGCCTCCTGAGTTTGGCGCAGCCCCGCTCTTGGAGCAGAAGGATGTCAAACCTCGTTCCGCGCGTCCTCCTTCTCCTGATCGTGAGGAGGGGAGTAGCTCTGGGGCCAAACGCAAGCGGTAGGCGTCTTGGAATGGTGTCCGTCGTGAATTGCTTGCTGCTGGACGTTCGTTTTTTTTGTTTTACATATATCATCGCTGCTACTTGTAAAAGACTGTCCTCTTCCAGTCTCTAAACAAACGAAGATATTTTTCTTTACTTAACAAAAGCTTGTCCCATAGTAGTCTATAGATCCCTCCATAGTTTACCACATGTATAACTATAGGTAGTATAGGATCTCAATCTTACAGTGCCTTGAATGCACTCTGCTCTGAACTTTTTGAACTGTGGGAGCCAACAACTGATTGAATCAAAATATCAAGCGTTAGGCCATCAATTGATCATCATCAAGTTATCGGTGATGACCGACTTTCCTAAGAAATCGTCAAGTCCCATCCTCCAGTTCAAACTTAATACTACTTTTCATTTCTCCTTAACTTCAATCAGAGGTCACGTCTGACCTTAATTGACACTTCACTACAAGTCGTCAATACTTGTCTCTCAGCCAAAATCTCTTTTTCTGGCTCTCCGCGGGCTATTTATAGCACAGCTTAAACTTTCTCTCTTTAAGTACCTCTGAACGAATACTCAAAGTAGAGTTCTGTACTCCCGCATGTATATTCCACAAGCCCTTTGCTTAATAGAATACCCTGCTATCATCCCTAACTGCCTCTTAAAAATCGATCGTATAGAAACCGATCGACATTATTCAGCCTTAAAACTCTTCCGCAACTTGGCTTTTGCAACGCTCCAGCTCAAAACCATCTAATTTTAGCAAAACGAAATTTCCCTGTCTCTTTATGGGTAAATTTGCAAGGCCCGCGGTGGCGCAATACCCTCCCGCGGTTGTCTGTTGCTCTATATTCTCCCCCTCACTAAAGAAAAAAGATGCGTCCTCGCATATTCAATTCAGTTAGAGGTGCAACCAACAGCCTTGGCTCGTTTTTCACGATCGTAGCCGGTCATTAATAATTTAACCAAGCTCTCCTAGTCAAAACTATAAATTGACTTCTGTTCTCTGCTCATTTCTTCGTCGCCTACAGGCCTTCATCGCATGCCATGGCACCACGCTCTGCGCTCATCGAAGCGTCCAACGTTATCCTTGAAGCTGAACGCGACTTTCAACGGGTCGTCGCCCTCAGAGACTCTCTCCCTGCGGCTGTCATTCACTCTACGCTCAGCACGTTCGCAGCCGCGGCGGTTCGTCCATATTTTTGCATGTCTTAACGCTTTCCGCGCTAACCCTGTCTATTTTTAGTCGGACTTCAAGCTGTTCGCCCAGTCCCTTCAGCACCCCTCCAACGAGAAGGTCGTCACTGCTCTTACTGCCGCCTCCAACGCTATGAGGGACGAGTACAAGATCTCCAAGTTCAAGATCCCTACTTCCCAGCTTGGCGCTATCGACCGCATGCTCAACAACTACCACAACGCCAAGAATAGCAAGCGCGACAAGGCCGCGGCAGCCATCAAGGGCCACCGTGCTAAGGCTCAAGTTCAACAGGTGCTTTCTCGTGTTCGTCGCATGCCTCCTGGTCCTGAACTGTCCTCTATAATGCAGGGTAAGTCTGTTGAAGTCATCGACGATTCCGGGGACGACGACTCCGCGGAGGAAGCTTCCGTCGCTGATCAGGTATTCCTCAGACGTTACGAAGATTATCTATGGTATTAACCCCCTCCAGATGGATCTCGACAAGGACGAAGGTAGAATCAACCCTCTCTATATCGCTGCCATGGGAGCCAACTATCGCGCAGGAGGCTCCTCTTTGCCCCCTGGTCTCTCCTTCCAGAAGAATAGTGCGCCCAAGGTCAAGAACGACACTGTGCGTCTATTTTTATCCCTCTGCACTTTCCTCTTCATTCACCCAGATTTCCGTTTGTTCGTCTTGCTCTTCTCACCAGCACGGCCAGGACAACTGCCCTGTCAAACCCAAGGACGGTATTCCTGCCGGTAAGGCTCCTCAAGACGACGGCAAATCCGTGCGCATCATTGACGATCCCGTTCCAGAGGACATGTTCAAAAATGTTCGTAAAGTTCCTGTGCGTTCGCCTTTTCACTTCGTTCTATTTTTATAACATCGTTTTATTAGGGTAAAGGCCCTAAGGCGAAGAACTCCGACACATCTTCCACTTGTCCTGACGAGGACGAGAAGGTACGTAACCCATATCCCACGGTTGAATTCTCGCTTAACGTTCATCAATTGTCGTAGATGGCGCCCGCGGAACCACTTATGGTGCGTGAAATATTCGTCAACTCTGTTTCTCTGCTTAATTCTCGCTCATAGCCTGCTTTGTCGTTGAACCCTGTGTCCAACCGCAGCAACAAGCGTGCCCGTACCGAACCGGATGACGTCGACCTCGACTACGAGCCCAAAGTCCCTGGTACGAGTTCATCTTCTCCTTGATCTAATTTCGTCTAATTTTTATTTTAGACTCCATGGACAAGGACCTCATCGCCATCATGCATTCGGACGATGTCAACAAGACCTGGAAGGTTTCTCAGAACCAACTCAAGCACTTGGACGCGCAAGGTTTCAAGGCTCGGGAGCGCTACCTCCGCCGCAACATGGCCGCCGCTTCCTTCAAGTATCGCTACTGGCTTCGCGCCTACAAGGAGATGGATGACCAGCTCGAGCAGCTCATGAAGATCCATCATGCCGACAACGAGGATCCCATTATGCGCCCTGCTAGTTCCGCGGTATGTCTCTGCGTTTATTTTTATAGCTCTCCAGTTAAACCTTTCCGCCTTCTAGACTTGATCGTCCTTCCGCGGCCTATATACCTATGTGCCTTCGCTCTTTAGACACATAAACCGTCGACTCTCAGTGTTCCCTATCGTATCGTCGTGCGTTCAACCGCACATATTTGCTGTTCAACCAGCAACTGTCCAAATCCCCGGGTGTCTCGTATATACTTAGCAGTGCCTGCAATACAATTGTTTTGTCAAGCCAACTTCGTCCGATTTCCCGCAGTCTCTTGGACATCTCAGGAGTGGTAAGACTCTTTTTCCGCGCTCAGAATTCCAAAAATAGAACTCCAATCGTCCAGTTCTACTTCAACTTCTCAAGTTCTTCAAGCCGCCGCGGAAGCCGTTTTGTGAACGACACCATTGCCGTGACCGCCTACATGCTCCTTGAAGTCCTTATTCCACTGGATATTTTGCGCTCCTAAGTCTCGGCAAGCCTAGACTTCAAGTCTCACTCCTTTACTTTCCTCCGTCCCGCTTATGATCAATACAAAATCTGATTCAAATAATCACAGGCAAGACATCTCCTCAGCAGTGTTTACTATTTAAACAGTGCCTCATAGGAACGTCTTCTCCCATAATATTCTTTTCTCTTTGCATGAGCATCCACGGCTTAGACGACGAAGAGAACGACGACTACTACGATTATCTCTACGACAGCCCCGACGAAATGGATCCTGCCGCAGTCCTCGCAGCCTTCGCACGCGATATCATAGTCCCTGTCAGCGAGATCCTTCCCAAGTTTCAAGCTGCCATCTATCTTATGGAAGATAATAAGGTGCGTCTTTAGTACTTGTTACTTTCAATTTCGACTGATCTATTTTTATCACCAGCCGACTGAACAATGCTCTTGCTGCGCCAAGAAACACAACGTCGAGCCTTGCGCTCCTACTAGTTGGGGTCCTCCTTGCCACAACTGTCTTATTCAATTCCATCCTTGCGACTTCACCAGCAAGGACAAGATGATCGAAAGTTGGAAGAAGCGCGGAGGTCCTGGTGCGTCCATTTATAGATGTCCAGACTTATTCCTCGCTAATCCTCCCCTTCAGCTATCATCTTCGGTCGCAGCACTGTCGACCTGGAGACCATGCTTAACCAGCTTGACGAAGCTTTCGCCTACCACCATGAGTTTTCCATCAAGGCTCGCAAGGCCCAGTTCATCAAAGCGGTCAACAAGATCGATGATCTTCATGAACTCGCCTATATGCGCAAGGAACTCATCCTTCACGGCTACGACAACTCCGCCCTCGGCTTCGTCGAGCTTCGTATGTCCAAGCTCCTTCCTCCTGGCATCTCTATTCACTCCGTCGAATCGCCTGACAAGTACGATCTCCCATTTTAATCCTTCCGCGGAGAAGTTCTAATTTAAGATTACAGAGGCGCATACCACCACAATCTTTAATGCTTCCTGCGTTTGGACCGTCTAGGACCAACCGACTCTTTTGGCTCATCGTCCGACTCTGCTTCATCATCATCGTTCCCGGTCTCCGATTCTGAGGACTCAGCCTTTTCGAAGTCTTCAGGTGTTACCCTTATATTTACTTTATCGAAGGCTAGATCCTTTATCTTCTTTGAGCTGCGCTCCTTTGTCTTTTCCCCTTCCGCGGGAATATCGTCCACTAGCTTTTCGAGTGTCTCCGTAGATACATCAATAAACTTTTGGATGTTGAGCGGAATTTGCATTCGGCGACGCGCTAAGTATGGAACCACACGCCCCGCGGCTATCCTGTCATGGAATAACGCGCCGTTCATTTCAGCTAGGATATACGCTCCTCCCTTGGTACGTCTTATAACAACCATTGGGCCAAGGTATCTCCCCTTCTGATCCATCTTAGAGTTCAGAGATTTCTCTACTTCAGTATGGCGCACGAGAACCAGATCTCCCGGTTTGAAATCATAGTTTTTAATTGTATGTTCATTATACCGTTCGAGTTTACGGACTTGAACCATTTTAGCATGATCTACACGCTTCCTCATGTGTTCAACATGGGCAACATGCTTTGCTAAAGCTCTGGCTCTTAGCCCTATCAGTTCCGCGGTCGTCAACACTCGACCTGGTATTTCAACCAACCAAGTAGCTTCCTCAATATCCAACGGTAGAATTGGATGCGCTCCAGTGACCGCAAAATAAGGTGAACAACCTAATCCCTTTCTAACCGTAACTCTGTCTGACCAAAGCATAACATGGAAGAACCAAAACCATTTAGATGGGTTCTTGCCAGTCGCTTTGAACAATGCCTGACGCATTTGGAAGTGTCCACTTTCAATCTTCCCGTTCGCTTGAGAGTTGTACGGTGAAATCTGAATATTTGGTATTCCGTATTTCTGTTTCAACCATTCCACAGCTTTCTTGAACTGCCCCGCATTATCCGTTACAATCTGCTTTGGGCAACCCCAACGGCAAATGATTTCTTCAAATAGGAACATTCCAATTGCGTGAGCCGTGTCTCTCACAAGCGGTCTCGCTTCTAACCAGGAACTCAAAGAGTCCCTCGCATCAACAACTAGTCCACATTTATTGGACACTTGCCCCATTACCATTACATCGGTATGGATGACCTGAAATAGACTTGGAGTATGGGTCAAAACTGGCGGGACTTTCAACAGTGTATGTTGTCGGTTTTGGCAAGCGTCGCAAGACGCAATGTACCAAAATACGTCTGCTTCTATTCCTGGCCACCAGAATCGCAGCGTAATCAATTCTCTAGTTGCATAACTTCCGCGGTGACCCAGACTGTCGTGAGCAGCCTTCATCATGTACATGCGGTGTTCCTTGTCAACAACTAACTGATTCGCAGTGCCAAAAGATTTCTTATACATCCTCCCCCCTTTCAAAAAGAAATGTGAGGCGAAGCGCATAAAACTTCTATACTCTGCATCATCATTCATTCCCGCGGGCCTTTTCATAGGGTCCGCTAGCCATTCCTTTACTAATGGTAATTTAGCATCTCGCTTTTTCATCCAATCCGAACGATGCTCTTCATCGTAAGGCTCTCGTTTCGACTCATCCCATTTCAATTCTAAATTTGGAATCAGAGGCTCCGTCATTAAAATATACTCAGGGATCTGCTTATTCTCCTTCGAGTACGCTTCTCTGCGTGCTCTCGCTAGATTAGCTTCAGTCATTCTGGCACTCTCGCAATCACGTTGGAAATCATCCATACAAACTGCATCAACGTCCACCATTTCTGGCTGTTCCTCCTCCGACTGGAAATATCCACCTCTGGTATCAATAAGGTGTTTAAAGTCCTCGAATTCCAACGGCTGTGGGCCTTCCGCGGAAACGTCCTCATGGTCCTCGGGAGGTTCATTTTGGTCATAACCCTCTTCCGAATTTTTGAATTGTTCATCCCCAGGGAAAGGATCTCTCCTTGATAACCCGTCGGGTGCAAACTTTTCACCAGGGACATGCTTCAGCTTAAAATGGAACATCAAGATCTTTTCAATCCAGCGGTTAATCGTGGCGTTGGGGCCCATTCCAGGGTTTTTCAACATGCCCTTGATGTATAACGCGTCGGTTTCAACCACAAGCTTCCTTGCTCCGAAAATCCAATAATACATGGCCTCTAGAGCTCTCATCAACCCGTACAATTCTCGTTTAGGTTGCGAATAGTTCGCCTCGGTCTTCCCTAACGTTATACTCGCAAATCGTGCAAAGTATTTCTTTTTAGGATCATCTGGGTCTAGCTGGTAGATAATAATTCCTACAGCTCTCCATGAAGTATCCACTTGAATAACTATGTCCGAATCCCAGTCGTACCGCAGGGGTTTTAAAGCTGGGCAGTTTTTCAACCTTTCTCTAATTTTGGCCTGCGCCTCATTACAGTCCGCGGTCCATACAAAGGGAACGTCCTTCTTCGTTAACTCATTGATAGGTGCAACAATGTCGCCGTACCCTTCAATAAAGCTCCTCAGAACACCAACCGTGCCCAAGTACGCCTTTACTTGCGTGAAAGAGTCACAAGAACCCCAGTTATTAATAACGTCCACCCTCTTAGGATCGGGAATTCTTCCGCGGTAAGAGCAAATATGCCCCACAACTTCAAACTCATCCGCACAGAGGACTAACTTCTTCCCTGAAAAAGTCCCTCCTGCGTAAGCCATTCTAGTCACAACTCGATTTAAATTCTCGAGATGTTCCCAGATAAATCTTCTAATTCCAGGATTCGCAGCAATCCTTTCCCAATCGCCATCTTTTGTCTCGTACCTCGTAGGTCCCCCGCGGACAGGTACATCGTCTATGTAAGGGATTGTTACATGCGGCATTTCATCTCTCAAGATGGTACAAACATCCTCGTGAAACACGGGAACAGAATTGGTCCATCCCATCGGTAATTTTACTAACCTCAGTGCCCCAAACGGCGTCTGGAAGGTCGTATAATCCCTTGAAGATTCCGCTAAGTCCCTGTTATCATATCCGACAAACATATCCAACGAAGCTCCGCACGCTCGACCAGCAAAATGTTCTGCTAGCTTCTCCGTGGCTGGAGGTACCCCAGAGTGTTGAATTGTAACCTCATTCAACCTCTCTAACGCGTGTACAATTCTCAATGACTTTCCGTCTTTCTTTATCACCGCAAAAATAGGTGACCTGTAGGACGAGTTGGATGGTTCATACACCCCAGCATCTAATTTTGACTTGATGATGCGGCAGAACTCTTCAAAATGTCCAGGTGGAATTGGAATTTGCGAGCATACCCATGGTGTATGTGGTACCACAGGCATATCAACGGGCGGAAAATATTCATGTTTGAATTGCCCTCGCTCATCCTCTTCCCAGGCGAAATGCTCGTTATGCAACATCATAAAATGATGAAGCAACTTCATCTCTTCAGGCAATAAGAACCCAGTGTTATGAGTCTTTTCAAATGCCTCCATTCGCTCCGCGGTATATCTTCCTACTGGGTGAATCTCAGGAATATCCGTTTCTATTTTTGGCATATCCTTCAAAGGGTCCCCCGTGATATTCCGCACAATCCTGAACTTCTCATCCACTTTTCCAAGGATAGGCTTAATCTTTTCCGCGACCGGTTTGTACTTCTTAGTAGCAAATACTCGCTGTTTTCCCATAGAGATGCCCAAATTTCCAAAAATAAATTGCTCTCTTGGTACTTCCGGCACCGGCACTTCAAAATTCAGCTTCCCCCTCGCAGCAGGGACTGTCTTGGCTCCCTCTGCCTTCGAAGTCTTCTTAGACTTCTTCTTCTTCTTTTTCTTCTTGTATTTGCGCTTTCTACGGTTCACTTTCGGCCCACGGTCCGCCGCCTCCGCGGAACTATCTTTATCATCATTCACGCGGGAATCTCGCTCCATGTAGGCAAACGCAGACTTAGCCGAGCTATCACCCGGATTAGGTGCATGCTTTCCACGGTTCGATTTTCTCGGGCTTCCCGGGCTTCCAGATTCCGTGAACAAGAAGACATCTGTGCCTTTATCTTTCTCTACCTGCCCCGCGTATTGATTCAACAATACACTAGCATTCTTATCTCCTGCAAATGCGTCCCTAGACGCCAATAAATATGCCATCGTCCTGTCATCCTGCGTAACAACATCCCCGTCTTTCGGTAAACCATATCCTGTGCACACCAACTCCCCATGGTCGTTGTACTCAAACGCGGCCATTACTTCTCCCCCATCTTTGAGTTCCTCGAAGACTTGCAAAAATCCGGTTTGGTCTCCGCGGGAGCTGTCTGGACTGGCTTTCCTGTGTCTCGATCTATCTTGACCCCCCTCTGAGAGGTTGCAAAGGTATTTTTGTTCCCTGTGCGCGGATCCGTAATTGTGATCTCGACCTCGCCGGTTCTCTTGCTCGCAAACACAGCTTCTGACAAAATTTCGAAGGGGCGTCCCAAAAGAACTTCATAAGGCACCTCATCAATAATATGAACTTGAAGGTGCATCACTATCCCTTCAAAATTAAACGGCACATTTATAGCCAAGCCCAAGGTGGACTGGATCTGGCTATTCGCAGCAACCATCTCACAGATTATATTTGTATTCCAAGTTAAACCAATTTCCTTGGCCAACTGAGCATTCATTGATACAATCTGCGAGCCACTATCCGTAATGGCTTCCACATACTTGCCATTCACTGACGGATGAATGCATCTGAGCTTTGCAGAGGCGCCCGCGGCCGGGACTTTAACAGCTTTCGCTTTTTCTCCCTCTGGTAGAGACTCATAGTATTGAAGGACAGGGTCCCCACAAATAACGCTTCCCTCCGGTAAATCATGATCATTGGAGGTAACCAATTCAGGGAACGTGTCAAACATCAACACCGACACAGTCTTTCCATCCTCATCTACAACTTCACAAGTCGTTGTCTCAACTCGAACGTTATCCTCTGCTTCACTTTCATCATCCGCGGGGCTCTCAGGGTCTGAGTCTTCATCCTCCAGCACCCTTTGGACGACAAAGTTGTGCACCTTGGTAGGAACAATATCACCAGAAGTAGTCTTCATAAATTTAGCTTTGTTCTTCCGCGGACCCCCAATCTCAAGAGTTTTCCGGAGCATCTCGTTACTATCCAGCAATGTGCCTATTTTGACTGGTATCACAGTTTCCCGAATAGCGTCTGCGATCTCCGCGGTAGCTTTGTCTCGCCGCTGAGTATCTTTAGGCACTCTTGTTCTTCGTGAACCTGATGACCCTTGGCCATGTTGCTCCTCTGCTGGTTTTCGCGGGAATGCGGGTCGTACGGGAGGGTCAGACAGAGGTTTCACATCCTTGAACGGAAGTTCTTCCTTCTGATTTCTATTTCTGACACCAACCGACTCGTCCTCAGAATCACTGACTTCTTCCACGGTGACTTTCCTCGTAGGTTGAGTGGAACGCTTCGGTAGCAACACTTCAACTCTATTCTCTCTGGCTGGCTTAATGGGTGTCTTCCCATTATCTCTCTCGGCTACTGTTTCTTTTTGTTGGTTTTTCTGTTTTTCTGGAACGCGGTCTTTGGCTTTCGGATCCTCAGGAGCTTTCCGCGAGCGAGTCTCCCTCATCGGAATCACTGAAAATCCTTCTGCGCCGCCATAAACTGCGCTATCTTTGCAACAGACTCCTCGATTCTGTCCAGTCTATCCGCGGTGGCAGGAGAGTCTGACTCTTCCCTAGATTCACTCGCAAACGACTCCGCGGCCGGTGCAGTGGGGTCACTAGCATAATAATACTCAAACGCCTCTTGGTTATAATACACCTGAGTACGATTGTTATAGTAATCCCGCACTTTGGTCATGTAGCTCTTATTCTTGGGTTCCCGCGGCAAAGCCTTTCCATCATAGAAGAACATTCGCCCATCTTTCAGGATTAGCAGGCCCCCAGTAATATCATCCCTTCTGTGCTTGCAGTCCGCAACATAATGCGAAGGATCCCAACAATAATAACAGCCCGTAGGCTTGCCTTCTCTAAGAGGCGGCCTATCCGGTGTATACGATGGCCTTTCTGGCCCGTATTCTCTTCTTTCTACAGGACGACTAGGATAATTGGAAGTCCCTTTCGACAAAGCTTCATGCATCTTGGACATGACCTGTTTTTGGTCCGTCGTAAACTTGTCCAGATGATTGGCCAAGGTCTCCTCCATTTTGTCCTTGATCTCCTTACTCGACTGGAGAATTTTCTCCTCTCTGGCTTTGGAATCAGCCTCAAGCTTCTCCAATCTAGCCTTCAACTTGGCAGCTTCATCTCCACCCTCTGAACTACCCGAAAATAGAACAGCCTTCCTCTTTGTATCCGAGGGAGTTGTGAAGAAAATAGAGTCATTACTTTTGATCAACGACTTCAGTATTTCCTCAAAGTCTGCCCATTCGTACAGGTCATCAGGATGAGTGTAGGCCGGTTTATAGGCCTTTCCTTTGTTCGCAGGCAGCGCTTCATATTCAGATTTTGCTCGCTGATACGAAGTAAGTTCCGTCGGACTTCTGGCCAGCACGATATTGCGAAGAGTCTCCCTGAAGGTAGGGTGAATACCTTTCAAAAAGTCTTGCGCCAACTCGCGCCTTGAGAGCATCTCTCGGTCCTTGTTCATCACTGCAACTCGTCCGCGGAACTTCCGACAATAGTTGGCAAATTCAACTTCCTCGTCTATTCTCACTGGACGGTCTGTATACTGTTTCAAGAAAGACGCCCAGCCCGCGCGGGAACCTTTCTCTACTGCACGAACTTCAGGATAAGCATCCATCAATTCCGCCTTCCATTCCTCATACGTTCCATTCGTATAGGTGGGCAAAGCCTGCCATTCTTTCTGCACTTTACTGTTCGCATAGTGGTGTGCTATCCACTTCTTGCTCTGCTCACTAAGCTTTCCTTGCTTCGCGATGATATCTTCGATCCCTTCCAAATACTTGGGCAAATCCCCTGTTTCGTCATCGAATTTCAGGTTATGTCTCCCAAAAATATCCGGGATCTTGCTCTTATCAATCTCGTCGTAGGTAGCCATAGTGTTTGTTTGTGGGGGGTTTATCTTGGCTACGGAGTTCGAAATAGCCTCGATGGTCTGATTCAAATGATCAGATAGCTCGCCGTCCGAGTGGGTTGCGTGTCCCTCAAAGGGTAATGCTGCAGAGGTATTTATAACTTCCGCGGAACGCGCTCTCCTTCTCTTCTTAACTGGTGACGAACTAGACGACCGTCCTGTACTGGAATTTTTGGTCGTACGCGGTTTTCTGCCAGACGTCGAGGGTCCCCAATTTACAGACTCGGGTATAAGACTGTTCCTTGAAGTCGACGTTTGAGCGGGTTCTTGTAGTGCAACCCTGGCTTGCTCTAGCAAACTCCTGGCACCTGCTCCTGTATTTAATGGAGACGGGCTACGCTGGTGTCTGCCTCTCCTCGACGTCTTTCTAGTACGAGGATTTGTTTGGGCTGGAATTCTCGACAACCCAGGAAAGTCCCTTCTCTAGACTCTCCCAACTACAGCAACGCGTTTTGTTTTATCAACAAATTACCACCGAACCCCTCGCGGTGGGCTCCAGATGTAACGCTGACACTTGAATATATCAACTGAAGTGCTAAATATAGCGCAGCAGAGAATCTACCACCAAAATATATATATAACACAATCAACCAACACACACAACACTACAACACAAATATCTCCACAAGATACACTCAAATGTCTCTCGAAGAGTTCGTGGGGCTCGATCCGAAATCCAGATGTCACAGTGACGAGGATATAAGTCGACTTGCAAGTAAGAACCTTGCACAAAACACGCTCTCACACACCGTAGATGGAAGTGATTCCGTCCGCGGACCTTTCCTAAAAATAGGAACTATAAACGGTAGGATACAAGATACCCAACGCAGTTGAATATCAGGGCGAGATTGAAACAATGGCCACAGACAGTTTCCGCGGCAGAATGCACAATTCTTATAGCGCCAGTTACGCTATAGACCTGAACCTCCAAATTCCAGGAACCTTTGACACTCCTTTATATAGCACAAGCCTTTCAGACGAGGACTAATCAGATCTCTTCCGGTTATGCGCCAGCAGTCCCAACGCAATGCTTCAGCAGATGGACAGTTCCACTCTTCCTCAGACTCAGGGAGATACTAGTCCACTCTCGAGCACACGTATCCTTACAATGAGATAGACAGTCCGCGGGCAGTAGAGGCAGGCAGTTCCTAGCACACTAAGGCCACGACAAAGCTACTCGAAAGCAAAGCCTCCGCGGGTGAACACTCTCGAAACGATGCTTAGATTCACACTTGAACTGAACTTCAACACAATTTCTATTAAGACAAACGAGTAGACAATATCTTTATATATGCCTCTACGTTGCTGCCTGAGTTCACCAACGCTGTCCAGTAGACTGAGCGCGATGTCCTCCAGCTCAACGAGAAATACAGGTCCTTTTATACTAATGCCAAGAAATACATCACATAAATAGTACAGAGTAAGCAATGTCGATCCAATTGAGTAGAGAGATGGTATATTGGTATTTGGATGTCCCGGCGGACCTTCGGCAGCCTCTTGGCTTGTCGATCCAACGGTAGAAAGTCAGCAATTATGACTCCCACGGTTGAATCACTGCATTGCGGAAGCCCGCGGAACGCCATCATTGGTGATCCCGTCAATCCGTCACTGGCGGCAACCCTTCCGGTGGTGCCATCAACGCCTCTAATAACTCCTAAGACTATTCTTGGGACATTCCAATTCACTCGCAATATCACAGGCTCGTCTGTTGTCCAATTTATCAAGCCACCAAGTCATCCGCGCTGACTCCACTATAGAAATAGATTTCTAATGAAGTTGCCGCACTGGTTCGGCTTCAGCATCACATCATCAACTCTCCTGTCAAAGACCTCATGTCTTGCCATAACTCTGCCTTCTGATCCTAGCACCGGCATCTCCTGTATGAGATCCCTTTCCGCTGTTCCAGCTGTCTATTTATAGTCGGCAGCCCGCGGCATCTGTCTTTTGACTGATGTTGACTCTGATAGCCCCCGCGGCGCCTCCTACATCCTTGTAGACCTTCGTCTAAGTCCGTAGTACACAAGTACTTGACTCTTCGTCACTCTTCTGAGGGTTCTGTTATGGAACAGATCCATAGTACTGCAGTAGGCTATTATTATAATGCCTTTCTCCTGTGATGGGTTTTACGGTCAACAGCTCGGAGCTCACTTTGACCCTCCTTAGTGTCACCAACAGAGGTACTGACTTCCTATTGATAGTCGAGTAAGACTATAGTCGTGGCGGGTAGTTGGGTTGTTTAGGGCCGCACTTGACTTAAAATAGCCAGATATAACGCGCAAAAATGGCCAGTCGTTACAACGCCGAGCAGAGTTGGCTAGTGCGAGTATGTGATCACCTTTGCTGACTTCACTGCAATAGGCAGGAAAAACACGAGCAAAGCCATGAGTGAGAGGCCAGAAGACTGAACGTGTCTTGCTGACGTCTGCAATGACAATGTTGTCTGCCCCTGAAAATGAAGCTAGAGAAAACTCCGAGAGCAGGCTGGCAACAGTTTGTGCTATCAGAGAATGGCAGTGTTTTGAACCTGTTGTGATCCAGAGAGCCTTGTTTGAGTCCGACTCTGAGGGGAGCCGCGACCAGTGCTGCACAAGATCCCGGAGCTGAGAAGGAATTTTATACATATCTAAGTCTTCGCTTTGGGCTGTTTGTGTTCTAGTATCTGACTCGAGTCCGCTGTTCAAGGCAACTTCATCATCTAGAGGGAGGGCAATCGGTCCAGTTGCTCTGCGCAAAAAGATAGGGGATAGACGGGCCAGCAACCGGTGCATTCTTGATGGCCCTGTCGCTCGAGATCCTACATCCAACGATGTTGAATCACAAGAAATAAGATATTCCAAGTCACTGATAACTTAAAAAAATCGGTGAAGAGATGAGGCACAATGAAGAACTTGGGGGCGTACAACACTGATTCTCCATGTATGTCCGCAAATTCGCAACTCGGCACAGTAAGAGTTCCCATGAACAAAGGAAAATTGGGTAGATGGTATAGAGCTGGGGATATTAGCAACAATGTCCTTACCTGCGATAAATCACTCATCTGTACTCACTGCAATGGTTGGGAATATAGAAGAGTATCTTGGAACGGAACTGGTAGAACCGGAATGAGTGTGGCCAAAGACATGGAGGAGGAGGAGAATTGCCACGCACAGCATGATGTTCAAGAATAGCATGTTCAAGACTTGCATGAACTTGACACATGAAGAATGAATGTACTGGTCGTAATAGTCAAACAGCACTCACCAATTCTCCACCGACCAATGTATAATACACCTCAAAGTTGAAATACCACCCACACAGCCAAGTGACGGCCCCTACGAACTGCAAACACCCGCTCATAGATACTAGGGCATCGACTCAAGTCAGTTCGTGGAAAGAATATTCCTGGTTACGGAGTTAACCAGGTCTGGATTCAGTAATTCGTTTATGTCCGTAAAGGGTGATTTTACCATACGTCCGTCTGTCTGTCTATCGCCAGGCAATCACCTAGCTCGAGTCTGGCATGATTGATGGGCTAACAAATTCAATGCCGCACGCGGCACGACAGCCTCATTTTCTTACTTGCTCTTTGTTCTTTTGACGATCCACGATTGCAACATGAGAACCACGCATGGTCGCTTGGCGGGATATGCTTTAGGATGTTTACACCGGACATTGCTTTAGATCCTTTAACCCGACTCCTGAGTCGATCGACACTCACGCAATTCCAAATTCTGTCGCTTTTTCAAATGATCCTTTGCACACTCACCTTTTCTGCCTTTCACCTCAACTATGGAATCCTTGCCAGTGCCCCGCTGTAGAAAGGGTTGTACTGAGCCAAGGCTAACAATCGGCCAGCCATTGCAAGCAGTCAAGTATGGCCCTCATTGCCAGTGCTCGCGAACACACCGTAAGCATTTCTTGCCCAAATGAGTTGCATGCGTGATTCAATTTTCTCCTCAGCATACATTGCCAGGGCTCCCAGGATATGCCGTCGTCACAACACTATCCTATATCATCCGCCATGTAATTGCAATGAAAAGAATCAGAGAAGTATGTAACTTTGCAAGAGCCATCGACTACAATTGACAGTTTCATAGATGGATCCCAAGTCAACTGCCGTCAAGGCTGTCTCGATCCTCAAGGCCTTCCCGCTAAGAAACCTAGTTCTCATTGTCGTTGTGAGTCTCCGTGTGATGAGTCAATTCTCCTTACCTTTGACTACATGCAGGCTGGTCAAAACAACCGACAGAACGACGATGTGCATCTGGCTGTTTGGATTCCGCTGGCCAACGCGCGATCAAATATAAAGAGCACTGTGCATGTGTGGACCCCCGAAAAAATGCAGGTGAGTTCCCCAAATCTGCCTCATCAATTATATATTCAGGCCCGCTAGGCTACCGTCTCTCTGCGTGCAAATGTGAAACTTTGATTTGCTCACATCGATCCCAACTCCCGACGGTCGACGGTCGGGCCAAAAATTCCCAGGCGAAGCGACTTGCTCGTGGGTTAGATAGAAAACCTCAGCTGCCGTTGTCATCTCTTTCCTCTGTCCCTCGCGAAGAATATTTCCAGAGTCCTATTGGGGTGCGCAAGTCCAGGGAGAAGGATGAGAAACGGGCCAGAGACCGTGCATATGCTATTAGGTGTGAGATGGATCGAAAAATTCTGCTGGACTATGTGGAATTGGTAAATTTTGTTTATCTCGCTCTCATATCGTGAGCTCATGGCACTTAGAAATATCTTTCCGCGGAAACCCAAGCTCGTGAGCCAACATACCATGGTGGGCCCACCAGGGTGTCCCCGAAGCTATGGTGTTGCCCTGTTCGTAAATTCGAATCTCGGCCGTGGAATCCAGCCCCTACTTGCGGGTACATCATTGATTTGGCTAAACTGTACAGCAAAATCCCTCTTCAAGGTTCTGTGGCGCTCATGGAGACCGAATGCCGCAAGATATTCAACGAGACAATCTGTCTGCACATTCGCGAGCACATGAAGGGCTTCGGGTTGGATTTTGATTCGAACGTAATATTTCTAGGGTTGTCACGAAGCGCGCTTTGACTCATTCATTTCTGCATAGGGCATCGGTGTGTATGTCAATGAGTGTCGTACTGTAGTCCGTTATGTTCCACCAATTTGTTGATTCACTACTTCACAATTGTATCATTTACATGTGGATCCGGAGTCCGGACTGAGAATGAACAATGCTGAGTAAAGAAGGATACATCCCAATGCACCTGGGCCTATACTGCACTGCTTCAACCCTGGCGTGATATCCTACGAGCTCTCGATGACAATCCACATCACCCAACTTATCTGCCCGGAGGAGGCACCCTGGAAAAATCTCCGAAAACTGGGAACTTGAACGGTGACCGTGAACCCACACCCACAAGAGACCAATTCAAAGATGAAACTAGTACTACATATTCAGGCAGCTACGATGTCATCGGAGTAACCAGGTCTGCCCGGAGGGCGTTACTATCATCAGTGGGAACGCACAGAAGAGTATACTCGAGAGACATCTCTCCTGCTCCTCCGGGTAAAGACTTTGAAACAGTTTCACGAGATTTATGAACGTCAGTATAAAAGAGAGAAGGGTGGCGGGGCCCCATAGGTGCGCGTAGACCTTGACGCAGCGGGCAAAAAAGCGCAGTCTCGACATCGATGTGAGTAGAGAGAAAGAGAAACGAAAGAGGACGAAGAGTCGGAAGTCCGCACGCGTTTGACCGCTTGTTGTTAGGCGCCTATCTGCCATCGTTCGTTAGCCGATACTGTACTTGGGGTATGTACAGAAGAACAGCCTCGTCGATCCACCAGTGCGCCATTCGTGATACACGATTCAAGGAATAACATTGCTAAGCTCCGCAGCACGACAAGATTCAATTGGAAGATAGCTATACGCGACACTGCATGAACAGACAAATACGCGCAGAACAGTTGAAAACTCGACAATGTCAAGCCGAACGGCATAGCCTCCCTTCTGCATTTCATTTCGCGAATCGCCAGACCGCACCGCGCTTGACACAACGAAACCGCGGAAACGACCTTACCCAACCTCCGGACTGGCTTGCACTTGTCGCGGAGTGGAGCACCATCACGCAGATGATACCCAGATCCATGCTGCGCCTGATTGCAGTGGGGATGACCGGACTGGGATGTTAGGAAAGGGACCTCGGCGTTGTGTGCCGGCGCGAGAAACTGCCAATTCGAAGGCTTTCGAAGGACGGCTGTACGCATGCACTCTCCAGCCGCGTCCCGTTCGTTCCCAGCCAGGACCAACTATTCGTCACACAGACAACGACTGCGACGGATGCTGAGCTCTGAGCAACGAGGCATATCTTCATGTAGCACGAATCGATTTAGCATACGTGCCTCCATCTTTCTAACCGAAACCCCAGGTGCGCATGAGGATTGTTTCGTCTGTGATCTGCGAGGCACGTCCACGGACGGAAGAGCCTCGAGACGAGCGCGTAGAAGGGAGGAAGAAGACTCCTTTCCCCTCAGAAGCTTACAAAGACCGTCGGACGGACATTTATAGAATATCCGCGTCAACGTCAGCTCGACAAACTCGCAGCATTACCATCGGCGCACAGGGTAGGACGACATTGAGCGAGACGAAGACGCGAAGGCAGGATGCCACGCGCCTACGCAATCGTGCTTGAATTCCTGAGGCGAGCGGTCAGTTCCCCCTAAAGCCGGAGGTGATTTGTCTGCCTACGTGCAAACCGTTTTCGGAGGTACGGGGAACACGCTGACTGGGGCCGTGACGATATGGATAGATAGAGAGTAGAAGGCGAGTGAAGACGAGGAGGGGGCGGCGAAGCTGCCTTGGGAGGAGGAGGCATCGCCTACAGAGGGAGATGAGCTGGAGATGGAGGTGCGTGCAGACGGTGATGTGCGACGCGACTGAGTGGAATCTAGGGTGATCCTGCCGGTAGATTTCTCGTCCGTCCCCATCTCAATCTCCACTCATACGCACGCACATAATATGACAATCGCACGCGCTCCGGAACCCGCGTTGTGCAATGTGTAGAGGGGATATTGGATCATGTCTTCGGCTGCTGCCGGTATGAGGAAGTCTTTCCGGCGGCTTTGGCGTAAGGGGAAGCGGCAGATGAGGACACTAGAGAGAGAGAGAGAGCGAAGCCGAGTTAGAGGCGGTGGCGGCGTGTTTGTGTGCATCCAGTATAATGTACGAGCGGGTGAGCGAGGCGGTGAATGAACGGTCGCGTCGTATTGACACGCGGAACGCGAATGAATTTCCGAGATCGAGCATAGCGTACACCCAGTCGATAGCCAAACGACGAGTCGTCTGGGAGAGCATTCAGTCTGAGGTCCCTACTTTCGAACGAGATGGAAGTCGCCTACCTCGAACGAAAAAATGATGTCAATTCCGGTGTTTGTCTGAATATTGTGCACCCACACTCGCTGGTAGAGCTGAGTCCGTCGTTGGCGTTGGTTGGCGTCGAGGGTGGTTGGCGGCGAGCGGCGGCACTGTAAACCGAAAACAGACGCCGGGCGAGAAAAGATAGAGTGCCAGTGGGGGAAGTCCTGGATGTGAGAGGCAGAAGACGCGAAGCCGCTCCGGATATAGTGTCCAAATCTCTCTTCTTTGTCGATACTCGCAGAGATTTGTCACCTATAAATCATCGAATCAGTTATATACTCTGCAAAGCGGGGAAGTAGAAGGGTTAAAGGGAGGAGCGGGCGACAGGCACAGAATGGTGTGGCGGAAGAGGAAGGAAACCAGTAAGGGCACAGGAAAAACGCACGATATGATAGCCACCCATCGCGAGGATAGTACCAGCAGGGATAGTCGCTCGACAATGCAGGAGGTCTTTTGGGATGTGAAAACTGGCTATCAGTCTGGAGAAGATGATATGAGTTCGCCAGATGTGGAAGGGGAAAGAGAGTAGGATGGATGAGAAAGCAGCGTACCTATAGAGATATGGTGGTTGCCTGTACAGTACACAAACGCCGACAGAATCATCATAATCTTCCTATCCAACCCGACATGTGCAAGCCGCAATTCATCTTCCATGATTTTGCCCGTTAGATGGACGGCGGATGACGAGAAAGACAGAACCCTATCGGCAATACTGAGGCGATTATTCTTGAATCAAGATATTCCGCTCTTGAGCGAAGAAACAAGGGGGCCTTGCAAATTTAAAGTTGACGCCGTGCCATGTTATGTACTTCAATACCCCGCAGGTATGAGGACGATACGTATTGCAAGAAACTAGTGCCATGTACGCCGTTGGAGAGCTCCAGAGTTCAAGTCAAGTGGATGAATAACTCGCGCCTACGACAGCGGCACTGGGGAACGCGGGCTCTGGGGAACGAGAGGAAAGTGATCATTATGTAAGCAAATCAAAATACTTACGCTTCTTCAAAGTGGCCACTTGCTGGTTCACAACCCTCCCACACTTTCGGACGGCCATGCACTATTCAAGTTGTCTAAAAATCCCAGAAATCATTCAACACATTGTACAAAATCTCCGCCTCCCAGACGGTGATCTGGACCGTCACGCTCTCGCAGCACTGGCATGCACATCTCGTACTTTCAGCGCGGTGGCTCTCGATGATTTGTGGAGAACTCTCGACGGTTTGGAACCCATCTTATACTGTATGCCTCCCGATCTTTTCGGCGGTCGCGGCGAAGACAGAGTAAGTATTTGTTCAGCTTTCTAAAATCTGTGATTCCAGCTCAAGCCTGTTGTTTGCGTAACGTAGAAGCTGCTGCGACCCATGAAAGCGTCAGACTGGGACCGTCCACGCATCTACATGAACCGCGTAAAACACCTGGACATCTCCAATAAATGCCTTGTCCCAGCCGAGATCTTCCCTGCCCTGAACGCATCCTTATGGCCGGGTGAAGTCGAATCCTACTTTCGAAAACTGACGACATTACGATGGATAAACGAGCATGACCTGCTCAACATCCGTTTCTTGCTGTCATCACAACTCAAAACTCTCTCCCTGCACTTTCCGTCGTCCCATACGAATTTTTCGCTCCTTTCTTCAATTCCTCTCGTCTGTCCCGGCTTGAAGAAACTCCGCGTTGACACACCGCGTCCCGATGAATACTCCATCTCCGAACTCATTCGTGGCCTTCATTCGTTACAAAAGCTACGCATTGCTATTCCAGATCGAGATAGTCTCAAGCACCTCAGTCGACTGAAGGGTCTGACATCATTCACATGCTCACTTCCAAATACCCTGCCAACTTTGTCTTCTCCTCTTTCCTTTATTGCTGTCGAAGAAGTAACAGTCCTCGATAGCAACCTCAAGAAAATTATAAATCTCTTCACCCGCTGCACTCTGCCCGTCTTGAAGCGGCTCAAAATTGCACCCAGCTCCGGTACCACCGCAGCGGGCGTAGACAAGCTGCATAAAGCGCTGAGAAAATCGTGCGCGCCCAGCTCGCTCACGAATCTCGAAGTGGATCTCTACGAAAGTGATGCAGGAGAGCATCCAGAACTGTACATGATTCCCTTCGGCTCTTTCGAGCCCCTCTTTTGCTTCTTCAACCTCACCTCAATCACCATCGGGTCAAAATCTGGAATTCGCCTGAATGACGAGGAGATGGAAATCATAGCGCGCACCTGGCCCCATCTCAGACACCTCAGCCTTTGGGAGCGCGTCGAATGCCAGACACTCTCCCTCCGCTCGTTGAGCATCCTCGCCGAACATTGCCCCCTCTTGGAAACTCTAGCGCTGTCGCTCAAGACCACAGTCATTCCCGAGCTGCCTCCCTTAGACAATGGCCGTCAGTCCATTTCGCAGCTTGCTCTGCATGAACTCGACGTCAATCGGTCCCCCATTTCCGCGCCGAGCCTCCTTACTGGTCGATTCCTATCCTCGATATTTCCAAACCTGTCTGTCGTGACTTCGGAACTCGACAAATTTGGGCTGGATGAGCTGGGGGAGGATGAAGACTCGGAGCTCACGGCGTACCACGGTCTTTGGAAGGAGGTTGAGTCCCAACTTTCTGTATTCAAAGCCATTCGGCAGGAAGAACGGGCAAGAGTGTTAGCCGAGTTGGAGTCGACTCGGAAAAATCATTAGGTACTGCAGAGTTTTGCTCAGTTCATGTCACCCGTCTCAAGCTGGAGAATTTACGAATTTTCTTCGTTCTTATCGCAGGCCAAAGAAGGAATTTTCCAATGTCGCCAAACAGTTACAAAATTGCAGACACCCTCGGGCAGTCGAATTTGTATGCTGTTCCATCCCTATTTCAAATTTGGGTACTCCGTTGTGATTCGTAATTATATATTTTGCTACAACCCATGCTACAATAAAGAAATTCTTCGTACCTGCAATGCATTCAAACCATCGATACGAACTAAAGGTTTTCTTCGTCCTCCGTCGCCCGACGCCGATTCGACGGGGCGAGGGAGGCTACACAATCAGCAATATATAGCTTCTATGATTTCCTTTTGAATTCTCCTCAGCCAACGACTAAGTAGTAATCTTTCAAATCACTGTCAATGAAATCAGACTCTTGCACTTTTGCACAACGTTGAACGAGTGTACGTAGAGAGTCACCTAAACGGTCGAAGTCCTTCCTCTTCACGTTCTATACCTAAAATCTGCATCCTCGTCTGTATCTGGAGGTAGCTCCGAAATCGCTGTTGCACATTCGAATGCACGATTGTCCCATTTCGAACAGCGACGAACACCAACGGTTGAACTTGAACAACCCGGACACAACCGAAGCCGAGAAGGTGATCCGTATCGGCACGATAGTGTTTCAGGATTGGATATTGATGTTGATTTGTCATCCGGGGTCTTGTGCTTCTCATCGCCGTCGTCGTGCTCCAAGCGACCCCCACGCTCGTTAACCCACTGCATGTAACACACCCACCGAACCTTATAATCTAATATGAGTACGTCCCCATCCCCCCCAACCACCAACCAAAATCTTGAAAATTGAATGTAATTTGTCAAATTGCAGGTAGCAATTCGTACGTCTTATTCGCCTGAAATGAATGTTCTTGGAAGCAGCAGCTAACAAAATCCTGGAACGCCAGTTCAAACGGACCCAGCTCCAGCGCGCCCGCTGTCTCGAGCTCGGAACCCGCCTCCTCGAGCGCCCCTACCTCAAGCGACCCTCCCTCTTCCTCCCTCCCGCCCTCCTCCTCCATCCCCCCATCCTCCTCCGAGCCCCCCAGCTCTTCCAGCCAACCGCCCTCCAGCAGCCAACCCCCAAGCAGCCTTCCGCCCTCCAGCACCTTCCTTTCGACCAGCGTCGGCCTCTCGACCGATGCAAATGGGGTCGTCACCACAATCACGCAGACACAGACGCACACGACCGCAGGGGAACTGCCCACTGGGTCTGCTCCGTCGATTAGGACCACCAAGGGGTGAGTTTCTCCTTCTATTTTTTACTCCTATTTTTTTTCCTTCCGTTTTCGTTCCGCGTTTCTTTGTGCCCCGCTCCGTTGCGTGCATGTGTTTTTGGCCTCCGGGTGGGCTCTGGTTATGCTTAACTGCATACCATCGTACTCTCTTCACATCCACCTCTGCGCTGGCCGACTGTGATTACTCACATTCACATACCCCGGCCAATCCGCTTTTCGCATCTGTCACAATAATGCACGATCAGGCCCACGCTTATTTTATCATTCATCCTTTTCATTTTTGTCTCGGGCTTCACGTCTCTTGGCGTTGCGCGTTGCGCTCGGGCATCGGTTGTGACGGGGTTTTCTGCTCCTCGGTCAACGTTCGCCGCGTCGCGAAGCAGATGACAGATGGCTGCCAGTCCTGAGCCGCCCTCGCTCTCCGTACCCTCCGACTCCGAAGCACCGTCTTCTCGTCACCCCGAGCTCCTGTGTCCCTGTCCTTTTTATGTTCTTCCCTCCTCTCTCTTGTTCTATTTTCTTTATTGCCTTCGCGTCTGCCCGCCTCGGGTCTGGATACGCATGACTCCCCTATCCCTATCCCGCCCTGACGCGGGACATGGACGACAGCGGCGTCCTCCGTAGCGTCTATTAGGCTTTCATCGGGTGGGAATCCACGTGGAGCGCGAGTGTCTGTCTATTCTCGTTTCTTCGCCGGAGATATCCCATTCGGTCAATCTCAGTCGCCGAGGTGTGGGGTCTTGCGAACAAGCGTACGCCTCGGCGACGTCTGCGTTGTTTGGTGGGGACGGGGTGACGGCGGCGGCGTTGCTCCCCAGAACGAGTTAACGACTGGTCGATCACGAGGGCGGGCGATTGGGACTCTATCACACAGGGCAGCGCGCCAGCTTTATGGCTGTTTCTTGAAGTAGTCAGCCGTGATAGTGTAGTCTCCGACTGCGAGAACCCAAGGAGGAGAGTGGTTGCTGCACCTGTGGCCACGGGCGGTGACTCCCGAACTCCGTTCAACGATCTTGGGTGCATACGTTCCAGAGTCGGCGGACCATTCGCATCCGACCCATTTGCTCGTCGGCTGGCTAGCTGGCTGCACCTTGGATCCCCCTCCTTTGCAACGCAGCGCACGATACTCTATAATCCATGGCGCTTTAACCGCTCTCTCTGGAAGCGAGCGCGTCGTATCCGCCTCGCTTCGCTTCCGCCGCCATGCCATTTGATACGTGTGCTGCCCACGTAAGTGGAGGGACTGCTGCAGTGTCCTCGTCGCTGTCCCTTTCCTACTAGTAACCTTCCTCATCTTCTTCGTGGTTTCTCTTTCTGCTCTCCCTTATATCCTTTTCCCTCTTCCCCTCCTCACTTCTCCCTCTTTTCTTTCTCCTCCTCCCTCCCTCCCTCCACCAACCAACACCTACCAATACTAACCCTTCCTTCCTTCCTCAGATTCCTGCAAAACAAAGGCGCCGTCGCGGCCGTATTCACCATTGTCGGGCTCGTCGCGGCGGGGATATTGTTCTGGGTTGTGACGAGCGCGTTGAGGAGGAGGAGGGTGAGTGTCTGTTTATTGACTTCGTTGTCTGTTTGTTCGGCGTGTTGTGTTGGAGTGTTCGCGGTTGCGTGTGATTTTTTTGGGGGTGTTGTGTTCTTGGTATGGTCTCTTGCCCGTGTGCGACGAGCTGTGGTCGGGACGATAAGTTTGATGAGGTCGGCGGATGGTTGGGTGTGGCGCTGGAAGAACACGCCGTGGGGTGGAGGCGGAGGATGGTGTTGCTAGCCCGCGCAACGCGGAATCGATAGCTCGCTTGTGAGAGTGCTCGTGTTTGGCGCGGGGTGCTAGATGTGTTGTTGTAGGTGGTGGGTAGAAGAGCGACTCGCTAAGAGAGCAGGATGCTGCTCTGCTGGCTCACGTACCTATGCAACCCGCCATGTGTGGGCATTTGCTGGGGGTCGGGGTACAGGGGGCATGTGTACGGTTTGGGCGTGTACGGTTTGGGCGATCCCGAGAGACATGCGCGTTCACGAGCGGGCGATATTTCTTCCAGCTCCTCATTTCGCAGCGTGCTATGCTAGGAAGTTTGTGCTGCGAGTACGCTCCCCCAATGCCGTACTCTTTCGCGCATTGGGCCATGGTGATCCTTGACGTCTGGGATAGGATGTTCGGGAGCTTGACATGCGGGTGAATGCTCTACCTAAATATGCCTTGGGAGTTCGGTGTGACATGCGAGGTCCTCGTTGCCGCTATCCCTCGATCGCACCAGATCCATCCGCTGCAATGACATGCTTGTTTCTACTCCAATCGTAAATCTAGTTCGAAACACATACTCATTCTCTCTCTCTCTCTCCTCTAGGCCCGTCGCTTCGATCGCGAAATTGCCGAAGAAGCCAAGCGTGCCCCCGCACCGGTCTTCCTAGATGACGACGACGACTACAACGGCGGCTACAGCACCGGTGTATACGGCGGCGGTGGCGGTTACAGCGACCACGTTGGATACGGCGGCGCCCCGGGCGACCATGGCGGCTACCCAGCAGGCGATCACGCTGCATACGGCGCTTCCGGCGACCATCTCGGATACACTGCAGCTGCTGCTGCCGGTGGCGCTGGTATCGGTGCTGCCGCCGCCGCCGCTGCCTCAAACAACCACGGACCCAGCTCCGACGGCGGGTATCCCACGTCGGATGCGGTCCATAGTCAAGGCACGCCATCCAATTATATGTATCCTTCGGGCTACTCCGATCTCGGATTCTCGGATGTGAGCAGCCATGGGACGTATTCGCAGCCACCGATGGACGCGTATGGAAACCATGCTTCGGGCGGTGGAGGATATGGTCCCGCGGGACCGGGAGCGTATGAGATGACGGGCTACGGGCAGCAGGCGCAGCAGGGGGTCGTTGGGCAGGATTGGCACACGCAGGGAGCGTATATGTATCCGGGTGAGGACCAGGGACATGTGGTGCAAGGGTATCCTCCTACGGCCACAACGCCGACGGCACAGTCGAACTCATCGGGTGAGTTGGGGAGAAGTAAGAGCGGGGCGAGGAGCTTGGTAGATTCGTACAATACACCGGGCTCGGAGGGTGCCAGTGGAAAGGGTGTCGGCGCCGGTGCGCAGCCGCAGTATGCTGATGGGTATGTGAACCAATACCAGACGCATGTTGTGGACGATGGGGCGGCGTATGGGGGTATGGAGAGCCACCATGGACATGTTGGTACGGTGGAGGATGATGAGAGTGACGATGGAGTGGATGATGGGAGACCGAGGGTTCTCAAGGTGCGTTTTGGTTCCTGTTGTGCCGTCCACGTAGACTGATTGTTGTCCCCAGGTAGCGAACCTTACGAGTTAAGCTGCTTAACAAAAGCCATTAGCAGTAGCCTTTAGGTTCCGCTGCCCCTCCATGTACACCCCCCCTCTCCATTTCGTCTTCTCTCTCTCGGTCGGGTTCTCGACGCTTTACGTCGGGATATTTGTTGTTTTCGATTTCTTCGATCGCTCACCTCGTGTCACCGTTTCGGTCCGTCGCTCCTCGTGCGACACGCCTGCACATCCTGCACCCTGTACTCACTCAATCTGATGACCCCATCGCCTCCCTTGCGACCGCCTACATACATACCTACCTATCTACTTCCCGACTCACTACTCCGCATCTACCCCATATATGCAACCCGCCTCTGCTTACGCACCTCACGATTTGGACCCGTCTCCTCCCAAGTGACTTATTCTCTTCTTTCTCTGTTTATAGTTTCATTATACCTCTTATTCTTCTACTTCTCAACGTACTATCCGGTTCGTTGTTTCTTTTGTTACGCTCGTCCCAATTATATACTTTTACTGTTCCCCCTTCATTATCTTAGCTCAAGGTGATTCCCTAGCACTTTTGAAGCTAGACTGGAAGGGCGTGGCCAGATCGGAAGACAACTGCACTGTCCTGATTATCTTGTCCAGGAGCTCATGACATCGTCCATTGGTCACTGTGAGTCGAGGGTACCAGCACTTGGACCGCTGATTGGATTGCAAGACGAAAATGGTCGGAGTCAATTTAGTACATCGCATCGCGAACTAGTCATCGTACTACCCGAAATATTAGCCCATCGACTTGAGCCATCATCAGAGGACAAGAAACAAACTCACCGTAATAAACATCGACCCGGGCCAAGGGCTCGTCGTCCCATACGGCGTCAAATAAACATTCGTCTCCGTTTCATTCACGACCGTCTTGAATCCCGCAAGCTTCCCAGGCGCACCCGCCGCCCGACGAACATTCTTCAATCTGAACACAACCTTGACGATCTCCGCTATCGTCTGCTCGGCGTATGTCACGCCGGGACAGTTGTGGAATCCGGTGCCATGAAGATTATACGAGCCTATGGGGCGGGTGGGGTCGACGGTTTGAGGGTTGGGGAAGTCGGTGGACTGGATGGTGGTTCGAGTGAGTAGCAAATCATGCAAAGGATAGCTGTGAAAACTCACGTTGATATGCGCGTTTTTGAAGCTCGCCCATATGCGATCGCCGGCTTTGACTTTCAAAGGGGGTAAATCGTTGCCCTGTGGAATGACGGCGTCCACAGCTGCGCCGCGCCACAGTCCCGTGAACTGAGGGTTGAGACCTATGGAGAGAAAGAATAACCTCAGCTTATTTCTGGGCGCCGCAGGGTGACCACCTACGCATTGCCTCCCGGACATAACCTCGAAGCAGGTTAGTCGAGTTCCGATCGTCGCTCTTGACGAGTTGTGATATTCTTGAGCGTTCGTTGGCGTGCGCGTCGTCGAGGTAGAAATCGATGACATGCACCGCCGCTTCAAACGTGGTTGAAGACGTTCATACCGAACAAAACCCAATAGCATACCTTGCGCGTAGTTCACAGACGAACCAACAGCGAGCCCCACCACAGTGGCCACAAGCTCGTTCAATGGGCGTCCAGTATCAGAAAGCTTGCTGAGGAATGGGAAGCAGGGTCTGTCAGTCGGCGGCCAGATATATTTGGCGCATTTGGAAATTAAGCCCATGATGGCATTCTAGGTAACCGGTTCGATCGCGTTAGTGAAAGGTCTTGGGGTGAGCAGAAGAAGACGCACCGGGGCGCTCTGAGGAGCAATCTCCAAGATTGCTTTGGCAATCAAGGCCTGTATCACACCGCCCGATTGCATGGCTGCGTATCGAAGAGAGAACAAGTGCTCGTTGTCGCCAATGCTGAGGAATGTGAGTCTGCGAGGCGTGTAAACACGAATTGTAGGCAAAGATATCAAAGTCATACGTGAACTAGAAAGATAAGCATAAGCCCGGCTTCAGTCGATTACGCATGTGAAGACTTACCAAGGTGGAGAACATATCATACACCTCCTGCTCTGTATACAGTCCACGTGGATTTTCTTCCGTTTTCAAAGGAAGACCGCACTAGACAATCTCACCCGTCAGTTCATAGTGATCAGGATGCGGGTGTCCAAAGCAGACGTACCAAACGGTCAGCAGCCCAGTGCACGGACGTCACGTTGATAACATTCTTGACGATATCGACATAATTGCCGGCGACGCCGTCGTATTTCCATGACCGCTCTTTGATAAGCTGTGAGACGGAGTCCCGGTACCAGGTACGATATTGGCTCAAGGAGTCTTCGGTGGGGAAAAGGGAGTGCAGGGCCTGCGAATATCAATAAATGAGTCGGATTTAATTGATGAAACTCACCAGTGCATGATCCGGATTGTGTCTGCGATGGTTCATTAGATGGATACATGCGGACAGTGACAGGCAACGTACTTGGCAGACTGGTCGAAGCATAGCAGAAACCCGTACCCATTTCCGAGCCCTTGAAACAAGTTCATATCAGTAATCTCTTTCCTCGCGATCCTGATGAAAATGGGAGCAGGCCTTTCATGTCATAGACAGTCGGGAAGCGCAACGGGTCGTTGAAGACGTATTTGATACCAGTGAAAGTATTCAAAACTTTGGGTTCCGGAGCAGGCACTGGGCGTTCAAATGTATAGTCGTCAGCGATACCCTGGTCAGTTAGACTCTTCTTCATCGTTTGAGGCGTGAAGAAGGGGAAGCACCCGTAGACGGAGTTCTAGACCACAACGTTAGACAGCCGAAGGGCAAACGAGGTCGCACAATGCACATAAGGGTAATGCCGAGGAAGATGGCGCATTAGCAGTTTGGGCACTATAAGATTCGTTACGACCTGGCTGCGGGGAAGATCATGCACATACATTCGCCGCCCTGAAAAGAGCAATAGAGTCAGCATAGATTGTAGAACAAGCCCGCATACCTACAAAGCCACCATTGTGAGGATCGCGAACGCAGTCCTGGTATCCCCATGTCGTCAGGTTGGCCGCTATATCATGGAGGATTCAAGATCGCGAAAGAGCTGCGTGATGCAGAGCTAACGCACGAGTGAAATCCGTCGTGTAGAATCTGTCCCCTCGTACCAAAGCAATTGCATCTCCGAGAACTGCCCTCACCATCTGCAACTCACGATCAGTTTCGGCTCTGAATCGAAACCAGAAGCACCTTACGGTATAGCCAGACGCAAAACGAAGCCCGGGATACACAGGCATGGTATCCTCGCATTGCAGACCAGTATACAGTTCCAGATTGTCGATGTGGCCGTACAGTCGGCGGGCTGCACCCTGCGAACTTCATCAGTTCACGAGCAACAAGAAAGTGGAGGAACGCACCGAGATCTCGGGATCCCTATTCCATTCCTCGAAATCAGCGAACCTCTTCAAGCCAAGGAACTCGCGGAACTCGTTCATCGTGCACACGCCCCACTGCCGAGCTTGGAGGATCCCAAGAATCTCGACGATACGCAGAACGCCTGGGGTTCCTCGCGCACGATAAGCGCCTGCAGGACTCTCCGTTGCATTTAATAAGATGTTCGCGATGTCGTCGTCGGAGAATTTGCCATCTGCCCCGCGTTGCAGCCTACATCGAAAGTCAGGGTATTTTATGTTGAAGGTGGGTCAAGACTGACCCGGCAAAAGTGCGATTGTTGGGATGCGGATCCACAGTGGCGAACATCTTGCGGAAGACTGTGCCAAAGTCTTGCATTGTGAGCTGGTCGAAGGGCTTGTTGTCAAAGGCTTCGCGGAATACGTCCTCGGTCCATTTTACATCGGCTGTGGAAAGCGTCGGATGCCACTGGTAACAAAGAATCAGCATAGTTCTAAAGGGATTGGTAGACAGACCACTTACGCGGTAGAGTACATTGAATTCAACGCTGCAGTGGTTTCCCAGTCCTCGCTCGACCTCCACGCCATTCTTGGCTTTGATCGGGTCGAACGCGTTCATGTTCCAGGCGTTCCCTTCGGACAACCTACCAAAGCTCGAGTATTAGTGCCAGCACATGGACAAGGCAGTGTACTCACCCTAAGAAGCCAGCGACATAATCGGACATGATAAGGCCCATGAAGTGACCGCAGCTGAAAACAAGAACATCAGTGAAAGGCGAAAGTGAGTAATCGAGAACGAGCAGCGCACTTGACAAGTCTTGCAGTCTGGAAAATTTCCTCGTCCTGCTGGTTTCGACGCTTTTCATCGTTCGGGGGAGGGTCGATCCAACGGCCGCGCTCGTTAATTTTGAGAAGCATATCGGCAACATACTGCACGCAATAGGTTAGGCGGGTGCAGGATCGGGGAGCTGACGCTCACGTTGTGGTTTCGGTTCAGTATGACTAACAGAGCGCTTGCTGCTGGCGGTAGGAAAACAAGGCGTTCCTCGGAGAAGGAGTCAGGGTAAAGCAGTCCACGTCCCTTTGCTTTATCGCGGACCAAGTCTTGAGTTGCTTGGTCTATTGAATTACTATCAGTGGACCCCACTCGAGCGGTCAAGTTTTGTCACTCACCAATACCATACAGCGGACTCAGATCCAAGTATGAGCTCGTAGCGTTGACATTCCAGTCAGCCAGATCCGTTCTGAACAACGAGTGAATGACGATGGTCGCGAAAGCAAAGATTAAGCTTGAGACACCGGCGGGGTGTTCCTTTGTCTGTGCTTTACGTCAGGGACTGCACGAGCTAGAGCCTTAATCAGATACATACGTCGCGGGCCTTCATCAGGGTATCGAAAATGACGCCAGGGTCAGGAAGCGAGGTCGGCGCGTAGCACCATTTTCCTTGTACGCTGCGTGCGTAGGGGGTTCCTGCTTTTCCCAGTTGAGGGATTTGAAGGTTGTTGCCTCCACCATCGGCCTGGCGGAACGAATGGACGGGACCGAGCAATGCGGCCCGAGGCTGCTTTGAATCAGAGAGTGCCCTGCGGATGAAAGTGAGGGAGATGTACGTGGGGAATGGTATTGTAGAGGAGCGAAATAGCCGAGTTAGACATGTCCTTTGCTACTTCTGCGCTCGAGGGAAGGAGGGAAAGGACGGTAAGTCCATTCGCGAGCTAAGTGAGATTTAATTGTGACTTCGCAAGAAAAAAAAGTGGGATCTCACCGCTCCTTTGCGATCATCGACCGCATTGGGATGAAGGGCTTCGTCGATGAACGACTCCTGGAAAGAATTAGGACAAAGCCAGAGACTACGCGTTCAGAAAGCCGTAACTTACCACTATACCAGGCTCGGGAATGAATTTGAGGCCTTTCCCTGCAATGCCCTTCATCTGCAGAAATTCAAGTTGAACGTGTTTTGAAGGAGAGCTCAGACTGGCGAACCGTATTGAGTAAATTTGTGACCCCTGCATGACCTTGAGGACTGGCGTTCGGGTTTGACTGATCCTCCCAGTCGTAGTGCCCATCCGGTGCAATAGGAAGAGAGCGTTCAGAGAGATAGATGGCGTCAGCGCCGAGTTGAAAACCCTGGAGTGGAGTAATGCTCATAGTGGGCTGGTTGGGTCCGCCGATAGAAGAAATTTCGGTGGGTTTTATATCACCTAAGGCGCCTACATTCTGGTGCTGCAATCATCCTCAGAGGGTTTTTTGTACCAGCGAAGCGCGCTGGAAGGAGGAGGAAGAGGATGTATTAACCACGTATTAACCGTTAACCTTCGCTGAATGGCAGTGAAGGTTGTGAGCAAGTTGATCGAGGCTGATCGGCATCTTCCGGAACGGCCCAAAAACGGTACATGCTGCTCGCTGCGTCCACCAACCTCCGTGTCTTATCTACCGTATCAACCCTACCTGCCCTACCTACAGCATTAACCACCCTTAAATCAGCTTCTACTACAGCTCCAACCCCTCACAATATACAACAGCCCTAACTCCCACCGTGCTGCCATGCTCTGCCATGCGGCTTCGCCTCGTCTTCAAGGTCCTTCGATAGATCTCTTCCTCAAGTTCATACAGGTTCAGTATGATATCTTCTCCGACCTACACCCACAGCATCTCTTTCATGAGTATGTCTATGAGTACGGATCGGTCCAATTGCGGCTGTGGTTCATATCGTTCATTCATACAATCTCTATTCATACAATCTCTGACAGCCATTTCGCAGAAAGAACTCAATGTTACGTCTGAAATCTTAAGCTTCTTGAAGGCGGGCTGGCCACAAGCCTTTGGGCACAAATTTCCCGGCTTCTGAATTCTTATTCTACAATTGACGTGCTTTTTGCTAGGATGCCGCCGCTATCCTGACCTCCGCCTACATCCGCACATCTCCTCCTCTGCGGGCCGCGCGACACTCTACACTACATAAAACACTCCTCCCCAACGTCTTGAACCTCCTTGGTATATATCTGACCTTGCATTAACGCTACACCACCCTCCATTGTTAAAAACCACCCGATAGACTGCGCCCTTTCACTTAACGTACTGTCTGGTCATTTCATGCTCGGTCGCGCTATCTCAGAGCGGAAGGTCGGAAAGACAGACGTCGACACAGCCCGACGGGCATTCGTCGGTCCATTTACACTCTTATCACTGTGGACATATGAATGATATGATCCTTGCCCCTCAATTTCCGTCATCTCCT
Organism: Favolaschia claudopus; assembly: GCA_037176885.1. NCBI lineage: Eukaryota > Fungi > Basidiomycota > Agaricomycetes > Agaricales > Mycenaceae > Favolaschia > Favolaschia claudopus. Next base: position 273,615 of record JAWWNJ010000041.1, on the reverse strand, counting down.
TCGACTCGAGCATATTCCTCGTCTCCGACATCTGCACTTTAGGCTGACCGTGTCGCCATGGACAAATCGACCCAAGCGTCATCCAATATTTGCGGCCGCCGCCACATTCTTCATCAAGACGCACGTAGTGAATAACAGTGATGGTGCATGCCCTCCCCATAAGCGCCTGAACAGGCAGTCCGCAAAACAAAAGAGGGGCGGGCAAGCCAAGTGTAAAAACGAGTCGAAATGCGACGGCGACGGGTGGGAGCGTGTGTCGACGCACGCGCAGCGCATCTCTCGTCCTGCCCACGAAAGCCCAAACCGAACGATCAAACAATCCGCGAAGAGGAAACAAGCAGCAGGCAGCACGTATACGAGGTCGGGGGGAGACACATCCCAGCATTCCATAACGAGCAGCCCAAGCACGCCCAGAGCATCCCATCACATCGTCTGCATGGAAATTGGCTTCCATACTGCCGCCGACTGAGAAATTGATAAATTCAAGCTTCCGTCATATTGGCAATCAGAAAAAAATATTGAAGGTCACCTGTATTTACGGAGCGGAGACTGTCCAGGAGTGAAGCGGGCAAGAAACGGATATGTAGAGCGCGGAATACAAGGAGAGATTGACGGCGGAGAAAGATATAATGAGATACATGACCCAGCCGTAAACGAGTGCGGGCGCTGTCCTCTCTCCGTTAAGATGCCACTGGCGTGCCGTCATGGGCGCAAAGAACGAGTTCATTCATTCAAGGGTGACGAATAATCCATCGGAGCGGTTGCTGACAGTGACACAAACCCGTGTGTCACGACGGGAATTGGGAGACGGGGACAGTGGTACATTCTTTATGCCACACCCAAGAGAACAGCCTTGGAGCAGCCTGAAGAAGTCCACTCCGGTCAAAATGGGTAGTTGCCTGAGGACGTAGTTGATAGAAGAGAGCACCCGCCAAGGGTCGCGATGCGAGTGGCATTGAATCCCGTTGGCGGCAGCTGTAGGCCGTCCGCCGTCCTGAGAAATGCTTGATCTCAGTTCGAGTACGACCCCTTCTCCCGCCAAAAATGGAGGGTAAAGGCGACAGAGAGAAAGCAAGGGTTACTACACCTTACCCCGGATGCCAAGGCCTAAAGCGACGACTCCGATTCAGAGCTGAGACTCTGGTTCCAGATGACCATCGATGTAGCAAGATGATATCGACTCGGACATGGCTGTCCTCAAACCATCTCGAAGGAGAGACGTGACACGTCGACGGTTTTGAGCAAAGTGGGCACAAAGATCTTCATGATTTATCAGAGCAAGTGCCGACTCGGACTTGAAGAGAACCGAGAGCCCAACGAGCGCTTGTGACCTGAGCCCGCTTGCCACTTGCTTCGGTACACGAATTGACTCTGAAGAATTCGAAGACGCTCCAAGGATTCGAGTTCAAGGTCGTGGCTGTTATGTAGACAGAGAAAAATCATGTGGCTGTGCGACTCTGCTCCTCCTCATCGTCGAAGGATGTAATAAGCTGGCGAAAAACTATCAGATTACACAAGAAGCGACCCCTCACATAGAAGAGTCTGTAGCAAAACCATGAATGCACACCCATCACATACAGTATTGCTAGAAGAAAGTCCAGTATCTCTGTGCCCCTCCGCTCTCCGTCTCCCTTATCCGCCCAAGATTCTACTCCACCCGCCTCACGCGAATTGGCAGCCTCCCACCTGGCTCATCCGCTACTTTCGGATGCGGCCCTAGAAACATGGCCTTCTCATACTTCGTATCCATCCCATCTCGCGGCGAAAACACGAATTTGCGGATGAGCAACGATAGCACGACCTTCCAAGAGCAAAAGTCAGCCAACCATATATCTTACGACGAAATGAATTCGATTCGCCCACCTTCATCTCCGTCAACGCAAACCCCTTCCCAAGACACGTCCTCGGCCCATCCGAGAAAATCATCGTATGATGATACCCTGGATACTCCTTCGCACTCGCCGGTACGCCCTCCTCTCCATTCAGCCACCGCTCGGGCTTGAACTCCGCTGCATCCTCTCCCCAGACTGACTTCGACAGATTCGTCCAATTGAGAGACACAGTGAGGACGGTGCCTTTGCGCACGGGGACCGAGTCGATGAGGGCGCCGGAGGGGGTGCGGATGGGGGTGGCGAGAGGGAGGACGTCGTCTTCAAGTGCCTAGGTGCAGTGTTCGCTGAGGAGTGAATAAAGTCTGATGATTGGGAGACGTACGACACGGGGAGACTCGGCTAATATTGGATGCAGGCGCAAGGCCTCGCGCACAACAGCGTCGAGATAAGGTAACGAGGAGGAATTAAGATCGTCGTAGGAGGGATCCTCCGTCAAGAAGGCCGACAGCTCTGCCCTCAGACGCTTCTGCTTCTCCGGGTGCATCGAGAGCTCGACAAGAGCCCACTGTACGATAATTGTCAGCTGTAACGTGCAAATTGCGTTATATGCAAGTACGAGCCTTGATGCTACCTGAGTTCGATGAGCTGACTGAAATTAACTACTAGAATGACACATACTTGCGGTGGTCGAGAATCCAGCCAGGAGGATAGATTTCGCCTTGATCCATAGGTCAGCAAGCTGCCTCAGGCCACGTACTCGTACAATCCACTTACATGGATCCGAACCTGGAACGGCGACAGCTCTTTTGCCCGCACTGTCAGCCGCAAAAGCCTCAGCAACGAACAAACACAACCGCAACCAAGTCATACCCACCCAGAACACCCAGCGCAGAATCCAATTTCTCAGCTTCGCCCGAGTCAGCCGCTTTTATCAGCTTATCGATAACCTCATCCATGGCGTTCGAAAGCTCCGTCACCAGGACGCTGCGTGGAAGTGGTAGCTGAAACAGGATGGGGAAGGCCTGAGCAAGAAGGAAAATTCGGACAGCGGTAGGCGAGGGTTTCGAATGCCCAAGTGCTGTGAGAGCCGTTGAGACGGGAGATTTGACACCGTCCAGCGATTTGAAGTCAGTTGAGAAAGCGGCAAGGCCGATGGTATCGAATCTGCGATACCGTGAGTGGTACGTGAGGGACCTGACCAACATCACATACGAAACATGGTTCATCCTGAACAAAATGGCGGCTCGTCAGTGAGGGTCCTACCAATTGATCTCTCACTTACCATTCCGAAACATCCACAATTATCTCGTCTGTCGCGCTTCCTTGTAGCTCGGTTTCCCAAGCTGTGAAAACCTTTCTGAATTGTCAAGAGATTGATTTGACAGCCACTGTCAGCGAACACACCTTATATGCCGAATCGTACATGGATGATGCATAGGTCTTGATAGCAGCAGGAGAAAACAGCGGATTCAGGATTTTTCTCTGCCTGTGTTGATGCATCAAGGACTTATTTGTTGGTTACAAGAAAACACTTTCCTAGCGTGCCAATCTCCAAGAGCAACTAAAAGATTGCCGGGACCCGTCTGGACAGTTTTGAGTATGGTAAAAAATCGCGCGAAACGAGACACTGACCAACATCGTTATCTGCAGTTGCGCCAGCGGCGGATGCGAGTATTTCCAAGAGTCAAGCGTAAGTATGTGCGACAGCGCCTTTGGATCGCAGACAACAAGACGAGTTGTGCCTAGAGGACCTTTGACTTGGAAAACCGAGCCATACTCCTGTGCCCAGCGGTCATAGAGCACTGCTGGACTGCGTGCCTCCAATATCTCCTTGGTGTGCCCAAAAACGAAACTTGGAGAGGGTGGACCTCGTAAACGGAGGACGCGTATGTACTTGATGAATCCGTACGCCGCAAGTGGTACCAATGCATACACAATGAGAGGGTACGCCATTGAGCTACCGGTTTGTCGGTGCCAATGAGGACCTTGACTGAGTCCCTGAGACAGGCTAAGACACGAAGGGTAATCCTCGTCGGGACCAAATTATTTTTCAGCCATTGGGGCCGTGCTAAATCCGCTGGGGTATTTCGCCTTGCTGATTGAGCGTGGAAAGTTACGGTGATTCTGAGTGAAGGCGGGAAGGAGATCAGATCAATTTAGACGCCGACGAATCACGATTGCTTTCCTATGATGTCAATATTGTGATCCGCGGAAGATCCGCATATCGAAGATCTTGGATAATTGCTGAATTGTCCGGTCTACAATCTATCAGATTCTATCTGCCGTTTTCGTATCTTCGCATTGACACCAATTCGGGAGGCATACATATGCTACCGCAACAGTTCTAGGTTTTCCGTCTACTACTGAGAGCGGCAAGATACTAACTAGTACTTGAAACTGCTGGAAGAAAACTGAGGATGTTTTCCAGCAAGTTAGTTTTTCAAGAAATTTAGACATAGAACCGGCGCAGCATCCAGTGAGCGCTCCCAATTCAATCGGGTACAGCTGATAAAAGATGATCTTTCTGTCAGTGGCAAATTCGAAATTGCGGGCACCTTCGGAGATTCGATTGGTTAGTACTGCCCAATTCTTTAAATTGATGTCACTGGAGTCGGAGAGTTTAAGCCCGTTGCATCCCCGGACTCAATGACGAGCCAGCTCGGGCGTCAGCGCCAAATACCGGTTGTGAGCATATATTAATAGGCCGTCTCAGCATACTTATGATAGGTATTTGATTGTTAGAGGCCCGTGAGGGCACGGGTGACGGAAGTACTACGGGGTTGACTGGGAGTCAAACAATCAATCAAAGACGGATACGAAACTGACTCACTGAGTGCTTCCCCAGCTGTTGAATAATTTAAGTAGTCTGGAAGCTGTAGGTAGAAACAAGAAAAACATGGAATTTTGGACGAGAACCATAGTTTCAATCCAATCGAAGCTTTCTTCGTTGCGGAAGAAGGACTCTCTGGCCTACAAAAATAGATTTGGAACAAAGGAACGTTCTGGGAGTCAAGCAGGCTGCAGGCAACTTTGACACCAAGCTTGGACCTATGAGTCGGTAGGACAGAACCTGGAGCAGGGTGGTATTCTAATCCAGCGATATATGTTATTGTTCGCATCCAGCGAAATTCCCTAGTAGCGTATTAAGTACATAAGTACAGCTTACTTCAATGATACACTTCCGATAGCAGATGATAAATAAATGAGTGACTTGAAACCGCCGTCACCAATAAATAAGATGAAATAAACGAATGACTAGCTGATTAACCTTTCTGAACCATTCATGGCTCGGAAAGCTGAGTGCTCTGTCCCCAGGTGCTAGCGGCTTTGAATTCACCCAAACTCATATCCTCCTTATCCATATTGGGGTTCGAGACCTTTCCGGGACGCGCACGGAACTGTAGAGTGGCGGAAGAGCTGCCTTTAGACGGATTTCCACCACTGGATGCGGGAAGTGTCCATTTCGAAGTGTTGCCCTCGAATGCGAGTCGGAGACCGACACGACAAACGATGGAGAGAGGGACGATTGCCTAGACACGGTTGAAGAATATCAATAAAGAGATTCAACACGCAGGACGAGACTTACACAGAGCTGGCCGAGCATCGCAAGAAGCAGTTGACTCAAGCCACCGTAGCCACTTCTCCACACACCCAAGAAAATGATCTCGGTGAACGAAATGGCAGCACCCGACTCGACGAGCATCCATAGCAAACTGGAGTAAGCTGCGAACTGTTTCTTCTGTCCGCCGCCGTAGATATCGAAGGAACGCGATGCGGACACAATCCTAGCAGCAAGCAAGAGCGTAACTAAGATTTGTGTTGTTGCAGTTAAGGCGAATCCGGCAGTGACCGTTTGACCGAAACTGTTGCCCCGTTGGCTGGTGGTTGTGCGGAGAATGAGTGCCGGGTTAAGGAAGGTCGTAATCACCGCGTATAAGGTGCAACCTCAAAGTAGTTTAGATGGTAAGTCTGGAGAATAATGATATGACAGCTGACATACCGGCTGACGCGCATGCAAGGAGGGCCGGAAGAATGCAGATGTACCAATTACTACCGTATACAACGAACAGTCGCCATATCTTTGACAAATCGATGAGTCTCACACATGGCACAGGTAATCTGAACGAGACTGACCAGAATTGAATCGCCCACGAAGTTCTAGGAAGCAGATTATACAGGATGGATGCATCGTATGAGCTATACTCACGTTGATGGCATAGAAAAGCTGCTGGAGGTTGGTGAATTTGCCAAGCGGCGAAATCCACGTCTTGAGCAATATCAGGCCCGATGTAGCGGGAGTCATAGTCTTGAATGCGTGGACCCCCGCTCCCAAAGCAACACCGACATGAGCCGTGCTCAGACAGAATTGGAGACATATTCCGCCGAGCAGATACCTGAAGCCAACCCAGTTAAATGTTAGGTCTGAACGAATTCGGCTCGAACTCACCAAGCAATATTCTCTCCCGGGGCCGTCCGTCTCTTGAGCAGTATGATAGCGCAGATTATGAACATGACGATGCTGGAAATTTAAGCTTAATCCTGCGCATCTCGGCCTTGATAGAGTTTCTTACTTGATACCTGCCCCAAAAATATCAGCACTGGGACTTGACTGGGACTTATGAGATTTCACTTCTCACTCACCATACAACACCGTCGCCGCCCATAGCGAGACAATTCCGATGAGTTGAGTTGCGAGGTCTCCGGAAGGCATGTTAAAGTGGGGGGTCCTGGCAAGTAACGCAAGGATCGCTCCACGCCGCAAAACCGGGGTTCTACTTTTTATTGGCCGCATATTAAGGGAGGGAATTAGCTTAGCGATAAAAATCGGGACGCTCAAGGTCGTGACGCAGTAAAGCCAGTGCCGATGTCGTCTCAGTTCATTCAAAAGTGCTGCCAGTTCATTGATGGAGGGATGATGCTTCCGCGGGACGTGAGCACGGCCGCAATCTGCCAGTGCCAAGCTGGAGTTCTCAATGTTCATTGAACAACGCTGTGTGGCTGATCATCCGTCCGCCACCACTTTGTTGGGAGTTGGTTGGGAGCAAATCGAGGGTACGGATGTCATGGCAGAATCGGCAAGTTATGATCCGAGTGGTTCGGGATTAACCCCTTCCGGATCCTGTTGCTTCAAACCATGGTGAGCTTTTTTTTTGTACTCACGATCAAGCCGCTCATTCATTGGATTTCCAGGAAAAGGTAACGGGTGAGCGCGGTGATTCGGTGACCACAGTCTGATAGAGTGGTTGACGGCCTTGATTGAAACAAGAAGAAGCACTCCACTTTCAGCCTTTCACTGATAGCCATTCGACGAGTCGGGGGGAGGCTCGGAGCTGCAGTATTTTGCTGTTGGTTCCTTTCCGCTGCTATCTTGGTGTAGAATTCCGACTTTTTCTCAACAGAACCCGAGATTTCGCTCAACCGAGATGTCCGTGCAATTTCCATTATGGCAAATCTACGCATGCTTCGTATGCGCGTCTCTTCCCAGCACCGGTACCTTATACAGGACAAAGAATAGCTATTTGATCTTTATACTCACTGCGCCCTGGGACCGCTAACACCTTCTAACACCCTCTAATCCTTCGTCGACTCTTCTCGAACTATCATCGCAATGGTTCAGCTCGCCTCTCGCATCCCCCACAAGGATTACACCGAAGCAGCCATTGTTCGGTTCTTACGAGGCATTTCGCAACCATTCCCCGCTGCCCCTTCCTTGGACAAGCAATTTTATCTCGAATGTCACGCTGGTGCCATTGAACGAGGGTGGCCGGCGGATTCCGTCGCAAAACACCTTCCTGGCGGTGTTGCAATGGGTTCCTTTGGATACGCACACCTCTCTAACCGCACGACCCGGATACTCATTGCCATTTATACGGCGTGCGGTATTTATCTCGACGATGTTTACAAGGAAGATGTCGACGCAGCCAGCATGTTCAATCAGCGGTTTTTCGAACATAGCCCGCAAGCTGATCCTGTGCTCGACTGCTTCGCTCGAGTGATACTTGAACTAGGCGATCACTTTGAACGAGTTGCTTCCAATATAATGATGACTTCAACATTGAACGCCGTAACTGCTCTTACCCTTGAGTATGTACTTCTTCTTTGTCTGTTTTCAATGATATGTACTGAAGATTTTTCAGATTCAAAACGCAAGGAATGCCGGTACGTAACTTGCTTCCACTTCTCTTGTTCAAAACTTAGAATCGTTCGAAATGCCAAGATTCATCCGAAGGCTCTCGGCTACCCTACGTTCTCCCGCGTTATGTCTGGAGCCTCTGAAGCGTACACTATCTTCATTTTCCCCTCCGATTTGCCACTACGAGCATTCGTGCAAATCCTGCAACAGTGTATGATTTTCATCAACAACGGAAAGTATGTACTTTACTATTTTTCCCCAGGAAAGATTACTAAGGTATAATGTGCAGTGACGTCTTGTCGTTCTACAAAGAAGAGATTGACGAGGAATGTGTTAATCGCATCTCGTTTCTTGCTACGCAAACCGGAAAGTCCAAGCAGCTCGTTCTGGAGAATCTTGCAGAAGAGGCGATCGTCGCCCACCGCAATGTGACCAATATTCTCGAGCAGCATCCTCGAGCACTTGCAGCTTTCCGGTCCTTTGTAGCTGGCTATATTGGATTTCATGCGGCGGCAAAGAGGTACCGTTTGAACGAATTGGATTTGTAACCTATGTATTCAGCAGCATAATACATGTGATACCCTACAGAGAGTAGTCGCTGTTGGACTCTGAATATTTCACTGTACAACCCAATAGAAAAAAAACAAGGTCATTAACCTGTCCGAGTCATCAACTCGATGAAATTCCCTTGGAAATTCCGCATCATGGTTTAACCACGCCTACACAATGGATGTTGGCCATGCGTGTACATTTTGAAATCTTTGTTGAAGAGACAATCAAGGCAGGATGTAATCAGGAAGATTAGTGACGGAAACAAAGAACCGCCCTCGGGTTTGGTAGCTGTTAGATGAACATCTTCAACCATTTCTGGTTAGCGCGGCATTCAGTCGATCCGAAATTCAGATTCAGCACGATTCAATTCTAAACCAATCCGCGGTGGTCGCTGAAGCGCCAAAGGCAAGGCACAATCCTGTGCATTGACAATCGCGGAGGGTTTCTTCAAGTGTCGGGGATACTGCCGGTGGCAGTTAGCGCGGAGTTGCAAGCATCAATTGTCTTCGTTTACATCAAACGAATTGGTATGTTCTTCAATTTCATTGGAATCCTTGACTCGGAGAAGAACTGGCACCGTGCCCAATTATTCAGTGTATTTGGAGCGGGACTGACCTTCAGGCTTCAGCAACGGTGGCCGTAGCTTTGAATTCGCGCGGGACTGACCGTTAGTTCTAAATCTCTGAGGCTACGGCGACAGACGGTCGACCCTTATGACGGTTTGACACAATGTCCGTGAACATTATTAGAGCGGACTCGACCGCGAACTTGAATACCGGGGTGGGTATGTGGTTCGAACTCAAGGTTCGATTGATAACGATAACACGCCGTTTGATGAACTGATCGCGCCTTTTTCATCTATCATCCGCTCCCTCATCTCAGTTCTGCATGGACGTCTACTTATTCCAGCAGAACCTTTGCCTGAGGAATGTTCCGCTGCCTGTGCAGGAGAACATGACTATAGAACGATAAAACCGACAAGTTAGTGTGTGTGGGCTTCTTTTTTCCCAATCTTTCGTCATGTATCTACTCGACGAGCATCCTCTTCTTACGAAGACTCTCCTCTGGGGGACTGGGCTCTATGTCTTCAGAACAGTCTTCTCACTCTACACCTCGAGCAGACGCCAGCCTGGTCTCCCGCCAGGCCCACCCACCGCACCCTTCGTTGGGAATGCACACATTTTTCCTCGTGAACAATTGCAATACAAATTCACGGAATGGGGTGCGTGGGTTTCCCTGTCGTCTTTGAGAACTTGCTGACAACATTATTAGCAAGACAATATGGCGATATCTTCAGCTTGAAAGTCATGCACATGACGATCATCGTCTTGAATACCCCGACCGCCATTAAAGAGATCATCGACAAACGCGGTGCCTCGTCTTCGAATCGCCCTCCGAGCTTCATCGCCGATATTGTCACGCCAGACAACTTGAACCTCGGCAGTGGACGGTATGGTAGGCTCAAAATCATGCTCTTCACGCGCGCAAATCTCTGACACTGGCTGCTCAGCAAATCAGACGTGGAAAACTCTTCGTAAGGCTGCGGTGCAGATGCTACACCCCGAGAACATGCGTAAATTCAAAGCATTGGAACGTGCGGAGGCGGCTCAGCTCATGTGGGAGATGAGCACCAAACCCAAGGTCTGCGACTCACATTCTTACTAAACCAATATCTGAATCGTACGGTACCAGGCATTTTACTATGATATTTGTCGGTTCACTACCTCATTCTTCATGGTAAGCTCGATCGCCCACAATTCTTTGAGACGGATATCAATAACAACTTACTAGAGCGTAATCTTCGGAATTAGAGCCCCCCGAGCCACCTGTCACGCTGCTCTCGAATTCACGGAAACGCAAGAAGACTTCGTCGCGTTCATGGAGGTCGGAAAGGCCCCTCCAGTCGACATATTCCCCATCCTCAATTGGGTCCCGAAACGCTTCTCTGGCTGGAAGAAGCACGCTCATGACCTCAGAAGACGTCAGGAGTCGTTGTTCCACTACTTGTTGGACCGCGTTAAGGCTCGCATCACGCGAGGGGAGAACAACGGGTGTTTCATGGAGGAAGCCTATACACATGCCGAGGAATGGGGCTTGACGCCGCCGCAAGTGCTGTGAGTTTTCGAAACTACATTCATCCCTTCACTGCCGCGGCTGACGCACGTCAGACATCTGGGTGGTGCGCTGTTGGAAGGGTCCGACACTTCGGCCAGTGTCATTCAAGGTTTTATCCTCGTCTTGAGTGCCTTCCCTGAGGTGCAGCGGCGCGCTCAAGAGGAGATGGACGCCATTGTCGGGTTGGATGAACCTCCGAAATGGGAAGACTTGAAGAAGCTGCCTTACATGCAAGCCATTCTTGAAGAGGTAAAGCCCTATCCTTTGTCTTCTCTAAATGCATTCTAACACTTGCCCCGCAGTATCTGCGCTTCAGGCCAATCGCCCCACTAACGCTTCCGCATTGCATGTCGGAAGACGAAACGGTACGTTCTCTCCCGCCACCCGACGTGTACTCAGTCGTCGTCAGTATAATGGCATGCTTTTCCCCAAAGATGCGATAATATTCACCAATCTCTGTACGTGTTTTGTTGGGAACTAAGAAGACTAGGTGCTAATTCGGCTTGCAGGGGCTATAATGCACGACGAGAAGTATTACGAAGAGCCTGAGAAATTCAATCCCGACCGCTTCCTGAAGACACCGTTTGGCACGCGTCCCGAAGTAGAAGACGACCCCGCACGACGCGACAATCTCACGTTCGGTGGTGGACGACGTATATGCCCTGGTGCATTCTCTGGCCGTGCCATCGTGGTAAGTCCTCGACCTATTTCTCTCCTCCATCGTCTGGCTTAGCCATCCCTTTCCCCAGGAACTCAAGTAGGTTTACCATTGACTGTCTATCTTCCATTGAACTCATTCATCATCAGTCTCGCGAATTTTATCTGGGCTTTCAATTTCTCTCCCCCTCGTTCGGAGACGGGCGAGATAATCGAGCCTGACCTCTGGGCTTTCAAGAACGGTATCAGCTTGGCACCGCTGCCTTTCAAGACGACCATCGAGGTTCGCTCGGAGCAGAAGCGGGAGATCATCCGACGCCATTTCCTCGCGCAGACCCCGCTTTTCGAGCGTTTCGAGCAGGATCTGGAGCCAGAGGATGCTGAGTATGTGCGAACCACTCGGGCGTAAGTTAACCTGGAGTATTTCACGTTGATACAATACATTTGTCCCTATTCGTCCCCGTTTTCCGTAAAAAGAACCGATTTATCAAGCCCATTCATCTCATGAGACGATGCTTTTGGCGGGCGCACTCCAAACTCAGATGATCCTTTTGCTCTCGTCTTACCCTCCGGCGCAACCATCCATGTTTATTGCCCTAGTGCTCAATAATGCTCAATATCAGTCTATTTCTACGGTCTAGGTCACAAAGACCCCTAGACAATACGGGCGGGCACCAGTGACCGAGCAGTAAGGATCCAATCGGTACGGCCCCAGGCTCTCCCCTACGTCTATCGCTCCTACCACCCCCACTCCAACACACACTTGTCAAGTATCTGAAGTATAGATTGCTGGTACTAAGTCTTCTCAACTATTCGACACGTCGTACTCGCATAGGCAGTGTATTGCCCGCTTCCCCCGCTACCTTTGGATGCTTCCCTAGGAAGAACGCCGTCTCATACTTGGTTTCCGGCCCATTCAGCGGTGCAAAAACGAATTTCCTAATCAGTAATGAAAGCACGATCTAGGATACAGGAAGAAGTCAGTCAGGGCCCACTTGCGCAAGATCCTCGGTCACCTTCATTTCAATCAAAGCGAATCCTTTGCCTAAGCAGGTCCTGGGCCCGTCGAGGAAAGACATCGTGTGGTGATACCCTGGATACTGCTCCACAGTGGATCGCAATCCTTTGCCGTCGTCTAACCACCGTTCCGGTCGAAACTGCGCCGCATCGTCGCCCCATACAGATTTCGACAAGTTCGTAAACTGCAAGGGTACGGAAATGACTGTTCCTTTCCGAATGAGAAGTTTGTCCGTGAGGGCACCGGAAGCCGTCCTGATAGGAGTTTCCAGAGGCAACACGTTGTCTTCGAGAGCCTGGGGTGTGGCACGAATATCAGCTGCGCTTCGTCGACGCGGTGAAGGGTAACGTATTACCATGCGGGATGCGTCGTCGATGATCGGGTGAAGACGTAGAGACTCGCTCACGACTGCTTCGAGATATGGCAGAGCATTAAGCTCATCGTAAGATGGGTCTGACGATGAGAATACGGAGAGCTCGTCTCTGAGACGGTCTTGCTGTTCTGGGTGCATCGAGAGCTGCAACAGAGCCCACTGTACTCAGACGGTTAGCTGACGTGTATGATTCCGACGGTCGACGCGCCTTCATGCTACCTAGCCACGAATCAGATCTGAAAAGAGCGACGAATAACCGCAACGGGCTCACTGGCAGTCGTAGCAAATCCCGCCAACAGTATGGACTTCGCCTTAGATAATGTCAAGAGAGAAGCGGTACTGCATGGGTCAGGCCGTACCTGTACACTGATCTCCGTTGAGGAAAGAACGTCTGCATTGACTGAAAGCAAACATCATTCCTTGACTACGGGTGAAGCGGGGAAACACACACATAATACCCTGAACGCGGAGCTGTGCGTCTCGTCCCCAACCTTCGCTGTAGCCGTCAACCCACGGGAGACCAGGTCCATCGCGTCTGAGAGATTTGATACAAGAGCGCTGCGCGGTAACGGTAGCTTGAGCAGCATAGGAAAAGTCTGTGCGAGTAGCAATATCCGGGTAACGAGCGGAGAAGGTTGGATATGGCCGATAGCGGACAGGGCGCGGAGAACTGGCCCTTCTTCGCCGTCGAGAGATCGGAAGTCTGTCGAGAAAGCGGCCAATCCGATTATATCGAACCTGCAAAATTCTCCGATGAACACATCGAATCAAAGGAGGAGGTTCAGCCCATACGAAACATGGTCCATCCTGGTTGATAGCATTAGAAAGGAGTCAGCAAGAAGTAGAAACAGTTACTTACCACTCTGAAACATCCGCTATTATTTCATCGGACGTGCTTCCCTGTAATTCTTGCTCCCAGGCAGCGAAAACCTGCCAAATCGTTTGGTGTAGACTCTACGCTGATTGCTTGACACACTTGCCTTGTGCGTACAATCATACATAACTGGTGCGTAGGATTTGAGCGCCGCAGGGCCGAATACAGGGTTGATGATTTTCCTGAGGCTAAGGGCAAAAAATCCTTCAATTGCCTCAGGAAGTTCCACTGAATGGACCAACCGACGATGTGACTCCCCTAGCGCGACAAGCAAGTTTCCGGGCCCAGTCTGAGCAATGAAATCGTAAGGTCATATGTCTCGTCTTTCTCTCCCGCGAAAGCCACGCACCAGCTTGACCAACTCCGAAAGCTGCAAAGTGGGAGGATGGCAATACTTCCACGAATCAAGGGAAAACAAGTGCGACATCGCTCTCGGGTCGCACACCACAAGACGCCTGGTCCCCAACGGCCCTCGTATCTCGTGGACCCCTCCATACGTTTGCACCCAGTCGTCAAAAAGGTCGGCTTGATTGGATGAATTCACAATCTGTTCCATATGTCCGTATAGGAAGCTGGGCGATGGTGGCCCATGTAGACGGACGGTGCGCGGGCGCCGTAGGACGAGATAGGCTGCAATGACGAGGGAGGCACCGCCGAGGAGGGTGCCCAAGGGATAGTCCATTGGAATGACTGGGGAAACGAGGATGTCGACAGGACGGCCAATATTGCAAAGTCGCGTTCAGAAGGCTTGAGACGCTTGTTGAGACGCGCAATTTTTACGACAATTCCATTCTACGCGCTCAGTGAATCAGCAGTGTGGCAGCGCAAGTTCTTCTCCCCGCAAGTCGATATTGTGCCTGTATAGATGGCGGAGTGGGCCGAGATGAGCGCTCGATGCTCATTCCATCATGATGAACGGGAAGAACAGTGGAACAACTATCGAAAGCGCGGATCTGAATCAAACGATGTGAGATGCAGACGGAAAATTTTGAGCTGGTTCGAGTTGGCTGAGTTGGCGCCAACGATACAATGATAAGTAATCAACGTGGGATCCAAGTGGAATCGACCAATCGCATTTTTCAGCATTTTTCGCCGATGTCAAAGGCCGAGGTGTAAGTACAACTGCGTGGTTCGATAAAAACGGCGGGAACTATGTTACAGTGAAACTAAGAATATCAGTACTCGACGGGTAGCACGGTCGAGCGGGGGCCAGGGAAGGTATGAAGTGCGTGGATGCCCGTAAACAGCTCCCAGTCTCTCAGGCGTTCTGGCTGCGCTCTTCCCCGTACAGTCTATGTATGACCTTTGGCGCGCTGCAGTCAATGTTTAGTCGAAGGTGTCCGGCACTGCGGCAGATGGATGGCTGAAACGAAAGCCTAAGTCAACACAGTACAGCGGCCGCATTTTGAGAACGATAAGAATCAAGGGGAGAGGTGAGGCATTGTGGTGGAGTGTTGCGACGAACGAGGAACGAAAGCAAAGAACTTTATTTAGTGTGCAAATCCACGTTATTTCAGGATTTTAGACGATGAACGAACATGGCGGGGCTATAGAGGGACTCGGGGTTGGTTTCCTATCGTGTAGCCCCTTGGTATGATGAGAGGTGGGGATGTGGGTGTGTATGAAACGCGTGCCTCTTCGAGACTTGTCCTCCAGCCGTAGCACGAGCAGACAAAGAAAATGCAGTCACCTCGCCAAACGGCAGATTGAGATACAGGTGGTCCCCCACCCGCGAGGCAAAATTGGGCGCTACAAGCCAAACGAGGTGTCCGCATCCACCGCTGCTGGCAATGAGAGGAGAAAGTCGCGCCACTGCACAAAGAACAAGCAGGAGCAGCTCCACATCGGCAAGCGGATCCCAAAGATGCAGGAAGTGACGTTTCATTGTCCATGGAGAAGCCGTTGTATGAAGGCTCGGGGAAGCGCAACTCATAGCCGGTGTCCGACAATACAGAGTTGCTCGTAGTGTCTCTCCAACGCTACAGACGCGACCGAGACAGAGAGAGACATCATTCCACCGATACGCCACTCGTTCGCAGGATCCACATGGAGAGCCCAGCTAACCGTGTCCCGCAGAAGAAAAGGGAATCGAGTCGTCAGATGCATAGCTGCTCTGCGTAGCCACCTTCCGCACATTCATCCAGAGGGCAAGCATTCAAACAGAGAGAAAAAGAGGAGAAATCGACGCGGAGGAAACAATCGCGACCGCCTACATGATACGATACGCGAACGTCGACAGCTGCTCTGCCCGGGGTATGCACAAATCCTACCACATCTCATCGAGATGCACTGACTCGGCTTGACCTGGGAGGTCCGGCGTGCGACCTTTGTGATGCGCACCCCACGAGCACGATCTCGTTCATGCGACGTCGTTCCACGGGAGCAATGTCAGGACATCAACTCGAGACCAAAGCCATGGCGCAGCAATACATGGCTCGCTGCGGAGCCCACACGAAAAAGGATAGATGAGGCAAGTAAAGACTTCCTTGGAGCTCAACGAACGGCGCGTAACGAGTGATTGACACCCGCCCTTGCCCCCCGAACTCGACGCAGACAGCGATGGAGTCATGGACGCTAGCAACAAGGAGGACCCTGGGCTCCATCAGCCGCTGCCGTGTTGACAAGTACGACGCAATCGTGGTCAACGAAGGACTCGGATGGTGGTGTACGAAGAAACGGCGCAAGTCATTCAACGCCTCCAGGAGTTCCCCAATCATCGGAAAGCTGTAGCGGACTGATAGGAGACGAGTCTTCCACCTCGCTGCGATTCTCCGGGTAAGCGACTATTGTCGAATAGTTCCTGGTGAACGAGCTGGGAAAGCGAAGAAAATATTAGTTTCAAACGATTGAGGAAGAAGGCGAGAGAGAGAGGAAACAAAGGGGGCATAAATGAGGAAATCCCGCGGGTCTGTGAGACTATGGGGAGCGGAGCGGCAAGGACCAACTTGGGACAATCAGCTGGGGTGCAGATAATGATGACTCGTAGTTTGCATGCTACTAAGGCGTCGTTTGCAGACAATGAAGACCTCCGAATGATCGCCTGGTGACAGTGCATGCCTGGCTATATGTCTCTAGCGTTGCGCTTCTAAGCCATGCATCCGTTCGCTATAACCCCTCGAAGTGGCGACGCGGGACGCAGCGCTGCGTGTTGGCTGCACCACACATGCCACTTGGTCAATTGAAGCCATAGTGTAGAGAGCGTTTCCTCACTCTCTACAGATGCCCACGTTGCCGAAGAACGAAACGAAGACCATACACGCACTTACACGCACTGCATACATGCTACATCACATAGGTTATCCGAGTCGAGCATCGTCGAATTCATCGAAACTGGGACCTACACTGGGGAGAGTTTCTTGAGTCAATTTGTGAGGCCCTCCAAGTAAACGACGAGTGCACCACTGCAGAAAGCGCGGCAACTTGAAGAAGCAGGGTCACGGAACAAGTTGAGGGTGCGAGATTTTTGTTGGGGATGTAAGAAATCTGCCGGTGCTCTGAGCCATATACGCAAGAGCTTGGAATCGCGCAGGCGCGGCGCATTGACGCGGAACGAAGAGCGTTCGGATGGTTTGGGACGACGACGAGGGTCGGAAATTTCGGCCGAGGGTGTATTGATTGCTGATTTCCCACGCCCTCCAAATACTCGTCATTCTCCAGAACTTGTCCAGAACATTAACAGCAGTAACCACATATCCCCAGGACCCTGCACAGAAGCTCTCTCATTCTGGTACAACTACCCCACCCCAAGGTCATCCCTGCGCAAAATTTCTCGCCGTCAAACTGCCTTTTCCGTTATTATTGCTATCAGCTTTTCTTTCTATGGTCTTCGTATTGCCTCGACTGCTGAAATTAACGGAGCCGCTGTGAGCCGTGAACGCTTCTTTGTCTGCTGGTGATGACTGACGTCGAAATTACGGTCCAGCTGTGCACGCGATGCCTCGAGGCTGGGGCTGGGAGAATGCTCAGTGCTGGGGTTTGACGATTTAAGTTCAGAAAATTCAGCGATTTGGACGCCGTATTCATTGACAAGTTACGGTCTCTTCCTTTGAACTAATACACGCCTTTGAAGCTTGAACTTGGAATCCAAACCCCCCTCTTTTTGAATTCAAAATTTTCAACCATTTCGGCACCAAGCTCCGCTTCCTTCGTGACATCAACTTCACTGTCATTACAACCTTTCTTTGCTTAAAACAATCCAAAATCTCCAACACGACCTAAATTCTGCTTCCCAGCTCACCCTCACGACCAACGCACATACAACCAACCCACATCTAACCGACTGATCTCTGCAAATTCAATCTCTACGATGCCTCCCCGAGGACAAGGACGCGGGGGCGGCCGCGGTGGTGGTAGAGGTGGACGTGGTGGTGGTGCCGGGGGCGGGGTCGTACCGCAACCCGCTCATCAAGCTGCGCGTCAGTCTCTTTTCCTATCATCTCATCTCTCTCTGCAAAAATTTTCAATCGCATTGATTTCCATTATTTTTCTTCAGCGGCCCACATAACAACCGTCGGCGTCCGCCGCCCTGGCTTTGGCACCAGCGGCCGACAAATCACAATCAACATCAACTCCTTCAAAGCTACCATTCCCGAAGGGTCAATATATCATTACGATGGTGCGCTTCAACTCCCTCTCCACTCTACAAAGTAATTACTTCGGTTTAACCAACCTTCTTGTTTCAACAGTCGCCAGTAAATAATTCATCGTCTTCCTTGTTGATGTACTCTGATCTCACACGAATAGTCGGCGGCGAGAAAACCTTCCCAGTCGCAATGAACATGCGCCTGATCCAATCCCTCCAAGATCTCAACCACAACATATTCGCAGACACCCGCGTTGCATACGATGGGCGTAAGAATATCTATTCTTCCGTAAAACTCGATCTTGGGCCTACGGACAAGCATGAGGTGGGTATATATACTCACTCCATCGATATCCACTCGATTTCGTTTTTCATTATGACACCGTCCATTCATTTTCCTTTATTTTCCTTTTTCATCTCGACCAAAACAATCATGGATTGAAATCCCTTTCTCGCAGTTCGAAGTAATCCTTCCCCGACAAAACCCCACCCCGAACCCGGTCCACGCGCCACGACCCTACAAAATCCGCGTCGCGCTCGTCAACAGGATCAACACCGAGATCTTACATCGCTTCATCGAAGGGAAGCAGAGCCAGGATGAGACGGTCAGCACGGCGTTGATGGTATGTTTCCTTCCTCAAAATTGAAACCAAGCAAAGAGTTCTGATACAAACTTCTTTGGAAGGCGTTGAACGTGGTAATCAAAATGGATCCGGCGCAGAAGTAAGTGACCCACGTATCGTTCGACAATATCAACCTCAACTCAACCGACTCTTTGACTCCAGATACCCAACCAAAGGCCGCTCCTTCTTCACCCCCTCCTCCAACGAAACCCGCGACATCGGCTCCGGCCTCCTCCTCTCGCGCGGCTACTTCCAATCCATCCGCCCCACCCTCTCCCGCCTCGCCATCAACATCGACATCTCCACCGGCGTCCTCTACAAACCCGGCCACCTCATCGACCTGTGCCTCGAGTTCCTCGGGCTGAACAAAAACCCGAATCTACTCTCAGCGCAAATGCCCGACCGCGAGCGACTCCGATTGGGAAGATTTATTGCTGGGATACGCGTTCAGATTCAGGAGGCGGGAGGAGGTGTGAGAGCCATGACGGTGAAGAAGCTCACAAAAGAGGGAGCGGCGCAGTTGATGTTTACCATGCGGAGCGGGGGCCAGCCCATTAGCGTTGCGCAGTATTATCAGAATGCCAAGGGGAGGCCGTTGAGGTTCCCTGGAGTGTTTTGTGTTGAGGTCAGTCAGCGATTGCCATTTCCCATCTCTTGGGAGTTTTCTACTCGACTTTAATTGTTTCGATCGATCTGATACTTTTTTATCCTGTTTTGTCATTGAGTTACTGATTCGTTTGTGTGTAGGTCGGCCAAGGCGCCTGGATCCCGCTCGAGCTATGCGCAGTCTCCCCAGGCCAGCTGGTCAGGAAAGAACTTCCGGACGATAAGAAGACCGCGATGGTCGAATTTTCGACGATGAGGCCGAAGGACCGATTGGAGAGTATTCGGAAGGGACTGCAGGTTAGTCTCTTCATCTCTCCTCGTTTCTTCTTTTCCTTCTTTCGTTGATTCTTTATCTTATTTACTGAAAAGGTCCTCGCCTACGGCCAATCCGAATACGTCCGCAAATTCGGCATCACTGTCGACAACAACCTTCTGTCCACGCAAGCCCGTGTGTTGGCCCCTCCGAAGCTCAAGTACGGGCCCGGGAAAGCGCCGATTGTGGTATGATCAACTAATCGCCGTCGTTGCTGGCTTTACTTATGATCCCCTCGTATCGTTCGTATTTAGAATCCTGCCAACGGCCAATGGAACATGTATGTAGTCCTTCTTTCTGTGACGGAAGCGAGTAGATCGAGTTCCGACACACAAGAAAAGCTTAGAGGAATCCGGATGACTGTGGTAAGTATGGGATTCACTGAAGAACCGTATCTACGACAGAGGGGTTTATATACTAAGATCAAACGGATCGGTGGCAGTACTGATACGTGATGTAAACGCAAAAGGAAGGAGTGTGGAGTAACGTAGGGTCGAAGGGAATATACGACGGAGAGAGTAAGAAAAAGGAGAGTAGGGTGAGGGGAAAGAAGTAAAGTAGAATAAAATAGAAAGGGAATAAGAAAAGAATGTGTGCGTACAATGTGACGGTCACTTCCGTTACACACGCCCTCCAGATCGACGTCCAACGACGATCTCAAATTCTCATCCCATGTTAGAATCTCCAGGCCCTGCGGCCGCAGGAGGATTCTCCTCATATTCCTTCTGCTTCCTCAACCGCGCCTCACGAAGTTCATCGTTGTTCAAGCGGTTAGAAGCCTTCCTCGCCTGCGCCAGGGCCTTATTAGCCCGAGCCCGTTCCTCGGCCCTGCGACATCAGCAAAAGCGGGAAGTTCAGGTAAGGCATTATAAACCCAATAAACCCGCAAAATCGCTGTAAAGCCGTATCAGCCTGATGACATTTCACCTGGGCTTACAAACGTTCTATTTTTCCGCAATCTTTATCTGGCTGATAGAGGTGTACAAGGCATTATGTGCCTTATAGCGCATTTTGGGCGCGCATAGCTCACACCACTGCTCCTGCTCCCGATTTACCGGTGCTCAAAGCTCAAACAATACAATTTAGAATGAAGGGGAATGCCATTGTCAGAGAATATACACAACAACAATAGATACCGTACTCCCAAACTCGTATATGCCTCCGCCGCATCAATGAGAAAAGTCGTGCAGAAGTTGGTACCAGCAGACATTCCGGTAAGTTTGCGAGAGGCTTGAGACGAACACAGCGCGCAGAGCATCAAGTCTTGAATGAATTGAAGGGTCTTGAGTGGTGGGTACGCGAGGTAAAGCTGTGATGTCTTGGAGGCGGACAAATTGCGTGTCCATAGGCCCATGGTGCGAGCCTCGACGATGTTGAATGGAACCGAAATCGTGGCCAAACGTCTTGTGAAATTCCTGTGCGATAATGTTGCAGCCGGTCAACTGCTTGAGATAGATTGGTCTTGACGCGACAAGTCCGTGTTGATGCGACGATTCTTGAGGCGAAGAAGACTTGATGGGTTTTGAGGCACAAGACGGGAGTAGTTCAATTCTTCAATAACCAGGAGAGGGGAGGAACTTGAAGCTTGACAATCTTTGAAGACCTGAAGAAGCATCGTCATTCTTGAGGCGCAGCGAGAATAGTCTTTGAGAGCCAATTTTTGCGTGGCAGAGCATATCGAGGCTGCGGGATGCGAGTTTGGAGCTGGTTGTGGCAGCGGTGGGGGGGAGCAGAGGCGAGCGATGGACGACGGGCGCTGAGATGGTGAGGGGAGAGAACAAGGAGTGAGATCAAAGTGGCAGGGTAAACATCAACCATCGATCCCACATCACGCACACTGATCGATGGCGCACGGACCATCAACAACGCGGTCATCGTGACTTGATGACCGCGATCGTGATAACAAGCATGGTGCCCAAGCCCTTTGAGTCCTCGCCCGTCATTCATCGGAGTCTCGCCTGCCCGCAAGCAGAAACGTCGCGTTCGATAAAACTTAGCCTCCAGGACTCCTCGACCCAAATATAGGAAGTCGACTAGTCACTGTATGCTGCAGTGCAGGTAGAGGCTATGTCATCCCATTAATGCCCTCAAGCACATACCCGCAATGCAGATTTTGGTCTGCGGTATCGTCGGTTTGCAAACCTCGAACAGGCTGCCCCACCGATAAAAGGCTCACACCAAATTGCCAAGGCATCTATAATCCCTACAAGACCGCATCAACCCGGTGTGATCTCGGACGGGAATACCAGACTTTCCCACATTTGCTGATGGACGAGCACGGTCACGGCCGAGGATAGCCTCACGGCCATCAAGGTAATCCACCTCGCGCACGAGAATCATGCCGTGGGGAAGGGGAGGTGCGATGTCGATATCGCGGGCCATAAGGTCAATGACGGTGGGAATCCGACCGGTGGTGACGAAGTTAAAATGGTTACGCTCGTGGTTCCAGGTACCCCAGCGCAAGTCCACCTGGGTGGCGGCATTGGCGCGATCGGCGAAGGTGCGATAGCCGAAAGGCTCGAATGGAACGTCGTCGAATTCACGGTCCGGATTGTTGGCAGTTTCGTTGAACTTCACGTACATCTGGATCGACTTCATCGTAATCACAGATTCTTCGCCCTTGCCGTTGATGAACACGGCATTCTGCGGTAGCTGACGGCGGAGATAGCCTTTGGTCAAGGCATTGACAGCGGCATAGATGGGGGAGATCTGGTCGATGGCAATGATAATGCCGTTTGAAGTGTCAACGTCAACGTAGGCAGACATAGTGAAGATCAAAGGTAAGTTTTTTGAGCAAGATAGCGTGCAGGAATATTTGGGGTGCGCAAAGGCGAGTGTCCCCGCAATTTCAGGTACGCTTATATCCCTCAGACTGGTGGGGCTGTTTTCAAATTCCAGCTGAACGTGATTAGCCAAGAATTCCTGGTCCTCCGACGGTGGCTTGGCCCGTCCTTGAGTCAGCTCACTGATATCTGAAATCCCCAGCACATCGAAATATTCCTGTAAGGCATTCAAGCGACTAGCTTGCTGGTAAGGCATCCATGTCAAGTCTCCAGATTGCCAGCGAACTTCGAAAAGCGCCCGGCTCTTACGACCTGAATGTCCCACAATTCGGTCTACCGCCCACTCGTGTGTAGTGGCGTCATTGGAGATATTCAGCTGACTCTCAAGCCTGCCGGGAAACCGACGGTCATCATTCGGGATAGGAGCCATAGCACTAATATATAGACTAAATGAGATGAATGTAGCCGTGAAAAATGGAGCGTAAAAGCACGAAGTTATACGACGGGTTGGCTAGTTCCATGGGCCACACATAAGGCTTATTTTGGGTGTTTGGCCGTTATTTACGAGCCTTCCCCATCATTAGGTCTATTTATCCTTTGATGCAAACCTTTATTTTCTTTTTGATTGCGACCTCCTCGTCACCATCATCAGTACCACGTCCGTCACACTGTTCGCGACTGATATGAATCCAAATTCGTCAACCCATATTGGGATTGTTAATACCTTTGGGTCATTGATTTCCGTACATCCCGACACTCATTCCGCCCTCACCCGACCCCTCAACGCTACTGATTCTCGGCATTTCCCGGTGCGCCACACCCAATGCAGGCCAAAAGCAATCTAATAGAATGCATTGCAACACGAAGTTCAACATCCATGTGCCTCGCCCTTTCCGATTGCCCTCGCACAGCGCTCAGGTAGGGCAATTGTTTTGAGCCGCTTGTTTCGGAGGCTACCAGAAGCCGAGCAGCGCCGGGGTTCTTGCCCGATGCCGCTCCTCCTGAAAAATGCGCTTTTGGGGGAGAATAACGGATTTATAGCCCTAGCTCTTTCTATGCCGCCGTTGATCAACCTCACTGCCGCCAGTCAGCGCAGTTCGGTTCAAAATCAAAGCTTTAACCATGTTTGTTTCACAACGACCCCAATGCCGACATAGGCCGACATGGCCTTTTCGATGTATTTCGCTCGTCTCCGTCGTATCTACAGCTTGATTCTACAGCACCATTGAGCTCTAATTTTGGGGCGCGCATATGGGAGCCGCTAGGGCTCGCAACTTGCTCTCGATTTGTTGCAAATTCGACGCAATGACATGCCGAATCGGGTCAATGAATCAGAATAGCGTATCGAACCATACTGACCGACCAAACCCACTTACCTGGCATATCCACTATGAACGAACGGTATGATGTCTGTTTGTATTTCCGCTGTGCTTACCTTTGGATCTCGGTTTCGAGTCCCCATCTTGCCTTTTTCTACGGGGTTCCATTTTAATGTGGCAGTGCTGCCAGCGTTACCAATCTCTCGGCGCCTGTATTTACACCTTTCGCTTTTGCCCTTCTCTCCTTACTCTAGAGATGTCTACGGTCTATAATATTACTTCATTCACATATTAGTATACCTCCTCAAGAATAAATAGCACTACCAAAAGTGAAAGAAGAAGTAAAAAGAAAACGATCCCAATATTCTATAGCCGACGCACAAGAGTCCTAGAACTTTCCTTTGAACATCTCGTAGTAGGTGGCCATGCCCTCGAGCATCCAGACCACATCATTGACAGCCAGCTCCCACGTTGCGCGCAAATCTGCATTCCCCTTCACGGCCACCCCCCAGCAAAATAGCGACGCCACAATGCTCAGCACGCCATTCACGCCCCAATGATATAGCGGGCCCCATTCTCTGCCTCCCTGCCCGTATCCCTTCACCACCGACCACCCCCCGTTTTCCTCCTTCGTCCTCCACGACGGCTGCATTGAATCCCACCAGGCTTGCCAAATCACAGCGTACTCTGCCGGCTTATCGACATTCGGCGGCCGCTCCCGTCGCCCGCGAGTGATCCAGGTCGACACCTGCTGTGGGCGCAGCCTATGGGGCAACCTCGTCGGCCCCTGCTCGAAACGGGACGCCTCCTCCATTCGCGTCCACGCGGCAATCAACGCACTGTAATGACAGCCCAGCCCCTCCGCCGTCATCAGCGCAAATGCATCGCAAAACCACTTTGGGGCGAGAGGAGGACAGGGGAGGAATGTGGTGGAGGGCGGAAGCTGAGACGTCGGCGGCATCAGCTCCTGCGGTCCGATCGCCGCCTGAGCGGCTTGCGAGAGAGGGGGAGCTCCGCCAACGCTCGCGCCGTCATTTCCCTCAGTTCCAGAGCCTCCAGCCGCGTCCCCTCCGCCTCCACCTTCACCCCTTCCCTCCGCGCCGTGGGGAGAGCCGTCCGTATTGCTACCAATCCTCTCCACACTATCGTCGACTCCGCCGGAGTCGACCTCCATCCCGGCAGGCTGCGCATGCTGAGCGTGCCGCGACGATCGACGCGCAGGTCCCGTTGACGCCGGTGCCGCTCGTCTACCCCCCCTCCCTCCGCCTCGCGCTTCTTTCATCAACCCCCGCAACTCCTCTCTCAGTGGCCCCTCCGTCGGAGCAAAGTTTTCCTTCAACTGCTGGAACATCAGCTTATTGCGCGCGACGTTCTGCAACCGCTCTTTCTCGGGCAAAAACCACCCATTCCCAGCTGAGAACATCTCCGCGGGACCCCCGCTGGCGCTGGGCTTTGGTGACGCGGGAGACCTCTCACGAGGCGAAGCTGCGGGCGAAGGAGGCGCGGAGGGAGGGGGGGGCATATCAGACGCAAATTGGGAAGCAGCAGGCCCGTCAGAAGCGAATTGAGGTGGAGGAAGCACCGTGGCGGGCACAGTGACGGCTGGTGAAGATCCAGCGGCACTAGACGATGGTGGCAGCGAGGAGGTCGAGGTAGGAACTTGCTGCGTCTGTGGGGGTGGATCTCCGCCAGTAGCCGAGGCTGCAGGTGCGCTCGAGCCCTGCGTTGGCTTCGGAACGGCGCGCGGGCGGGGGCGGGCAGACTTCTGCTTCGAGGCAGAGACACCTTCGACTCCCCCCGCTGTCTTTCCTCCTTTCCCACCGCCTTTGCTGCTGATCTTGCGTTTCTTGCGCGGTCGATCGTCATCCGAGGCGGCGGAGGCATCGGACTCTGAGTCGGAGTCGTCAGAATCACTGTCGGATTCTGAGTCTGAATCACGGCCGTCAATGGTGTATTGAGCAGCGTCCAAGTCGGCGGGCTGGCCAAGCGCGTACTTCGCGCAATCCTCGGGGGCTGGGGGATCGTCAATTATACCTCCAAGGCGGTCGATTGTCGAGACTTACTGAAGGCAGTATTTAAGTACTCGAGCATGAATTGAGAGACATTGTCAGCGAAGCGGGCTTTATCCCACTGAGGCCAGTGATCAGCAGCCACTGTGCGATTTTGACCATATGATAAGCTACCGGGATTGTCAGCCCGCATTGATACACGCGCGACACGGGAAAATGCTCACTGGATGGTGCGAAGCTCTCCGCTAAACTCGGGAATGGGCCCACCCATGATCAACGTCGCGTGGAGCCCTGTAGCGGTGTTGATTCCGCGCAGGATTGGAGCCATGAATTCGCTCAGGCCGTTGATGCATCTTTGCGGAGGTTAGCTCAGAACTCCTGCCTCAAAAACGAAGATACCGACCTTTGACGAGCCTCTGGAGTCTGCGAGGGCGGACTTTTGAGGGATTTTACGTATTCTTCCTTAGCAGCGGCAGCCTCAGCCTTGGCCCGAGCCGCGTACCCTTCGCGTTCCGCGGTAGACAACGCTGCGAAAACCTTGCGCGCGACGGCCGCTCGAAACCCTGCTTTCGGCTCCTTTGTTGATTCCTCTTCTCCGACCACCCCGCTGCTTGCACGAGCCTCGACCTCCTTCCGCCATTCTTCAGCGACGACAGGCGCAATCTTGTCTGCGTACGCTTCTCGCATGAATTGCTGGTATGCTTGGCGTGCTTTCGGTGGAGCGGTCAAGCCCGAGAGTTTCGCCAGTAGAATCGCAAAAGGGTCCTTGAGGGGGTCGAGACCACTCGTTCGCTGGTGTTTGCGTAGTTTCCTAGCGCGATAGACGAACCAGCGCCGCATGCGCTGTGGGCGAGCATTAGAGGAAGAAAGTGACGAGTCACAATGTGACTTACCCGATTGAGGACGTCGACTCGCGCCGACCTCTGCACCTCCTCCTCAGGCGACAATTCTTCGTCTTGAATCGTACTGTTCTCGTTCCAGTCTTGTAGCACAGGCTCCTCGTGGTCTTGGGTTCTCCAATTGACTCTGGCATGAAATTCTCGGCAAACCTTCTTCCAGTACTTCCTCTCGTGACGCCAGCCCTTGTCCATCGCTTTCTGGTACCCGTCAATGTGAGGCCTGAGAATACTCTCCCGGACTCCTTCAGCCCATAATTTCAAATTTTTCTTGTTTTCTTTGGGGACCCGAGCACGCTGGCGCTTTGGTTTGCTGCCTTGAGCGAGTCTTGCCATATTCGCAAACTATAGAAAGGTAAAACAATAGCCAAGGCGTCCAAAAGCACCGGTACCTAACGCTGTCGGCCTTTGAAGAGGTGACGGTGATTTTTCCGGGGGTGAGAGGAAGCAAGAGATTTTGTATATCCTTATTTAGTGATTTGTTTGCAGTCTCTCCGTCTCTAACAACCCATCCGCATACAGTGCTCCGTATGAGGGGATCAAAACGGCAAGCGGAGTTCCAAACGCAGCCTATAAAAGCCTCCGATCTCCCTCTGATCGCCCCCAACTCTCTTTCCCTTACCACCATGACCTCTTCCGATGCTCCCGCCTCTGGTACAGCTGCCTCTGTCCCAGGGGCAGCCCCACCCACCCAGCTTCCAGGTAAGCGGCACATGCACTCTTGCTACGCTCTCTAACCTTCCTCTTCAGCACATACCATGGTGACGCTCGCCAATATGCTCAGCGCGATGGTGAATCTCTCTGGAGGTAACCCCATCTCTCTCCCGCGTCAGCGTCTTTCTAACCCAAAACAACAGGTCCACCTCTCGCGTCCCCGTCTGCCGCTGCCCCCGCTGCAGTCGCTGCCCCGGCTGCAGTCGCTGCCCCCGCCGCCGTCGCTCAGCCCGTCGCTCAGCCCGCCGTTCAGCCTGTCGCTCCCCTCCCTGTCCCCCCCGGTCTCCGCACTCAAGGACCGTGGGTCGCCGGTGGCCTCTACATCGTGGTCCCCACTCAGCATCTCCAAGCCGTTCCCGAGGCCCCCGTCGCTGAGGGCGAAGAGCAGCCCGTCTGGTACGCCATCACCAGAGGCAGGTTCATTGGCATTACCCTCAGCAATCCCTTCGCGCTCTCGGCCATCGTCGGTGTCTCCGGTGGGCACATGAAGAAGTACAAGAGTCAGATCTTGGCTCTGCAGGCGTTCAATGACTGCCTCAACCTCGGGATGGTCGCTGTGCTTCCTTAAACGTGAGTCTCCCGCCCCATCGGTGAACTCGCGCTCATTTCTGGCTCTACCACATGCTCGTAGATTTGTAAATCTTCCCCCTTTGTCTCGCGTAGCTGTAGATCGTGCCCTTCGTCGATACTGCCTGTAGCCGTCGCGTATTGAATATTTGAATCAGCAATTGCCCTTTTCGGATACGATGTGATTATAAGAGAAAAATGCCAAAACCGGATCAGACAACAAAAAACCCCGCTCCCGATTTGGCTCCATGGATCTACGAGATCTCTTCACCGATCTCCCACTCGACCATATCTGTTGCTTCCACTCATGCGTCGGTCACCCCACCTCACCTCTTTCTTTCTCCCACTATGAGTCACTTTGCTCGCGATGCGCTCGCCACCGCCTACAACGACGACGACTTTGCTCAGCTCCTCGCCAATCTCGGGCTGAATGAGGTCGCGCCTAATCCTCGTACCCCGCCAGCTCCCGTCGAGGCGCCTCCGCCCATCCCTCCTCGATCAACTCGCCCATCAGCAACCCGGTCTTTGCTCGTGCCTCCACCTGCAGGGCGCGCCATCCCGACGGATCCCAACCATCGCCACGCACCCCAACCTATCCCTCCTCCCCAAGATGCCGTTGACGGCGACGAGGACGCTACTCCAGGTACATGGTACCGATATACATCTCCCACCAAGTCCGGCGAGACCCCGCACTGGTGTGTTCCAAAACTATTGCTTTAATTAATCGCTGACGTGTATCTTTGCAGGTCCGAGGCGGGGATTGCAAGCCAAGGAGTCGACAACGCCCACGTCAAGGCTATTTACAAGGAGAAGAAACCTTCCCGGGGTCGCAAAGGCGCCATCGTAATTTTCGCGGGCCTGCAATGCGGAGTGTATGATACATGGTGCGCCAATTTTACTTTCCATCTTGTTCTTCGGATGCCACGGAATTCTCTTAGGGACGAAGCACGGCGCTTCGTCAACGGCGTGCGGGAGGTTATATACCGGGGATACAGTACACGCCGCGAAGCCGACGCCGCCTACGCTCACGCGTATGACCGAGGATGGGTCTGGATTTCGACCCATCCTCCGACGCATCTTCCCTCACTCCCGCAACCCATCTCCGCCGATGGACCCGACGAACGCAACCCTTTACACGGCGACTCTCCCCACGACGACATGTACTATGTCGTATATCGTGGGCTCATGCCCGGCGTCTACCTTTCTTAGTAAGTTATTTCTTGGCCGCTGCAGTCGGCTCGGGCGCTCACCGGTTTTGCAGTGTTGAGGCCGCGATTCACACCATGTGTGTCAAGAGCGCGGTCCACGAACGCATTGCGGGAAGGAGCGCAGCGCTTCGCAAGTATGCGCGGGCTGTGGCGGCGGGGGATACTGGGGTTTCGGAACGACGAGCGCGTGAATCATAAATATTGCGTAGTTACATGTCATTTTCCTCCTACGTTAAAATAGCGACCGTCCTTTGTTGTATCTCAATTCCATATTGCTTTCCTTGAATTTTCCGTTGTGTGAGCATGTCCCCAGGTGAAGTTAGAGGCCGATTTCCGCCCAAATCTTCATGCCCGAGATGCCCGACAACTCATTTTTTGCTCTGCCTCCTGCGAGAGGTTCATTGCCTGCCCCGTATTCCGGTTGTTTTGGCATTGCTGAGACTCACCCGATAACCTTTTTTTTTGGAGATTTTTTAATTTTTTTGTGTAGGGCGAACTTACCACAAATGCTCTATTGGAGCCCTCTTCATAAAACACTACTCCCGCCTTGACCACTTTTCGGCCTCACCGTTGACACCCCATACCACCCTACCACAAAAGACGCAAAACAGGTGCTGTCTAGCCCATATAACAAGATTTTCTTGAAACCAGAGGCTCCAACGTCCTACGTCGCGTCAAATAATCGATTCAACGCGAAAAACTATCCACGAACGCGAGCGTAAATTCGCTTACTCTAGGACGCGTCGCGCGCCGCGGCCATAACGGTCCCCGGCTTCCTTTGGCCGCCGGTGACATGTCAGGACATGTCACATCACGACGGCGTGACAACGACCTCACACTCTTCCTCGATTTCCTCCAATGCTCGGCTACCCTCCTCAACGCTCCAAGTTCATTCAACTTGTTACAGAGCCGTCGCCATTCTACGACCCTCAACCAACGCAGCCGACGCAACCTGAGTTGGTCCTATCCCCCCTACGTCTTGCCTTGCCGACTGTCTCCCAGGCCCGACCCCAATCCCGACGACGACTCCAATCCCAACGACGAACGGCAGCGGAGGAATGAGAGAGCACGAATAAGAATGGCGCAGTGCGTCATGGGTTTCTCTTTCTGCATCCGAGCGCTCACACTTTCTGCTAGAAAACGAGCGGCCATGAAGTTACGACCGCCTGAGGTGCAGGCCGCCTACGCCGCGCGCGAGCGCGGGTACATGGCCAAGTATCGCGCTAAGTGCGTCTCAGTGGAGGTGCGGAGTGGAGTAGCTCACCGTTTCCAGGAATCGCGCTAATCTGCGACGAATTGAGGTGCGACGGCGGCAGAAGTAAGTGATTTGCATTCCATTCGGGACACTCGTCTCCTTACAATCCCCATCCTTAGTTTTTACCTGGAGAGGTACGGCCCCGTGGTCCACAAGGCGTACGTCAACGCCCGCCGAGCGAACCGCCTGCTTGCGCACCTCAAGATGCTGCAGCGCAACGGGTTCGATGTCCAGCACCTTGAAGATCTCGAAGATTCCGACGACGCAGCCTCGGTAGCATCTCAGTAGTCGTTTCCTCCCCTTTTCCCTCCTCTGTCGTAGCTTTCGTAACTGCTGTCTGTACCACCCTCAATGATATTGCTGATGTCCACCTTTTCATTCACGCTGTGACCCAATTTCAAAAAACAATATATTTCAAGTTCTTACAATCTCTTCAAGTCGACAGCGAAGCAAGGGCAAGAAATGAGGCAGGGGAATTGTCATTAATGGTGAGAGAGACTACGATACAGGAGGGGAGAGCCCGACGTGGCGGGGCATATTTTTTTCGCGGTGAGTCATCGAAAGCATTATTTACATTGTGTCGATTTCACGCAACAGGCTGAAAAGCCCGAGAGTGTCGTTGGCTCGGCTCAATCGCATGTCCTCCCAGGCCTGCTGCTCTTCCTGTGAAGCCTCCTCGTCAAATTTCTCGTCCGTCCGCCCACCCTTCGCCACCCAGCGCAATACCCCGGCGCAGAAGAATTGACGGAAAAGATACCGAGTCTCGCCCTTCGCAACTGCCGCAAACCGGGTCTCCGTCGTCCCAGGGAACACGCCGGTCATGCCGGGGCCGAAGCGAATGCTCGCGTCATCCTCGGATAGTATAAGCTCCCCGCCCTCGAGGTCGTTGTAGTTGCCGACGGCGGTGACAGCCTCCACAAAGTAGTAGGGGGCTCGGCGGTTTTTACGAGAAAGGCTGGGCGCGTCAGCGAAGTCGATTTCGCTGGTGGTGAACGGCGACTCGGGGAATGGGGTGGATAGCTCGGGGCAGAGTTCGAGGAGTTCTTTGACTTCGCTGGAGGCGACAGCGAAACAGTTTGGGAAAAATTGCTGCATGAGGTCTAAAGGTACGCTCAGCACCAAGCTCGTTGACGGTAAAGCACTGACTTACGCGTTTGGAAGGCGGCTATCGCTCGGACAGCGTCGCTTTTCTGGATGGTCGCGATTTCCGTTGCGATGCGTTCGGAAAGAGGAATGAATGCCGGGCCCTGTTTGTGGGTGGTTTGTGGGTGACGGTGAGTGAGAAGGAAGCAGATTGACGCAACGACTGACATCGTGAGGAAATCCACAGGTGAGGCCGAAGCGGGAGCGAGTCTCCCCGGCACCGAGCTGCCATTCTCCGTTCCGGTTCAGCCGCTCGAAATGACCCAAGACTTTATTCATGATCGGCATCCACTCGTAATGTTCGCTTGGACCACCGGAAACCAGTCCCGTCACTACCCCATTGCGATCGACGAACGCGCGCGGCCCTCTAAATGTAATGTCAATTGAGAATAGCGGCCGAAACAAATAAAAATCCTACCCGCCGGGCGCAACTTCATGAGGAAGAAATCCTGAAAGTACGAGGGCATCGGCGCGCAGCACCCCATACTCCGACAGGTCATCGCGACGCCCTTGACGCTGACGACGTGACTTGCGAGGTGGCGAGGCTGAGTCGGAAATCCTCTGCGCCTCCGCGTGCTTTTTGCTGGCAGCTTTGACCCCCCATTCCTCGACCTCGAGAGCCTTCTTGGCAGCGAAATACCCTTGCCAGCGTGCCTGTCCGAGGTCGCAGCGCTGCTCGATGTAGGCGACGGCGTGAGCGGGATAGTGGTACCGTGGGTGTAGCTGCGTCGGCGGCGCCGGTCCCCCAAGCTCGGTGACTGTTGGGCTGTGCGCACGGACGTTGTCGTCAGGATCGGCGTCGTCGTCGTCGGAGGCAAACAAGTCGGTAGACGCGGGGCTTGGGGCCCGTGATTGATGCGGAGTCTCAGGTGCTCCAGGATCGCCACCAGGGTAGAAGTGAATGATGCAAGTCCAGTCGGGGCACTGCGCGAGCGAGTGCTCGAGCCCGCGATAGGAAACGTCGTAATCCTCGCGCCGCATAACGAGGGCATTGTGGTAAGCCAAGACGTCGGCAAAACTGTAGGGATGTTTGCTGTGAATCGGGGGACCAGGGCGCTCGCGAAGGAAGACAAAGCCAGAATCGGAAGTGCGGCCGCTGCGGAGGAGGCGGGTCATTGGGAATGGTGAGGAAGTGGGTGGTGGAAGGGATTGCGAATTGGGTGTCCGCTCGTGAGCACTTTTACCTCTTCTGTCGGACGAGTTTCTTCTACAAGTCCGAAATCTCAGATTTTATTTGGTTTAGTGTTTTGTCATGCCCACAGCCAATCCCCTCGACGATACGCGTCGGCGTGCCGACATCAGCCTCGCCTCACATCCTTTCTGAATTGTATTCGGGGGTATCCTCTCGCATAAATTGGAAACGGCATTGGTCTGTCGCATGACATTTGAGTCCAACGCCAGCGCAAGAGTCTTGCTGATGAATTCCACTATGGAACACGACTCGTCGACGGCTACAGAACAGACGCAGACCGCCGCCCACCGCGAAGAGGGCTCGGACGACGAACTGCCAGACTTGGTTTCGCCGAATGCTGAAGATTGTCGCTGCGATCTTACGGCGACACAGCGGACCATTCACATGTAGGTTACGCGCCACGAATCTATTCAAGGTAGATCTAACGAGAACATCCCGTATTTGGTAGCTCTTCCCCAACTCATCAAAAATCCATCCACGCGTCGGTGCATGCGACCCACCGCAGCCTCGAGACCCGGCGCCATTACGTGGTAATGACGGATTGCTACCGAGGGGAACGCTTGGTGCGCCTGAACGTGAAAGGTTCGCTATTGTGAGTTTTGTTTTGTAGTATCTAGTGGAGGTCGACGCACATTTACACAATCCAAAGGCTCCCCAAACTCTAGTCCTTCACATATATTGGCTTTGTTACATCGCATATTCAAGTTGAATATCATATTGTGTCGTCTGAAATCGATTACGGATTGTAGCGCGAAATATACGGACATCACGGAGTTTGAAATAAGAAGTGCGAGTGTGAAGAAGAAGGCGTGCTTTCGTTATCGCAACTATCCATGCCATGTGAATCTTATCGCAACTATCCAGGCCATGTGAATCATAGGATGGTTTAGGCGCGGGCATCTCTCCCCTACCGGCCGAATAGTTCCCGGTCTTGAAAGCGTGGGCCAGGGCGATGGAAAAGTCAGCGACTGACTCGGTGGGTTTGTACCTTCGTCGCGGACGGGCGTGGTTATGGAATACCGATGGCTATTGCGGTGTCAGTCGGGCGACGAAAGATGAGTGAAATCACGCCACTTTGAGGATTGCGGCGGAACAATCCCGTATCGCCAACTATCCAAGACATGTGAAAACATGGATAGTTCAGGCGCGGGCAACTATCGCCTACCGCGTGAAGGGTTTTCAGAATCGATCTGTGGGACTGGCTGGGACTTACGGAACCAATTTCCAAGACTTCTTGATGGACAGGATCCTTCCGTGGATGTGGCGTAGATTTTGGATTGGAAAATGCCCCCACGGAAGCGGATCCCTCTGGATGATGTGCTGAGTTTGCTTTAGTATTCACGCGAACCACTTGCAAGCGTTTGGAGGAAACGGGCAAACACCGGAGCCCGCCTGGAATGTGTTCCTGGGACTATGCGCAAGCGAGACCACGCTCGATGCCGATACATGTTGTGACAATGGCAAAGGGTAGTGGGAAATCTTTGCGGGGTGATGTCGGCTGTGTTGATTGGGAAGGAGCAGTGATATCAAACTGGAATTGCCATTTTGGGTCTCAGAAACTTGTCGTTTACATCCATCGTCACCCCGATAATGAACGAGAATCTTGAGTCGAAGGCCAATGGTGTGGAAAAAGGTTTCTTTCAATGTTTGTGGTACCCGTACTTGAACTGAAATACTTTCTTCTGCAGATTTGGGGGGAAAGAAAGACTATGGTGACATCGTCAAGGCTTTGGCGGCGGACCTGAAAGTCCAGAAGGCCCCACGCGTGCTCAAATTGGCCGACATCACGCGCTGGGATCGCGAGGAGTTTCGCGTGGCCATGTGGGCGCGCCGGCGACGGGAGAGAATTGATGAGAAATCGCGACAATTCCGGGAGATGATGGCAGCGCGACCGGTAAATTACGAATCCCTGCCGCTGAGACGGCGTCCTATCCGACGCGTGCACCGCTCTGAGGCCGCCAAGGCGCGTCGGCGTGGGGAATAACAGAGGTTGGGAGTGCGCATTATGCTGGGGACAAAGGTCGAGGCGTCGGGTACTTGGGGACGAAGCCGAGAGGTCAGCAGAAACGTAGCTGTAGGCTGTAAATCACCAATCACTCTTGAATGGCTAAGAAAATTGGACGGGCTGTGATTATTTGACGGACGACAATATCCGGGTGAATTCCGGCCGAACGAAACCGATGGAAGGCCGATCGTGTATGGCGACGAGGTCAGCGTAAATGCGTCTAATGAAAATCCTGGAATCCGGTTTCAATCGTAAGGGGAAAATAAAATAAAACCACCGGTTCGGCAGACCGTCTTTTACGCGACGAGGTCCGTTCTGAATTATTGAGACAGCTAGGTCACGAAACGGCACGACGAGACCATCTGAGATCTCGGCATCTGGCGAAAAATGTGAGCGTCCAATTCGTATAAAGATGGGAGAGACTTGGGAACGACTTCATAGACAAAAAAACCCATCCTTCTTTCCTCGTTCCTCCTCACCATGGCTGCTGCGACGCGTATTCTGCAAAGGGGAAAGGAGAATCTACCTCCCCTCCCTCCAATTTCGACCGGGCTGCTTCCCGGTATGCAGGACTTCTCCCTAAAATCCAAGACAAAGTGCTGATTAATATTCTATTCCTCGCAGCAATTGAGATTGTTACTCAAGCCCAGAATATCCTCGAAAACGAAGCTCGCAGGGCTCGGAACCGTGCTCTGCGCCGCCTAGGCCTAATTGTTCTCACGAGGCGCGTACCTACCGCGGTGTCGCTTTTTGGCTGGCGTCGGGAGCGCGAGAGGCCGCTGGAGGATTCAGATCTCTGGGTTGATGGAATAGCGCCGCACGAGCAACGTCCGCTCAAGCCTCACCATATGTGTGGGATCTGCCACTTGGTCAAGTCGCACCCGGTCTCGTATGTCTTCTATTGAATATTTGTCCGGATTGGATGCTCATTGAATCTTCCCAGTTACACTTGCGGCCACAGTCATTGTTACGTTTGCATCCGACTTTGGCTGGAGGAGGAGTGGTTCTGCCCCGACTGCATGAAGCCCATGTATCACCCGCCCTTTCGTCACTGGGGCGAGGAGGCGTGGATTGCCGACACGTATCCGGAATGGGTCGATGAGAGCGTCGTTACTTACAGCTGGACCGGGTTGGAGTTTCCTTCTGAGCCTCGCGTCTTAGTCCCTGCTACTCCTTGAATACGCGTATCTCGTTTGATTAGGTAGTTTGCACTCGTAAAATTGTGAGTAGATAGTTTGCGGAGAAAATAAAAGTGCGCGGTCCGGCGGCCCGCTGATGCGTCGCGTTCCGTCACGGGCCGATACACAGCATCTTCTTCCTTTCCTGCACAACCGACACGCGCTCGCCGCCCAGGGCGGCGAGCGGCGTCTGGCCTCGTCTAATATTCTAAAAATCTTGCTATGCTGTAATCCTCAGGCCTCCGATCCCCTTAAAAGGCACGGAAGATGAATCTTGCCCTCTATTTTACCCGCTCTTCACTATGAGCCAGCGTCGCCGTGGCCGTCCCGCCCTCTCCAATCTTGATCTGGGCGACATCGAGGAAGAGAGCAACGTTGACCATCTCGCGGTGACGGCTGACAAGGGTATCTACATATCCTCTGACGGCAATCGACGAAACGAAGAATTGCTCAATGTGTCCCACAAAAAACGACGGCTCGAGCCTCGCAATCTCAATGATAAGCTAGCAGAATGGATTCCTGTGCCCGACGACGATTTCACGGAGGATGATGTGCGTGCGGCAGTTGCGGATGCGTCGGAACCGGCGACGACAGCCCCAGGGAAAAGGAAGGAATACATTAGCTCGGTACGCTTTCCCTTACATACCTTCGTTTCGAGCTTTCGCCTCTGACCCGCCACCAAAGCGGGATCCGATGTCGCTATGGCGGCCTCTTATGGGGGACTTCTTAGCCGAGATTTTGCGACACGAGGGTTTGGGGGATGATAATTCCGCCCCTCGGTGTGCGCTGTGTGGCGCTGCGGAGCACGTCCGACTTTTCAAATGCGCGGATTGTGGGCAATATCTGCAATGCCAATCATGTTGTCTGGAGCACCACCGAAGAACGCCTTTGCATATATTGAAGGTCTGCTGATACTAATTGTCGTTTAATGAATACAAACTGATTTGGGGTTTTGGTAGGAATGGAATGGTCGCTTCTGGGCGCAATGCACTCTCGCCGACATAAACCTCGTCTACCAACTTGGCCACGGCGGCTTCCCCTGCCCGTTTCCCGACATCGCCCGCAATATGGTCATCATTGATGCGCCGGTTATCCATCAAATTCGCATCGCCTTCTGCAAGTGCTCAAGATCAGATTGCGCGGACAACCTGGAACAGCTATTGCGGAACGCCTGGTACCCGGCGACTGTCACCGACCCAGGGACCTGCGCGACGTTCCGAACGCTGGAAGCCTTTCGGCTCTACAGCGTCGTCGGAAACATCAACGTGCGGGATTTTGTCACATCGTTGGAGAGGATGACGGATGCCAGCGCGGCATCGGGGATGACGTGGGTTCCGGTAAGTTGCTGGATGATCACACCAGAGCTACGCTGATCATACTCAGGATCGCTACAAACAGTTTCATCGCATGGCCCGCCAGTGGGCTTTTCTCTGGCGCTTGCTGCGGGCGGGACGTGGACACGACAAGTTAGGTGTGGAGGCGACTCGCTTGGGGGAGTGCGGCGTCAGATGTTGGGCCTGTCCCCATGACGGCCGTAATCTTCCCGAGGGTTGGCGCGACGTTGACCCAAAATATCAGTATGTGTATCGCTGACGTGTTGCGCTTTCTTCTCACTTGACTTTTTAGATTTCTTTACATGCTCTTATTGGCGGTTGACGCCAACTTTCGACTCAAGAATCGGCTTCGTGCGAATGAAATTGAAGATCCATCGCTTGGACCTGGGTGGGGGTATTGGGTGGAACCGGACACTTACAAGGAGCACCTCAAGCATTATGTCAATGAGAAAGATGTGGGTTTCCCCTTTCGTGTCTCGACGTCTTTTAATTCTTTATTAGATCAGCACTTGTATCGCGTTTGCGGCGTTATTACAAAAGGATACTCGTATGACCACGGGCTTACGCGTGTCGGGGGTGGGAGGGTGTGTTTGTGCGAGGCATGAGTGCATGCGACCTAATGGGTTGGGCGATTTGCAGAAGGGAGAGCGGCAAGTTTTGGCCTATTTACCCAGTTTTATACCCGACTGACAGTTGCGAGACAGATATTCGAATATGGATTGGATCGTCATGTCGGCATTAATGGGATTCTCCCTGTTATTGCTCACCATCTCATACGACATTTGTTGTCAATGGAAGCTTAATCTAGGCGATCGCTTGCAAGCTTTACCGGAACACCTGCGTCTGCCGCTGGATACGGTAAAGGTGCAGTTCGCCTTACCGGTTTGGCACGCGGCGTCCCACAACGATGAATGTCAGCATCAGAACAGTTTGAGCTTTAAAGTGGGGGTCGGGAGGACGGACGGCGAGGGGGTGGAACGCACCTGGTCGCGCCTGAATCCGGCCGCTTTCTCGACGAAGGACGCCGGCACCGGTGTGCGTGCGGATGCGATTGAGGCTAGGGTAGATAGTCATAACTACCTCAAGAATCTGGGGCAAGGTCAGTCTATTCCCTGGGGATCGTAGCGGCGGCTGACGACATTCATCCAAGGCGATGCTTTGCAGAAGAAACTGGTTCTCGCTATCGCGGAGCGAGATCGGCAGGTGACGGCGTTTAAGGATGTCAGTCGGACGGTGGAGCGGAAGGTCAAGGATGAGTGGCGGGAGATGATCGAGACGTGGCAGGCGGACGATTCGCAACCTAATCCGTACGTCGTGTCCTCTAAAGGTATGTGCATCGTGTTTTCACTCAGTGATATGAGAGAGGCTGACAAGGGCAAGATCTTCCGAGCGAAGCCGCGGTCCGTGCACAGGTACGGCGCGACGAGGAGGCGCTTACGGAGACGGGAAAGGCGCCGTTGCATGGACGGAGCGCCACGGCTTTCCTAGTTGCGGGGATTCAAATCGAGGATGCTCAGTACGTCATTGCTTAGACGTCTCACACCGGTTTTGACTAATTGATCATAGGCGGCGGATCATCGCTCAGCTGAAGGGTACTGCACTCGTCGCCGCCGACCAGGATAACAAGATTCAGGAATGGCGGCATGCACTCCTAGTGAAGATTGGGAAGTTTCGGGCTCTCCAGAAAATCTATATGCCTGGGTCAGCGCGTGGTCTGGAGGAGTACGAGGCTCGTCGTGATACGGATCTTCCGCCGCCAGCAGCTGAGCGGGTCAGGTTGCTGATGCCAAGTGAGATGGAAGCAGGCGCTGACGGTCTGCACGGATGTGTTGCTGGTCTACTTGAGATGGAGGAGAGACTGCGAGTTGCTCAATGCGAGAACTCCTTGGTCTCTCTCCGTGCTCGCCTCCATGCCAAACGGCATCTCATCTCGTTCAAAAATGCTAATATAGTTGGGCAGGTACCTAGTACAAAAGCCCGTACCCTCATAGACCAGCTGGGTGAGCGGGTCGACTCTTATGCTAATCGGTATCGCCAAGGACACAAGGCTTTGATGGCTTTGAAAGGTTCGGAAGCATATCCGACCTTGCGGCCGCTTCTGCCGGAGGATGTACAGTTAGACGGGGACGACGAAGAAAGCGACTCCGCGGCGCGCAAGAAGCTCGCCATGCTGGGCTCTGGGCGGGGCGCACGCGCGCCACGGAACGCTCCCGGGACTTCAAAGAGGGTTATGTCATGGATCTGGACCGCCCCGGGCGCTCTAGATGATTCTATGATGCACGAATGTGAGTGGGACATGTCGTCTTGACGACTAATATCTGATTTGGCGGTGTAGCAGTACGGGTGGAGTGGTGTCGGGCCTTGGCGAGGAAAACGCGGTGGTGCGAGGAGGTATTGTTGCTGAGGGAGGAGATGAAGAGGGTTTTGCGCTACTTGTCGTGGCAGGCTGCTTGGTGGCAGGAACGGGAAGCTTGGAGGGAAGATGTGACGGTGGAGGTAGCGGCGGGTCTGAGGGCGTATGCTCGGAAGCAAGCGGAATGGTGTGAGCGCCTTGCCGAGTTCTTCCGTACGAAGTGGGATGTGCCGGCAGCGAAGGTGGCACAGGATCTCTTATTATCGGAGGAGGGGCTACATCAGTTGTATTCGCTCGAATAGGTCGTTTTGTTGATGATTTCATTGATCTGTCTGGAACTCGCTCGAATAGGCAGTGTAGTGATGATGTTTGTGACATGTATATTGATTTCTACCTGATTGAGACGGAAGCAGAGTGCGATCAACAATATTGGCTGAAAAGAGAAGTGCACTGATGATAGAGGTAACATCAAAGTCACATTTCCCTGATGTAGCCAATGTGGTTAGGGTTAACAGTGGTTCATACAGCGAACAAGACGTCGGAGAACACCGAAGAATTGATTAATAGACAAGAGCTACGAAAAGGCCGACGAAATACGCTAAAGAGACTGACTCCAGCCATGGATGGCTGGAGTCGTGGTTTTAAGCTCCATTTTTCACGGCTAGGTCCAAGACATGAGTCTAAATACTAGAACTATGGGTGCGGGATATGGATGCGCAAAAGTGACGCGTGGAAAACGTCATGAACACCGCGTTGCTTCATGTTCGCGGGCAGTTCCAACCGAAACGAAGAATTCTTGAAGTCCTCGAGGATGCGGTAAGGCCCAATAAACTTGGGAATTAACTTACGAGCAAGCCCTTTTTCGAACTTTATATTCTTCGTTGAAAGATACACCAAGTCATCCTTTGCGAATGGATCCATTTGGCGCTTTCGGTTAGCATTCCGAGTCTGCTTTACGCGGGCCGCAATTATTGCATCATGCGCAGCCATTATCGCCAATCGGCGTTGGAGCGCAAAGTTGGCTATGCCCGGATAATCGCGAGAGCGATCCGAGTCCCACAACAAAGACCGAGGCATCATGCCTGTGTTCAGGAAGAAAGGTGCGTAGCCAGTAGACTCGGAACGAGCTGAATTCATTGCGAACTCAACAGCAGGAAGTTTGGATACCCAATCCTTCTGCTTTTCTCCGATGCATTGCCTCAACATCTGAGTTACTGTGCGGTTAGCGCGTTCAGTAGCGCCATCGGTTTCGGGATGGTAAGCACTTGACATCCTCAGTTTGGTGCCAATTAATTCGTTGAGACGACGCCAGAAAGTGCTGGTGAATAAAACATCGCGATCACTCACTATAGAGTACGGTAAACCGTGAAGTTTATATATTTGTTCAAACATCAGCTCAGCAATCTGTCTCGCAGTATAATTAACTCGACTGGGAATTAAGTGAACCATGCCCGTAAGGAGGCAAATAACGACAGTTATGGAATTAAACACACCATCGCGATTCCTTGATTCGGGCAGTGGCCCAACAAAATCAATTCCTATAGCCTCCCAAGGCCGTGTGGGTGGAGAAAGCGAATGCAATAAGCCATAGGGCTTATGATTACTTGGCTTGCTTCGTCTACAAGTCTTACAGGTCTCAACGAGCTCTTTCACATCGTCAACCATTTCTTTCCACCACACATATTCACGGAGATAATCAACAGTTTTCTTGGGTCCTAAATGAGCCAAGATTGAGTGAGCCTCGGAGAATACAATCTCACGAACGTTTCGACCGTGATAGGTTACCCGTGGGATACACAAACAAGTGTTATCCTTTTCCTTCAAGAAAATCAGTCCGTCACGAACTTCAAAGTTACGGAATTCCTTGGGTGAAGCAAGGATATGCTTGAAGAAAGGGTCTTGATCATACTTTCCTTTCAGAAATTTGGCTATATCAAGGCCATCCCAAGCATCTTTCACTACAGGGAATAGCGAAGAGTCCAACTTGTTCAACTCCGACTCGATTTCAGCGAGCTTCGGCGGATCAGAAGTGTCCGGACTTATCGGCGGCACTTCATTTATGTCAATCAGTGGCTGTTCTGACAGGCTTCTCTCTTGCCCGCTGGCATCGTCGCTCGAATTTTGAATTCTGCTGGTACTCCCGCCCTCCTTTGCAACGCCTGGCGATGCAAATGACTTCTGCTTAGTCTTCTGAGGCTTTTGGCTGGGTTTTGTCTCCGGTTTATCGGCTTTTTCGGCCGTTTCTTTCTGTCGAGTCATCGACCTCAAAACTCGGCCTTCTGAGCCTTTCTTTGCAAGTTCTGTGTCGATTTTGGCCTTCTCGGCAGCGGTTCGCGTTTGCGAACGCGTTACACGATCACTGGTAAAGGCTATGGCCTCTCCTCCAGCATAAACTGGCATGCTAATCGATTTTACATCAAGCCGGTCATTATCAACGACATCGTGATAAGTATACTCGCTACGAGCGCGTACTGTGCCTGGGGACTCATTCGAATAGATGCGCGACAGCGCATCAGCAAGAACGTTTTCTGTTCCCGGCACATAAATGACTTCAAAGTCAAATTCCGAGATCTTTTCAATCCAACGCGCTTGTCGACCCGACAGATTTTTCTGGTTCATTAAATGAATCAGACCTTTATGGTCAGTAATCCATTTAAAATGACAACCCTGGAGTATGTCTCGATGCCGCAGCATCGCTTCGATGCCTGCGAGCATCTCAATTTCATGAACTGGATAATTCTGCTGCGCAGAATTCAACTTTGCAGAGAAAAATGCGGCCACCTTGCCGCTCTTCCAGCTCTTCCCTTGACTAATCACTCCAGCGATTCCAGTGCTACATCCGTCGGTTACAAGATAAATACCATCGGCATCCTTCTTGTAAACGAGCGGCTTTCGACGATGATCACGGTGAGCCGCTACAATGGCTTTTATATCTTCAAAGGCACGTTGCTGAGTGTAACCCCAGCGAAACGGAACCGTGTCACCGGTCAAGCCATGCAGAATTCCCATCGGAATGCGCACGCGAGCAAGATCCTCAGTCAGATAACCAACTGAACCGAGAAATCCGCGCAGGAGATCACGATTGGTAGGTGTTTTCCAGTTCAACACTGTATCCACCTTATGAGGATCCATTCGGATGCCTTGATCGTCGACAACTCGGCCCAGAACCTTGAGTTCAGAGCGAAGGAACTGCAATTTATTAGGTCCAAGGTACAGTTTCTCGCGCTTCAGCACGTCAATGATTAACTTAACGTGCTTAATATGTTCCTCAAGGGTCTCTGAGTAAATGATGATGTCGTCCAGATAGACATCCATGAACCGACCAATATAGTCGGAAAACAAGTAGTTCATCAACGACTGGTAAGTCGCCGGCGCGTTACAATCTCCTTGTTGTAATACCAAGCTCACCATATTACCGTCAGGAGTTGTAACGGCAGTACGAGGTACGTGCTCGGGTTCGACACGAATCTGTTCATACGCATCTTGACCGTCGATTAACGATCGATATTTACAGCGCGCAACTCGGCGCAAAATGCCTTCCATGTCAGGCAAAGGGGAAGACATCTTCCGCGTGTTCTTATTTCGAGCGCGTAAGTCAACAACTACTCGCAGCTTCAATTCGTCAGTCTTGACCTTTGGAATCAGCAGCATAGGTGCAG
Organism: Favolaschia claudopus; assembly: GCA_037176885.1. Lineage (NCBI taxonomy): Eukaryota > Fungi > Basidiomycota > Agaricomycetes > Agaricales > Mycenaceae > Favolaschia > Favolaschia claudopus. Next base: position 230,322 of record JAWWNJ010000041.1, on the reverse strand, counting down.
TATTCCCTGAGTTGGTTATTTTCCAACGTCCCGATCGCAAGTAATTTCGTCGCTTCTCGTCCCAAAGAGCGCGGAGCGCCTCAGGGCATCGAGAGGGACGCCAAGGTAAGATTTCGTCTTCGTTGATCAAGGGAATCTTATGGTTTATCGCGCGTAGAGGAGGTAGTTCCGTTTCTGACGCGGTACGACATACAGGCTTTGCGTATTCAACTAACTCCGCGCGCGCAGCCATTAATCCATCCAACTCAATCTCTAAGCTGTGGGAGAAGACGCGAGCTGTTGCAACACCCTCTAAAGGTAAACAATCAGCACTCCCGACGCAAACTCGAGAGGGATTGAAGCCGATACTCACTTTGTGCTGATACAGCCAAGCAGTACCCAAAATCATGTCATATCCACTCAAGTTAGCGACATAGAAGGTGCGAGGGCATTGGATATCTTGATAGCTAAATCGAACGGTCACAGAATGGTTGATCTTCGAACGCGAACCTTGAATTGCGAGTTGCAGAGTGATAGGTTCGTGAAGTTCTTCACGTTTGAGCTGTAACTGATCCGCAACTGTGGTGGAAATCAAATCTCCAAGGGATCCCGAGTCGACCAGAGCTCGGAGTGGATGTCCATTGACACGAACCACTATAACCAGAGGTCTGGCGACGAGTTTATGAGGTACGCGGGGCGTTGAAGCCGTTCGCGTAATCCCGTTGACTTGATCCGCAGGAACCTGAATACCACCACAAGGAATAGTATTGACGCGTCGGTAGCGCCTATAAGGCTCTTGCAACCTGTTGAACTCGGAAGAAAAGCTCGGTCCAGGTACCCGGCTTGCCTTGGCCTTTCCGCTCTCGACAAGAGTACGTTCCCGTTCTTCTTCATCCATTTCTTGAATTAGATTCAACTGAAAGTTGGACAAGCGCGGCGCGAAAAGTGCGTAGAAGTAACCAAATCCAGTGTTGCTGAACTGGTCTTCAAAGGTATTCTTGCTTAAGGCTACCTTGAGACTTGTCTTCTGAATCCAGCCCAATAGATCCAGGTTCGGGTTCAGCAGCTGAACATCCTCGATGAAGTGATATTCTCCACCGTGAGGTCCCGGTTCAATGGCGATCATATACTCATCGGAGCGTCGTCCTGGACAGTCCATGTTGATAGGATCAATGTAAATTCCTTTGGCGGCGGGTTCGTGCATCGAAAGTGCGTCCAAATAGAGCATTGAACCAATTGACAGTAGGTCTCCAATCCGAGTTCGATGAATCGGCTTAGGCTTACCGGAACGAGGTATTCCTAACTTCCAACCGAGTTTACTGGCGTACCATGCAGCGAGCTCAAAATTCGGCTCACGCAGCAATCGTTCAGGTAAAACGGTTATTTCGTGGAAGAACTCGTCCCAAATGGTAAAGTCTTTATTGGATACTCTAGTCACTTCAAATCGAGCTTCATCTCGACGAGGATCGTCTACAGGAATACGATGATCACCGGGATATGGTTGCAACATCTCAAGAAAAGCCCTTGCTCCATTCTCGAGCAAATCTCCAATACGACGACTTCGTCTCGTTAGATTATGAACCGGACCCTTTATGTGCGAAATCAATTCCATGCGCTCTTCAAACGTTAAGTCCATTACTGACCTTCGAGTTGAAGAAGCTGCCTCTGCTCCGCCGTTAATCGGCTCCTCCCGAATGTCCATTCCGAGTAAGTTGAACAGTACCTCGTCGTCAACTGATGTATCGGACATGGTGTCGGAGTCGCTGACCGATACCAGCGGCGGCATATCAGGATCTGTTTCGCTCAAGGAATCGAGCTCTAGAGGCGATACATCGCCGTCAGATTCGGAGTCCATTGAAAATATCTCAGGACTAGAAACTTCGGCAAAGTCAAACTCATCGTCAGATTCAAACACGACGTTCATTCGGGCCCAAGCGACCAAATCAAAGGTATGATCCTTCAATCTCTCCTTTGCTAATGGACAAGAGTGCGGACCATACTCAACAGAGTAGGTCTCATCATCTATTTCAATGACTTCGACATTCAACTCGAATCCAAAGGCATCACGCAGAATCAGCATGGCCATTGCAGCATAAACGTCGCCTAACTGAGCTTTCAAGCGCTCAGATTCGTCAACTGCTTGACCGCAAGCGGCCGCCAATTGCTGGGCGTACCAAAGTCCGAGTTCGAAGGTTGAATCTTGTAAGTTGGTACTCAGAATTTCGACGTCTTCGAATGTCTTGTTGTCCATGATGACATGTTCAGTAGGAGAAGTCTGATAGATTGTAAATCGTTTCTCCTCCTGGAATAGATCATCACCCGGGAAGGGTTGCGCAAATTGAAGAACGAGCTCGGCGAAGCGAGCTGGTAAGTCCCCAATTGGTTGAGACTGCATCTGATCAGCCGAATTGGAGTCGAAAATTTCTGAAGGGATATCCTCGCCCTCCTCGACTTCCAGCTGAACAGCAGTCGATCCAACAAGAAGGGTCTCAAGCACTTCGGTTGTCTCGTCAAGGTCTGAGTTGATTTTTATGTCAACTCCATGCGCGCCAAACCCCGGTGGTTTGTTCTTTTCCTTCGAAGTCACCATGTTGAGTTTAGGGCAATTTCTTGCCATATGACCTGCCTCTTCGCAGTTTAAGCAAAGTCCAGCAGCCAACAGCTCATTCCGCTTCTGCGGGGATAACTTTCGCTCCCAAGGTCTGTTATTTTGCGAACTCGAACCAGAGTTCGATTGTGACGGCTTTTTATTACCAGAATTCTTCTTGGGCGGAGTGAAACTTGTAGACGAAGTTCGCATGACTTCGTTGTTGCGATTGCGATGTCCAAATCGCCCTCCGCGTCCGCGACCATTGCGGTTGAAGTTGGTTTTATTTTTGCCGTTTCCGCCAGACTGACCAGACTGATTTTCATTTCTGGAACTCTGTGAAGGCTGACCACCGTTCTTGTTCTTCAAACCGAGGAAAATCTCAGCTCGTTCGGCAGCCGCAACAACCTTCTTATATTTCGAGATCTCAGGATCATGTTTACGCCAAAGTTCAGTCTGGATATCAATACGGAAACTACGCCACAATTTAACAACCTTTTCTTGATCATCTTTGAGACCTATCATGCTATAGATATTCTCAAACTCGGCGACATGATCAACGACCGTCTTGTTGTTCTGATAACAACGATTCAGTTTATCGCGCTGTTTCATACGGAAATCAGGCGGGAAACAAAACTTCAACATTTCAACGAAGAAGTCAGGCAAAGTCCAACTCGACACATTCGAACGAACCTTTCTATCGTAGAAAGTTCGAGCAGTTCCTTCAATCCAGTAGCTGAGCATCATGACCTGATTCTTCGGGTCAACACGTCCAATCTTCAACCATTGGCTGGCTTCATGAACAAACTGCAGATAACGGTCTGTGTCGGGGGAACCATCATACTTGGTCGGAGGTATGGGTTTAATTATCATTCTGGGTGTTTTATAATGAGCATCGTTCGAGTCTTCCGCGTCGGAGTCAGTCTCCGCGGCCTCAGAGTCATCTTCGCCTGATGAACTCTTCTCATTATCGCTCGAAACAGTACTCGAGCTTGAAGAAGAACTCGGCGGATCCCCAGGCGGCGAATTATGCCGACCAATTCGCTTGGTGTCTCGGACAACCTGCTCAAAGAAACCTCCTGGAGGTACGCGACCAGCTGTCGATTTGGAGCGTTTCTTTTCCTCATTCTTATGAGGTTTAGAATGGATATTACGAATAACACTGTCGCGAACAGCGTTCTCGGCTTTACTGACACCCTTCTTAGGATTCAGTGAATGTTTCGGCGGCTTACTGCTCGCCTTCTCTCGTTGTTTGAGTTCCTTCAAGTGCTTCTTAGCGCTTGAAATTTCTTCGGTTAGACTCTGGCCAGAGTTTCCTTTACCAACTTCTTTCGTTGGCGAACTCACAACAACCGTAGGTGCATCATCTTCCGAAATGACGAAGTCATCCGCGAAGAATCCAGGTGGAGTCGACTTCGGCTCCGACTTGACTTCATGCTTGAGCATGTCGAAAGTCTTGAACGCTTGGCGCTGAGCCTCAATGTCTGCTTCCGAATAATTATCCGAAAAGCTGAGCGCACCCCAATTTCTGGGGTCCGGACCTTTACCCCGCTTTTTCGAGGGCCCCGCTTCAGCCTCCGAGTGAGGCGAAGGCTTGGCACGAGATGCCGGTTGATTTGAGGGTTCGGTCTGAGGCCGGCCAGAAACGGACTCCACTTTTTGTGGAGCTACTGACTCAGGCTTTCCCGGCTTAGCCGGAAAATCTGACTCAGGCGGGTCAACGGTCTTCCGCTGCGAGTCAGCGCGGGCACGAAAGCCCGCCGACGCAAGCTGCCCGTAGCGACGAGACAGCTTCATGAGATTCTCAGGACTCATGTCTTGGGTTGCAATCTCAACAGTAGTAGCCTCAACGGAAGCCTTGGAATTAAAGCTACGCTGCGATACAGTACGGGCACGATGACTACGAGCTGTTTTCTTCGTCACCGGGGTCCAGTCGACTTCAGCATCCTGCTCACCAGTGCCAAAGTCGACCTCCCGATTAAGAAGAGGGACCGTTCCTTCAGAACGGATATAGCTTTCCCCCGCGTCCAGGGTACTCGCGTGTGCAGCGGAGCCATCAGGCACCTGCTTGGGGGAAACCACGCGGCTGTACAGCAGCGCGGGAGAAACTGGGCGCGACTTGGGGGAGTCAACGGGGGGATTACTCACTTGACCACCAGAACGCGCAGGACTCAGCGAGCTGGAGGAAGTCGTAGACCCAGTATTGTGCTGCGAGGGAGGAAGGGGAGGGAGCCGACCATCGCGAACAGCAGCACGAGTGTGATGAACAGGAGAACGACCGCGGGCTTGAGCCATGATGACGGTTGTTCAGTGAAGTGGGGTGTTTTGGGGTAGGTCTAGGCGATGTCGGTAGCGATGGTTGATCAGACCAAGTTAACCAGACGAGAGTGCGAAGACCAGAGAGTAGTACGAGTCAAAAAGATGTGACGGAAGCGAGTAGATCGAGTTCCGACACACAAGAAAAGCTTAGAGGAATCCGGATGACTGTGGTAAGTATGGGATTCACTGAAGAACCGTATCTACGACAGAGGGGTTTATATACTAAGATCAAACGGATCGGTGGCAGTACTGATACGTGATGTAAACGCAAAAGGAAGGAGTGTGGAGTAACGTAGGGTCGAAGGGAATATACGACGGAGAGAGTAAGAAAAAGGAGAGTAGGGTGAGGGGAAAGAAGTAAAGTAGAATAAAATAGAAAGGGAATAAGAAAAGAATGTGTGCGTACAATGTGACGGTCACTTCCGTTACACTTTCTCTCTCTGTCTCTCTTTGCGTTGATGCAGAGGTATGATTACTGACATCGAAACGCCGTCTCTAGGGCCGACAAAAAACTTTTTAAGCCCTGCACAATTGCCGCATGGGTAATGATCATATTCGAGTCGTTCAACCGTTTCAACGACGCTACTGTAAATGAAGTCGCGAAGAGTTTCGTTGATGGGATGCGCAGCACGGGTATGTTTTTCGAGTCGTATTGACCCTTTTTCCTTGTCTACTTTGTATCTGGGTTCTGGGATATGAAACCCATTGAATGTGCATGGACAGGTATCACCATCACAGATGCCGTGCCTATCGTTCGTCGCGTCAATGGGCAGGGAAACATACCCAAGGTTCGTCCTCACTACTTCTCCCTTCTCTAACGAAAGTCGTCACTCCGCTCAACTCAATACTATTTCAATGCAGGACCTACAAGAGGCCGGTACTGCTTGCTTTCAGCAGAAGAAGGTCCCTCCAGCGCTTTTCGTCGTCATTTTGCCCGAGCACGGCAATGACCTTTATACCATCGTAAAGCAGTGCGTTCGTTTCTCATGTACTGAACCACAGGTTAACTGACTGGATTTTTTCTAGCTGGGGCGATATCAAGGTCCGCTCAAGCGCTATTCGGCTTTCTGACGTTGACATACCGATGATACTATACAGAGAGGAGTCGCGACCCAATGTTTGAAATCAAAGAAATGTGTACGCGCGAAGATTCAATTCTGGGCAAACGTCGCTCTCAAGTATGCTTTTGTTCATGTTGCTGTCAAAGCCTTTTTTGTTAAATTCTCGACATTGTTAATCAGGATTAACGGAAAGCTTGGTGGCACGAACGTCGTTACAGACACGGCTTTATCAGATCCCCACAACCCGGCTGTCTTCATGGGCGCGGATGTCATGCATCCTGCGTATGGTTTTTTTCTCCCCTTGCTTCCTCCGTAGATTCATGCCTAACAATCTCTTAGTCCAGGTGCCACTGGCCGCCCTTCATTCGCAGCTGTTTCGTCGAGTGTAGACTCCAACGGCGCAAGATATATCGCAACCGATCGTGTTCAGGCGTCGCGGCAAGAGCTTATCACTGATTTAGAGGATATGGTGAAGGTTGGGATGATTTCTCTGTCGTTCATTCATAGTCATTTGAGCAACTCTCTATAGGAAATGTTGACGAAATACATGTCGTATCGAGAGAAAGCCGAGAACGTCAAACTGCCAGCACCGAAGCGTCTGTTCTTCTACCGTGGTGCGTGGACTTGATATCGAGAGTGCATTTTTTCACGGTTGTATAGATGGTGTATCGGAAGGGCAATTCCAGCAGGTTCTTGACAATGGTAAGCGTGAATGTAAGACAATTGTACTTGTTCACCTTCCTGCTTCAGAACTGCCTCTCATCAAAGGTATTATCTCATTCCTTTTTACACAGTGGATTGCATCTGAGTGATTTTTAGCGGCCTGTCGAGCGCTCAAGATTGATCCCAAGATTACGCTGATTATTGTTGGCAAGCGGCACCACATACGGTATGCACACCTCATTATTCTCTTTTGCTGCAAATCTCACTTGAGTCTATAGCCTGTTCCCGCAAGACAAAGATGCTGACCGCAGTGGCAACTGCCCCGCCGGTACTGTCGTTGACCGGGACATCGGACATCCCACCGAGTTTGATTTCTACCTGCAAAGCCATGGAGGGCTCTTGGGCACGTCTCGCCCAGCTCATTATTCCGTGCGTGTATTTCTTTCTTCCGGTTATCTCAGGTTTCTCACTCTGGGAATAGGTTCTGTACGATGTATGTCTGACATTTATTTTCCTTTGACGGTCGTTTAAACATGCTTTTTGCGCAAAGGAAAACAATTTGAGGTGGGTTTCCTTCGCACAATATATGTGTTATATGCCATTAACAAAGCTGTCTTTCTCATACAGCGCCGATGCCATCCAGTCGCTCTCCTATGCCCTGTGTCATGTGTATGCGCGGGCAACACGCTCTGTTTCCATTCCTGCGCCAGTTTACTGTAAGTTCTGAATTGGCAGTGATTTTATCAGAAGTGTGTTTGACTACATTCTAGACGCGGATATTGTCTGTGCGCGGGCAAAGATTCATTACGATCCGTTTGGGCAACATTTGTCGGAAACTGCTACCGAAACGTCAGAGACGCTGGAGGCCTTCAAGGAAGGTTATCAGCCTATGCATGAAGGCCAAAAGTTACGGATGTATTTTTGCGTAAGATGCTTTGGTTTACATTTCTTCTTTGTCTAATACACCGTCATAGTGATTTGTTCGACTGATTGCTTTCGAAGTGCTACTGATACGCTCTGAAGTTGTCTATGCTATGAAATTGTCCCGTTGCTTTGTATTGCCGCTTCGTTTTAGTACATGCTTTGTTGCGTTTGAAAGTTGAATAGGTACTACTTAGTCGTAAATCTATCATGATCAAAAGTGGAAAAGTCACTTGTACATTGCGAACTCTTGCACTCCCCTCCGGCCATTCAGCCCATACACCGGTGTCCCAAGTGTATGGCAGTCACCTTAAGCGCTGTTTCCAATGTAGTATGAACGTGAACTAAGCTTACCCCTGAAAACTCTTGTGGACAACCAGCTTCATAAGCCACAGGTGCGGTTCAAGTTCGTCGCTCCGCAATACTGGCATTATGTGAACCTGGTGAAGAGCAATCTCAGTATCACCTATTCTGCAAGCAAACTCAACCTCTCAGACACACATATCTACTTCTATCATTGGTCCAATGTAGCACAAGATGGCGAAGAGACGGGCAGAGAAAGAAAATTGAGACTTTCAGGTCGGCTGTCAAGAAATCGCGAGGAAGTTCCAGACTGGTCAGCTTCAGTCCATGAGCAGTGAGAAATACGGTGGTAACGCGACAATAGCCGTCCCAAATCACTTCTGAAAGGGAGCGCAACCTTGGGAAGTGTACATGAAACCAATGTCGAGGAAAAGTATGAACAACTCACTTCATCTTCGTCAACATAGGAATGAGTCCTGGGGATTTGAGCCGCAGGGTAACGAGGGACGATAATCCTTGGGTGGAACCGGTCACCCGGAACTAGCACAACACTGCTCGCGTCCCAGCCGAAAATCCGCGCAACTTATTCAGAGCTTCCAACGTACTGTCGATTTTCGCCGGTTGATTCAAATCCCACTCCAAACAGAAACCCCGGAATTCCACAAGGGACTGACCAGCCACTTGTGCCAGTATACGGAACGTTTCCAAGTTCATAACGATGTCCTTTCCGATCAGGCGTGTCAGATTCGAAGTGCGTTCGTTCCAGGATTGAACCAAGCTTCGACGAAACTGTGGATTTTCCTCGCTTGTTTGCAGGGAGAATCCTGAGTTCGCGTACGAGTGGACCAAGAACCGAATGCTGGATAAGATTTGCAGCGAACTTCCTGATTGACGTGTTATTATAGAGTACTAGATACCCGTACAGGAATGGTAGGACTAATTTCTGTTGAATATCGTCAATAAATTCTGACTGTACGAGAAAAACAATGGTACATACTTGGAACATCTTGGAGACAAGCATCAAATCGAGGCTGCTGCTCCGAGCGACCGTCGCGTTCTTGGATTGCTGAACGTTGTCGGGACTTTCACCGGTCGCGAACCACAGAACTCTCCGCCATACACGTTCCACGGCCGCCGGTGACGCATTCACCATGGGAAGAAATGGATCCACGGATTCCCTTGTAGAAACCCCAGGAAGGCTTTGAGGCGGACATTGGACGATTGGCCGACTGTGTGAATGATATCGATACATGAATCAAGGATTCCCGACATTAGAAACCTCAACTTACACGGGCTCTACCATTCGCAGAACCAAACGGAGTCGCTCTGTGACCCTCGAGTGGTTAATATCAAAAGAAGGCCGACCACACATTATGTTGTAGATTACAATGCTTCTCAGCGGCGAGATCCATCAAGCGTTTCGTAGCAAGAAGCACTAGAACAAGGGAGGCTCCTCAGCGACAATGTTTGAGAGTTGCGTATGGAGTGCGTGAAGTCTCTTCGGTAGTCACTGTCCGCAATTATTAAATCTAACAAGATCAAGGTTGTCTGAGCTACGTCAGCGACGAAATCGACGGACAATGCTAAAGTGCTCACCAGATTCGTCCACTTCGGCATGTGCCTACTGAGCTCGCAAAACAGCTGCGAGATAATCTTGTTCTTGCGCATCCGTTGGTCCAGTACGATTAACTGTGTCGGATTCACCAATGATAATCCCGCAACCAACCCACTTATGTTGTCGGATGAATAGAGCCGGGCGGAGAGGCACAGATTAGTGATGTTGGGAGTGCATTTGAGGATAGAGGATATCCTCCACTTGTCTTCCAAAGCCACCTTCAAGACGAAGGTTCCTCACGAACCGTCCAAGGTTTTGTTCTCTGAGGACGGTGGCAAGAGCATTTGCCTGCCCTTTGGATCGAATGACGACGGTGCCATAGAGCAGTGGAGTGGCAACGCGAAGCCAACGCTTACAGACTCCGAGTCGAAGCAGTGCGCAGACTGACTGCGAGGAACCAGCGAATGGAGAGATTTCCGATGTGTCTGAAAACATCTCGTCAGGAACGTTGAGGATGCGAGACAGTATTTCCGCAAGAATTTCCTCGGGAACGGAGGACAGAGTTGGTGTCATAATGGTTTTATACCATTGGCATTGTGGCACAGATCAGAGTCTGGTGCCAGCACGGTCCCCACGATCACGCAATCGAGACGCGCACACGTGATGTTGAACTAGGCTTCCCACGGTTCAACTTTCGCAGATCGACACGCATAATTTCGAAATGCCTTTTTGCAGCTGCAGTCTATGTCGTAGTCTATGTACAGTCCAGGATCCTGGGTAATTAGAGGCGCACTAGCTACTTGCGACCTTTTGCTGGATTATTATTCAATTTGCAAGGAAAAAAAAAGAAAAAAATTCAGTGGAGAATATTCAGCGGTATTTTGAACGACGCCCGAGTGTGCAAAATCTGATACGACAGAGTTGAAAAGCCGCTGAAACAACTACCACGTTTCTAGCGTCCTTGCTCACTGCAGTGCTTGAATAACGCTGTTGTGGCGCAGATGCGTTTAGTTTGGGTCCAATCTGCTCCAATCCAATTTGAAACATGATCATGTTACTAATTCAGGTTGGTAACGCACATCCACCGCGTTTGGTGAGCGATAAGGAATCGACTTGTCTATCGGTCCGAAACAAGGCTAATAATTGACCGGCATTCAAGGAACAGTGCGACAAAGATCTTAACTGCGCCAATTACTATTGACATGCTTTCCAGTTCAAGTATTCTTGTGCACCGGTATCACCATCAATAGTCACAACTCTGAGGCCGACTTAGAAAGGGTAGTAGGTATGCCTCTGTGGACCAGGTACACTTGTACCGCCGTCTATAATGTCGAAAGCGCACCTCGAAGTCATATAGTGATGGTTCATTTCTATCGGGAGGCCTGGGATAGGTATTTGACAGACGTTTTGGTTTCAGAAATTAATTTGAAAATGAACGGTGTCCTACTTCGACCTTTCGTTTTGTTATCCCCAAGCTTTGAGAGAGAGCGGATAGGTTCGCTTGTTTTCAACCGTGGGAACTAAGGTGCCGAGCTTACACCGGGTAAACACCCCGTCGCGTCGCCGAAACGTGGAGAAAACGTGCGACGAGAAGTATCATAGAAGCACGCCCGAGAGAAACCCTCCGCGATGCCGAAAGAGGAACAAGGACTTACAACGTCGAATTTGAATTTGATCCAAGGACAAAGCGAAGCCCATATATGGAAAAAAAAACTAGGGCAAGGCGCCGGCATCATAAGAAGTCGTCGAGGGGAGCGGGTGTGCGAAAAGATGATTAAAGTTAATTGAGCCCGGAGTCGGGATCGGGAGCCGGTGAGCGAAGGGGAACAGAGGCGAGCGAGAACAAGAAGAGAACAAGAAACTTGAGAGAATAGAAGAGGACGAGAAGAGAACAATGTCACTCCAGGATGGAGACCAGGCCCGCCGAGTGGGTTCCATGGGTACGAGGCATAATGAGAAGATCACGAAGAAGAAGAACGTAGACAATGACGGTGCCTTGTGCGAAAAAGTGGAGAGAGAGAGACTAGGAGAGCATCGATTCGAATGAGGAAGGGTCGAGCGCTAGAAGGGAGAACAAGGCCGTCGAACGGAGCCAGCAAAATTGAGTGTTGGCTGGTACCGGACGGCCATGTGCATTCGAGAGGCCACAGCGTTGATTTTCGAACTCCGGGCAACTTGAAATATCAATAAAAAGAAAAACACAGACAAAGACTCGTTCAGCTCGGTGTAATTATTACCTACTAGCTGACGAGGGCGGATGGTGTCAGCTAGCCAGCGCAGAGTAAAAGGCGCAGAATATAAATTTGAGCGAACAGGTACATACTTGAGTCAAGCTCCGTCCAGCGCGCAAGTCCGAGTCGGGGACCCAAAGCCTAGAGCGTGTAGTAAATTCTAAATTTTCTTGCTGGAGACAATGCAATGCAAAACGCAAAACCAATGTCGGTGCACGCTGCGGATTCTGAGCGAGTGCGCAGTTGGCGGGGCGGTGAGTCGGGTCATGGTCAAAGCATGGGTCAAATATAGATGCAGAATGAATTTAGATTCAGAGCCGCATTCCGTGTCCGAGTCGGAGCCTCGAGGAGAGCCATTGACGACTTTGAAACGATGAGTCTGCTGTAGATGAATTCGCCAGGGTCGATGAGTCACGTCGGTGCGTCGGCCTGTGGGACGTATAATTAGCATGCTGGCTGCTGAGAGCGAGGGAAGCGGCGGACCAGAAGGGAAGAGATGCTGTGAAATTAATGGCCATGGGTTACTAAGTTGCAGGTGGGAAACTACGGGAGTCAACTCAGCCCGACCGTTACCGGAAAATATATATTATTTGAAGCACGCCAGTCACAGCGAGATGCACGTCGGGATATGCCCGACACCCGACTCGGAACGTCTGATCAAACGTGGAAGCGGTGAGACGGAGTCGGACCCGGGTGCGCGCGTGGATGTATGCATGGTCCGCGCATGCGTGGTTATAATAAGCAACGCTAGCTTAAGATGGTGTATCAACTTGAAGGTGCGCTTGAAGCTTCATAATTGATTATTCACTCCGCTGGCAGGAGGGGAGGGAGGGAGGAGGAGAGTATGGGATTTCGTTTGTGGAGAGTGTAAGAATGCGGGTTGTCGGAAGTCGAAATCGAGAGCGGAGCCATTGCCAATTTGCCAGCACATCATCGATTCTCGAAGATTCGGAGTTTCTACACGCAGCTAAGATTGGATTGGTCAGCTAGAGTCAACTCGGGCTTTGCGAGGCACACCCACACATTTGAGTGGGGTGATGCCGATGCGATACCAGGACATAGTTTTAGCTAGCTACGATGGTCTATCAGGCACCGAGCAAGCAGTAATTTGAGAAATCAGTCGAAGTTGGTCGGTGGAGGGACTCGAGTGTATATGTATTTCGTTTGTGGAGACTATACGAAGTCGAATCGAATCAAATGGAATGGAAGCTGGGTGAGAGACAGCGGAGTGCCAGCACATCATCGATTCGAAGATTCAGAGTTTCTAAAATTGCATTGGTCACAGCAAGAGAGCTGAGAGCTAAGAGTCGGGGCTCGGGCCTTGCGAGGCACACAGGATATAATTTTAGTTGGTTGAGATGGTGTATCACGAAGCAAGAATCGAGCGAGCAGTAAGTCGGAGTCGGTCGGCGGAGACAAGGAGACTCAGACTCTGGCGTGGGTGGATAATGCGGACGAGTCGGAGTGAGTAGGGTATTGGCGTTGGGATACATAGGTGGGATCGACCAGAGACCTTGGAAGGAGTACAATTTTAGATTTGGACTCGGAGCCTCGATCGAGAACTGCCTTGAACCCAGCCAGGCTTTGGGAAAATCAATGATTGCCTTTGAAGTTTGGAAGATAGACGGGGGCGCAAAAGATTCAGCCCGAATGAAAGACATAACGGATGATGAGATAGGGTGGCCATCCGCAGTGAATGCGATACGATACCATTCCACACCACGAGAGTCGAAAGGATGAGCCGACCGAAAAGCGCTGCCAGCTGAGACGGTAGACCTGAGCTCCGAGTAGTATTAGCCCGACTGAGCGTGGGGGCGAGGTCCAGAAGCCTTCGCAGAATGAATAATCAGCTTGAATATGATAGCGGTTTGAAAAGATGGATAGACGGGGGTGGCGCAGAAATCCTCGTGAATGATTCAGCCCTAATGATTCAGCCTGAATGAAAGAAAGACATAACGAATGATGCATGGATGAGGATATCATAGAGTGGCCCTGCGCTCCGCCGCAGTAAATGCGATACGATGCGATTTCACAGACTTCAAGACGATGAGCCGACCGAAAGGCGCTGCTGAGACTTGGCTGAGACGTCCGAGTGCCCGACTTAGGGCGAGCGTGGGAGTGCTGCGTGCGGTGCCATGGCGAAGTCGCAAACCGAGGTGCGGAAGACAAGTAAGCACAGTCGCGGGAGCGCGGTAAGTGCTCAGTGCTCAGTGCAGATTGTCAATGCCGACGAGGAGGCAATCCGATGCGCGGGACGGACGGAGAGACGGAGATCGCACTTAACGACAAACGACAGTCGTCTCAAGCCTATGTACATAAGCTCGACGGAGCACAGCAAAGCGGGGATCGCAGCGTTGCGATCCACACCGGGCATTCCGAAACCGGATCCCTCTCAATTGATGCTTGAGTGGGATTGGTGGAAAGGGGTGTACGCATCATCGGAGTAGTGATGCGCTCCGGAGCGGGGCGTGTCATCGATAAGTGCGAAGTCAGCAAAGGGGCATTTTGTCATTCGACGGATCGTGCAGAGGTGTGTTGCGATCAAAACACCGCTCCGCTTTGCTTGTGGGTGTCAACGCCAACGCAAGCGACGTCGGCGGCGGGGGCCGGGGTGAGGTCATAGAAGATAGCTGGCTGGCCGTCGGGAAGTAAATCAAAGTATTTACTGGACTAGGCATTGTACTGGATTTGGGAGGGTCACCTCGCTTTAGCTAGGTCCCCCTCCGTCGATTGCTCTTACGTATACCGTGACTATAACACTTTGTGACTAGATAAGATGGTGGCAGTGACTCTGGAGAATGATGATAGTCGATTCTGTGCGCATCTGTGCTAAATTCACAACATGCACAAATTCTCCTCGGCTTCGATGCCGCTTGATTCCCAACCCATGTCGAAATGCCGGTTCGGCCCAATGCGAGCTGGTCGACGCGCTAGCGTCGACCGAGCGAGTGTTGGGCACTGGGGAGATATTGAGTCTTGACAATAGCTTTGCAGCAGCGTTGGAATGCTGGATTTAATAAGTACCCCCATGTCCTTGAGCTGCTTCGTTGTCACCAATCAATTCTTGCAATAAACTTTATTATCTGTTTATACTCTCAAGCTCTCAAGATCTCGAGTTTGATTTTATCTTGTGAATCTTCGGTTCGTGCAACCGAGCTTTTACAGCACGGCTGAGTCCGCAGCCGACTGTCTTCACCACCGCTTGAGCCGCGAGAGTTGAATTTTGAAAGCGGCTTCAATGCCGAAGGCCCAGCCGGATCAGAAACAAGACGGGCTTGTGCCGGGGCCGGAAGTTCGTGGGTTCGGCCAAGCGAGGTGTAACGGCTGCATCCCAGCCGCCTGGTACTTAGAAAGAGGACAATGGGGAGTTCAGCGGAAGCAGAGTCAGGGGGCAGTTGTGGACAATTAGGGACAATGCAGACAAGGATGATTAGATAGAGCGTGATGGAGTGGAGTACCGTTGTGTCACACGGTCGCAAGGGGCAGGAGAACCGTGCCGTAAGTGTGATCCGAAGTATGTACTCCTCATGGCTCCATCCTCTTTAAATCCTTCATCCCCTCCATCCTCCCCTCCCACTCGACTGCAAGCCAGCTACCCTCTCCCCTTCGCGTCTCTGCCTTTCTTGTTCTCTTTTCTCTTCAGAGCCAGACGACCCGAACATAATAATGTCTACCCTCATCGCATCCTGGACATCCTCTCTCCCATACCACCCCACTCCCCTCCACACCCAATCCGCAACCTGGAACACAAAATTCCACTCATCCTCATCTGGGTCACTCCCAGCAGTGCGGATGTCGTCCCCCGCACCCAAACCCCGCCTGCGCCTCGCCGTACAGCTCTCCACTGCAGTGCCCCCCGTCGTCGAGCAGCCGCACAGGCGATTCGACCCCTTCGCTGACGAGCCCGTCGCCAGCACGAGCCAAAACACTCCCCCGGCCTCATCCACGGTCGCAGCACCATCCCACCTAGCCCGCGGCCGGCCCATCGCCCCGCTCACGATCACCACAACCTCTCACTCCTCCTCTTCCTCTCCCGCGCCAACAGGCCGCCGCCGCTCCCCCTCCTTCTCCGCCGGCTCCAGCCCTGCATCTGCCCCGCGCACCCTCGCGACGCTCTCCTCCCTCACCCTCGCCTGCACCTCCTCCTCCTCCCCCAGCCCCGCCCCCTCGCTCTCCCGCCCCGCACTCCGTTCGTCGAAGAGCGCCCCATCCACACTAGCTCCCCCAACACCCGGCGCACCCACCCCCTTCCACGCGCGGCACTACCCCACCCCGGACGCCCGCGCCCGCCTCCTCGCGCGCACCCTCCTCAACCGCATCCACGCCGTTGGCCGCCCGCGCTCGCCCTATGGGTGTTCGCGGTCTGCGGCTTCATCTTTATATGGCGGGAGCGCAGATGGTTATGAGAACGAGTGCGGCGGGAGGGGGTATGTGCCAAGTCGGTTGAGTGAGTGTACGATGGCTTGTTAGCTGGGTGCCTTCCTCCTCTTCGCGCGGTGGCGACTTGGTCTTTTTGGGTTGGGTTCATCGGATTAGAACGGGATCGTTTTCTCTGGGACATTGTTGTATCATATTATCTCCTCCTCACTCACGACACACACACGCTCCTTCCCCCTCTTCCTTACTTGCTCCCCCTGGGTCTCTTCACCTCTCACCTTCACCTTCGTTTCCCTGGGTCTCACTTATCACCTTAATCCCCCCTCCCCTCCTGGGGCACCCAAAACTACCCTTATCTTCCAGTTTTCACTTACTTTTTTCTGGCTCATATCCTACTTACCTAGAGTGCGCTCCCTAATCTGGCTCGGCTTGCTTGCTGTGTATAAATGTATCGAATACAAAAACGGAATACGAATTTTTTCTTGGATTGCTCTGTCTGTCGTGTGTATCTTGTTTTGCGAACTGAGAGACTCGCTATCTTGCACAGGGGAGATAAGTGAATGTCTCCCGGCCAAATATGCGAAAGAAATGTGAAAGACAGTTACAACGCCTTTCGAATAACTGACAAAGAAATCATTGGAAAGACACGCAAAGAACATCCTGATCAAGGCATGCCTTTCTCATAAATTCTGGATACCTTTCACACTCTCTGTCGTCTGTTATTTGAAAGGCATTGTAACTGTCTTTTGCATATCTTCTGGATACCTTGCCGTCAGATATCCACTTATCTCCCCTGTGAATTGGCTGTGGGGTATGCGAACTGCGAACTGAGACAGTGACTGCGGTGAACGACTATCTCGACATTGCCTCGACAGATGTACAGCTGTGGCCCTCGGGTCGTCCCATACATGCTACCCAGACACACGGACAACATGGGCAACATCCACTTCGGCGTCGACATCCACCTGGACATCGACGTTGGCCATGCATATGGCAGTGGTGCTCGATACAGTGCACTTGCGCGACGGGCGTCTACGAAACATGGCGTCATATCTACATCGCCCCAATCTCTGGAGCTCCCAATCCCAGATCTCTGACAGTGACTCTCCCTGACTCTCCGCATCTTCCAATCGCGGCTGGGTGGGAGAGATCAGGATAGGAAGAGGCTGAGATCAAGAAGAGGCGTGGGCGTGTCAAAGGTTTGAACGTCAATCAGAGATCGGGGTTTCGGTGAAAGGGGAGTGGGTGATGCGGTCGGTGATGCGAGACGAGGAGGGGGGCGCGTCAAATGATGCGAAGGGCGGAAATTTGTGTTGGAGCTTTCAAAACAGGGAAAAAAAATCGGTGTGGGCAGTCAGTACTGAAAGGGGAGGGGGCGGTAAAAAGTTAAAGTAAATTTAAACCTTAGAGTCAGACTGCGGTATAGTAAAAAGCGCTGTTCAACGTTTCAAACATGCCTCCGGATGGAATCGAACCATCGACAATCTCATTCACCTATTAGATACTCACACTATTGTGTTGAGATGACCTTCCACGGTCCACAGAGGCTTATAACATGATGTTGAAATCATCATATGGGCAGTGTAATGGAATGGGAATGGCGGAAAAAGAGAGAGCAAACGGGCATGCCTCTGAATGGATTCGAACCATTGACGCCTCGACACACTTAGCTGAACGAGATTCTAGGGTGATGAGGTGACTTCCAAAGTCCACAGAGGCTTATAATAATTGGATGATGGGCAGTGTAATGGAATGGGGAGGACGCAGAAGGGGAGAGTAAAAAAGTCGGGGGAAAGATGAATGCCTCTGAATGGATTCGAACCATTAGCGCCTCAGTAATGTCACCGGGAAAAGGTCAAGGTGATGAGGTGACTTCCAAAGTCAACAGAGGCTTATAACTTATTGTTGAATGGTGCATCTTCAGTGTAATGGAATGTGGAGACAGAGAAAGGGAGAGAGAGAGCTGGAGGGAAAAAGAAACAAGAAAATGAAAGGAAACCTGATGCCTCCGAATGGATTTGAACCATTAATGCCTCGACTCAATTGTCTTTGGTTGCACAAGCTAAGGTGATGAGGTGACTTCCAAAGTCCCCAGAGGCCTGATTGAGCTGAAGTGAAATGCATATGTATCGTCCTTAAGATATCGAGCCCCAGACAATCAAGCAAAATGAAATGATCGGCACAGCGGCTGAATCATTTTCCAAAATTCAAAGACCTGGCTGAGCTCACCCAATAATTCTGTATCTAGTGGAGGGGAAAGAGAAAAAGGTCCAGTAAATTTAAAACAAACCCGCCAAGTTGACAAAAAGGTTATGCCTTACGATGCGCACTCAGCTATGCCTCTGGATGGATTCGAACCATTGATATTCTCGTTCAAGTGTATATGATCCAGGCCAATAGTGTTGAGATGACCTTCCACGGTCCACAGAGGCTTGTACTGCTGAGTACATGGTCTGTGTAACTGAATGACAGAGAAAGGGACAGAGAGTAAAAACCAATGTCGAATGGCCCACGCCTCTCAATGGATTCGAACCATTGATGCCTCAACATAATCAACGTCTTTGGTGAGAAGGGTGATGAGGTGACTTCCAAAGTCCACAGAGGCCTAATTGAGCTCGAGTAACACATATATTGTCCCTAAATTGTCGAGCCCCAGACAACCAAGCAAGATGATTGGGACAGCTCAAAATTCTTTGTTTCCCACGGTTGAATTTGGTACGTAAATTCAACTAGTTCCTGAAAAATGCTACTCTTTTCTCCGATGCTGTTTGTATCAATATTGAGCGAGTTCGAGTCAATAGTAATTCAAACTGGAGGCCTGAGCTATTTCAGAGGTAAATACAACAACGTAGCGCACAAAAACGGAACAATGGTTGAACTTCAACTTTGTTCGTTCCCACGCCTTGTACAAATTGAGTTTCGCATCGCGTGCTGCGTTATTGTGCTTTTGTTTCCGAACTGAGCATAGTGTGCTACTTAGTTCCATCTGCATTGCGGCGAGATTCCCCGTTGAGGAATCAAATTAATCAAACTCCGAATCAACATGAAATTCTTTTTGTTTTCTTTGCGGCGTAAATGAACTTGTTGTTGTCGAATATGGCTAACGGGCTGCTTACTGCCTTGGCGACATTTCGATTGGCTTCATCGTTGCGGGCCCATCAAGATGAGTCCTTGTCCATTTATCCCAGCAAACCTTTCCCCACATGCCGACACGTTAACAAACTGATTCCAAGTCGCAAAGATACGGTGTTCAGCACTTGTACATATAGCTCTGATGAAAAAGCGCTAGCCAATACAAAAGGACTGAAAGATACAAAACACCCGCTCCTCGAGCAAAATCGAGCTATTGTTTGACTTTGCCCACGGGCTATAGTCCTTACGTGCAACTCGTTACCCGAGAGAGCGGGTGCGAGACCGAGTTGTCCATTCTGAACGAAAGATTCCCAACCGTAAGACACGCGGTTCGGTGGACTTCCTCGGGAAACATTGTCACAAAGAAACAGCGGGGGTCGAGTTACAGCAATTTTAGAGAATCAACAGCCGTGCACATTCCGGGTAACTCGAAGGACTCGAGGGATGGAGCAGATGAAGCGGAGGAAGATTTCGGCTAGAGTCTCGTTGGGGAGGGTGTTGGCGACGTATTACTTGTAGGAGTTCAGATGCTCGCTTGGTAGTTCATCTCGACGATGCGAGCGCGGTCCGGTCGACTGCGAGATGATCGAGCATGCTGCCTGCCTAGTGCGGTCCACAGCCAGATGAGACGGACGGAAGGGGGAAAAGGTTTGAATGTAACATGATTCGGGATTCGATTGCTGCACCGTCTCGAGACTTCATTCATTCGAAAAACTGAATGATATTGCCGCTCCGAGTGGTACACGTATAAGTACATAGTTCTTCTTTGGTTAGTGCTTACGATTGAATTACAGCTGCAGGACAACCCTCCCCGCAATTTTCTGCGCGGCCAGGTCGTCGAAGATCCTTGAATGATTTCCCGTGTCAATGACCATGGTAGGCTGCAATGAATTGACCTACGCGTTGATCTCCTTGAAAGGTTTGACTTCGTAACGGCAAGCGACTTTGCCGCTGGCAGCAATTTCAAGCGCTTCAGCTACATCTTGCCGGTTCCTATACAAGTTGGTCAGAAACTGGTTAACGGGCGAGTCGAGTCTGACAAACGAACCCTACTGCAGAACCAATTATGGTCAGACGCTAGCAGTTCTGGATAAGGACACAATTTGAAAAGAGTGGCAGAATAAAACAGACTTTGTTGATGAATAATCCGATTGGAACCGAGAACGATGTGCGCCCTGAAGGAATCCCAACCGAAACGAGAGTTCCCGTGGGCCGTAAGTACATCAAAGCTTGGTCAATTGGTCCGGGCTAATACATAATTCAGTGGAAAAGGCAGTTTGGTGGGCGATGCTGCGTACATTTGCGGCGACGATGATAGCGGCATGAGGTCCTTTGCCATCTGCGGCGTTCTTTACATCCGCAATGAGATCTGTACTGGTCTTGAAGTCAACGAACTTTTCTGCCCCGAGCTGTAAGCACAGATCGCGTTTTGCGTCGCCGGTGTCTGTCCTCGAGCCGTTATTGTTTGTTGAGGTCATGAAAGCAAGCGCGCTGACCGATTGCGATGACGCGCAGTCCCATTGCTACGGCATACTGGACGCCTATGTATTCGTGTGCATTTGAAGAAAGCACGGAATGCGATGAAACTACGCGTACCTAGGTGACCGAGACCTCCACCTGCGCCGGGAATAGCGACCCATCTACCGACTTGAGGCTTGGTTTCTTTGAGTGCTTTGTAAACCGTTACACCCTATCATGCTTGACTTTTCGGTTTGATCGTCAGTGAAATCCGTGCTTACAGCGCAGAGAAGGGGTGTCGCGGCTGCGCTATCCAGCGCCTCTGGAATGGGGGTGACGTAGTCAACATACGACAGCTGAGGATGGTTTGGATGAGAGGATGTAACGTAGCTGCGGGCTGAGACGTACCGCGTAGTCCGAAAACGATCCATCCACCGTGTATCCGTGCGAGGTGTACTGGCTGCAGCCTAGTACACATGCCAATGGGTGTCAGTTGGGTAACTGAGAAGCAGACGCAAGGACCACCTACATATTTCATTCCCGGTACGGCACATTTCGCAGCTACAGTCGTCAAAGCTCCTCAATACAGTGAAATGATTCAAATGAAGCACATACTTACCTCAAGCAAGCGTTTGCAATCCACTTGATACCCACACGGTCACCCACTTTCACCGAACTACCTAGAGTATGCTCCCCGATTGCGACGACGTGTCCGATACCTTCATGTCCAGCAACCCGCGGAAACTTCACAGGGCCCCATCCTCCTTCCTTGATGTGCAAATCGGAATGGCAAACACCTTTCCATTCGACGCGCCGATTCAGAATCATCGGCGGTTGGCCGCAACTTGAATATTGAATATGATACTCACCAGCGAAGTCAATCTTGATTAGACACTCCCTTGGTTTGAGCTCTGAAGGCTGGAGGACGCGCTGGTCGTCCTTGATCTCTAGCGGTTTGTCGAAGGATGTGATGACCGCAGCCCTAGCTTGAAGAGGGATTGTGGGCGTCATGGAGTCGAAACTTTCAAGTGGGTATTCGACCTTTGTCCTGTTGGTCTGTTTTTGAGGCAGTTCCGGGGCCGGCAGAGGTTCAAACCGAGGTCAGGTGGGTCCACTAGCCGCGCGCCGCGGGTCGACGAAGCAAATTGAGCGGCTTCTGACTCTGAGTGGCGTCGCTTTAGCTATAGGGCCAATGATAATAACATCCTTCCTTCCTTCCTTCCCCCAAAGGCCTGATGCAAATCCTGACGGAAATCGGAAATTTTGACGATTTGGGCTGTTCAAAATCCTGACTTTTCAACCCGTTTTGGTGGGAAGGGCTGGTCTGAATCCTGACGAAAACGGCGGGAGGCGAAGAAAATTTTCGAAAAATGACGCCAAAATGACGAGGCTGATGGGGAAATCCTGACGGGTCCGACGAAATTTTGGGTTCAGGCCTGTGTAAATCCTGACTTTTCGAGCCAAAAATTTCCTGACTTTTCGCCTCCCAGAAAAACAGGCCTTTATGGGGATTATTGCTGAACCTTTAGGTTCGGCTACTTACAGGTGGAGAGACGTTCGATTTGGCCCACTTTTCGTAATCCAATTTTGTCATATTTCGTCATTGTCTATGTGTCATCTCAAGAACTTCAGAGTCCCAAATCCTGTGGTCGTCTTTTTAGTTTGAATACCTCTCATCTGACTGGGTACTTAGTCCTCTAACAGCTAATCTGGCTTGGCAACCCTTAGCTTTTTTGAGTTTACCAAATAACCAAGCACCAGGTATTGCCGGGTTGCCGAGCGCCGGCTCAACGCTGGTTTTAGTTTTAAGTTTTGGTGTGGATTTCCGAGCTTTTGTAAAAGTAGTCGGTCGTATTCACCGAAGCTTCGTATCATATTAAGATGAATCATCAATACAACAGCTTACCAGTGGAAGCCCAAGGAAACACTCTCAGGTTGCTCTCAGGATCACCATTAAGCCATCATTCAAATCAAGCCGATATGCCGGCGGTAGGGAACACTATTCGGCAACAAAGCAGCCGGGATCCCATCCCTATCCAATCT
Source organism: Favolaschia claudopus (assembly GCA_037176885.1). Lineage (NCBI taxonomy): Eukaryota > Fungi > Basidiomycota > Agaricomycetes > Agaricales > Mycenaceae > Favolaschia > Favolaschia claudopus. The sequence goes on along the minus strand of JAWWNJ010000041.1, from coordinate 207,693 downwards.
GATTTTGAACTTGTGCTTTTCATCTGAGTGGCTCCTACAGTGATTTTACATTAAATCCTTTTGGTGCGACTATGAGTCCGTAAAAGACATAAGTTCATTTAGATCGCATAGTCACAGTTCAAGTGGAAGTTCTGGACGGCCGGGGTGAAAAAGGTAGTAGATGAAAATATTAATTACATCAACAGCAATATTGGGAGGCGAAAAAAGCTGAAGAGGACCTAAAGGTTCAGCTTCCGCCTCGAAGAGGCCTAATCCCACGTCATCGATTATCATTGGCCCTGTCGCTTTCCGTGATGGATCATGTCAAAATCCCGCGGTCATCATTCGGACGATGCCGAACCATGTTCAACTTTCAGTTGAATTTCGAACACAGTAACTTGAGAGCGATTTTGGTGGGTTGCAACCCGGAAAATTTGACTCAGATATAAACGAATATTGTATGAGAAACATCTCGGAAGGTTTAGCATAATAGCAAGTATCGTCAACTTCAACCTAATACCTATTCAAATAGGCATGCGACGCTTTCGGTTTGCGTGCAACGGTTGATAGTCCCGCTTGAAGGCCGCAAGGATCTCGGAAGCGTCAGTGCTCCCTGTTTGAGACCCATGCGAGAAGGGGTCAAACCGGGTCTTCGCTCTGCCACATACAGCGTCTGCATCTGTGCAATATTCTCAGATCGAGTGACGGTTCCGCAACCTTTCACTAAGTCAAGCTCACAGTAGACGGGGGCAGGTATGGATACAGAACGCGTCGATGGCGCGTAAGCGTGGCATAAAGCAAAAGTTAGTTCTTGCATCGCGTCGGCGCTAATAAAGAATGAAAGAATATTAATGCACTTAGACTGTACTAGTAGTTGAAAGTGCCACATACTTTAGGCCATTTTCCTGATTATACGAAGAGATGGTTTTGTTACAGGACAGGCACGTCTCTGACATTATCACTTACATCGTAGAGAACCTGAAAGTGTCACAGTGAACATGCCACTCTCAAAAACAAAAGAGATCACGCTTACACAATAATGGGCGGAACGACTGGTGCCCAAGATACCTCCATGGCTCAGAAGGTAGAAGTCGAATAGCGTTGGATGTGTAATGTCCCGGTCTACAACCGTGCCTGCGGGACAATTCCCCACGTCCCTCGCATCGCTGTCATTTTCAGGCCGCATCCTTCATTTATTGGTTGATTTTAATTTAGTTTCAGGCAAAACATAGCGCCACGCACCGAATATGATGGCGCTTTCCGACTATCACCAGGGTGAGGCGAGGATTAATATTGAGCTCGCGGCATGCGGCTGAGCAAACGTTAGCAAGTTCTTCAGGTGCAAAGCCATAATCTACCTTTGATGAGAGGGAGTTCTGGAGAGAGTCCCAGGAGAATTTTATTCAGTTACAATTCTCAGTGCGGCTGAAAATTAATTACCATTGTCAAGAACCTGTTGGAATTGCCCTTCCGAAACACCATCTAGACGATTTTTCAGTTCAAGTGTCGTGACAGACGAAGTCGGTTTTACCGCGGTAAAAGAACAGACGCTCTGGCTTCGATCTATTATTTTCCTGCTTGTCTTGGTATAACAAGTAAAGAGACAACACTTCCTGAACCCGAATCTCAGTATCAGGTGAGCAGGCAAGATGTATCATGATACTTTGACCATTTCTTGCAAGTCTGGAATTAACTCTTGCCTTGACGCCTGAACGCGACTCGTGTCGACATATTTCGCTGCGTTTTTGTCTATACTTGATACGACGGCAGCATAGGATGGAAGGTCGGTCGTGCCAGCACTTGAAATTTGTTCTCAATCACAGCAAGCCGAATTATGAGCTGCAAAACGTACGGAGGGTGCGAGACGTCTGCCCCCATGTAGATAGTTTGGGCACTGGCAGAGCCTATTAAGGCTACCACAGCATTTATTCCGTTGAGTTTTCCATTTACTCTATTCCACATTGAGAAGAAAAGTCGCAGCTGTACAGCAAGCTGCAACGCACTTCAGTGAAACATTGGCCCAATATTGCTTCTTGGCACTGGTGCATTTACTGGATATCAAACATTGGGTAACTACCCCACGCTAAAGGTTCCACGTTAAGGTAATTTTAGGTGAGATGAGGAGTCGACATACCTTTACATCCCCCCAGCTGAACAGTTAGTTAATTCACATTATTCGCGCGCCGTCTAATTGCAAACAGAGGAACGCACTATTTAATTTTTGTCCACAAATCGTTGCGGCCGGGGGAATCCGGAAGAATAAAAACAAAGAGGGTTGGTGGTGCCTTTTGTTGCTTGCACGTATAGCCCGCGCGTTCCAAATCCTTTGAAAATGAAGTCGAAATATTAACATCAATGAAATGAGTCGACCGGATCGACACACATCGTATATATTCCCTTGACCATTAAGACGCTGAGCGTGTGGATCGGGGTGAACAAAAGTGATGCCTAATCGAATGTTTTTTTTTTTAAAAACACCAGTCGAAATATCCGGTCGACTCGTACCTGTGTCGCGCAGGCCGCTAACAAAGCCTTTCGCCACGTTGTTCACAAGATCATCGTTGAATCGCCCTCGGGTTTCGAAAATGATCATAACCCATGCCTCCACTTGACACGGCTTGAAGAACAATTTATCCGCCCTACCGTAAAGTTCAGACTCGCCCATAACTCGAACAAAAGACAGACATATTCCACGAGCCATTGGTAGGTTTCTGGGAAGAGTAAAATCAAATGAATGCTTGACCTGACGCAGCTCGGTCTAAAGCGCTTACAACTATACTGGTGTTTGAGGGTTTTCCGGGTTTCAACCCGTATTTCAACGTCGGGTGCTCGAGTTGGCGAGCGATAGTCGTAAGTGGGTTTGAATCGACCTGTATACCAAATGCCCGGACGTAGTCTGACTCTACGTAGTTGAGAACCTGCCATATACTCCAGTGAAACGAAGAATGAAATTCGAAATAGAAAGAGACCTGAAAACCCTTCTGAATGCTTTGCATCCGTTCCTTCGGTTTCATCGTAGAAAATTCTAAGAATGCTCTTTTGAACTTGTCGTCAACAGGCAGCTCCTTCTTGAGTAATTGCCCAGGAAGAACATCGCAGCGTTCGAGAGGTATGAGGTGCCTCTCACTAACCTATAGTGAGAGTATGAGAATGTTACAAGAACGATGTTGACAAGTAGACTAACCCGAACGCAAAGAAGGTTTGGAAAAACGAGCGGATGCACTCCTGTCTGAAGGAAGTAATCAGCCACTGACAACGTCTGACCGGTACGATGATTTGTGAACGTCGAGTTAGCTGCACTTCGATCGGATAACTTGGCAACTGTGCATATGCGGAGAGTCCCCCCTGCGGTCTGAGCTCGAACGCGAACACCTGATATAAAGATATTGAGTTCATTTCTCTTGTCGCGTGGAATTGTTTCGTTGAGAAGCTGGGGATTGTTTCTCTGCAGAAAAGAAAGACATAGACCAATCAAGGGTCCTTGCTTATACATCGGACCGGTCGAAATATCGAGGTTGATGATATTTCCGCTGAGACTGGGGCGAACCGATTGGAAGTAGCCTCGCCAAAGCTCTATCCCAAATCCGACGTCTCTGGTCTCACTTGGCGTATAAAAAGATCGTCCATAGACGGGAAATCTGTTGAGAATCGGTTTAATAGTACTGGTTCGCAAAAAGAATTCACGGCAGACCTCTCTGCAGGATCCATGCGGGCCACAACATTCAGAGCCTTAAAAGGTTCAACTCATGCAATACTAGTGATACTGACGCACAAGAAACCTACCATTAATGCCGTGGAAACGGCCTCGTCGTGCGACTGTTTTCCCTCGGTGAATCGACGCAATACCTCCCTGCTTATTTTGCTAACAAGCTTCAGTCGAATTTTATATATTCTCGGAGGCCCATTGCTATTGGGACTCTGGGGCAGCGTAACATCGAACTGGAAACTGTTAAGATGATGACGTTCGATGAGGGGAATTTCGACGTACCTCCGCCGAATCGCCTCCGATATCCAGTTCCACGGCTGTAAATAAACTTTTCTTGGAATCGTAACTCGCAAGACGATTCCCCTCAAAAATAGTAGGCGCTATAGTCTCTTGGAGCGCCTTGATGAGATCCATGTTCAGGGCTCGGGAGAACGTCTTTCCAGCCACAACTACAGTGATCTCGGTTACAGGTACGTTTTTCGAGGATAGAAGACACTCACTTTCAACTGACCACGAGATCAAATTCAAAATTGATCAGCGAAGAGCCTGCAAACGCCTGAATAGCCCACCGTCATAGTGAAACATCGAACCCTCATCGATGTTGGCTTTGAAACAATTGACCTGTACCCTGAACGGCCGACCTTCAATGCCAAAGCCTGGGCGTACAACTCCAACCGTCTCCACGTGAGATGCTATAAGTACATGGGTAGGTTAGATGATCGTTCCCGTCGAAATGCAAGAGCTCTTACGTGGCGGCTTATACTGAGGTTGCGGCGGCACTTGCACCAATGGCCCAGCACCTCGACCAACACCGCTACCAGCGCCTCCGCGTCCACCGCGACCACCTCGAGACGAGTTGCGATTCCCTGATCGAGGGGGCATGGTCAGTGGGCCGGTCTTGATTCGTTGGGGTAGGATGGGGAGTGCCTATCGAGGGCTGTATGAGTGGGAACGAGGTAATGTGATATTATAAAGGAATGGATGGGCGCTTGTGGCTCCAATCCACACGGCAAAAGAATGAGGGTAGCGATTGGAATCACTCGCTGCTTCTTTTCATGCGAAGCCGGATGGTGTGAGCAAGCTGTGGCGAACAGAGTAGCAATTCATGGAAGAAAAAAAAGGGGAAAGTTCAATTGGCTTTGTTCGAATTATAGCGAATTTGAAACAACGCAGGATATTGCTCTGAACCGCGGAAAAGACTGGTTTCAATCAAGATCCGCAGTGGGAGTAAAATTACTGCAGTGGGAAGTTTAATAAACGGATAGCAATTATAGCAGAAACTTTCACAATTGACGATGATATAGACCCATATGACCTCAAAACTTTGGTGGGTCGAATTGTGCACCCTTCTCTGTGCCATTCTAAAAGACATTGAGGGTTCTCGAACTAGATTAGTACAGCAGGAGGCATACACGAGGCTCTATGTCGCTGAAGTTATGTCGCAGGCACGTCAGAGTCGAATTTAGAGTTGGGGTTCAGTAGCGTCATCTTCGCAGCAGTATTACGACGACTGGGTATCTTGGTTCAGTCGAGTTTCAGCCAGAGGAGTCTGAGGACTATATGCCAGCAGCCTGAGCAATCCACGAAGTTAGGACTCATCATGATCCACTGGCAATTAATATATAATGATTGAAAGACAAACGCGGGGGGACCGCTACCACGTACCGCGGCTTTTTTTCTAGAGAATACTAGTAAGGATGTCTTGTAGACAGTCTTGAGACACTTCAACTTGAAGTAGACTGGTATTGGCCTTGATTGGCACTGCAGTGCTCCGGCGGGGCTGTCCAAATACTGTAGTATTATGTTCAATTCGTAAGCCGGTTTCGGGTGTGACACCCCTTACGAATTTACCCTTTCGTAAGGGGGCCTTGGGACACTGTGACTTACGAAAAAATTTCGTTTTTACCCCCTTTTTGGGCCCAAAATCGCGTCAAAATTCGTGTCACAGGGCGGAACCTTTCGTAGGACCCCTTTGTGACGCCGTGACTTACGAAAATTTTCGTAGGATTTCGGGTCTGTGACCTGTGACCCTACGAATTGAACGTAATACTACAGTATGCCGCATCGGCGGTAGTGCATCGGTAGGGCGAACGAAGTTGGGTCGAAGACGCTATAAAGCGAAGGCAGCGAACGATAATTGCGGTTGAGTGGTAAACAAGTGGTAGACCTAGTCTGTTGGTTACCACGCCCAACTACCCGGTACCCTGCGTTATTATATAAGCTGCCCGTTTTGGAACTCACGTGTGTTTGACGTCGGCTGAGCCGACCTTCAACAAGCCGGTCAGACGTGTTTTAACGCGTTTAGACAGAGAGAAAGCCACTGTATGCAATTTCGAAGACAAAATTATGGAAAAGCTGCAGATCTGGAATCCCTTACCTCGAATTCAGCCTTTTTCCTGAGCATTCAGCCGCTGCCGGCGCTTTCCGAGAAGCATCAGTCAATGACAGCTGCCATAACTTGCCGTCACCACGCAAACACCTGCAAGAGTGATTATTTCCATAGGATGTACATGATTTGGGTAGAAAGAGGTTAGAATGGTCGTTTTAGCAAGTTTGAGACATACCCCCCACTGAAAGCCGCGTCAAAACACGTCGAAATGAGGTAGATAGGCGTGTTATTTGCTCTTGTTGGGATACCTGATGACGTCGTAAGGCAGACTACCGGGTAATTGACGCGGTAACCAACAGACTTTAATTCAGCGAACTTGTGAGCTAAGAAGAATTGAAGCGTCTGTCTAGAGAGACTATGGTAGACCTTGGTTGACGCGTTCTTTGACGGGTCACGGCCACGTTGCCGCCACGTTACGTCATTTTTTTTTTTTTTTTTTTTTTTTTTTGCTTGAGCTCATCTCCACCCGGTGTCCAGTGTCCACCGAACTTGGCGCTTCACAGGCATTGCGAGCGGCCAAACGTTTGCCGCTGAGGTATCGTCTGTAGTTTGTATGCGATGCGTCGTACCCAGGTCGTACCCGCTCGGCGCTGACTCCTTTTAGCAGAATTCTACGGCTAGAGCTCCCATTCCCAAAGCGACGTTACTGTCATGCTCGTCGATCTTCAATGCGACCGAAGGCGCATCTCTGCCATAGAATCCCACATCTCCGAGCTCCAGAAAACGGTTGCCGCACTGGAAGACGAAAAAGCTGCTCTTTGCGACAGGCTGAACGCGTACAAATATCCCGTCCTCACGTTACCAAACGAAATCGCATCGGAGATTTTCCTCCATTTCATTCCCCCTTATCCAAAATGTGCCCCGCTCGTGGGTCCCCACTCTCCGACGCAGCTCACGCACATCTGTCACCATTGGCGAGCAGTGGCCCTCGCAACTCCATCACTGTGGCGAACAATCGGCTTCGCCTATATAGACTCCCCCCTTCTTCGCCCAGATGACAAAGGAATAGACGGCCTGATAGGTGTCTGGATCGAAAGGTCCGGGTCCTGCCCTCTTTCCGTTAACATATCGCACTCCTGGCCCCTCTTGAGACCTGCCTATCATGATGCGGCACAGGCCATATCTGCTGTTATTCCGAGCTATGCACGATGGGAGCACCTACAGCTCTGTCTCGATGGAGAATCCCTGCCCGAGATCCAAGGTTCAATGCCGCAGCTCCGGTCTATCGACTTGGATGTGAGTACCGCGCCGGATTCGATGCCTTTTACGCTGTGCGACATGCCTCAGCTTCGCACAGCGAGTCTTTCCCATCCAGCCGCGTTGCGCGTGGCTTTACCGTGGTCGCAATTGACTACGCTCAAATTACGCCAAATACTTCCCTACTACTGTCCCCGGATACTGAGGCAGACAGTGTGCCTCGTTCACTGTAATATGCTTTTTGCCAACGATAAAGCAACGTATTACACCGGACCTGACATTAATCTTCCTTACCTGCAATCGCTTTCTCTCTCGTCTTTTTATGACATGTTCGTACGAGGCTTCCACTCTGCTCTCGTCGTTCCTGCACTCCGTCAACTCGAAATACCAGAGCTTTTCCTCGGGGAGAACGCACCTGACTCGCTCAGATCATTCATCTCCAAGCCAGCGTGCAGAATAACGCTGCTTAGGATCACCTATCGAGAGGTTCGCCACCAGCGTCCTGTTGTTGCTGACGCGCTGTACCGTGCCGCTTGTCCCACCGCTTTGGATTTTTCGTCGGGTTTGGGGTCGGGTCATGAATCGGAGGATTGTGAAAGTGAATCCGGCATCGACTCGGATTGGTAGCACAATAATGACTATCTATAGTTCATCTCAACGCTACGTATGTACCTACCATATAACCTATGAATTTTCTTCAAATGAACTGCCTTCTTCGCTACAGTACGCTTCAAGCGGCTTATACCTGTCTAGTAGTACTTTTTATCTGTGACTCCGAGTCGTAGTCTGAGCGCGTTTACTGATGGTGTTCAGCAGAAACAACGGAACCAAGGGACTAACTTAAGAGACTAAATTTGAAGATAATGGGAGCCAAGGAGTCAATCGGGAAACTCTTGGCTAATCGAAAATATCGCGATCTCAGAACACTCCCGCCCGTTTTGCACCCATATGTTATGCAATCTTTGTCTGCCATCAATCCGCCAGACCCATTGTCCAACTACCCACGTGGTCGCGTTTGATGTGACCATGCCGTGACGCAGGGTGGCAATGGCTTTTGCTTGAAACCAAAACGGTATAAAATGCGTTGCGTACCTTCGGGTGGCAAACCACCTTTCTTCTCTCTCTCATTACCACCATGGCTACCTCACTCCCAGACGAGATCATCTCAGAAATTCTGGCTCTTGTTCTTCGTGTTCCCAACGAAATGTTTTCGGACATCAAGTCGGAAGTCTCTCCATTCGCGGGGTCTTCCCAGTCTGTTTGCTCACTTCTCGTTGTCTGCAAACCTTGGCTTCGCGTTGGTACTCCCATGCTTTATGACACTGTCATTCTTCGGTCCAAAGCGCAGGCAGAGGCGCTTGCCATCACTCTCAACAGCGGCGAGGACCTCGGACGGTTCGTGAAGAAAGTGCGTCTCGAAGGCGGATTGGGTAAACAAATGGACAAAGTCTTTCGGTGCACTCCGAATGTCACAGATCTCTTCCTTTCGGCCAACATCCGGTCGACTGACAATGTCAGCGGTCTGGTTCGAGGTCTGCCACTGATCAATCCAAAACGGCTCATTTTCTTGGATGAGGGACGTTGGCGATGGAACATTTGCATGGCAACCTTGATTCGGGGGGTAGCCGAGAATATGCCAAGCTGGAGCAATCTGGTGAGCAAGTGCTCAATTCGCAATCCAGCGCACTGTACTCATGAGGCCAGACCACATTGGTCTTGAGCACCACCTCCCAGCAAAAGAGGCCAAGACAAGAATTCTTCGAAGCCGTATGTGCCTCCCAAACGCTTAAATTCGTTTCAGTGGGGATCTCCTGGAACGATGACGACATTGTTCAGTTACTTAACCGAATTGCTGAAGTTCCATCGTTGAAAGTCATCGAAATCCGAAGGGGGGCGACTTATGAAGATTTCCACGACACGAGCATGTCGTTTCGGCTGCGCTCCCTTGTACAGGTGGTCGACGATTGGTACGCCACTTCCTTCCACTTTACCCGTCAAGCCTTATATATACGTGGCTCTAGTCCCCAGACGCCCTCGCCCGAGAACAAAACCGTAGCTGCCTGCGCCATTCCCGGAAATGATAATCCTCTTCCTCCAATGGCATCCGCCCCCCAACGAGTAGTCGAGACCATATGGCAATGCATTCTGTTCTGGGCGATGGACACGGGGACTGATCTTTCTTGGGATAACGATGCATTGTGGTCTCGACGGATGAACTCCGATCGACTTCGTCTCTTGCTCGTTTCGAAAATGTTCAAGGTGTGTCGATTTTTTTCTATGCTTGATAGATTTGAACTTCGAACAGCGATTAGCTTTGCCATATCTGTACGGTTACCCCGTGTTGTCGAATCCCAACTCGATTACCAAGTTCTCTGCATGCATCAATCGTAACCCGGTCCTCGGGGAGCACGTACGCGAACTGAAAATTTCTTGTGCTGCTGTCAAGAAGACAAAATCTCAAGCCTTCCCTAATCTCAGCACCATTTTGCGTCACACACGAAGACTAGAGCGACTCCTTGGTTGCCATTTCCCCATGGCTTGGGACACTTTTAATGTTCTAGCCAAAACCGCTGGCTGGTCGCTCGTGGAATTTCGCGGCTTCGTCTTAGACTGGGGAACGACGAAGTTCGGCTTGAGCTGGGTGTTCAATAACTTGCCAAATCTACAGTTGTTTGGATGGAATTCCGCGACTGGAGGTCGAGTTCCGGGCCCACCTGCCGACACCAATGCCTTGTCGTCCTTGTGCTTTTTAGAGCTCGAAGCAAACGGATTGTTACCTATCCTTTGGAATGCGAAGTAATTCCATATCCGTCTCCGCGTATCCTGTTATTTGCTGATCATCTCCTTCACAATAGATTGCCTTTGCTTTCTCATGTTGTACTAGGCCCCGGGGTGGAAATTTTCACGCTGTTTTTCATGTATCGCGGCCCTCGAATAACCGTTCTAGAATTACATTGCGATTTCAACACGCCGGGTGGCTCATCCGTATTCGATCTATGTCCAGCTCTCTTGCGCCTGACGCTTCATTGGACCGTCAAGGAACATTCAGAGGTTTTTCATGTTCAAACTATATTCGTAACGTGATTGGTGACATACTACATGTCTACAGGAGTCTGTTTTTGTGCCGATTCTGAGTAGTCCCAATCCTCACCAATCGCTCGCGAAGCTTATCGTACAAAAGAAAGCTCAAGGGTAAGTATAACTCGCGCAAACCGGAAACGTGGCTGACTTTCCTAATAGTCATGCACTCACAAGAGAGACGCGAGAATGGTCCCAGTTTTTCGACGCCATTGTGCTTGAGGATTTTCCTGCGTTGAGGGAAATACAAATCATGTACACTAAATTCCAGTGGCCAACGACCGAGTTCGTTTTCAGTACCGTTTCCCGGTTATAGCCCGAGTCCCTGACTATTCCCGCACAGACATGATATCTCCAACAGTAAATGGGTCAAATGGTCGGATATATTGGTGCAACACAACATCAGACTGCTGAACTCGCAAAGTTTACAATGGAAGTCGCGTTTCAAAGGTCCGCGGCGCCATTAGTTTCGGAGATGCTGCGTTTACTTAAAATATTCGGCTTCGAATTTATGGCTTTCTGAACTCGAATGAGTATCGCTCAACCTACTCTGTCTTAGCTATCAGATCGAGAGTACCAATTTGTAAGCATCGGCATGCACTGTCGCCCATCAGGACTATTTCCTAGATTCCTAAAAAATTCCGAGTTCTTGCTAATATTCCGCATCTTTCCGTTCCAGACCCGACGCTTTCTTGCTCATGTAAACAAATCGAACTGAGGTTTAAAAGAGAAGTTTTCAAGCCTTTGTTCTTCAGTATTGTTGTGATAATTTTCGATGACTTCTCCTCGCATCGTATCGGTCTTCGGCGCGACTGGCCTTCAAGGTTGAACCCATTGCTCTTCACGGTCATACGCTGGGACGCTAAACTCAGAACAGGCGCTGCAATGGCGAGAGCTCTCTTGAAAGATGGGACTTTCCACCCGAGAGCTATCAGCCGTGACCCAGGATCTGAAGCGTCCCTCAAGTTGAAATCCGAAGGTATCGAGGTAGTTAAAGGGGATGCTTTTGACAAGGCATCCCTCGTCGCTGCGTTGCGCGGCAGTGAAGCGGTTTTTGCGGTACGCGAATCCTTTGCCACCGAAATCGATATTGACGTGGTGCAGGTAACTGTACCTCTATTTCCTGTGAAGGCAGAGGGCGAAGGCCCCAATGAGATAGTACAGGGGAAGAATATGGTGGATGCTGCGAAGGCGGCTGGCGTTAAATTCTTCTTCTTCAGGTACAACATTAATGTTGCATCATTTTGAACGGTCACTGAAATATCTGCAGTTCACTGCCTCATTTCACCAACCTTTCTGGAGGGAAATACAAGCAGGTCCTCTTCTTCGATCGTAAGTCTACCACGGCCCGCCGCGTGGCACCCTCTCATTATTCAGGACCGGATAGAAAAGTTCGTCGTTGAAGAGTATCTCAAATCCTCTGGTCTAGCAAATGTGTCGATTCACCTGGGGATGTTTTTGGAGAATTACTGGCAGTGAGTGCGACCCCCTTCTGTTGCTACCTTCACCATCAAATATTGTGAACAGGTTTGGCTGGATGAAAAGGAAGGAGAACGGATTCGATCTAAACATCATTCCTGGCCCTCATGAAAAGCAGGCCTTCAGCTGGGTCGAGCGTGACGTTCCTGCCGTGATGCTTGCGATGCTCAAGAGCTACACCGACCCATCGAAGAACTCATTTTTGGGGAAAACATATCCTGTTATTACCGGCGCCGTCACCTACGCAGACTTGGCCGATCTTACTGCACAAGGTATGCAGATCTCCTGAAGTTGCGATATACTGTAGAATGATCAGTACTTTGATATGTCCAGTTCTCGGTACTCCGGTTACTATCACCAATGCTCCACCCATCGGAATTCCCGAGCTCGACGAGATGGTCAGTTGCAGGTCTTGGCATGAGTGCTCGGTATTGATTTATTTCCAGTATGCTGCTCTTGGGGAATATGAGGGCGGCATTCCGGCGACACACGTCCCAGAGTTCGACGCCATCGGTGTCAAGCTCGGAACCTTCAAAGAGTTTATTGAGACGGAAGTGAAATCGCGCTTTGGATAGATCTCGACGCGTCAATGAAGTAATGACACTGTATCACGTGTGCGCGTATTTAACTTGAAGCCTTGCTTGAATTACTCGAGATGAAAAATAACACTCTACAACCGGTGTAGATACTACTACAAACACAATAGAACACCCAAAACTATCAATGGCCACATCACACCAATCGTCGACGCACTCGACGGTGACGATGGAATGGGGACAAGTCTCTCGGGCACACTCTCGATGGTACTCATGTCGCCGGCCACTGTCCCTAGCGGAACTTGATAGGGATCCTCAATGACTCCACGCTTGCCGCCAGGAGTGATCACTGTAACTTGAGCATCGTTTCTTGTGGTCGGGAAGACTCCGGTGCGGAGAAAGTCAATCTGCAGCTGATGTGTTGCGACGTTGGGTACTGCAACATGTCTGACTCTTTTTTAACAACAAACGATACTATGTAACTCACGATCGATAGAGACGTGATCATCGCCGTGACGAACCACCAAAGTCGAGTTTGGTGCTTGCTCGAACGCGAATGTTGCGAGCTCCGTTGGCGTGCTACGCCGCGATCACAAGCTGAGTAAATAAGAACAACAAGTTCGGAAATGCAGCTTACTTCAAGTCAAAGTCGGCCGTTACCCACATTATTGGCTGTTGGGTGGGCAGAGCCGAAGGCGCCGGAGCATCAAATGGCCAGGCGGAGCACATGTAGGTGAACTGCCAAATTTGAGAGTAAACCATTTGCGCAGGGTCGCTCTGCAAAACTGTTGGTACCCATTGATTGCATGGATAGAGAGTTGTAGTAAACTTACGCTGTTTGAATTCTTGCTTAGCGCCTCGAAGTTGGCGAAGGACTTGTCGGTGTTTTCTGTCCAATTGTTGACTACGATAAGCCGAAAATGAAACAAATACGTACTGAGATCGGAGCAGACCAGCGGTACCACGATAGTATCGCGGATATCGGCAGCAGGAACGTAAGCGAAGAGACTGGCATCACCGTTGAGGGACTCATTCAAGGCTTTGTTGAAGAGGGGAAAGTCTGGGTTACTACGCAGGAAGACGCTGGCTCCCAGACGCAAGTCCGTAGGCGTGACGGGCGTATTGCACCCAGTATTCAGACCGCACCGACTCGCTGGGATCGGCTGTTGGATGGAACGAGCAAGAAGGGTCTCCCATGCCTGAAAGGAGGGAAAGTCAATATTGGGAGTGATTTGATGCTGGTGTCCTGTATAAGTACCTTGACGACGCTGCCTTTTCCTTGACCATGGAACGGACATGATGCATCTTGCAGACAGAAAGCATCGGCACGAAGCAATAAACGATTAATGGCGGCTACTTGTGCGGTCACCATGTCTTGAAAGGGCTGCCGTTTTGTTGGCTTTATAATTGTATGCGGCGATAAATGATTGCTCACCATTCCGTGAGGGAACACAGCGTCCAAAACAAAGCGTCCCACACGATCAGGATATTTTGCTGCGTATGCAGCGCCAACAAAAGTTCCGCTATAAGCGAAAATGAAGAGATGAGGGGAAGCTAGATTTCGGCAAGGTGAATGTTACTTACTAGGATACGCCGACAAGGTGAACCTGCTCGTAGCCTAGTGCAGCACGAATCAGATCCCAATCTTGGATAGCCTCGGCGGTGCCAACGTGCTGTATGATTCCAGCGGGAGTGCTATTCTCCGCGCACGATTGAAGGAACTCTCCCATCGCAGTTTGATATGCGTTAAATTCGCTCTCCGTGGTGGCGCTGTAAAGCAAGACAAATCATTATCGAAGACAATAGTAAGATAACACAACACTCACAATGCAAATGGGATATCGTTGAAGAACTTTCCCGAAGTACAATTTAGTGGGTTAGAAAACTGGATGCCCCGCGTGTTGACCGCTGAGAAAACTCATTTGAGGAAGCGCTGTTTTGGTGAACGGTGAGAACGAACCCAGAAAATCAAATTCCTCGAGGCCGGAGAATGAAGCAGCTTGCGAAGTGTTGAGTGCATTTGCCCATGCCTGAGAGACGGCGTCGACCCCAGGGCCGCCTGAGAGTCAGAGTGAGTTTGAAATAGAGTCGTTTTGAGAAAAATATTACCTGCATGGCTGGATACAAAGGATAATCAGCATCATATTATAGAGATGATAACAAGTCTCGGAGAAACCCACAATATTAAGAGACCCGCCGGATTTTTTGGGCGATTCATGGCGAATCCAACAGTGATCTGGTTGTCCGACGCGATAGGTTTCGCATAGTCCATCGGAACATCAACTTCACCGCAGAAGAGCGTCGGCGGAAGTGGACCAGAAAATGTCGTGATATTGAGCGCGAATTGGATAGGCTGAGGAACATGAGTTGCGCAATCCACCCATCGCAAAGTGTTGTTTTGTTGCCGTGGCAGGTAGAGTGCGAAACCGCATTGGTTGAATGAAATGAAAATCACGAAGCAAAATAGAAAAGAAAGCATGCTCGAATCAACGAGTGAAAAGTGGAATGAGGAAAGAAAAGTCGAAGCTTGAAAGGCTTTATACCTCAATTTAGCCTTGCACGCAGCATGATGAAAGAAATGAGTGATTTTCGAACGCCGTTTGTTCAAGGATCATCGAAAGTCGATCATCATGTATTAGATCGGAACAACGCGATGTAGTCAGGGAGTGTACTGTGCGAGCGGGGCACCTGGGAGCACTATGACGGCCTCAAGTCGGCAGCAAACGCGCAGCAGCGAACTCATTGTCGCCCTCCGCAGCAAGGAGTCGTCGTGCGCAGTAGAGACGACACGCTGGTGGCAGACCCTGACCATCGCCTTACTTGCCCTAGAAAAAGGGTAAGAATTTAGGTCGCCGTGCTCAAGTTTGGAATACACCTCACCTGAGATGTCGCTCGTCGGTCTGGCAACTACCGCAGCTTGGCTAGTCGTGACTCGTCCGTCAAAGGTATTTTAGTTGACATCAATTGGTGCCTCGAATTCAAGTAGAAAAAAATAGGATGGAGTCGCGGCGGCTTTTTCCAGGGCGCTACAGTAACATAGAGTGGGTTTTACTCGACGCCAGATGCGGAGTCCCTCGCGGTGACTCAGGCCACACGCGTCCAGGGAAGAAGAGGGAAGAGGCCAAGAAGCTTTCAAGTCGTCGATCATTGATGGAGTGATGTCATTCGGGTTGTTCCGGTCGAGTTTCGTAAGTTGAAGTTGAAGTCGGCAGCAAGTTCAACTTCATCGAGGTTGAAGGAATTCTGAAAAGGGTTGCTGTAAACTTACAGACAGATGATGAAAGCTTTAGACAATGAAAAGCAAAAGCGACGAAATTCGTAATCAGGAAAACTCTAATCAACGTTGCAAACCAACTGCAGCCGGATGGTTCATATGGCGGTTAAAGTGCACATTTAATAAATCCCCCCGAATGTATGTAATTTTCGGTGATCCCCCGTATAAATGGGGGTTTTGACGTAAATCCCCCCAGAAAGACATGTCCGAAGTCGCCGAATTCAAATGGGGGGAAATTGCGGAATTCCCCCCATTTAAAGTTGCGAAGTCAAAATCCCCCCAAATGAAGTCGAACAAAAAATCCCCCCAAATGTACCTAAGGTTTCATTTCATTGGTAAGTTTTCACGGTCAAGGCAAACTATTAGATTGTGAATTAGAGTAGCGACTATGTACTACGAACATGAGCGGTATGTACTATAAGGAAAATAATGGGGTCACGAGCGGACGGTGACGGTCAGCAGGGTGAATATGTACCAGTATTGAGTAGTGAATGTACGGGAGAGAGAGAGCTAGGTGTAGGTAACGAGCGTGGATTTCCATTAGTAGCGCAACTAGGTAAGATAACAGTGCAAGGAGTGATTGATCAAAGGGTGTAGCTCAGCAATAAGAGATATATTACCGCAAGGTGAAAGGACAACATCACTTGAATTGGTTCCAAATATTAACCTTCGCCTCCGGAACGTAAATCCCCCGGCGCGGCGCCGGATATGTTTCGAAGACATCCTCGTTCTTGGCCGGCGCTGTGTGAAGAGGTCGAGAAGCTGAGGGGCGTCGAGACAATGGACCCGTGGAAGAATTGAAGCGAGGGTTGCGCGAGCCTGAAGGGACAGAGCGAGTCGCTTGCTTTGAGGAACTGGGTCCGGTGCCAGTGTATGGTGCGTGTCCGGAATTGGTACTGGGGTCGTAACTGAATGACGAGGTCGGCATGGCCGGATTCAGAGGCGGAAGATCGTCGCTCTGGGCCTCGGCATCAAACTAATCTATCGAGATAGTATTTAGACAATACTGGAGATTTTGAAAGGTTAAAGCGAGCGCAAGTTGTTGTTGTGGACTGGACTGCTACTTCAAGGAAGCTCCAGATGCAGATTAGTAGCTTATTATACTGTTGATAAGATAGGTCACTTCCCGAGAAGTTTCAATCCGAGTAAACGAGACTGAATCACGATTAATGACATTGAAACACGATCACGTGACCGTATCGCCCCGCTCGCGGACTCTCTTTCTCTTCAAATACTATTTCAGGGAATCTGTCGAGTTGGGGTATAGTACTGTGAACTGCAACACATATTATTGGAGCTTAGATAGGTATTTCATCATCAGAATCTACGTGGATTCATAGTTTGATAGCGGCGGAGTGCAGATTATATCACTTGCTCGACAACACGCGGTATTTCGGTCCAGAGCTTTGACTACAATTCATATTGGGCCTCAGCATATCTTTCTATACTCCTGCAGACACACGACCCTATTCGAGCAACTGTACGTATCGAGAATAGACACATGGTTACATATGGAAGGTTTGCATCAATTACTTTGATTTCAAGATACTCGCTGAACTCATCGACTTTGTAGGCATCTCTGAACTCGTTCTTGACCTACAGATTCCGTAGTTGCAAGCTCGGATGCTACATTCATTCTCCCCATAGTGAATTCCACTCATAGCTATTTGATAACACATATGTTGGCTCCGCAATGCCAACAATGGATCCGCTCATTCAAGTTCCTACTACCATATTACTCTATTTCTCAATCTAATTGTTCGTCTCTGCAAAGAAAAAAAAATTGACACAAGCTTACATTTGGGGGGATTTTGACTTCGCGACTTTAAATGGGGGGAATTCCGCAATTTCCCCCCAAATGAATTTGGCGACTTCGGACATGTCTTTCTGGGGGGATTTACGTCAAAACCCCGATTTATACGGGGGATCACCGAAAATTACATACATTCGGGGGGAATAATTAAATGTGCACTTTAACCGCCATAGGTTCATCACGGTTGGATATCTTACTTAATACTGACTTGAAATGAGACTGTTGCATTTGTAGTAGTTAAATTGTACATATCATCAGGAACTTGCTCTCCGCTGTCTTGCCACAATTTTGTTTTTAATGATAATGGCGGACCTATCTCCGCGTCTTTTCGTCAGTGCTGTTGCAGAACTGTTCACACAAACCAACCGACCTGCAGACCAGCAATGATCTCAACATCAAATTCCTCCCCCTGAAAAACCCATTGAGTACAACCGTGATATATTCCGCCAGATAACAAGTGTATTCACCTTTATGAAAGTCGCAGTCCCGTAACTCTTAACACGGGTCATTTCCCAGCTAAACAGGGATGAGGTGATGTTGTTTGGGAGGAGTATGCTGCTTACTGATCTGACGTCGGAATCTCTTTCTCGAATATCCTATGGCCCTCCTTCCTGACCTTCTCAGAAGGTACAAGGTCGAGAGATGTCCCGTGTCGAAATTGAGCAAAATGAAAAACGCCAAGACGTCGGAGATGCACTTGATCTGGCGGTGGTCGGATTACTGTATGCTACACAGTGAGAATGGATCTGAGCTGAATGAACCGCGCACAGTACCGCGATGCATGGTCCCCTTAAGAATCCCCCCGCTCATGAACGATAACTGGTCTCCGATGTTGATTACGAGCGCGCCATCTTTGTGTTTGACATATCTCCAGACATTGTCCGGCATAAGGACTTGCAAAGCAGATATTGGCTGGGATAGAAGCGTGCTAATGGGAAGGGACACGATCCATGTCGGTCAGAGGAAGGAAGGAAATCTCGAAAACGAACCTGATAGAATTGAAATCGGTATGCCCGTTCAACATTACTCCATTTGTTTTGTACGACTCTTCTTGGGTGAGAGGATCGTATAGCATGTATCGGATGAGCTAGCGATGCCCCGCTGATATTCATATTTTGAAAGAAAAGGCTTCGCAATACTTACATCGTCGCCGCTTTCACCTGCGTCGTTGTCGTGTAGAGACCACAGGTATCCATCCTGCAGTCCGAGAATGGCGTCTATGAGGGAGCAAATCCTGCGTAACACTTTTTGACGTATTTCCTAAAATGCTCAACAGTCATTGCCGCTTTACTAGTGGCCACGGCTTACTGCCAGGAATTCTTTTATTTCGGGTACATGAGGTCGCAGGGCCTCTGGATGTCTCGTTACGGGATCAATGCTGCATTCTTCTTAGAGAAGGGTGATATTGATACTGGTAAATATGCCCACCTGTTCTTGTAAAAATTATAATGCTCAATTCTGTCGCGGACCCCATCCTTGATTTCCCAATAATTTTGGAGCTTGCAAATATTGAGTATTGGGGTTGGCAGATGAGAGCTGGACGCTTACTTTGTATCCCATCCAAGATCCCTTCTCCGCGATTGGCGCAAGGTGCAATTCTTTCTCCTCTCTTGATACGCCGTCGAAGGTCAGCTGTCCGAAGTCGAATTGCCGGCGCAGCTGCTCCAAGTTTAGTTGTACTGTCGCGAGTCAAGTGTAACTCACTTTCTCTGGAGCAATCCCATGCCCGGTGACATAGAAAAATCCATCTCGTTCGAGCGCCGTGGCAATCGTCTGCACCAAGCCTTGCCGATCCGAGTCGTATTTCGAGAGGTCCACGGTGAGTATGTCGGCCCAGGGCAGCTCGCATTGGGTTGGTGGTGGCGGCTTCCAAGCGGGAATGTCGACGTGCGTTTCCGAGTCGATACCACCCATCTTCAATCTGTGAGGCAGTCAAAGCTCACGGGCGATGGCCATGCCAATATTTATACCGCGATAAGATTGGCTCAACCGGTGGTAAAGTGGGAAGAGGTGGTGTCAATGGAGCGTGAAAGCACACCATCCGGAAGTGCTTTGAGCCCATACGTCGGTCCGATAGTCCGTATTTCGAGATGTGTTCTACTTTAGTCCTTCGATTGGCGTTGTCGCTGTTCTTATCGCGTCGAAGAATCTTCTGGCGCCGCCATTACCGCAGATTGAGTTAAACTCGTCGGCAAATCCGCGGTAGTCAAAGCAAAGTCACAGCGCCGACGAATTCTATGGAACTATTGAAATGGTGGTACAATGTGTTTGCAAAAGATTACAAGCCACCGTCGTCGCAGGCTCTCGCCAATCCAAACCACATCTGTGCTTAACGGTACATGATTCAGCGGCGGACATGTACAGGTAACGATGATGAGCGTACGACCTCGCCTGCCCTCATCGAGTTTGGAGTCCTCCAAACCAGTCCCAATATTCCGAACAGTCTTTCGGAATCGAAGTCATCCGAATCTGAGTTGCTGCTACTGCATGCGAGGTAGGCTGAGTCGCCGTTACTTGATGTCGACGAACCCTTCGCAGTGGAACAAGCTAAGGCTGCTTGGTAGTTGTCGTCATTATAAACAGAGAGGAGGTTAGTATTAGAAGTGAGTAATAGCTCCTCTAATTTGCAGGGCGGGTTCGGTGCGGGACATGCTGGGTAGATTAGACGGTTGGTCGATCGAAAACGGGGTGTTTGTATAGTAAGTACGGCCAGGGCCAGCATTTGCTGGAGGGTTGCTCCTGTGATGCGGGCTACCTCCAAGCTAAGTAGTTCAGATTTTGTTTCCGCAATGGTAAGCCTGAATTTTTAGAACCAGAAGTCACTCTCCGAGTCGCCACTGCAGCCAGTCGAGCAAGACTGGTTTGGAGTGATCGTGAGGGGAGAGGTTGAGAGGCGTCACAATGTGACGGTGACACGACGCGACTCTCAGTCTCTCACCTTCTCTCACCCTCTCTTACCTCCTCGTCTGCCAGTGGACTCTGAGAGCTTGCTGTAAAGCTTCGGCCGCCTCTTATCTGTCCCTGAGCTGCGAACTCAGGCTGACTGCAATTCATGAATTTCACGCGCGGAATCTCTCCAAGCAAATTTTCTCTCGCGTCGCGATTTATAACTTCCAGGTTTTCACCCAACAATTGTCTATTCCTACACTCATTGCGCCCATATCAGTCTCTCCGATTGAACTCCTCCTCTGCAGGCGCAGTGCGTCGACGTACGGCTCGAAAACCAGTGATATCCACGTTGGACCCCAAGCAACTGAGGCCCTCAGACTATGTCGACATCTCAGAGTACCTGGAATACTCTATCAGGTCTACGACAGAAGATCCCAACATTGCTGCTCGTACGAGTGACTGTATAACCTACTACAAACACAAGGGCGTCGAGCACCCATTCCCCCAGCATTCTGCCGGTTATTTCTACTTCCACCGCCCGCCGGATCTTCCACCCATGTCCGGCGCACTTCGCTTTCGTTGTGTACCAGTCAATGACCCCGGAGCATTCGATGACGAAGAGAGCAGTGACCTCCTGCGTCCGGATTCCTTGCCCTGGGAAGTGCCGTTATCTACGCTTTCCAATGCGCGGCCCTTCCTTCGTGACCTGCTATTGCGAGATGGTCTTGTCACCGCGGACGAGGTCGAGGAGTCTATGCGAAGGTTTCCGTTCACGCAATCCCGCCGCTCGGACTTCATCTTCCGCCATGACCAAATGTTTTCGATCCCATTTGAGTGCATGCATATCGTTACGCTCGTCAACGACCCCCACCAGTTCCGCTTCCGCTCTGCTGTCTTCGGGGAACGACGGCTTGTGGCTCAGGCAGCAGGTTCGGTTCGTCGGCCACCAGTGTTTCCGTATTCCGGTGAGTAATATCTATTCTCTCGAGCTCAGTCTCTTCATCTCGATATCGATTGACATTAACTGCTATACCCGCCTTAGGACGCGCTCTCGTACGCTTTGAATTAATGAAACTCCCGCGCTACTCCGAAGCGCGGGTAGTGCTACGTGTCGTCAAGATGGTCGTTCCGCCGACGCTGCTGATCCGGGATTACGACGGGTACCTGCCCGCCCCAAGGGAAGGCAAGCTGATAACTCGGCCCCATCAGGGCACGGGGAAACATGTTGCGGCGTGGTCGAGGACTTTGGGGTCCCCGCTGGGCAGGTTTTTGCGGGGGATGCATCGGAAGGAGAGCAGTCGGAAGGATGATGCATTTGACGATGGGTCTACGTCTGAGTCGGATTCTGATTCTGAGTCGGGGAGCGAGTCGGACTCGGAGTAGGCTGCTCTGACAGGACGTCATCGGTTTATAGGCGCGCATGACGCTGGTGTATGGGTTTCGCAGCCTACCCTCATCGTCAGGTTGTGGTCTGCACGCGCAAGGCTGGTGACTGACCCCCAGACGGTCCGTTCGCATAGCCGTATCGCGAACGCGTCTCCTACCGCAGGGGAATGTGGGAAGCCACCATGGCGCTGGTAGGCGCTTCGCGGCAGAGGCGGCGAGATAGTGGGGTATGGTCCCGCACGATGTCAGCGGTAGAGGACCAAGCTTCGTGTCGGCAGCTGCGCGTGCGGATCTATTTGTCTTTTTTCCCGTGCATGTCCGGATTCCAGTGGTCGGATCCGTGTGTGGCATCGAGTCCGCTTGGCGGTCTCTCTCGTTGGCAACAGGTGGTCGTTTCGCTTCGCCGTTTCGCTCGCGTATTGCTGGATTGCCCGCGCCCAACGACTGTGCTTTTCGGAGCCACACCCACGCCGTGGGGACGGTGAGGTCGAGACAGGGACGAAAGAGCCTCTGCTAATGTTCGTGTATTATACATCATGCAGTCGATGCTTTGCATTGTCACCGGTACCTCGACTTTCTGTGACTGGAGGTTTCCTCGTCCCTTCGCCTTTCGAATATGCATGTGCACCACGCTCCTACGACTCGACGTCTTCCCCATCTCGGCTAGCCTAAATCGCAACACAAGTCTCGTGTCGAGGCATACGCGGTGTGGGCGAGAGTAGCTGTGGTTGGCGAGGCGTTGGTTGCGTGTATGGAATTGGAATTTTGGCGGGGATTCGATTGGATGACGAAGAAGGTGGCTGAGGGTGTTGGGTATGGTATGAGCTGGGAGCTGATCAATTGCGAGGCGTGCGCAGGCGGGCGTTCGTCCGAGTTGAAGACGTCAATGGGAGGTATGGCTTTCGACTCGGACGGGTCATCCCACGCTATCCCAGCCCCGCTTATTCGAGCATCGATCTTCGTCCGCCGTTGCTTCTTCACCAGCATTCGTCAGGCGGGCAACGGGATCGATACTGGCTACGAAGCTCGAACGGGTAGTGGGCAAGTGTCTGCATTCCGCCCGTGTGTGCGAACAGCAGGCTTGAGGATGTTCGGGAGACGCCGTTCCTCATCTCGTGACCAAGTGCTAGCGCTGAGCACTATAGGCAGGGCTTTCCTCTGCCTTGCTGTGTCTGCTGCACGACTCTTTCGTGGCAGCTGGCAAAGGTGGGTGTCGATGCGGAATCTTCGGTGGTACATAAGTCTTCATCGGTGCTCTTTATGGTGGAGAATCTCAGGCGGAGTTTAATGCGGCGAGGTACCCCGTTAAAATCTACTATTCTGTAGTAGAGACTAGGACCAGCCACCCAGTTTGTCCCCACTGTCGCTGAAGCCGTCGTACCAGGCCCCCATCCTTAACCAGCCGCCGGAGCCGAGCTGCCAATTGCAAGAAAACTTCCTTTTTGGGATGGTAGCGGTTGTTTGGCGGAGGCTTTCAAAATAAAGAAGTAAAACTTTTCTGACCCCGTAACCACCACGCGCGATGGAGCTGCCCCAGCTGCAATTTGTCTTGCTTTTCCCGGATTTCTTGCTCAGGTTTAACTCGGCCTGACTCGTGTATCGGATGGATCAGTGTCTATCAACCTTTCGTCCGCATTGCGCAAATGAAGTGTCCATTGTCCTGGTCTCAGACACAACACGCTAGCTTTCAGACAATCTCCGCTCCACCGCACGCGCAGGCACCCAACTTTCGCGGTATCTAGAAACTCCACTCGGATTGCGGCGTCTCCACCTCATATTTCAAACGGAGTGCTATAAGTAGCATTATTGCATCCCTTGTCAACAGTTATTTTCCGCTCCAACGCTGTGGCTGACGTTCAACTGGAAGCCAAAGCTGAAAGAATGAGCTCATAGCGATCGATGGACAGGAGGTTATGACGCGCCATTGCCCCTCTCTTCGCTTTACGCCGTATAAGAAGCGCGAACTCGCGATTCCTTCTTTCTTCTCTACCACAACAACCAATTATCTTTCAATATGCCTGCCACCGCCCCCGATATGTCTACCCCGCCTCCCCAGCCCGATATCGAGAGCAAGATGCGCCTTTATGGCGCTATCGCCGCCATGCGTCGCTCGCGTCTACCCACCAACGCCCAGATCGCCGACGCGCTCGAATACGTGCACAGCAACTCGCCCGTCGACGAGAAGAAGTTGTCCAAGGAGGGCCAGAGACTCGTTGGCGACATACGCGACATCATCGCAACCTTTTCTGGTCTCTTGCAACATAAGAACTCGGGCGAGCTCATCCAGCGCTTCGTGTGGGCTACCCGACGCGTCGACACGTCTCGCCTGAACCCCGATGAGGCGGAGAAGGCCAAAGGCAAGCAAGACGTCGATAGGGCGAAGAGCGACGCGCAAGAAGGTTTGTGTTTTTCGTGTCTTTCGCTTTTCGCGATACTTAAAATTCCTCGCCCAGCCACACAGCACCTGCGCACCCTTCTCAGCCTCGTTCTCACCAACGCCGAGATGCGCAAGCTTATCACGGACGCCGGCACTGTCGGCCGCGACCTGCTCGCTAAATCCGCCGCCAAAGCCGCCGAAGGCATTGCCCCCCACCCTGACGCCCTCGCCCGCGCCGACGAGCCTGGTCCGAACGACCACTTCCACGATGATGGTACGCGTCGATCTTTCACTCACATCGCATCAGCTCACTTTTTTTTCTTCGTCAGACCCGCTGAAGAAGGGCGAACAGCTCTCGAAAGCCGCGCGCGCTCGTGCTGCCTCTGGTTCGTCCGATGAGGTGTTGACGTCTGATGACGAAGAGGTCGAGAAAAAGAAGAGTAAGGTTTCACATGATTCATGCAGTACGT
Organism: Favolaschia claudopus; assembly: GCA_037176885.1. Classification (NCBI taxonomy): domain Eukaryota; kingdom Fungi; phylum Basidiomycota; class Agaricomycetes; order Agaricales; family Mycenaceae; genus Favolaschia; species Favolaschia claudopus. The sequence continues at coordinate 183,120 of JAWWNJ010000041.1, read as the reverse complement.
ACTAACACGACTTTCGTTGTCCAGAGACTCTCCTTAGCCGCATCCAGGGCTTGCACTCGTCGAACAAAGACAAGGTCGATGAGGGACGCAACTGGTTAGCGGACGAGTTCTTCCCCGAGGAGAGGCGTGAGAGGTGGATCTGGCGCGGCAAGAAGGTCGGAACCTCTCCCTTTTCCATACTCTTGTCTCATCCGTTGACGCGTCTCGTGTAGGTCATCGTCGAATGCCAAAAACACCAAGACTATAACCCTTCCGTCTCCTGGCTCCTCAACACCATCGACGCATGGGCCCGCCAAATGCGCGACCACGCTGCCACCTCAGCCTCCACCACCAAGGATGGTAGCACTGCCAACCCCAACGGCGCCAGCAAGGAACAAGTCAGCGCCAAGGGCGGTGTCCTCCCTCTCGGCACTCTCGCGCAAGACGAGTCGCTGCAACACGCGCTCGAGCTTCTGCGCACGCTCCTTGAGCGGATCGCGAATGCGCCGCTTGACCCGATTTTCAGCGCTGCCAGGGTGTTGGCGCAGGATGCGGCGAATGATGAATCGTTGAAGAGGTGGTGGACTAATGTCGATGTCTATATTCGTAAGGTCTGTTCTTCATTTTTCCGTCTTATGCCCACGGCTTGCTGATGTACGTATCTGATTGCAGGTCTTGCTGCAAGTCGGATATGTCACGGAGCCTGCGTGCTCCGACAAGGCGCGCGAGCTGCGCGATACGGGACGGACCTTCTACAACGAGAAGTACAAAGGTCATTTCGATGCGCTGCTTGATGCTTCTTCTGCGTACGTCATCTTTTCATCAACTCGTTTTCCCCTTTGCTCACGCCGCGCCGACAGTTGGTTTAAGGCCATTGGGGAGGACAAGCTCAATCAGGCGTTCGGTCAGGATGTGGCACGACTCACCAAGGATTTGCTATTCGACAGCGAGGGCAATCTGCAGTTCAAGAAGAAGCTGTGGGACGATGTGAGGAATGTTATCTTGCCGACGTTGGTTGACCGGGTGAGTGTCTTGCCATTACATCATTCTAACATATCTTCTGACGATGCCTTGCTGCCCCAGGTCGGTTACATCCCCATCCCCCGCATCGAATACACCGACGACAAGATCGACCTCGTCGTCGAGAACCTCACTCTCTCCGGCCGACATCTCTTCCCCAACGTCGTCGAGGTTGAGGCACACAACTACGCGCGCTTCAGCCCGTACGACGAGCCTGATGTCAACGTCAAAGCGACGAAGAACAATAAGAAGAAAGGGGACGTGTCGAAGCACGAGTTTACGTTTACGTTTGCGCAGATTCATGCTGATATGAGGGACGTGGCGTTTGAGTTCCGGACGAAGGCGGGGATTAAGATGAAGGATTCGGGGTTGGCGGATGTTGTGCTTGGTGGAGATGGGTTGACGGTTAGTTTTTTCTCATTCGTCTTTTCACGCGGTCGATCTGACGTACTTGTTTCTCGCTAGGCCACCGTGACCCTCACTTCATCGAAAGACACCACCTCCGTCTTCCGCGTCGCCGACGTGCGCGTCAAAGTCGGCTCCCTGAAGTTCCGTATCCGCGACTCGAAGCACGACTTGCTGTACAAGACACTCAAGCCGCTCGCGACGGGGCTTGTGAAGAAGCAGATCAAGAAGGCGTTGGAGGATGCGATAAGGACTGGGTTTGAGTATGTCGATGGGCAGCTTGTGGGTGTGCGGGATCGGATGGATGAGGCGAAGGAGAGTGAGGATGGGAACAGAGGGCAGGTTATTGCTGATGTGGGTTTCTTTTCTCTTCAGCGTGCGTGTCGTCACGGGATGCTGATATGTTTTGTAGATGTTCAAGAAGAAGAAGGAAGAGGCGGAGACGGTGGACGCCAAGAGTGCGAACAGCGTGTCGGCAGGAAACTCGCAGTTCAAGGTTACGGCAAGCAAGCAGGATTCGCTGTTGCCGCAGAGTGGGCACCCGTCTGGGTGGGTGAACAAGACGCCTGCGATGGAGAAGTTGGCTCAGAGGGGGGATGAGTGGAGGTCTGATGCGTGAGTGCCATCCCTTAGCTGCCTTGCGACCCTGATGCTGACGATTTTGTAGATTCGACATCAAGCCGAAGCCTGTTGTTGCGCCGGGTATTCAGGCAAAGCCGCAGACTCAGGCGCGGAGGGTGTGAGACGTAGATGGATTTGTCGCCCTCCTTCTCTTTTCTTTCTTGCTGCGTGTACGACCTCCACCACTTCTTCTATGCCTACACGACCTTTACGACATGATGGATAGACTTTCTTCGTTCATGCAATGGCTGTATTCTACTCACTTCTCTCCGGCCAACGAGTCGCCTGGTTGATACCTTCTTGACATTGTATCACTTTATTGTATTCTTTACTGTACTCGTCATAAGAATTAGAATGGATGAATTTGTGTTCGCAGTCCATTTCATCACCGACTCTACTAGACCGAACGCCCGATGTTGCTCGGTCATCCATAGGACCGGGGAGGGACAGAGTGCCGCTTTGGTAGCTGGCTCGGGTGCCAGTGACGGGACGTTACTAAAGCATAAAGGATCCTGCATCTGGGACGTGCCGAACGCGTCTGCAAACAAATATAAGTACAAGAAAAGATACAAAACGGTAGATGTATACAATCAGTCTACAGAGCTATAGAAATCCTCGGTCGCGTCCCACTGGAGAGTATCGTACGTAGCAGACGAGATCTCCATCCCCGGCTCCTCGCCTCGTGTTAGTATACAAGTTCCAGCAGAAGCGGGCTCCCCACGACGCTGAAAGCCTATCTCGACCCGTTGCAAGGACTGAAAACGGTCCATCAGATCGACACCAAACGCAAGCCGGTCGTCGGGGCAGCTCATGTCAAGAGTCGGCATAGGCTTGTTGCTTTCGAGGCTTTCTTCCCAAGCAGCCAAGTCGCGGTGAAAGCGCATGGCCGTAGGACAGCAGACTTGAAGGACCAGAGACCGTAGTGCGTTGAATTCCTCGAGGGCGGGTATAATCGGGGGTTCTTCGCGATCGTGTTTTATCGTCTACGAGTGGCAGCATCTGTAAGCAACTTTGTCTGAGTTTTCTTTACTCCACGTACATCTCTGGTGTCTGTAATATAGAGATTTTTTAGATCGGGCAAAAAGTACGCTGCTTGAGTGATAATGTCGAATGTCGAAATCAATTTCGCGCCGATACGAGCTACAGCAAGAGTCTGCAAGGTGCTTTGGTGCACCCGGAGCCCAGTGGTCATATGCCCCAAATCTCGGGCGTTATCGTGCAGATGGAGCTGCAGATATTGGAGTTTCTTCGTCCTGGGCGGAATCGCCTGGGGGCGAGCTGCGAGGGATTCGAGACGAGGCAACAACGGTTCGACCTCATAATTCGGTGGAAATGTGGTAGATTGAACGATGGAAAGAAGGCGAATATCCTGTTGATTGCGCCAGAATGGTGGATTATAACCCACATTGAAATAAGTGTCTGTGAACTTTCGAAGTCTAAAGGCACGCTTGTCCAATAATCGCCATTCATTCGAGCCATTGGAATACACCAGGGATGCTATTCCAATTTATCATAAGCACAAGCGTACATAAAGAGCGCTCATCGACTTACATTGGTGTGCATGCTCCATTCGAGGTTCTATCCGGAGATCTTTCAAATTGACGCATCGATTTAGAGCATGTCCGATTTTGCCACTGTCTCTCGCCTCGAGGGTGAGAGGAAGGCTCAAGCTTAAAGAATGGACTCGATGTGCAAGGTGCTGATGTCGGGTGACACCCAAGCACCAGGAACGGACTTTCTGCAGATCCGAGCCGCTCAGGTCGACGTTGTGATACAAGAGGTGCTGTGCTTGAGCTTGGTAGTAGCGGGAGACTCGTAGAAAAGGATAGAGGCTCGCTGGCGTCCCGTCCAAAAGGATCCAGCTGAATATTTCAAGACAAGTTTCTGGCGGTAGAGGTGGGAGTGCCATTGGGCTCCAGCAAGCGGCTGCCAGTGAGCAAGCGATGCTGTAACGTTGGCGGAGAGGTGAAGAAGGTTTACGTGACGCGCATCAACGCGCCTCTTCCTCTACTCACGCCTCAGAATTCGAAGACCTGGAAAACCCGAGTCTGATGCTGGAAATCCCAGCTGGAAATGCATCAGCGAAAAACCATCTAGCCTACTCAAAATTTGAGACGCACCAAGCCACCCTTTGAGCCCGCATTGGTACATTTTTCGAGAAATTCCCGGTTCCGCTACTGGGCCCTGGCACCACCAAAGTATATTCAACCAGTTGTCTCAGCTCAAGCTTACTGTCTGCTGAGATCTTGTAGTCCTGCGGGTGGTAGGCTTTTACTAATTTCTATGAACATGAGTCAAATCGGATCCTTGGCAGGACATCGTGTGGGACATGACTCGACCGACGACGCGTCTTGGTTTCGACCATCATGTCCAAAGACGAAAGCGCACAGGCCGTCTTGAACAGAGCGTCTCAGTACCAGTTCTTGAGGCATACGAACTGTGGGCGAAGGTATAATTGCATCTCATTCAGTTATGAACTCGAAGTGACCCATTTTCTTCAAATTCTAGACCTACGACTCCGACGGCAATGTACTTCAGCTTCTCGACACAGAGCTTGTCAACGAGCTTCTTCCGGATCTTCTATCTCAACCTCAGGAAACGGTCGTCGACCTCGGTTGCGGGACCGGTCGAAATATCGAAAAACTTCTCCAATATCCGAGCATTGGTCGCGTATTCGGCCTCGATGGGACACCTGCAATGCTCGCCGAAGCGAAATCTCGAATGCAGGACCCACGGTTGACTCTCCAGCAGTACAACATCCTCACAGACTCCCCTCCAATCACGTCCTTCCTCCCATCTTCGGTAGATGCGGTCATCAGCACCTTGGTCATCGAGCATTTACCCTCGCTCTCCGTGTTCTTCGATCTGTCTTGCAGGATACTCCGACCGGGAAGCTGGCTCTTGGTAACGAATATGCATGAGGATATGGGAGCCAAGACGGGTGCGGGATTTTACGACGCGAATGGGGTTAGAGTGAGAATGGAAAAGTTTGCGCATACGGTAGAAGAAGTCGTGAATGCAGGGCTCGCGAGCGGCTTCGACCTTCAGCGCCCGCCGATGATCAGGCAAGTGAAGAACGAAGAGCACGCACAAACTCTGGGCGCGAGAGCCGGCAAATGGATCGGGATCAACATGTTGTATGGGATGATTTTCGTCAAACCAAAATGAAGCACTTTCAAGTTCCGGCAGGTAAAATTGTACCTGCTGTGTATAGGAAATACATGAATCTATTGTACGCAATGGTTTGTCTACATGGACTGACCTAGAGGAAATGGTCGCTTCTTCTTAGCGACGGATCAACGCCGATCTCAATTACTTAAAGTCGCCTTGTCTTTTACCATGTCTACTCCGAGCCAGAGTTCTGCTTACCCTTTGTAGACAGCTGCAACTCACTATACTAAATGTCAGTCCTGTCTATTTGCCCAACTCGCGGCAATGTCTGAGAGGCGAACACCGTAGCTAATCCGTCAAGACTGTCACCAGTGGTCTGGTGTAATTTGTGCACTTCGCGAGCCCACGTGTTGGACACGCCGTCGAAACCTTGCTTCAAAAGCATTGAAACCCTACAATGAACCCTCCGCACCTCCTCTTCTCGACTTCGTCCAGTGCTTCGGAATGTTTTCCTTCCTCCGAACGCACCGTTCCGGCGCCAAAACCAGCTCTCAACTGGAGTCGCTTCCTCTCCGGACTCGGCCACAGAATGCAAACGACCGCACTCACAGACCGCGCACATGCAATTCACGATTCAGAATGCCAGCGGACAAGACCACCCGGCAGGTCGTGGTCTCTGTCGGTCTCACCATCATCATTCTAGCCGCATCTTTTGGGATCACAAGTCGTCTCATTCAAAGCGAGGTGAATCAAACTATTGCGCTCCAGGATCCTCCTCCACGTCAAGTATGCCGACTTTACGATGCTTTTGATCGTTACAAGTATAAAATCTTTGCCAGATCAGTCTCATGGCCAAATTTCTCAATATTGACGATAAAGCACAATCGATCACTGTCGAATGGTACCCCTCTCCCGTCAGCTCGGATTCTTGTGAAAACGAACAAGTCGTTGATATCTTCACCGATCCGTAAGTTCGAGCTGTGAAAACTTAGCGTTCCGCTGAAAATAAATATCTTCGTATTCCAGAAATTTGTTCAGTTCTACAGACGGCACAAGTCTCAACGATATGAAGTCTTCCGCCGCACCCACTGTGCCGATTTTTCGATTCAATTCCTCCGATGTTTGCTCCGATGCACCTTCTAGCGCCTCTGTCTTTCGTACGACTCTCAATCTTATAATGGGGATTCCCAACCACCGCAGCACCTCTGGACAAGCCGACAAGGACTCTATCCAAGCTTATCCCTTCGACGAGTGAGATTCATTTATTGCATCTATCTGGTACTCACGTTCCTGTCACTTTTCTAGATATTTCCTGCTCATCCTCATGTGGGCTCGCCTTGCCAACACGAATGAAAGCGTCGGAATATCTTTTGATCAGTCTTTTGGAACCCCCATGTGCGTTGCGCATATCATAAGGTGGATTTATAATCGACTCATGTGGGCTACAGAAATTTCGAACTGAAACTCGATACCCACACTTCGGTGAATAACGCTGTAGGATTGCAGCTGCTGTATACTGTCTCTCGATCTACGGGGGTCAAGGCACTCGTTATCATCATTGTCGTCGCGAACTGTGCGTTCAAGTTTCCTCATTGAATGGCAATTTGCAAAGACTGGTGACAACTGCTGTCTATACTCTAGGGCTTGTAACAATTGCGTTCCTTTGGATTACTGTCGCCTCATTCATGTGGGATCATGCAATCGTGGCTGAGATGTGAGCATACTTAATATTTATATATGGGTGGTCCTCTCACTCGAAACATCAGGTTCGTCGTCCCAATCGCGACACTTTTCGCGTTTACCTCTGTTCGTGCAAATCTGCCCGGTGCCCCAACCGGATTCGGTACGTAGGCGATCTCCGTTATTGTCATAGTGTAAGGATTAATTTTTGGGCCCATCATCTCATTTACCACAGGCGCAGTTGTCGGTGGGTTTCCTGGAGCCACACACTTTCAAATAATTTTCAAACGCTAGCCAGATTATTACGGAATTCTCCCCAATCTCGCACTTATCACTCTCTTCGTGAGCTATACTTTCTTACCTAAATTAGATGTGATTTACCCCAACCCCACCCCTTTCATTCCGTAATCCACTTCAGAGTGCGATTCTCTTGCTTCAAGTTCTCTATCGGCGTGTGCTGGGGGCCGCGAATTCCGGAGCGAATATGCCAGTGGTTATGGAGGGTGCTCCAGTACCAACGGTTGGTGAGAACCCCAAACGGATTTCGCCGGCAATTCCGCAAAACAACTGTGGTGCCGCATGCCAGTGCTCAGACAAGCCTGAGGAAGGGCACATGGATCTGGAGCGGGTCGTAAGCAAGCAAGATCAGACTTGATCGCAACGATGTCTTTCATCCTCGCACTCGATTTCTGGAAATTGGCAGGGCCAAGCGATGTTGAACAGAGTGCGCAATACTGTTATAGTATCGAATTTAAATTTGACATGGTCCCTACTGACCTATGAGAAAAAGTGATCTGGTCTGCCCCGGCTCTTCATTCTCAGCGACTGGTTGACCCAAAGAATTTAGGGAGAGAAGAGAAGAGAAAGTTGCGAATCAGCATTAGTCTGCGAATATTCCCCCAATCGATCTTGAGGAATGTCAGATCCGGCTAACGGAGAAAGTAGCTGCGCTGAATCGTCGACGGCTTCCTCAGCAGATGGATCGTTAGCCGATTCTGGAAGAATATTGTGTAAGTCCGCAGCCATAAAGCTGGAGTTTGTTCTGTCAAATGTGGTGGCCGAAAGAGCTACCACGAGCTGCATTGCCATGCGAACCACGGGGTCGTTTGGGTCTTGGGTGATACCCGAAATCTCTTCGAGTCGCTCAATCAGACTCGGAGTATCCGCCGAATTTGTAGACGCCATAATTCTTTGCCACAAACCGATTAAAACGTCGGAAGTGTACGACAAAGCGAAACTTGGTTCAGCTTCAATGGCCCGCTGCAATTCGGCTAAAACACCAGAGGTGTTGCTAATAGCTGCATGATTATTCACGTCGTCGATAGGCGGCATGGCAGTTGGTTCCGTGAGAGAGTGCGAACTACTTGAGTTCGAAGATTCCGACCCAGGAAGAGGGATGATGTATTTACGTCCTTCAACCTGGTGATTTCTACTAGAATGCCTTGAAGAGCGAACTTCATGCAGGCTTGAGGGTGATTCTTCCTTCGGCTGGACGGGATTGAAGGGGGAGGATGCGGCTGGAACATTGAAGGTGTTGCTGTTAGTTCCAGAGTTATTCGCGGCATCGGTAAGCAGAATGGCAGGCGAATCCGCTAATGGGTACAAATTTGAAGTCGAAGATTCAATCCGAGGAATACGGCGTGGGGATCCTTGTTCTGCGTCGTTTCTATCAACTCTCGGGGCAAGGAAATCATTCAAGTATAAAGGCGACTCTCGCCTCGCAGGGGTCCTGAGAATGCCGAAAGTGGAGAAGCCTGAGGAAGGAGTATCGTGTGGGTTGGAAGTTGATTTCGGCCGCGCCATCCCGACGGGTGTGCTGCGAACGACATTGGAGAAAGAAATTGGGGAAGAGGCATCCTCCTTTTTCTTATGCTGCACCTCAGTGACTCCATCATGCGCGCTGGAGGTCGTTCTCGGCCTCGCGGGTGTGCTGCAGACGACGTCGGAGAAAGAAATTGAGGATATGTCTTGGATGTCCTTGAATGCAGGACCTTAGTGAGTCACACTTCCCGACAAACCAAAAATACACAGCGCATACCTGTCCATGAATTGACACAACTCCAGATTGTGTATAGTTTGAACGTGGAGTGGCAAGGGTCGAATGTGCCGAGCTCGAAGGAGGCGGGAGTGGTGGCAATGGCTTATCGCGTGGCAATTGGTTTGGTTGAGATATTGGCAGGATGGCAAGCTTATTGGCAGTCTGTTCTTGAGCAGCAGGAGCATGAATGCTATCCGACTTTCGATGAGTCCTCCCGGATTCTTTCTCTCGACTTGAGCGATGACGATGTTTCTTCGCTCGACTAGGTGCTGCAGAAGCTTCAGGAGGAGGGTCGGGAGGAAGACTGTGGCTCTGTAGCCCCTGCGGTCCACACTGGCTCGAACCTTGAAGGTGGGCCACCCAGGGGACTGCTTCCAAATACCCTACAATATCAGCCTTTAACCAAGCCTGGAGGACGATATCTGCGTCGTCTGGAGAGCCCGACGATTGTGCGATTCTTTGCTCGACGTCGGCGAGTGCTTGACGACGGACCGCCAGCGGGAGTCCGCGAAATTGGGCTGAGATTGCGGAAATTTGGGGGTATGGCGAATCAAGAGAGAAGGATGAGGACATATGGTCAGAGGAAATTTCTTGAGGATGCAAGTGGTTGTGGGCCTCAAGATCGTAGCATATGACTCGTCTGCTCAAACTGTTGACCCGATATCAGGTCGAGTCAAAAGACCAAATTGAGACGAACGACTCACGGAAGTTCGATCCCGATATTGGACAAGCCACGAAGAGACTCCAGTTAGGTGAGAGAGGGGAAGAGATAGAAGGAGACATTCTTGCACCGCGCCCACAGTGACATATATACAAGGCCGCCACACAATTAAGACAAGGATTGCTGCTGCGACCACTAGCATGGGCAGTGCACAAGAAGACGGCAACGAGAGAACAAGGGAGGTTAGTAGAAGGTCGCGGATAAGATTCATGGTAGCATGGTAGTAAAGGTGTTATAAAAATTTGAGAGCCTTGGACAGTGCATCGGGGCTTGGTTCCAGCTCTTTTCGGGCTGTTGTGGTCGAAAAATGGCAGATCGACGCCGGACGGCGATCTAAGAAACTGGAGAATGGGTGGCAATTCTTCGCAGTTGTTGACCCACAGAGAAGTATACTGGTAGTCAGCGGGTCATAGGTTGTCGAACCCTGAGCGAAAATCACAGAATCTGTTTCTTTCCTAAGATCGAGGAGGTTGGAAGAAACGAGAATTCGGGAGATCTCGGAACGGAGGTCCGACGTGATGCCATCGGTTGTATGCGCCTAATAAGGAAACCAATGTCCTGTGGAAAAATTCCAATTTCGGAGTCTTGGAGGGTAGGAAGGGACCACCGCACTACACGGGAAAGAAAAATCTCACTCAATCTTGGAGGATGCCTAGAGCTTATTCACAAGAGATTCAAGATAAGTACAAGTCGAACCGCATTTTTGAACAGTCGAGTAAGTAGACGGTACTTCCTACTTATTTACCTGTCAAAGCAATGGATCAATTTTTAAACAACGGTGCAAGGGAGCTGACCTAAAGCAGCAGTCTTGAGCTGTTCCAAGACGTCCCATGATGGCAAATTGTAGATTCCCGGAAGATCGTTCCAAAGTGCTTGACGAGCAGCCTGATGGTTTCTTTGCAGTATGACTTTGCACGCTGGGCATACTTCTAACGCATCCAAATCTCTCTTCATCCACATGTATAAAGCATTTCCAAGATAATCCACCAGCAGACGCCGCCTGATACGATCCACTTCTTCCAGCCGCTTCTGAGCACACCTTGGGCAGTCCAAATCAGTGAGGAAATCGATGCCGTCCGTGACTGCGCGTTTGCACTGAGTGAGGTAGCCCTGCATGAGGGCAGTCTGGTCCTGTATAGACAGATGAACATCTTCGCCCTTGTACACTGCACCACGGAACAAAGATAATCCTAATTCCTTGTAGTTGGCAGCAAGCATATAGAATGCTCTAGGAAGGGTCCAAAGAATGTCAACCTCGCGCGCAATCTGTAACATCCGTATCCTGGTGGTGCGGTCTTCGGGAAGATCCCAAGACCCGGGGAGAAATGCATTGCCGCCCGGAAAATTGATATATTGACGACGAACGATACTGTCCAGATCCGAGAGTTTTGTCGGGAACCTGCAAGAGATGTGAAGGAGAGCGCGGCTCTTGATGAACTCTACTTCGTATTTGTGACCAAGACGGAGACATCCAAACACCGTGTCAAACTCTGTTCTGACGGGATAGGGCATAAAAAAGCTAAAAATGATTCAACCTATCATTTTCGGCCCGAAATTTTGCGAGCGGCTTACTCTGCGTCAAATATTGCTTTCAAGAACGGCGTAACCTCGAGTGCTGGGTCGGGTAATTTGACCACTGGACACCCTTCCAGAAGCTCTGCATCGGGTGGTTGGGGAAAGGAAAGCATATCCTGGAAGACAGAAGAGGAGCGAGCCAGGGGGCCGCGGTACACTCTATACAAGCAATTGCTGGCCGCGATGACCAGATTGCCATCGTCGAACCAAAGATCGTGAATTTTCTGGATGCCCTGGTCTGAGGCGTCTCCATCACCTGCAGCTGCGAACAGACTAGAACTCGGAAGGGGCATCATCGAGCTATACAGCGATTAGCACTGGCAGTGTGGCAGCGCGTTAGCGTGTGGTATGACTGACGGTGAATGAGTGGCCATTAAGAAGACCGTAAGAAGTCAAGAACCTGCCGGTCGGAATGTCGGGCCGAAGGCATTCGGATCGGAATGCCGCATTCCCAACGTCATGGAAAGCCTTGTTCTTCGTGAGTCCTCGGTTGCGACCACGGCCTTTGACTGGATCCCTCTGGCCTACACGTCACGACATGGCTGAACCTACAGAGCGCGACCCTCTCATTAAGAAGCCAGCCGTATCTACCACTGCAGATGGCGCCAGTCGCGGCGAACCCGAAACCAAACGACGGCTTGGACCGCTGGAGATCTCAGCGAGCAACAGACGCGGTATTTTGGCAGGAATATGGCTGGGCACTTTCTTGGGGGTGCGACTCATCTTCGTCTCTTTGAATTTGCCATTGACTAGATGTTTTCTCCAACGCAGTCGTTAAATCGTGAGATATGAGAAATTTTACCGCGCCCGTTCTCACTACCAGTCTTCGGTACAGTGACTCTCGTACCTACAAGTGAGCATGATCTATCACTGTGTCTTTGTCAATATATATCCTCTCGCGTTGCTCCAAGTGATGCCTTCAATATCGTCGGAGTTTCAGAAGTTTCATCAGGCCAGTTGGCTGGGGACTGCGTGCGTGTATTCTCATTCGTCTTCACGCGCAAAATATCCAAAATATCTCTATGGCAGATACCTACTGGCTACATGCACGTTCACACCCTTGTACGGCCGTCTCAGTAATGTCATGGGTCGTCGCGGCGCCAATAACACCGCTATTGCATTCGCCGCAATAGGCACTATCATGTGTGGTCTTTCTCGCAATATGGAGTCGCTTATTGCCGCTCGATTCGTGCGCTTTTTTGTTTTCCATTCTAAAGCGAATCAAGTACTCAGGCATCTGCAGCTTGCGGGTATTGGTGGAGGCGGCCTCTTTACGACGTCTACGTGAGTTGCCAGTGCTTTGTGGAAGTGCTCTGCCTCACTCACCTTGGTCTTTTGCAGAATCATTGTTAGCGACATGTACACTTTGCGTGTTCGTCTCTGTGATTATTCGGCTGCCCTTAGACTGACCAATTGTTCAGAATCGTGGGCTTGTTCAGGGAGTTGCGAGTTGCTTTAACGGGGTACGGCTTTCGAATTCTTGTCTGTTATTCTTTCTCTGAAAACTCTTTCTCTATATACTAGCTTGGGATGGGTCTGGGTGGCCCATTTGGCGGACTTATCACTGACTTGTAAGCACTTGATTCCTTCCCGGACAATTTCTTTCAGCTTCATGAACTTCGTGTAGGCTAGGCTGGCGTGCCGCCTTCTTGCTCCAAATACCTCTCTTCGTCCTCGCCCTAATCCTCACTCAGTACAACATCCGCTACGTCACGCCGGTTCGCATATGTAATATCCTCAGGTCCGCGCATACAGCTTATACTTACTCTCATAGGGAAAATCTAAGGGGACGATGGAAGTGTTGAAGCGAATTGACTATTTCGGCAGCTTGACGCTTTTGGTTGCGATTGGCTCCCTCCTCTTCTTCCTCAGCACTCGTTACAACGAAAGCTTACCAGTGCGTACCGTCGCCTCCCAGTCCGTCTTCAGCTTTCGTTTCACTAATATTTCCTTCTTTCTTTTATCACAGTGGTCCGAGCCACGAGTCATTACACCACTCATACTCGCCATCGTATTTTTCCTCGGCTTCTTGGGCGTGGAATTATTCGTTGCCAAAGAACCTGTCTTGGCTCCCGGGATGCTACAACAGAAAGTCCCAGTCCTCGTCAGCGCCTCGAATTTCTTAGTCGGAGCGTGTAATTTTTCTGTAACCTACTTCTTCCCGATGTGGTTTCAGGTGGTGACGTTGCAGAGTGCTTCTACTGCTGGTGCGTTGCTTGTGTTATCTCTCAATGGATGACACGTCGTTCTCAGCTCAAATACTTAATTTAATTCACTCAAACATTTATGTAGGAATGCACCTGATGCCGAACAGCGTCTCGATGTCGACGGGTTCACTCTTTGCTGGATGGATGATGCATCGTACGGGTCGGTACAAGAGAATCAACCTTATCTTTGGAATCTTTCCTTTCATTGGGACTACTCTCATCTCGCGTTTGCGGGAGGATTCTGGTCCGGTTCAGTCTTGGCTCAGCATTGTGTGTTATATTTGATTTATTCCTTGTTCCCAGATTGAACCATTCCCTGTTCAGATCCCCCTCGGGTTCGGAAATGCTGTGGTGTTGCAAACGATGCTGAGTGAGTTGACGTTCCATTTTATATGTCGGATTGTGGTTGACGCCGGGAACTTTTCAGTCGCGCTGCTGTCCCATCTCCCCGAATCGCACATGGCTGTTGGGACCGGGTTCGGGCAACTTTTCCGTGGACTAGGTGATTTCTGTATACTGCCATTTCATCATTCTCTAAATACCTACTATCTTGATGCCAGGCCAAGTCTCAGGCGTCGCAATCTCGTCGGCCATCTTTCAATCCCGGCTCGACGCCGAACTACGAAAACGGTTCCACACCCCAGACGCTGAAAACGTGCGTAGCTATCCTGATTTGACTGGCCCTCGCTTGATCGAACTTGGGGAACAGCTGATACTGCAAATTCGCCGCAACAGCAATTATATACGAGAACTACTTCCTGAGCAACAGGGCTATGCGCGGGATTCGTACGCTTTGGCGTTGAAGACGGTTTATATTTTCGCTTCGTGTTTGACTCTCTCGGCGTATCTTGTTCGTCTTCCGGTGCGTCAACTTTACACTCTCGTTCGATATCCGATGATTGCATCCCATTTCATCAGATACCCGACCAAGACCTGGACAAAGCGCATGCACGCCGACGAGCCCAGGCCGAAGCGCGGAGGAACTCCACCGCAGAGGCAGCAACGACGAACGCTGTCGCTAGCACGAGCAATGGCAATGGCACAGGCGTACCGACTCCGGAAGCATCCGCTGAAAGTTCACCCACAGAGACGGAAACCGAGCCGGAGGGACCAGCGGCGGAGGGCGGGCCTGCGACGCCGCGTCCTATTGCTGCGGGGCGGCGGCCGCATCGACGTCGGTTGTCGACGTTTGAGTCGATGGATGGGACGATGGATCTTGAGAGCGATCGGATTGGGGGGTCGGCGAGGGATGTGCCCAGTTCTGTTGAGGGACGATGAGTGACTGGTTGATGAGATGAGGTGAATGTTGATGGATTCTTGAAGTAAATAAGTTATTACTTGAGCTGTTGGCTTGACATAGATTTTCTTGTTATATGTATTGTTTGAATTGTGTCTGGCGCTCGAGAGTCAAGCCAGGTTAAAGATAAGTACTTGCGCTCATCTCTTGGACTCGGATGTGCTTCAGAATAATTCGGTAACGAACCCGATTGCAATAATTTTACTTGATTGTGACGCTCACCAGTGTGCTTTGCAGTGCTATCTTCAAATTTGACGGTGCAGGCAGCCAACGCTGTTTGAGTGCCGACTCCGACTCCGAATATTAACGGCGTGCGGAACTTGACTCTAAATTGTTGTACCTCGGCGCGAATGTTGATTCTTGCTCTGTATAGTGCATGACACCGACACAAAACTTGTTAAGAGAATGAATCTTCGCCCATTTTCCTGATCTTCCCCGAACTGCTGGGATATATACTTGAACAGACTTGAACATTGCCAGTGGTTTCTCACGGTTCAACTTCAACTTATGTTATACAAGAGCGCGCTGGGCCGCTGCGCGGCCCAGCACTTCGTTTTCAGAGTCAAAGTCGGGTCCGCACTGAACAGTCACAGTAAACTCTAGTACTTACTTATGTCGAGCCGACCCGAGTGACGTGGTTCAAACTACTCTCAAGACGTGGCCTGATCCAAACCCCGGCGATTTCCTGGCGGAGTTCGAAAAGACTTCAGACACACGTTATTTTATAAAGAGTGAAATATATGTAACTGCCCGTTCCTCATTGGGATAAACGGTTGCTCATAGATTCTTCTCTGGATTCAGATCCTCCTTCCCCACGTTGAACTCTTTCTTTCTTATCCTTCTTTTGGGTTCATCGAGGTATTCGTACCTAAGTAGATTTTCTACGTAGATGAATAGCACACTGTTAAACTGTTAAACTTCCGAGGTCACTGCTGGATTTCCGAAAACTTACTCTTTGTTATCTATTGTCCCCCCAGAAAATGTCGAAGCGGGACAGTCTGAGACCAGAAAAGTAGGAATCCAATTACTAAGAGAGCTCAAGCTACCGCCTCTGATTCTCGATTCCACATTTCTGCTACTGGATTCGTTGTCCAACTGTCACATTTGGAGAAAATGGCTAATTTCGCACGGTTCAAGTTGAGAAATAGCGTTGTTATCAGGAATTCCAGTCCAAATTTCGGAATAAAAATTCTCTTGCAATAAAAGCGCTTCAAAACAATGAAACCCAGTCGGAAACCTGTGCGATACTCCTCCCGATTTAGCCTCAAACAAAAGTTGAACACGGAGATTCGGGCAAACACGGACCGAAAGTGACAGCGTCGGCTAAGAGTCACATCTGTGACAAGGGAAAGCTTGGTGTTCTGGACTCCACTGACGCCAACGATCCCAGGGCCACCGCTGGTGACCGCGAGAGCCACTGCCCAACTGTTCTCTTTCTTTCCCTCCATCTGCTTAACCTAATATCTACGACCTCCAAAACCAACAAATTTCGGGGTTAGAATGGCGGATTTGTCCCTATCTTTATCGTTATGTGAGTGATGTCTCAAATTATGCCTATCGCCGGCCGTGCTGCCTGTAATACTTCGCCTCGTTCCGACCGGTGTGCTATTTTTCATTCTCGGCTGCACCCACACGGAGTTTCATAAAAGCACCACCGCCTGGTGTCATACACGACGATGTCCTCGTCGAGCCAACCCCCACCACCAGCATCAGACTCTTCGGTCTCTCCCTCTTCTGGTGCTGATTCATCTCTACCTCTACCCTCCTCTTGTTCTTTCGTGTTCTTCGTTTGCGTTCTTTTGCTGACTTTTTCCATGCAGCTCTCCCCCTCTCCGAGTCTTCGCAGCCGGCGTCGGACAGCCAGAGCCAGAGCCAGAGTCAGAGTGACAGCGCTAGTGGGAGCGTAACAAGCCCTCCTCCGAGCTCTTCAGCGCCGCCGCAAAGCTCGTCTACGCCTGGATCTGTGCTGCAAAGCGACTCGCTGTCCGTGAGCAAATCGATCGGTCTGTGAGTGTCTCATTCTATTTGTCTTTCCATCTGTGCGTATGTACGTCGAGGTGCGGTGGCGCCCCGAGTCCGACGGACTTTCCTCACAGGGCCCGGTGTCCCTTCTCTGCACCCCGTCTTCTCTCTGCTGTAGAGCATTCTCTAGCTCCGACTTGGCACGGACATTCTGATCTGCTTCATCGCTTATCATATTGACTCATGTCGAGGCTCTTTTGCTGGGGCGCATCGGCCGCAGCCCTTTCGCGTCCGAGCCGTCGGTATGCGGTCATGATGCTCGGAATGTGGTCATTTCAGCGAGGCGATGCGCCGTTTCATTCCATTCTAATGATCTACATTCATGGACCGGAGCGGTGCATTCGTTTGTGGACACAAGGGCAAGGTGCAGCTCTGTCGTCTCGTGCTCAGGCAGAGATTATTGTACTCCGATACGGAGCTCGGTACACAATTTGCTTTCTTGTCTTGTCTCCATTTTTCGAGTTCACTGTCATTCTAACCTTACTTCCCTAGCTCAACCTCCAATGGCGTAGTCGTCACAGTAACAAACGAAGTCACCAACACCATCCCCGCCGGCGCCACCATCACCCCTCCCGCCCAACACACCACCTCCAACAACCACACCGGCGCCATCGCAGGCGGCGTCGTAGGCGGCGTCGCGGGCCTCCTCCTCCTCGCCCTCATCGTCTGGGCGCTCCTCCGCCGCGCGCGCGAGCGCCGCAAACGCGCCGAGTTCGACGGGAACTTCGACCCGGGGCGCACCACGGGGCCGACGCTCCCCAGCGTGCTGACGCCCGGCGCAGACGGCGACATCATGGGCGAGGGCGATGATGGGGTCGGTGGGCGGCTGGCGGGGAGCAGCGTGGGTGGGGGCGTGCTGACGCCGTTCATGGGCGGGGTCGGTGCGGGCGCCGCGGGCGGAGCGGCGTATGCGCATCAGCATAATCAGCAGCCGCATGCGAATCGGAGTAGCTATTACGCCGGGGGGTACGAGACGGGGAGCGAGGCGCCGCTTAGCCCGTCGACGGCGTCGTACTACCCCGCGTCCTCATCCGCGCACGCGGGAGGTGCGGCGCAGACCCTGAGCACGAGCGGGGCGAGTTCGTCTGGGTACTACCCCAACCCGATGAGCGCGAAGGAGCGCGAGGCGCGCGGGGGGCAGTTTGCTGTCGCGAATCCGGGACCGCAGATGGGGCAAATGCATATGCCGATGCCTGCGAGTTCCAGCGCGGGCTTTGGAAGGATGCCGAATCCGCATTCGCCGGAGAGCGAGGGGGACGCGGCGAGCGGGGTGTTGGTGCATACGGATGGGGGAAGGGTGGGGGATAATGGGCCGGCGGAGATTCCGCCGACGTATGAGAGTATACCGAGGCAGTGAGTGGGTGGACGGGTGTCAAAGTCAAAAGCGTAATGCGCACGGAAGTGAATCCAAGTTCGAGTAATGATGGACGGATTGAGAGGGCACGAGAAGAATTAGAAAGATCGAGGACTACTTGATTTATTCGATACTGACTGCGCCGGCGACGAGACAATACCCAACCGAATGACTACTTGCTTTTTTGCATGTACGCATCTTATGACCATACATTTACTCTTACTTAGTTTTCTTTAATTTTCGTCGTTGTCGCTCTGGGACGTGGTATCGAGTGTGGTAGAGTTTAGTGGCAGAGGTGTGGCTGTTTTGTATGTACTCTTATATGGCGAGCAACTGAATGCGAGGGCGACCGATTCGTCAATTTGTAACAAAGTCAAGAATTGAATGAGCACTACGACAAAAAGCAGTATAGAGCAGCAGAAACCGAGAGAAGAAATTCATAGCTGTCGACTGTGGGTGGCGTTCCACTGATCATGACCGATTACTATGAACATCCCATACCCAAAACAGGGAGACATCTATATCTTCCACTCGGAAGCGACAGTATGCCGTCTGGTTGTGGTTTCCAAGTACCTTGGAGAAAACAGGACACTTCATGAAGATGACCTCTATATCTTACGGGTGGTGTGGATGCGCGCATCACGAGATGTCATCGGTCTGTGCGAGCATGTTAGCACACAAATGATCCAGACGAAGCCGTCGTACCAGAGATCGCGACTGCAGAGCCGACACGAGGCTTTTCAACGCTGCTTCATCCTTCTTCGCCATCCCAATCCGCGCCTCGTCGGTCACAATGTAGCAGCGATCAGAGTCGAGCACGACATACTCGAATGCGAAGGGCGGATTATCCATAGACTCTATGCGGAATGAACGGAGATGCACGAGCTGCTTCTCTACAGTCTTCAAGACGTCGCACCATGGGCGCTCATAGACGCCGTCTTCGTGAATCTCCTGTTCCCCGCCGTAGACACAGCAATCGGTCAGCTCGAGTGTCTTCAATGTTGCCTTGTGTCGCACTATGAACTCCAGAGCATCGTAATCAGCGCGTGTAGGTTCTAGGATGAAGTTGTCCAAGTGGAGGAACGTGAGTTTGGGGAAGTGAATGGAGGAGAAGTCTACTGCTCGAGGATATGTCCTATGAAGGGAGAGCGATTCGAGAGCAGTTGCGCGTCGGAGGATGAGCGGAAGAGTGCTTTGAAAGAACTCCTCGTCTTCGAGTGGGACGGGCTCCCCTTGAGCAGAGACTGATAGGCTCAGCCTTCGTAGCGAAGGAAAGATGGCCAAGAACGTCTCGTCGGTGAAAAAATTATCATGCAGGGGCAGAAGACGGAGAATTTCCAAGGAAGACAGACGCGGAAGCGGGTGGGCAGCCAAGCCACCGAAAATCCTAAGCTGGAGCAGCCGAAAATGAGATGGCGCGTCACAAAGGGTCTCAAACTCCGGTATATGTTCGATATCGAAGGCCTCAAAACAAAAATGCAACTTCTGGAGGTTCTTGAAGCGGTGCAGGCCAGCATACGCGGCATTCAATGCGGTTCTGGTGTCCTCGTTCTGAGCATCGGTCGCAGCCGCTACCTCTTGATAGCTCGCGCCCTCAAACTCAACTTCTTTAACAGCGTCTCTGGCCTCTGAGGTGCCTTCCTGTAAACACACAAGCCAGTCTGCGCTGTAGATTTTCTCCTTCACTACAACGGTGCGGAAGAGTAACGGCGCGGCCAAGCTACTGAGGAGCTTCGACGCAAGCCTAACGTTCATTAAGTTTCGAGTACGCTGCACTTGATGGAGGATGAGCATGAGGAGCTCAACGGGCAGACGACGCGACATGGTGGTTTGCGACGACGAGTTTTCTTGATGGCAATTCCCACGCACCCGAGTCCTCCTCTTCTTCTTGTAGTGGCCGTTTCGTATGTACTCTTAGATTACGAGTGGATGAATGCGAGGACGACCGACGATTAAACGTGGTAATTTAAAGGGATTCATGTATGTACGTCGAAGTCAATTCGGGAAGGAATTGAATGAGCACAAACAGTATAGAGCACGATCGAGAGAACAAAAGCTGTCGACCATGGCATGGATAGGAAAATCTCATTCGAAACGCAGTTCCCCGTCTCCGCTACGCCACCACGTCCTGAACCCAAAGCAGCTTCAGCCTTGAAGCTGCCCAAATGAAGGACAATGAAAACTCACCAAAGCGCGCGATCTCATATCCTGATATCCTCTATAAACCTCTCAATACGCGTCACGATCTCTTACTGCATGCTCAGTCGCGCTTCCTCGTCCTCGTGGAAAGACTCCAGGACGGGGAGGCACGAGGAGGACGACGTATCCCAGCCTCAAGCTGCTACCGAGGCCAGCTAAGACGAAGTGACGCGAACATCGGAGCTCCTCTTTGTCGGAACCGCTGCAGAATGCAGTCAATTTTCTACCCCCACGCTTTCGTCTTCGAGAGTCTCGCGGGTGTCGACGGTGTCGACGAGTCCACCCTCACGCACAAGACGGCCTTCGAGAGGACCTAATTCGAGCATCCTGACCTGAGCTGCTGTATGGTATACGCCGGCTACTCAGATGGATGGATGCGGAACTGGGGCAAAGCTCTCGTCGCTTTGAGTAGAAAAGAACTTGGCTTTCGACTCCGGCTTCCTGTTTTCAGTATCGTGATGCCGTTCTTCACGTCGCGAAACGAGTGGGATGACGAGGCAGCCGCGAGCCTCTTGTCTTCGTCTGTCCTGTATCATACGCCCGTAGGGTTCGTCGTTCGTCGTCTCTCGCCCCACATGGAATGGGAATCATCCCGCATAGATTCAGGATGAACGCGAGGCTGATACACCGGCATCTCCATGAGAAAAAGAAAGAAAGCAGCTGGCAGCAGCATCCTTGCTGAAAATCCATACGCAACGCAATTGAATCCCCGCCTCCGCTACGACACCACGTCCTTAAACCAAAGCAGGTTCAGCAGCCCTGACTCTGCTCAAATGAAGGACAACAGAAACTCACCAAAGCGCGGGCTCTCATAACCTCCATAAGCCTCTCGTACGCGTCACGATCTCCTTCCTCCATCCTCACCCGCGCTTCCTCGTCCTCGTAGAAGAACCCCAGCACGAGGGCGCTGTGATCCGGAGGGACGAGCTGGACGACGTAGTGGAACCCGACGATGCAGGCAAAGTCAAAGCGACGCAAATATGTCAGCTCCTCTTGAAGCCGCTGAAAAATGCTGCCCCAGGGGCGGGGGTATACGCCTGGCATCGAGTCGCCGCCGTAGACGGCGCAGTAGGAGAGGGCGAGGTGTGTGAGGGTGGATTTGTGACGCAGGATGAAGGCGAGGAGATCGTGGTCGGGGGAGTCAGCGGCGTGAGTGGGAGCGAAGATGAAGTTGATTAAGGATAGATTGGTGAGGAAGGGGAAGTGCAGAGTGGAGTTGAAAGGGAGTCGAGGGCGGACGCCGGCGGGGTGTTGGTTGGTGATGCTGGAGAGGGCGAGCGAGGTGAGGCGCGGTGCAGCGTGGTTTAGTAAGGATGCGATGCTGGTTTCCCAGAAGTCGCACAAGACTGCTGCGTTGTACGCCCCGTCTCCGAGGACGGAGAGTTCTAAGAGCGTTAGTTGATGGAAGAGATCCTCATCGAGGGGAATCATGTCCGAGGTGGGAATGAGGTTGATGAGAGTCAGCGAGGAGAGGGAGGGAGGCGGAGGGTGAGCGGACAGGGCGCGGAGCAATCCGAGCTGGAGCAGGTGGAGGTGGGTGGGAGGCGGGGATATGGACACCTTTTCGAGCTGGCGAAAGGGATGGAAATCGAGTTTAATAGTGTGTAGATTGATGAATTTGGCACCGAGCTGAGAGAACGCTGTAGCGAGGGCGGCTCTGGTGCGCCGAGCGGGTTTGCTGGTGGCGTCGAGGAACACGGCGGTGCGTGCGTCGCTTCGTCGTCCGCGGAAGATGATCTCTTGCACGGCGGTTCTGCTTTCGTCGCCGGCGGCGGTTTGGAGAGAAATGAGCCGGTTTGCGCTGGTGATGTCGTCGGTTACGACGATTGTACGGAAAAGGAGGGGCACGACGAGGGAGTTGAGGGTGTGTGATGCCAGGCGGAGGTTCGAGAGGTCGGAAGTGTTCTCGACGAAAGCGAGGATGAGAATGAGAAGCTCCGATGGAAGAGCTAATGGATGCATGTAGTCGTACAATGAACCAGCGGAGAGCTCCAGAACCCAGGTAAATACGGTAATACGGTAGGTGCAGCTAGCAGGCAACACGTAGCGTTGGTGATCGTGGTGAAAGCTCGGATTCTCAAGACTGGCTCAACTTGAAGCTTGAAGCTTGAAGCTTGAAGAGGCGCAGTGTCGGACAAATTGCTTCCAAGTTAGAAATGACCTCTTTCGTCTGTATTTTGGCCTATCGTCGATGAGACAAGATGGGAGTAACAAGGAAACTCGGGTGCGTGGGAATTGCCATTCAGAAAACTTGTCTTGAACCATAACTACCATGTCCCGTCATATACCCGTAGACCTCCTCATGCTCACCCTCCTCAAGTGCATGCCACGCAGCCTGATCGAAACTCAATGAACGCTCCGCTTGCGTCGAAACTGCTCAGTAGCCTCGCCGCGCTGTTAATCTTCCGCATTCCCATGGTCAAGGAGAAACTCTACAGTGCAGACTGGCTTGTGTGTTTACAAGAAGGCACCTCGGAGGCTAGAGATGCTGTTAAAGAAGTTGACTTCGAGGGCGCGAGCTTTCAAGAGATAGTGGCTGCGACCGATGCTCAGAACGAGGACACCAGGAATGCCTTGAACGCTTCGAAAACCTACAGAAGTTGCGTTTCTGCTTTGAGGCCCTTGATAATGAATACATACCGGAGTTTGAGACCCTTCGTGATTCGGATGCGCCATCTCAGATGGACGCCTTATGCCATAGATGTATCTCGTCGTTGAAGCAGACGTATAGTGAAGCTCAACAGGCTTTCTGGGACCAATTGCCTCAGATTTTCGGGCTACTGGGAAGCGTGACTAGTAATGGAAACGAATGCTATGAAGTTGTGACTCGAGCGTATGTCCAACCCTTCTCCTTCGCCGAGTATGTAAAGCTGAATGCAATCTTCCAGGGTCTTTCGAGTCCATTTCAGTCATGTCCTACGCGCGACAGAATTTGTTCACATAACATTTACCGTTCATAGTCTGTCGGCGCAGTGATCGCTTCCCGCAACTCAGCGAGGCGTTTATCCCTCGCATTGCTCCTCTCCTCGTCAAGCAAATGAGACCTGACCCGGAACCAGATCTCCAGCCGCTTCAAGTTCCCAAGCGCGAGCGAACGGCGTCCCCGCTCGGTGTCGAGATAGGCCCCTATTTGTGTCTGCCTGCCCATATCGAACGCCACTTGTTCAAGTCCCATCTTTCGAAGGATAGCAAATACGGTCATCCAGGAAACAGGAGTACCCGTGCCAGGCCACACTTGTACATCAAAGTCGATGTAGACACTTCGAATGTCGGGAAGGCAATACTCCCCCAGGCCGCAACGAACGACTTGGTCAAGCTGGGAGGCCCATATGTGAAACGTGTTTGTCCGATGCAGGATCGGGAGTCCTTCGAAGTATGTTTGTCGGCAGGATAGCAGGAGACCCGTCGATACCCCTGAGACGGGAGATTCTAGTAGAGCGCCAATGGGCATATGCGCCAAAGGGTCATCGGGCAGACAACTCCATGACCTGATTGCGGCGCAACGGCTATCGGTCAATTTATGTCCCAGGAAAATCAGCCGTCTGCTGAACAGCTCTTCGTAAATCATCTCCCGTACTTCGAAAGGGAGCTTGAAGAAGGCGCAGGTTTCGGGTTGTGGCCGGTTGACGCGTCGTAGATCAACGTGAGGAGGGAGAGATGAAAATCTGGGTGATGGAGATTTGGCAGCATAACTTGCCGAATGCCATGGCCAGTGTCCGCGTGTGCCGCATTTGCCTGTCGCTTGATTGCATAGTATGAAGCAAAACAAGCAGGGGCAGACAACCATGAAGCTGACGTATCCCATAGCTATCCCGAGGTTTTTGGCAAAGGTCTTCATCGCTCTTGAAACCATTGAACGACTACAATGGCGGCAGTGAAGTGAGTTAGTTATACGTGAGCTTGCTCCAGGTAAATTGACTGAGCGTAGGAGCTGGGTGACCCGGGGTTGGGGACAAGCCGTGTGTATATATAGTATAGCTACAACCGATGGCTGTGGCCGCCGGAATCGAGGGAAGCATCAACTGCTGTTGAATTGAATCAGGGGAAGATATCTCAAGATAGGCTGTCGTCAGGCTTAAAGAATGCGTCGTTGGATAGGATAAGACAATTGCCTGCAGAAGAGGGAGGCAAGACTAACTTTGACATCGGAATCTGTTCAACCAGTAGAACTGAGAGCCAACACCAGTGTGATCTTTAAGAGCAAGCTAACAGGTCTGTCTACTAAAAAATACAACCACAGCACTCACGTCGTCCTTGAAATAAATCAACAATAAGTCAACGGACAGCAATGGATTTTACACAACTGAAATACCGGGACCGAGGAGGCGGAGTAGACATCAGGGCAACATGCAGATCTTTGTGCGCGCCTTCAAGAGCGTTCCTTTCCAGATGCCTTGCAACATTCGAGTCCACATTAACGAACTAGCACACCCCATGAACAGATAGAGCCCTCGAAAGGACGCAGCGGCCCGGGCTTTCTTTCGCTCATGGAGATCCCGGTGTATCAGAATCGCGCTCAGCTCATCCGGAGCCTTTGCGATGAGACTACCAATACAATGTGGGGCAAGACACGACGTACGAACGAGAAACCTCACGGGCGGACAGGCAGGACAGACATCGACAAGAGGCCTCATCATCCAACTCCTCCATCTCCCTTTCCGTGTCGCCCTCGAAGCGCAAGAACGACACGATGATGGATACTCAGACCGGGATCGGATGGACAGTCACCTTTAAGTGTTCTCCTCAAATCGACGCATAACCGAGCGCTGCCCCCGTTCCGCATCCATCCGGGTTGCCGCCGTAAGTAGACCGTACAGCAGCTCAGGGCGAGATGCTCGAAGGCCGCCTTGTCGTGCCTGAGACGGAATCGTAGGCGACACCTGCGAAATCCTCAATGAGACTCGCAGGGGCGATGAGAGTTTAGATGGGATGCTGCTTTGCCAGAATTGCACTGCGTGTCGGTGGAAGATTCCCGACCTGCCTGCCCACTTGAGTTGCCGAGTCGACAATGGACGGAAATTATCCCGCAATGTGACATGGCTTGAGACCTCGTCAAGCACACAAAGAGACAAAGACCCGGGGGTGGCAGCGAGTGGAATCTGGGAACGATGTTGCAGCTATGGAATGCTTGTGGCACTCTGAGGTCGTTCATCGCCTCAAATAGAGCTAGACCAGAGGTAGGTAGGTAGGTAGGTAGATTACACGGCACGGTCCCGAATGCGGCTTTTCAGGCGGCGTTGAGGTATTCGTTGCGCTTGACATGAGTGCCACGAGTGAATATTTCGAGCACGATCATGTTTGAGTTATTATCCTCTCTTGCACGGCACTTCGAGTCGCTTCAGAGCGGCTGCGCAAAAGATAGTGCCTTCTACAGTGACCGATGGCTGCAGAGTTTCGGACGAGATAGGACAAGATGGGCGTACAAAAGAGAGAATTGTCGGCGTGGGAATAAGTACTACAGTACCTTGAAGCCTGATCATGAACCACCACCATGTCCGATAGTTTGCCGGAAGAGCTCCTCATTCTCATTCTTCAGCAAGGGGAAAGAGTTTCGGACCTACTCGAGGTTCGCCTCGCGTCGCAAACACTCAATACCTTGGCCGCGCCGCTCATCTTTCGCGTGGTTGTAGTCTAAGAGCAAATTTACAGCGCAGATTGGCTGTTGTGCCTACAAGAAGGCGCTGCAGGAACCCGATCAGCCGTTCGAGAAATCTCTTTCAAAGGAGCCCATAATGAGGAGATAGCCTCTTCGAGTGCGGCGCAGAAGCGAGACACCAGAACTTCCCTGTGTGCCGCATTTTCCCGCTTAGACAGGTTCAGTAATCTTCAGGCTCTGCATTTCGACTTCAGTGTTCTCCGTTCAGCTTCGGACGAGGTTCCATATCGTTTCCGACTCTTACAGCTTGGATCATTCGCCAGTCTGGCGGCCCACCCGCCTCGCCAACTATCTTCGCTGACGCTTCTCAATGTAGTGGCTCTGCGTGACGATGTCTATAGTACCGCGGGATTCCTCCAGATATTTCGCTCGTTAAGAACGCTAGTCATATCCGTTCTGGCTCACAATCTATCTGAGGAAGGGGACTTCTTCCAAGGGTCCCTTTTGCGCATTCTACAACACGCACCCGGCCTCACCTCGCTCTCTATGCGATTCTCTCATCCTGTCGGGGTAGTGCGAGCACTACTTTTGTCCTCTATCCACCTCCCCGCAATCACACATCTACAGCTGGATAACTTCGTCCTCAATCACACTCGCCCTGACTACGACGCTCTCGAGTTCATAGCGCGGCACAAGGCAACGCTGAAGCATCTTACCCTTTCCGACTGCTCCGTTTACGGTGGCGAACACGAACATCCCAATGATGGCGTGTATTCGCGCCCCTGGCACAGCGTCTTCCAAACGCTGCAAGATGAGCTTGTGCATCTTCGTTCCTTTCGATTCGAAATGATATATGCGCCGCAATTCCTATACCGTTACGAATATCTCGTGCTCGCTCCTGGTCAGGCCCACGTCGTGGGTGAGGCTGCGGGTCGAAAAAGGATAGCAAGTGATGAGGTTGCATATGAGAGCCTCATGTCCGCCTTGGAATCCCGTTCCTTGGTGAGACGGTCTACCTTTGATTATCTCTGCGCTAACGATGCTTACGCAGGCCGATGTACTGCCATGATACGTGTCGCCGACACCCATCTATTGCTGGTAAATCAGAGGTAGATGTCTTCCTTTCCTGGGTGTGGGATGTTCATGGTAATCGGTCAGTGGAATGGGACGTACCAGTTGACAAGGCGCTGTTTTACGCACATCCGCTTCATACTAAAACGGTGTTGTTTTACACGAAAATAATCAACAAAGCGTGCTCCCAGTCTGTATCACTGCTCAGACACTGTTCGAACTTCGGGGCATTCTCCGTTTTCCGGTATCCGCGGCGCGCTAATACTGAGCACATTACAGGTAACGGCACAACAGGCACATTACAGCCAAAAAATTCAGGAAGTCCCCACGCTGCTTCTCCAACCCAGTATAGATAACAAGTCCGTCTCGCTCTTGCCTTCTGCTACGATGTCAAACTCTCCCCAAGAAAAGAGACTACCCGAGTCGCAAGATCTTCCGCCAGTCCCAGCGCACGATTGGAGGAGCGGTCCACCGCCTTTCGAGTGGTCGCATTTGTGGAAGCAACCCGTGGTGAGATAGATAGCTACTATCGCCTGCTAGAGAAATAAAGTTTGACCATGATAACGCTCCAAAGATAAACCCCATGAATCGGAAATCCTACACCCTCCCGATATTCAACCTATCAAACCCTTACTCACGGTCCTTCCATCTTTCCTGGCGTAAGTTCGCGCCGGCATCGTTTTGAGGACACGAAACCGAGCATGCTCCTTTGCAGTCGGCTTCTTCGTCGCGTTCCTATCGTGGTTCGCCTTTCCGCCACTGATTCCAGATGCTATCAAAAGCGACTTGAAGCTCACCCAAGCCGAAATCGCCAACTCCAACATTATCGCTCTCGTGGCAACATTAGTTGTTCGAATTTGGGCTGGCCCGCTCGTAGACCGTTATGGTCCTCGAAAAGTCATGGCTGGTACGGACTGCATTGTTTGATTCCTGTATCGCGTCACAAGTTAAATTGTTTTCCTAGGCTTACTTGTCCTCGGGGCGATCCCATCCGGTTTGGCGGGTACCGCACACAACGCGCAAACGCTGTATGCGTTGAGATTTTTCATCGGAATACTGGGGGGCACATTCATTCCATGTCAAGCGTGGACTTCTTGCTTTTTCGATAAAAACATTGTCGGTACCGCAAATGCGTTCGTTGCTGGTTGGGGAAATATGGGGTTGGTTTATATTGGTTGATTTCTGTTATCGAACCTGCCCTGATTCTGATTCTGGTTCAGCGGAGGGGCTACGTTTGCAATCATGGTCTCTACCTATTCGAGTCTGCGTTCGAACGGCCTTTCAGAGCACTCAGCGTGGAGAGCTGCCTTCGCTGTTGTACCGTATATCGTTTTCGAGTTATCGCAACATGTCGAAACTACTAAAAAATAATCTCCAGGGTTCCGATTCTTCTCACTGTCGCGGCTCTTACTCTCATGTTCGGTCAAGATCATCCTGCAGGCGCTTGGTCTCAACGCCACAGTTTACCTGCTACGGCAATTGCTATTGCTCGTGGTCATCAAGTTCATAGGGACGCAGATGAAAAATTATCACAAGACAAGAAAGCGTCAGAGGAGGGGGATGTGCAAGTACATTCCGTTAATGAAAGTGGCATATCTACGGTCGATTTCGCGGTGAACGAGTCCTTGACGTTCAAGACGGCGATGAAGATTCTAGTGAGCCCATTGACATGGCTGCCAGCACTTGCGTATCTCACAACCTTTGGGCTTGTAAGCTTCTCCAAGAATCCAGAGTTTGTCGAGAGCAAGACTGACTATTTCATCAGGAACTCGCTCTCGATGCTCAAATGGAAAATCTACTGTTCACTCTGCTCAACAAGCGAATCAGCGGATTTGATCAAAACAAGGCTGGATACTACACTTCCATCTTGTTTGTCCATCCAAATCTTCAAACAATATATACTGAAGAAAATATGTAGCGGTTTCCTCAACCTCGTCACCCGTCCGTTTGGAGGGTACCTAGGTGACGCCATATACCGCAAATACGGCACAAAGGGCAAGAAATACTTGACTTTGTTTTGCGGCTTGACTATGGGTGTCGGTTTCCTCGCTGGGGGTTTATATCTCCAAAACAATCACGCCGCGCCGCACCTGCCTTCGTGTGAGTGCTTGAAATTTGTATGGCCATTAATGTTGAATCCTTTTCCATCTAGTGGCAACGTTGATGGGTGTATTTTCAGTCGCCACCATTTTCTCAGAGGTCGGAAATGGCGCGAACTTCAGCCTCGTGCCGCACTGTAATTCGTACAATAACGTGAGTTTTTTTTTCAAGCCCTTACCACTATTCTGACGACCACTTCGAAGGGCGTAATGTCGGGCATCGTTGGAGCGTTCGGAAATCTGGGGGGAATAATATTCGCCCTTATCTTCCGGTTTCAAACGGCTACAGGGAAAGCGTTTTGGATCATAGGAGCGTTCTGCATTGCTTTAAACGTTCTCTTAATCCCAATTCCGGTGCCCGAATTCTAGATAGGAATAATTTGTGAAACGCTTGTTATGCCATTGACTCGAATTCAAGGATAGATGCGACAAAATTGGACTGAGATGTCAACCACGAAGCTGCGTCTACTTACACTTCAGTTCCCTCATTCCTGCCTCTCCGATAATAATTGAAACCAAGAGCAACCAGATTCTCCCTCTTAGAGTTACGCATCGCTGCTGGTATCATTCCAGCCGTTGCCTGTTCGCCTGAACGTGGTCCGATGGAGACGTAGCTCCCGTAGATCCGGACACAGCCGTCGCATGGCCTTTGCAACTTGACAATGCTGTTTCGCGGTGAAGGGGTCATGCACCAGGACATCGGCTTCCAGCTCCAAAACCTCCAGCTCAACTGGCAGCGTAATATCTTCTCCGAATATCCAACGTAATATGTTCTGCAGACGCTCAGGATCAGCGATGCGAATGGAAAAAAAAAGCTATAGCCACACGTACATGGATGTTTGAAGCACTGGTAATATCGGGCAATTGGTTTCTGCGAAAAACCGGGAAAGAATCCGAGAAGCGTTCTCTTGGATATCCGTTGTGATCATAGTGCCACATCAACGAATCGGGTACACCCTCTATAGGTTCTTTACCCGTCTCCTGGATAATCATCGACAGTTTCCTTAGGTGAGGGAAATGTCGGGTAATGAAAGCAAAACACGCCAGTGTTGGATCCGTACCGGGGAGGACAAGGGAGTGCAGCGGGGCGACACTGGATGCGATGTCCATGAGTAAGAGGATAACCTCCTCCGCTGGAAGATATGGAGGGCTCTGCATTCGAGAGCCGTAGATCACCACATCCCTGACAGGCCGATGTGGTACTATCATTCGTATGAGTGCGATCGAAGGTGCTGCGATGCTGCGTAAGAGTGGGATCCAAGTCGGTTCGATGAAATCTGCAAAGGCGGAATCCAGGCTGAGAAAAGCAGTGCGAGCTATGGATGTGATTTTCAGACTTTCGAGACGAGGACACCGCTTCAGGACCCCGAAGAAAGTCGTGATGTTGGTGAGCTCCTCCAGTGAGAAGTCCACGAGCTGCGTAAAGGTCGGTGCTGGCCCGAAGCCAACGATCATCGAGCGAAAGATATCACCGCCTTGAAGTCTGAGAGTTTGCAAACATATTGGATCCGCTATGCGCAGACTGTCCGCTGTGCTGTATGAGCCTAGTTCGGTGAACGCCTTCAGTCTAAGCCAGAGCCCGTCTCCATAAGAAGCAAGGTCGCAATTCTGCAGAACAAGTTCCTCTAGCATCTGCAGCGCAGCAAGTGTGGCTAAGAAAGGTTCGTCTAGGACGAACCACTCGAGATGCAAACAGTACAGATTCCTGTAGAGACCCAGTGTTGCGCCAAATACTGTGAGGATCCTATTGTACATTCTGTCGAAATAGCACCAGTCCTCAATGTCGGTGTGAACAGTGCTCTCCTTGACGGACAAACCAATGGCGGCCTTCCATGAGCGCACTAATGGCGCATATTCGACTAGGTCGTCCAGTCTGTTGGCCAGTACTTTTAATTGCTGACCTCGTGCCGCCCAGTCTCCGCTGGTGACCCTCGCGGAGGGCGAGACGTCGAGCACTTGGTCCCGAAGCAAGAGCGGCAAACAAATTGAACGAAACAATTTGCACACCGCTGAGATGCTCCGAACCTCTGAATTGGAGCACAAATTCCAGCAAGCGATCCAGAGCTCGGCTGGAAGTATGTCCAGATAGGGAATCGGGCGAGGGATGGGTGGGTTCATCTTCGTGGTCAGTGTCAAGTTCCTGGTACCGTTCTAGGTCCAGGTCTCCAAACCAAATGAACGTTAGGTCGAGCACAACTGATTATATAATACACCTGATTGATGTTGTCACGTTGCTGCACTGCCTAATGCCTTGCACGACCTCTTAATAATAAGAGGCATGCGCCCCCGTCAATTGCCTAAGTACATTCTGTCGCCATGTCCCGCCAACCGTCCGTTGAAGCTATCATAGAACCTCGGGAAACTCGTCCCTCACCCCCTCTACACTGTGTGTCCGACTGCATCATGCGCCCCGTAGAGGACGATTCTGCCAGTATACCGCACTCCCCCCATGTTGACTCGTCGCCTTCCGAGTCCGTGACACGAAAGCGTGGGCCCGATGATCGTGAGCGGCTTGTACCCCCGTCCCTCCGCTCTGTTGACCGCTTATTGGCTCAGTGCCTACGGGCTCGATTCGTCCTAGCAAAAGGTCGCACGATGATATAGGTTCGTCCGTGCTATAAGGTCTGCCGCATTTCTATTTACACCGTTTCAGGCCCTTCTACTGTTCGGCCCGATTTGCCGCCGTCTGCGACCGCCTTTGCTGATCGCCGTGCACGAGAGAACGAAGGGCCCTTCTGAATGATACCTGTATAATCATCCGACTTCTAGATCCACCAGGTCTACACTCAATCAAGAAGTTGATTTTATCTACTGCGGTCAGTTCGATTTGACAAGTAAGGTATGTTTCATTCATTTTTTACCTTCCGCTTTGTCACTGACTACACCAGAGCTATCTGCCGTCTCGACTCTCCGATATGCACCATCCGCGATCCACGAAACTCAAGGCAATTCTGCAGCAGCACCACAGAGTTGCGGTGGGAAGAGAGATAGGTGGCACGGGGTATCGGGGGGTTGAGAGCGTGGGGCAATGAGCAACGGCGCGCGCAATGGTAGGAGCGGACGGACGTGCTGGGCGTACGGTGGTGGGCGGTAATACAGGCACTGGTGTAGTATGGTATTGAGATATAACACTTTTCATACACCACAAAACGTAAAATTGTTAAATCAAACCATAAACCACATCTACAGGACTCGGATTTGCTCTTCCTTGTCCCATCCATCTCGCAAAAGGAGGGGTTGCAAAATTTCACAACCCTCCCCAGGTGAAATTTGCGAGTCGAAACGCGCTCCACCAGAAACTCAAACGAAATTTCACAAACCCCCCCTGGGGGGGGTTGTGAAAAAAGTCGACTCAAAATGCGCTTCATCAAAAACCCAAACGAAAATCCATAACCCCCCCCGGGGGGGGTTGTGAAAAAAAATCGATTCTGCGAGCAACTCGCACAAAATTCATAAACCCCCCCGGGGGGGGTTACGAAAAAAGTGCGACTCAAAACGTGCTTCACCAAAAACTCAAACGAAAATCCATAACCCCCCCCGGGGGGGGTTGTGAAAAAATTTCGATTCTGCGAGCAACTCGCACAAAATTCATAAACCCCCCCGGGGGGGGTTACGAAAAAAATGCGACTCAAAACGTGCTTCACCAAAAACTCAAACGAGAATTCACAACCCCTCCCTTGGTGAGAGAGGTACCAGGTGTGCCCGGAGGGCCTTGGTATAGAAAGCGGCAATACCCGGTAAGTACCCGGTGTTGATTAGATTCGGCAAACCGGTGAATTTTGCTGTCAAGCATCATGATGTCCACTGACTTCATCCCACCCGCACACTCGAGCGTGAATGAGGCAGAGGACCCTCAGTATGTGCGGGAACTGTGGTTTGAGGATGGAAGCATTGTGATCAAAGCTGGAAACTCTCTCTACCGAGTGTATCGCGGCGCTTTGTCTAATCACTCTCCCGTTTTTCGGGACATGCTTGCATTCCCTCAACCACCGAAGTCCGACTCGGGGCTCGTGGATGGATACCCATTCGTCGAATTACCGGACCCCGATGTCGAGGTTACCCCGTTTTTGAAAGCGATCTTTGAGCCGGAGTTGGTATCTCGAAATTCGTGTGCTACTTCTTTGTTCTCAAATTTATTCAGATACTTTATGCCATTTCCGGCTCATACAACATTCGACGCAGCAGTTGGATGCCTTCACCTTGGAAATAAATATGGAGTGGATTATCTCAGAGCTCGCGCCCTCAACCACCTCTCTTCTGGATATCCGACCACTCTGTCGGGCTTCGACCTCTTGAATCACTATCGACCAGACATCACTGCTTCGGCATTGGAGGAGCAGTCATGGGAATCACCCAGCGACGCGACATTCACGCTCCGTGCCATCCAACTTGCTCGCGTAGTTGACGCCCCGTGGATTCTACCTGCCGCCTTTTATGCTCTTTCTTCTAACTTCAACAGAGTTGGCCTCGTCGCCTTTCATGGCGTCCTATACAACGGCGTGGAGATTAAACTGACTATGCAAGAGCAACGATCGTTTCTTCAAGGCTACAATGTCCAGCGCAACGGAACCGTGGCTGATGCTCTTCGTTTCTTATTCGACCCAGAAAATATTCCAGGTTGCAAACATCCTCCGCAGTGTGTCGTGGAAAGATGGAAGGGACTCGAATATATTCGAGAATTCATCCGATCTCATCCTGCCGACCCTTTGTTGACATGGGAGTGGTCGGATTGGAAGCAGCTCCACGGCATGTGTTCGAAATGCTTGAAGACGCTGAAGGAGATTCACCAAGATGCTCGACAAACTTTCTGGAACCAGCTTCCGGAGACCTATGGGCTACCGTCATGGGACGTCTTAGAACAGATGAAGAAAAATGCTCTTGGGCCCAACTTGACTCATTAGCACAGGTATGTCGATACTCGCCCGAGTTCCATCGGTTGACCAGGTTCCTATAGGGATGAACTCGAATGATTTCTGTGGGTTTTATGTCTAACGCGACGTTGCATCCAGGAAAACAACGGTGGACCGTTGTGAGGAGCGGCGACTGCGCCTCAATCTTTGACATTCAAGCTGTGATCTTCGTGATGCTCCCTCGGTTGGCGAACCTGGTCGAACAGGCCGAGGTTAGGACCATTCGTGTTAATACCTTCCTAGCCAGTGTAGTTGGCAGGTGTAGTACTTGTAATCTTTGTGTAAAAATACTTGTAGTTTCAGTGTACTATACGGCGCCCACATGAATTATGACCGAACTTCTACTAGTTCCTATACGCTGCCCCAAATATCGTCAGGACGTCAGCGCATCGAACGGTTACGCGGACTGGATCAGCTGTTTTCTTCTGCAGTCACCTCAATCTTCGCAATTGAGAGCGAGGAATAGCTAGTATTCGATAATAAGGGGAATCTTTGGCTGGATTTTTCGATTATTTCCCTGGAAAACCTTCACTTCAACTTGTTTTGTATAGAGGTGAAAATGACGGCAAATACCGAATCTGTTCAAGAAGTTGACATCTCTTCTCGTCGTCCGACAGATTAGCAGAATATTCTGGCCTGAGGTGAATGAGCACGCCGAGATATAGCCTGTTTACATAACCCCACTTCAGCATCAACCAGGATAAGAGGAACAGACGGATCGAGAATATGTACAAGTTTGGAGAAGTGTGAGTGTTGATAGTTTCATTGCAGTGATCTTGTGAATCTGCCGATGGGATTGAAGAAATTTGTAGAACTAGTCTGTGGGGTAGGTCTGCAAGCACAAATTAACCACGGTGCCGTCACTGAATGCTCTCTTAATTACAGACTGGCCTCGATGGAAGCAACAGAGATCCTGTGTAACGAAATGTATCAATCAAATATCCCCTTGTCAGCATTATGAACAGTTCACCTGAAGAATGGAGGATGAGTCCGGGACTGTCGAGATCAATTGTAGCAGGGAGCGGCGGTAACGGTTCCGAGTCGGAGTCGGAGGATTCCTCCAAGACCTCTTGCACTTCGCTGAAAGCGACAAAATCGAAGACAGGTACATCCTTGTCATAAACTGCCAGTGCGTCGGCAAGAATACCCTTCAAATCGGCAGATACGTATACGATTGCGGTGTCAGTCTGCTCAAACAGCTGGGCCACATCCGCCGCCGCGTCGGAAGGAGACACGCAGAACGGCACCAAGCCAGCACGCATGACTGCCGATACCATCATACCTGCCACCGATTATGAATTGCGAGGCCGGGTAGAATACAAGAACTCACAGCAGGAGATATTGTCTGGATTGATATCGATGGCTTAATACCAGACCAAAGCATACCAACCACGTTGACTGACCCGTATTAGCCAATATGGCGATGACAGTGTTCTGTCCGCCTTCGACCGGCGTGTGAGGCACCGTTTCGCGCAAGATACGACGACAGGTGGCGTACATCGAGCGAATGTAGCGCTCAAACGTGACGGAGGCTGGCACCTCTCCAGTGCGGGTATTGTAGATATATGCGGTTTGATGCGGGCTTTGTGTTAGTTGGCGATCTAGGAGGTGAGGGAAAGTGAGAGACTCTTCGAGAGGCACTGGGCTGCTTGTGCTTTCCACATGCATCTGGGAGAGACAGCGAGCGAAAAGAAAAAAAATTACTGTGTGCCGGGGGGGGAAGGAGGGGGCTTTTATAAGAAGCCAACAACGTGGACCAGCGAAGAGTGTCGGGTCATTAGAGCTGCGAGCCGAGAATCGGGATGCTACTTGAAACGAAGCTTCTGATAGCACTGGGAGGATACAAAGCATGCAAAGACCCGGATACCCGGCTATTGGGCTCCGCAGACGGTCGGGGTTTCGCGGATGGCTCTGGTGGTCCTGTGGTCCCCTTGACGCATTTGCCAATTTAGCCAGCAGAGTCTATCAATATGCGTACGACCGCACACAGGTGGTCTCTCATATGCAAACGGACACCGTCGCACCGATAATCAAACCCCTCGTCGATGTAAAGCCCTAAGGGTGCGTTTGGCCCAGGACTCGACTCGGAAGTTGTGAAAGAGCGGCGGGATGAGTGTGCTTCGGCCGTGTAGGGCGGTATTCCTGTCATTCAACCCTTGAGGCAGCCCTAATCCGTGCGACGTCAGAGAAGGTGAGTGCTACTCCGAGTCAACTCTGAGTAAGTAGCGACGGAGATCCTCCAATGTAGAGGCAAGCAAGAGGCAAGGATAAAAGTCCAGTTGCTGACAAATCAAAATTTCCAAATATGGACATGCAATTGACTCTCCTCCCGGACTCAGCTGCAGGATGAGAACAGAAGGCTGCCGCGCCATGTATTCGTGTAAGATACATAGACGGGGTAATCGGTTATAGCATTTACATTGTCAGTCGCGCCAACCACACTACATATGCGGGGCAAATTGAGTGGAGAACAAAAAAAGGAAGAAGAAAACAATCAAAAACCGAAGCAACGCGTCAAGTATATAGTTACTGTAAGCAGCAGGGCAACAAACAAAAAGTGTAAGTAAAAATACAACTATATCGTGTGAGGCGGAGGGAGACGGTGGGGGGTGTCGCAAACAAGCGCGGGTTACTGTGAATACCCAGGGGGATACAAGGTAGGTGACACAGGGAGGGGTAGAGAAAAAAGAAAAGAGGACGGAGCGGGAACTAGATGTGCGTTGATATGTACATGCAGAGCGGGAGCAGAGGTAGACAAATCAGATGCGTAATAGTTAAGTGTGATGATGGACGAGACGAGAGGTTTATGCAAAGGAACTGATCGAAAGAACCGAGACAACTGCAGTGTCTACTGAACGCAGCGCGGCAATGCAGATGAGAGGTAAACAGTATGGAGAGGGATACCTAATGGTGTAGATCAGGAAGAGGATGAGAACAAGTAACGGGGAAATCAGCGGGAGAACGAATAGATAAGTAAGCAAGCGCAGGGAAAGAGACGAGATTAATCGGATATGTGGATTGTGCAACGTCAACCACCACCGAACGACAAGCAAAACACGCAGAAAAAGCTGCAGGCCACACACCGTCATCCATCCAGCTCCATCGCGTCCGCGATAGGACTGAGAGGTGTCGGCGGCTCCGCATCCTCCTCCTCTCCACCTTCGTCTCCCCATCCCTCGTCTCCCTCTTCTAAATCCAAACTGCGAGGCACGACCAACGGACTCGACGGCCGCCTCGTCGCCTTCCATCCCACACCTCCATCCAACCCCCTCACACACCTCTCCCTCCTCCTCAAAATCATCCTCGCAACCAACTGCTGCACACTCTCCAGCCCCGCCAAGCCTGCCTTCTCGCGCCTCAGCCGCATCCCGCCCGTGCCTTTATCCTTCGCCGGGGGCTCCGAGAGAGGCGGGATGGGATGCAGGGATTGCTCATCGGTGCAATCGGGAGGTGTAAGAGTGGGGGCGGAAGTAGAAGCAGTATCTGTGCAAGTGTTAGCAGCGGATCCCGCCGCTGGCGGCAGAATCCCCAACACAAGCCCGACAAGCGCGTCCACCTCCCTTCCCAGCTCCTTTGCACGCTTTCGCCGCCTCCGCGGCTCGCCTGCGTCCCTAGGGACGTTCCTCCGCAATTCGTGGTCCAGCACGCCACTTGGCGCCGCTGTACCGGAACCAGCGACAACGGCATTCCCACAACTACTCGAGTTGCTGTTGAGATCGCTGTTGTCGTTGTCGTTTGGGGAGTCAGAACCCACGTCCATGTTGGTCGGAGAGTGGTTAGGCGCAGCGGCACACGCCGCCAACGCTTCACGCGCTCGTCCTCGCACAGCCAGCAGCGCGTCCAACTCCGCTTCCGGGAAGGATGCAGGAAGGCGCGCGACCAGCTCGGCAGGAGTAAACGGGTCGAGAATCGACGGAGGTGGCGGTTTGAAGGGAAGCGAAATGGGGGGCAGGTCGAGGCCGAGAGAGTTAGCAGGAGGGTGGGTAAGCGTCGCGTCAGCGTCGCCGATAGGAGATGATGAGACTGGGGTTGGGTCTGAGTCGCTGGGGGGCGGGGACATCAGGATATCTGAGTCCTCAGTGGTGGCTTCAGCCACAGCGGAAGAGGAAGATGAATCTAGGGGTGAGGTGAGGAAAGAAGGCCAGGAATCCGAGTGGCAATGATGAGACGACTGCGCGTCGTACTCGTCATTGAGATCGGGGAGCGAAGCGACCGACCGACGCGATGGCGAAGGCGCGAGGCCTAGTCCTGGACCCAGAGCCATGTCCAGGTCGAGGTCGTCGAGTTCCGGCGACAGGCATGCAAATGAACGCAGAGGCGAAGGTATGTACGAGGACGGTCCGAAACCCAGATCGTCTTCGAAGTCCGACTCGGACATGGGCGACGGCGAATCAAAGTCGCGCGAAGAGGAAGGCGACGGCGGGGCGTAATCGAAAGGCGATATACTGTCCGCGTCCGAGTCGTGGCCACCCACAATACGGTGTGGGTGCGCCATAGTACCAGGAAAACCAAGAAGAACGCCCTCTGGTGCTCCTACTCCCGAGTTGTTGTCATGATCGTCGAGAATCATCTCGTCCTTGTGTTGGTACATAGGAATATCGAGAGGAAGCAAGGCAGGACGCCTGAACGTTCCTGCGTTGCCCAAGATATCGTCATCCGCATCAGAGTCGAAAGAATAGTCGTAAGCGCCCACAGGCTGTGACATGAGCACACAATCGTGCCTCGAGTCATCAACGGTGTACACATCCTCCTCCTCCTCTGGCTTGCGGGTGGGCAGCCATTCCGGAGAAATGGGGGAGAGCAGCTGCGGGGTTCTCGGTCTCGGAGAAGATTGAGATTCATCGTGAAGCTCTTCAATCGGAAGCAAAAGAGACGGGACCTGACTGTCCTGGGCATCCGAAGGGGGCAGCGCGTGCGTTAGAGTGGGAATCGTCGGCGGGGGAGACAACGGAGAATGTGCCGAAGCCTTCATGAGCACCAAGGGGGAATCTAGGATTCCGCCGAACTGGTGCTGGTGATATCGTGCTGCAGAAGGCAGGGGAACGTTCTGTTTTGGCTGGGAAGTAGTTGGCGGGGGCGAAGGATATACACAAGGGTTTCCAGCGTCTTGATTTTCGTTAGGTTGGTCGGTGGTGGTACAGACAAATCCGTGAGAAGAGTGAGGACAAGAGGTGAAAGAAAAATGGGAATCGAGGTCAGTACAGGGCATCAGCAGCGCCCCTTCTTCCGGGGGCGAATCAGTGAGCATTATTCTTGATGAAAAAGAAACAATTAGAGTGGCAAAGGGAGTTTGTCGGGTAGGATACTGACATTTGCCTAGATTCTGAGAATGGGTGAAAATTGATGAGAACAAAACAGGAAAAAAAGAGCAGAGGACGCACAGAAGTATGGGGAGACTAGACTGGGGGATTGAAGCGTATGGAACTGGCCATTGACGCTGGGAGAGACAACGAGTAGCACTGCAGCACCGTCGATATCGATGCGGGAAGAAAGAAGCGAGCCCCGGCCTCAAACACATCCGCTGGCCGCATTGCAATAGTCATCACGTGTCAGCTATCCGCATCTCCGTCCGTCCATCACCTCAAGGCAGCAACCTCGACGTTGGCGAGGACCACCCGGCCAGCGATAACCGTAGGCGATGAGCGTGGCAGCGGGGTTCTCAAATTCTTACAATTATCGCGACACTGGCACATCCTCCACAATAAAAACAAGAAAACGTCTCTTTTGCTTCAAGTTTTCCTTCAAACATACTGTGACTCACAATTGACCCACAAACCTTCGTGGGCGAACCGACGCCAACGTCCTGACGTATCACTCGCCCATACAGCACTTGCAGCCCATCGTCCCGGTCGTCATTGTTCTTTGCTCCCGCGGACGAATTTGATCCTTATATGTTCAGCTTCTCTCGGAGAGCGGGCCCGAGATCACCACTCTAGCTTCATTCGCGTTGCGTCGAGTCCTTGACCGAGTCGCCTGATACTATGGCGATTCATTTGCGACAATATCCAGCGTGCTACGAAGGACTCTTCGAATTCATGAAAAACCTGGTTGCTTTTTCTTTCGGCGTCTAAAGTGACATCGATATCGAACACAATGATGAACATCGGGACGAGCAGGCGGAAACCATTTTTGTACAAAGCAAGATTGAATACCAGCACTGGCGGGATGTATTCAGAACCAAAATTTTCAACAGGAACGTGGCACACAATCAAGCTTTGTTCAACATATTCCAAGTATGCGTCGGCTTCGGACAATCGTAAATTGCCGCCGACCCATCACTGGATCCTGGCTCCATATTCGTTATACTTGGGTGGGCTATACTTGTCCTCGAATCTGGCAGTAGGTTCAGTGATTGATCGAGGAGTGAATGGTTGGACTTCCTTTCAGTTCAAAATCCAGCAGTATCATTCAGGTGGCGTTACAGATTCGGACCCAGGTATTCAATCCCCCGACGCAAAAATCCCGACAGCATTCCTACAATCATGGCGACAGCCCTACATGGAAGAATACTATCTCCCCGACCCCCGAAGCGTCGAGATTGACCTTGATGTCAATGCGTGGCTCCGGGCCCGGGTTCGCGGTTGCTGAGAGTCCGTATTCCAGAGTCTGCATCAGATGGGTCGAGTAACTGGCGCTCGGGATGGACCTTGGACGTCAGTGTTTCGATCTGGGCAACTGTCTTGCTTTTTTCGGGATCGCGATATGCTTGCGCCGGGTAATTTACAGTGGCTAGAGTTTTCGTGCGTTCCCAAGTATGAAACAGCTCACTCGGAAAGCAGAAGAAAGAATCTCAATGACGATTCATGGGAGAAATCAATCACTGTATCGAGGGACGACGAATTCGCGCATGATTCAATCGACAAGGACCAGCCTGACCGCCTTGCTTCGCAAAACCCTCTTGCTGAAACCCGCAACACGAATATTTGCCGCCTTCACATTGGAGGCGGCAGATAGTAGGTCGAACTTCTGCAATCACCCGCCTTTATGCAGAACACACCTGTTAGGAATGCATATTCTGGATGCGACGACTGTACAGCGACAAGCATTGACCGTATGTACAGCGACGGGGACTAATTACAGGTTGCAACCTGCAAGTATACCAGTGATCCACAATGAGTCACCTCAGCGAACGAAAGTGTTTCGCTGACCTTAACAGAGAAAGAAAGAAATTTTCAGCTACTAGTAACTACACATACTCGTGTCCTGGCTTCGTGATAATGAACAAATTACGAGCATAAAAATAATAGGTACCTATTTCCTTCCACGAATCCGCGAACGGGGAATTGAACCCAGATTTTGGTAATCGTGTTCAACTTTGAAAGTCAAACCCGTTGGATAGTAGTGCTATGCTATCTCCAATCATGTTAGAGCTACTCCCCTGGGCGACTGGGAAGGAGTACTCGGCGCCGCAGCTGTAAAGCTGCAGTCTATGGCGGTCGTTTGGCTACATTAAAAAAACACATATAAATATGCTGTTTTGAGTGAAAAAGTTGAGAACGGTGAAAAAAATAATTTTTTTCAAAGTTGTAGAGACACTCTTCTTGAGTATGAAAACAGTTGAGGTAAGATGAAAATTTTTCTCGGAGTTGAGTTGATAGAAAATTTTCCGCGCTGAGTCTGTGGCTGTGCATTAATGATGGCCGACTCGGAGGCCGACTCCCGCGTTGAAAAGTTGAGGTTTGAGAAAGAAAATCCACACCATTCGCTGCTCCTCATGGCATCTGAAGCAAGAGCTTTTGCCCCTATATTAGCTAGCACATGCAGTGGATTGATGTTCAGCATGCAAGGCTTTGCAAGATTGATGTGAACAGATCAGAACTGGATCCTGTAGTCTGCTCAGATAATTGAGCAGCTACAGACCTGTGCCTTGGGTGTGCTAGCACTCAAAGGTATCCTGAAAATAGGTCTATGCTCTGGGTAACAGATAACCCATGGGTTGCAGAGTCCACACTGAGCAACTGTGTCGGCACAAGTCGGCTGCTCCGGCCATCAATAATGCACAGCCACAGAGTCGGTGCGGAAACTTTTCATCTCAACTCAACTTCAAGAAAATTTTTCATCTTACCCCAACTGTTTTCATACTCAAGGAAAGTCTCTCTCTACAACTTTGAAAAAAAAAAAAATTTTCACCGTTTCCAACTTTTTCACTGAAAAGAGCATATTTATATGTGTTTCTTTAAAGTAGCCAAACGACCGCCATAGCAGTCCGGAAATTCCAATTGAATACTCCTTGACACTGGACACAAAAAAGGGAAACATCCTTCTGGACTTGCGGGCGAAATTAAATGGGCATTTCCGCCACACATCTGCTAGACTTAGTTTTTCAACTTCAACAAGTTGAACATTCAGGCTAAAACATCTTGCCAGCAAAAATCCCATCACTGCTTAAACTGCTTTGCCAGTGGAAGATAGAGTTGTGCTTGGTAGATCTATGCCTAGCCAACTTACTGGTCTATATGGATAGCTCTGAATTTACTTCTTTTTTCGAGCTTTTCCACCACAGAATTTGTAAGCAGCTTCCGATCAATTCTGTTAGACCCGGAAGATCCCGGCGGCCGGAGTGTCGGTCCCATGTGCCGGCATAGGAGTTGATTCTCGCGCGCTTGCCACCTACGAACCCCAGGCACGCCTGGGAAACTGAGGACTAGCACAACATGCTGATACCCTACGACTTAACCGAACGCGTTCTCAACCTCCCACCATGCCCCCCCTCAAGCTGTGGCCGCTGCTTCCAGCAACGTTGACGTTTTTATGCCTCATTTCTCGCCATGTCGTCGCGTTGGAGGAGCAAGATACCCAGATTGTCTTCAGGGGGGACGAACCTACACTTGCGGATGAGCTGTCGGATCTTCTTCAGAGCAGCATATGGCTGGAGCAGAACAAGACCGACGCGTCAGAGGTGGCCCGACATTGTGTGAGTGACCAGGAATTTGGGATCGCCCTTCGTTTGCTGAATCTGGATAAACTTTCGCTGCAAAGTGTCACGTACTGAACAGCACCCTTCCTAGCCAAGTATTCTTCCCCGACTCGGCCGAATATCGAGCCCAGCAGGCGTCGTATTACTCTTTTGAGCAATCAGACCTCGAGCCAACATGCAGAGTGTCACCGCACTCTGCTATCGACGTCTCTGCTATCGTCAGCCTCGCCACGCAGTACGACTGCACCTTCGCAGTTCGCTCGGGCGGCCATATGATCTCGCAGGGATTCAGCAACGTCGACGCCGCCGGGTTTACGATTGACCTGCAGAAAATGAACAGCGTGTCGCTTCTCGATGGAGGCAGTGTTGTGTCCTTTGGATCTGGTTGCAGATGGCATGAAGTTTACAG
Source organism: Favolaschia claudopus (assembly GCA_037176885.1). Lineage (NCBI taxonomy): Eukaryota > Fungi > Basidiomycota > Agaricomycetes > Agaricales > Mycenaceae > Favolaschia > Favolaschia claudopus. Next base: position 139,889 of record JAWWNJ010000041.1, on the reverse strand, counting down.
TGCGCTTACGCCTCGCAATCTTACTACGGTCGGTGGCCGGGCTTCCGATGTTGGTGTTTCGGGTTTTCTGCTGGGCGGTATGAATTCCTTGTTCGCAACACATTTTTCTTGTTCTTGATGGTGGCACTATGATACCTAGGTGGAATCTCCGCTCTATCTCTCGCGCACGGTTTTGGAAGCTCGAATATCGTGAATTATCAAGTTGTACTTGCTGACGGCACCATACACGACGTTAATGGGCAAACTCTGCCTGATCTGTACTGGGCTCTCAAGTACGGCAGTACTAACTTTGGAATTGTTACGCGTTTCGACATGACAACGTATCCACTGTCAGATGTCTGGGCAGGGACCCTGCTTTTCGACATTTCTAGAGGCCCCGCAATACTACAAGCCCATGTTGAATTTACCGCCAAATTATCTGAAGACCCCATGGGATTGAATGTGGTCGGACTAGCTTGGGAGCCGACGCAAAAAGCCTACATTGTATGGTCGCCGAATATCTACCTCGCACCTACCCCGTTTCCACCGTTGTACTCTGATATCGAGCCCTTGGTGCCCCACGCCTTCCTCGATACGATGCGAGTCACTGACCTGGCATCCATCACCGACGAATTTCAGGCTATGGCTCCAGGTGAGTCATCATGGACTTCAGTTCTTGCCCGGATATCTTACCTATATCTCAGGATCCGGAAGGGTCCAATGGTTCACGTTGACTTTGAAAGCGGATGCTACCTTGCTGTGGGATATTCACCTCAAAGGTGTCGAAATTTTCGAACCATATCTGCATCGATCTGGCTTTACGTGGGCGGCTGTGTTTCAACCATTGAATCGCGGTTTTGCGGCGGCGAGTGAGAGAAACGGAGGGAATCCATCAGGTATCTCCTCTGAGGACGGAGACTTGGTAGGTATGTGCAACTCAATTCGACGTCGCACGGAACAGTTTTACAAACGTATCTATGCTTAGTGGCCCTCGGCATGGCCCTTTGGTCTGACAGGGAGGATGATGAAGTGCTCCAGGCGAAAACGCACGAGCTGTGGAGATGGGCAGAGAATACTGCTCGCGAGCGTGGTCTCCTCCATCCTTTCATCTACATGAACTACGCATCCAAGCTTCAGGACGTCATGGGCAGTATTGGGCCGAAAAATCTTGGACGAATGCGGGGCATCAAAGAACGGTATGATCCGTCGAACCGATTTGGTCTGTACTGGAAAGGTGGCTACAAGTTGGAAGCCGCAGGACAGGTGTAGTTGGATTTCATTACATCTTCCGAGGTGGCTAAATTGCTCTGGGAGTTTCTATGGGCTCTGCAGAAACGTTCTTTTTTACCGTAACTACCCTTTTTCAAATTGAGTTTATTGATGGGAAGATCAGCAGGCACGCCCATGAACAGTCGCCATCACAGCCCCAACCTAGAACTGACGAGATTGTTCATTCAAAAGTGGACTCCCTGAGAACCTCCTTGTGATCCATTATCACGATACCCAATCCTAGTTGGTGCTTCGCTGTGCTTCGAATATTAGACCAAGATTCTGCCATCTTTGGGCGACTTCGAAAGCGCTAGCCCGGCAAAAAGCCAAGATTGTCGCAGGGCAACGGGAGGCTTAGGAAACCGTTAAACCCCAGTTGGCGTGAAGAGTGGCAGTGATCCTGTCAGCGGACTTCAACGGACCCTTTATTTAACCCGTCCTCGTCCGCAAGCGCCGGACTCCACTTCCATCGGCAACGAATGGAGATGAGATGGTAACGTATCCGCGATTACTTCGTTTAAAAAGGGCTTGACTTCAGCTTCCGCGTCTTTTGCGCCAACCACCGTCCTTCGTTCATTATGCTGACCGTGCGCGATGAAGGTCCTGGGCTCGACGGCCAGGATATATACGCTCTGAAGATCATGTTTCTTCAGTTGGCGTCGGCAGCGATCACTTACGGTGCGTGTGCTGGAAGCAAGTGAGGTGTAACCACTTATTGACCTTGGGGCTTCAGGGATATTCCTGTGTGTCGCGATAATGTCGAGTTATACCCTCATGTTCGCATACTGTTTTTTCCTTGCGATGTGGTGGAAGAAAACTTACCTCCCATCCAGACGGAAGGGTCTTCGAGGTGCATTGGCGCGTCAAGCCCTGCTCGGCATTACTCTCACCATGCTCCTTGCTGGCACTGCCCATCTTGGGATGTACATGGCCTATCAAATCCTTCAATTTCCTACTCTGGCGGCCGAATACGTCGACCCTGTCATGACTTTGAAACGCCTCGACATCGGTCAGACTTGGCTGCGTAGGATAACTGTGCGTGCACCCATTCAAATGCTCTACTACTTGCATTTTAAATTCGCCTTAGTATTTCCTCAGTGATGTTATCGTCGTCTGGAGAGCCTGGGTTATCTGGCACGATAATTTGATAGTACATGCAGTACTTGCTGTATGTCTCATCGGGACGGGAGGTATGTGATTCTGGCATCCACATCTGTCGCAACAATTAATCGTTTTCCACTGGCAGCCACTTCGCTCGTTTTGGCTGTATTCAACACCAAAACAGAATTCCAGGGTACGCACTACGACCGCGATACAAAAAACTTCCTTGGAACGTTCGGCCTTCTCGTAACCAACTTCGGGGCCACAGCCCTGATCAGCTACAAGTTGTGGTGCGTCTGGTCGCCTTATCTTCGCCACACGTTGATGAACTGTCCAGGTATTATCGCCGCAACGTGAAAAAATATCTCAACCACCCTCGTAATGCCAGTACGAAGATTGAGAACGTTCTGATCTTACTTATGGAGACCGGAGGACTATACTGCGCGTTTTGGGTACGCGTTTCCAGCGGCGTTGCTTTCGTATATCACTGACAACTATCAGATATTGCTCATGATCGGGGACTACGGCTATTATGGCCCTGACTTCGAGCTCGAATGGTTCCAACCGAATATATCCGTGAGTCCCTAACTCCATGCCCACCGTCCTAGGTATCTATATTCTGAACCTGTTCGGCAGGGCATATATCCGACGATAATTATTTTCATGGTGTCACGCAAAATGATGCTGAGTGAAGAAATGCTCAGTACACCCTCCCTTCCCACCACTTCTCATACACACATGACCGACCGAACTATCTGGTTCGCTACTCCTTCGGCCACAGGCCGGTCAGAGGGGGCGCTCCAGACGTCCGAGGATTCTGTGGGTATGGACTCATTCTCACCGAAGTAGTGTTATTGGGTGTACGGAGAAATAATTGTAGTAACCTCACTGTATTTTACGAGACATGTATACTTTAAATTCAACTTGTTGTAAGATAAATACTCTAATGCTGAGCTTCGTAACGAGCTCGACAAGCAAACTCGATCCATTTGATGTACTATACATTGAATATCTGATGTACAAACTACGAAGGCGTCACATCGACCAGGAGCTGGAAGCTGTCCCCGAGCGCGTTCTTGCGCAAGGTATCCAATACCGTCCAGGAAGGAAGTCCATACATGTTGGGTAATTCGTTGGTAAGCCTCTGTGCCGTTTCGTGATGCGCCTGCACCATCGAGACTTGGCATAAAAAGCAGACATCGTTTAAAGATGCCCAGTCATCTTTCCTCCATATTTTCAAAGGATCATAAGAAGACCTCAGACGGTCCTGGCGTTTGGCCTCGAATGCTTGGAGCCTGCGTTTTTGGCACCGTGCTGGCTGCGTACAGCTTACCATGTCAGCCGAAAAGAACAAGAAGCGAAGCATGTCGTCGACTGTGCTCGCATACTGCATTTGACTCCCTGTAATGAACGCTTGTTGATCTGCTTCGCTCAATTGTGAGGTAACGCCATTGTAGGTTACGCTCTGGAATATTTGGACACCAAGCTTGGGGTAGGATGTCGCGAGGGTATAAAATGCTCCTGGCAAGATCCAAGGAGCTTCTACCTCCCGTGCGAGCTGAATGACCAAGATTTTGCACACCGGATCGGGCGAACGATCGAAAGTCCGCTTCGAGGGTTTGACCATACGGCCGCAAGCGGGATTAAACCAGGGAAAGGCAGCAGAAAGATGAAGGAGGGCACGGTCTCGCAAGTACTGCACTCCGTACTTGTGAGAGAGGCGAAGAACGCCCGAGACTGTAGTGTAATCCGTACGTGACGGAAATGGAGGAAAGAATCTGAGAGCTGAATGAATTCACAACCGCGCCGGCTTGTAGTAAAACATACCCAGAATCAAATATCGCCCTCAAAAATACCGTCACTTCTACGGCAAAGTCGGAAAGTTGGACGAGAGGACAGCCCTCAACTAGCTCCGAATCCGGAGGCTGCGGAAAGAGCAACATGTCCTGAAATTATTGTGTCGTGAATTTTTTGCAGAGCAGGCGCCCGGCTGCGTAGTGACTGAGACAAGAGACTTTACCTCGAATACAGACGATCGCGCAGCCAAAACGCCTCGATAGACACGAAACTGCGTAGTTTCAGCTTGAATTATGATGTTACCATCGTCAAACCACAAGTCCAATGGTCTAGCAACGGGCGATTCCGACGAATTAACAGCTTGCATGACGGTGGGCGACAAGGCAGAATCCATCAAACGCGTACACAAACCACAACAACGCGGACGCGTAATTGTGAAATAAAATTGAAGAAATTGCTATGTACCATTTTACTATCTAGCGCTACATAAAATGCGGGGAGAAAGCAGAAAACATGGAGAAAAAATATTGCAACACCGATGCCTACATGCCAGGAAAAGAAAATACTTGGTGGGCTCACAGAGCCCGTATCATTGTTTCCATCCGTAAGTCGCGTTTCTTCGTCGTTCAACGGAACTCAGAGCCACAGGAGCTAAGCGCGAAAATTGCTGCCAATGATATGGCGTCTCGTCTTTCCTCATTTTCGTCTCATCTATTCCACTCAGTACTCGTAAAGTAGTGGTCATGGAAGCAACGAGAACGAAAACGGAAAAGAGAACGTTGGTTATTGAGTACGACAGTATCTAAAGTAAGGGAGGGTTCAAAGGAATGTTAGCGTGCCTAAGTTAGTTATAAAGTAGTTACGACTGCACCGGCGTCGTGTCATTGACGAGCACAACACGGTTTTGTAGCTCCTCGTCTATGGAACCTAAGCGTTGGATGTACGCCGTCAATACCTCATCTAGCGTATCCAGCACGACAATGTCGCTCTGCGCGGGCATGATGTTGTCTCCCCCGCCCGCCACGTAGTCAGCCGTCACCATACGGTACGTCGCATCGAAGTCCACCGTCGGCATCTCGTCGCCTTGCCCGATCTCGAGGTTGATGAGCGTCTTGGTGGTGGGGTTGTACGTCACCCGCACGCCTTTGGAGATTTGGGGCCAGGTCACGACGGGCTGGCCGTTGAAGACGGAAACGCCCGAGACGGCGCCGGCGAAGATGTCCCACAGCTGGCGCCCGGTGAGGGACACGTCTGCCACGGCGTTGCCGAAAGGGAATGCGGTGATGACGTCCCCGCGAGTGATGTTCCCGACAGGAATGTCGACGCGGATACCACCGCCGTTGAGGAGGCAGCCTGCCGGCGCCGACTGCGCCGCGCGGTAGTCGAGCATGGCGTCGCAGATGAGGTCGCCGAAGTTGCACTCGCCGGTCTTGCATCCGTTGTGGTTCAGCAGCACAGTCGTGTCGCCAATGACCTCGTTGCCGAATTCGTCGAAGGGTACGCGCCACTCCTTGATCTGGGCCTGGAGGTCGGCGTCCTGGGCGGTCTGGTTGGTAAGGTGGATGGGTCCGCCAGAGACACCAACGACTTTGCCGTTGGGTCCGAACTGGACGTCGAGGAGTCCAAGGTATTCACCATAGCGGTAGCTGCAGAGGTCAGAAAGACGAAGGGTGGGGTGTAAAGGAGAAGGCTCACGCAGTGATCACGAATACCTCTTCACCGTCCAGGTTGGTCTCTATAGTCGGATACGGTCCCGCAGCGCCTGCCATATCGCCCAGCAGAGTATGAGAGTGACCTCCAATAATGAGATGGATGCCGGTGGTGTTCTGCGCCATGGCAATATCCACCTCGTAGCCAACGTGTGTCAGGGCGACGATACGCTCGACATGCTCGTGAGCACGGACATAATCAGCCCAATACTGCACCGTCTTGATTGGGTCCGCGAAGGAAGTGGAATCGTCGGAGTTGGATATTAACGGGATGGTGTCCGTGGTGACGGCGATGACTGCGAGGTTGTACTGAGGGAAGAGGTGATACGGCTTCACCGTGGAGTTGATGCTCTTGTCTTGACTGTCGACATTCGCGCAGATGATGGGCATGGTAAGGTTATCCAACTGGTGACAACATCGTGAGCTATCGCAAAGCCACGAAAAACGCGAGAAAAAGGACATACAAATTCACCGAGATACTTGTCGCCCTGGTCAAACTCATGATTCCCAAGCGTGAAAGCGTCGATATTGAGTTGATTCAAGGTATCCGCAATCTTCTCGCCGCCGTAGTAGCTGTAGAACAGCGTGCCCTGGAACTCATCGCCCGCGTTTAGGAAGAGCGAGTTTTTAGCCTTTTTGCGGCCAGCGTCCACGACGGCTTTTATCCGAGCGTAGCCACCGTAGCAGCCATTCTGGGGCTTCGTGCAGTCCGTTCCGGAGGTGGTAATTTCGTCCAGGTGCGCGTGTATATCATTGACATGATATATGGCTAGTATTGAGTCAGAAGTCAGAAAAGCATCTAAACGCGAAGAGTAAAGGCACGCACAGATATTAAAGTAATCTGGACACGCTGGAGGGTGTACAGCGCGCTCCCTCGATGCCAGGTATATCTCAGCCGACACTGTAGTCGCAAGGGCGACCGAGAACGCGAAAGCAGCCCGGGGTATCATGGGAGATAGAAACAGAAGAGAAAAACAAAGAGAAAAAGGTGATTTCGAGGGTGAAGACCATTTTATAGGTGTTCGTCAGTGTAGATGATCTTGATGGTTAGATGCATACGCCCGTCATCCACACGTTCGCGCCGAGATCGTGGATGGGCTGAGCTCGACGGCAGGCACGATGCCAAGCAGCAGCAGTTGGCAAGCTGACAAGTGGCGTAGCGCAACTCCCACGTCTCAAGTGTTTTATCCCCTTCTCGCACTTCGAATGTTTCTCTCTGCCGCTGAGCGCTCCGAGTCTGCCACGTTGTGGATGCTTGCTAGACGTCCCTTGAAGGTCCTGGGGTGCCTGAAACCTGACAGAAACCCACAAAAATACTGAGGCTTTCGCTATCAAAATCCGCAAAGGAGGGGATTCAAAATTTCTCTCCAGCCTCAAGGTCTCTTGCTCTGAGTCAACAGGAATAAAATTGAAACTACTACGATACCGTTCTCAGGACGCTAGCCATGCGCTTGACCATCGATGCTCATGGATTGCGTCAAGCTCACCCGAAACAACTCTAGTCTTTGGCTCCGGTCTCGAGGAATCTAAAGATTTCAGTTAGTGTCGTCGATTCAGCGCGTATGCATATGGCTACATACTCATGGCAGCTCATCGATACTGTTAGAGAATATACGACGCCTCCTGCAAGCAAAGCGGCTTCAGGATGGATGCTGAAGCCTGGCAATAACCTTGTCAGGAAAATTTGATCGTAATTCCCAGTCAAGCTCTTATATTCACTAGTGCCCGAGGCTTCAAGAATTGAAAGGCTTTCTAGCTTGACTTCCTACATAGGCTCTACGTCTCGTGCCGCTGTCGCTCTGTCGCGTTTATCTGAAGTCACTCACATATGGTACCTGGCTAGAATTCCGAGAGCGCCCAACGTTCAACACTGGCAGTACAGTCATGATAGACGTGCAATGTTGTGCCCATGCTGGCTGTAACCACTCCAAGCAGACTCCAAATCACCAAAGGCCCAGTCTCCCAGAGGCAGAGTAGACCAATTCCCTTCAACCTTCGTGGTACTCAGGATATGGGATCCGGAGCTTGCCCAGGTTGGCTCACTCTGTGACTCTGCCTCTGGGAGACTACAAAGGCTGACCTATCATGAAATACCTGCGCCAGCCAAAAGCAGCCATGGGCTTCAATGTCTGCGTACTAGATTTCCTTTTGGATGAACGAACGTTGCTCGGGCTTAAATACCTAGCTGCATGTTCCAGTGCTACTCCACTGCTCATGTAGCGCAGCGCACCATCCTCATGGCTATCTGACCCAGACTCAACGCACTGACGAAAATTCTCGCTCAAGAACGTTCGACTGTCCGCTCTCGATTTTGCAATTGCCTGCAGAAGAACGCGTTTGGCACACGTCCTTAACGCGGACAATTCTCGATATTCCCTCGAGCTCGTATATATTCTGGATATTGGCGCCTGCGCTGCTCCACCAGGTTCAAGGATCCACACTACACACGGTCTCACCACCGTCGACCCTCGCTTTCACTTCGAAAAAAAGCAGCCTTGGTTTTACTTCGACTAAACTGTCAATGGTTTTGTCTTTCGCGGTATTTGATAATCTAACGGATAGTTAGTTCGCCTGATCAAATCTCGTCCAATCGTATCAATTATCGACAAGGGTCTCGTACTACACTAGTAACACCTTGGAGTTGTACAAATTAGTACACATACAACATCTCGTCAATACATTACCGTATAGCTACATTCGAACAAAACTAAATTTCTACTTGCGCTCCATCACGAACGAGTCATTCGACGTCGCCCGCGTCCGATCCGTCTCCGTTTCCACTGTCTGACCAGTCTCAACGGGCGTAGCGAACCAAATGGTGCGTGTACGTGTGTTCGATGAAGAAGAGGAGCTCTGAAGAGAGCCGTTACTGAGGACTTCGTTGCTTAACATCATTTGTCGTGAAACCATGAAGATGATAATTGTTGGATATATGCCCTGTACCGTTCATTAGCGTCGGCGAGTTCATAGTCATGGTCGGAGTGAAGATAATCAAGTCGGTTTGAGAGAGACACTCACAGAAATGTTCGGCTGGAACCACTCGAACTCGAAGTCGGGACCGTAATAACCGTAGTCGCCGACCATGAGCAATATCTGCTTGATGTTCAATAGTTGTTAGGGGATATGCCCAAGGGTTCTTACCCAAAACGCGCAATATAACCCTCCCGTCTCCATCAGCAAAATCAACACATTCTCCACCTTCGTATTGGAATTACGCGGGTGGTCGAGATATTTCTTGACATTGCGGCGGTAATACCTATGCGTCAAGGTAAATTCGAAAATTGCAAGATTAAATCGATTGTGCATACCACAACTTGTAGCTGATGAGGGCAGTGGCGAAGAAGTTGGTCACGAGAAGGCCAAATGTTCCGAGAAAATTCTGCGTGTCGCGGGAATAATGGACATGGTGGAATTCCGAGTTGATGTTGAACACAACCAAGGTGAGAGACGTAGCTGGTTGGAGGGTAAGCCAAAGGCGGACGCGGGAGCAGCAGCTCAAATTAATCGAACCTCCTGTTGCGACGATACATGTCGCCAAAGCCGCATGCACGATTCGATTTTCTTGCCAAATGACCCAAGCTCTCCACACGACGATTATGTCGCTAAAGAAGTACTACAAAACCGTCAGCTAATTTGAGCAGCACTAAAACAAGAGGAATCGTACCGTCAATCGACGCAACAGCGTCTGTGATATATCAAGCCGCCGCATAGTTTCGATCGGGTCAACGAATTCTGCGGCGAGGGTTGGGAATTGAATTATGACGAATCCCATGTAGAGTGCAAGATGCGCTGTTGCAGCTAGCAACATCGTCAAAATGATAGAGAGGAGAGCCTGTCGCGATCTCTGTCCTCGCAAACCCTTCCGACTAGAAGAGTCAACCCGGTCAATCACAGTAATACGCGTGTAAAAGATCGGGATTCGACGCACATGAGAGTATAGCTGGACATGGTCCCAATGCAGAGGAACAAGCCTTTGCCGCGCACGCAAAACTCAGCTGATTCCAGGAATTCTGCTTGGAGCGACATACCATAAGAGATCGCCGCCGCCGCCAATTTGAGGAAAATTATCTTGAGAGCGTAGATAGTTTCACCGTCAAGCCCAGGACCAGCATCGCGCACTGAGAGCATACCGAAGGGAAGGACGGAGGAATGGCCGCGTGGACTTCGGAGCTCGCCTGACTTTTAAAGAGTAGAAAATTTTCAGCATCTCCATCCGATAATGCTACATAGCAGTTTAGCGACGATTCGGTGCTGATCGGTCAGCCTCGATGCAATTTTATAATGCAAAGCCGAATTCAGACGGCGCAAAATCCAGTTCTCCGAGGTGGGGTGTTTTCGGGTCGCCGCGCAATTGCTGTGGGTGGGAGATAGTGGAAGCGTTCGTCGAGATTTCTGGATGCCGATGCCGGGATACTTGGGTAATTAATCAGGGTGCTGGAACGTACTAGTAGGTTCTAACCGGCAGGCTGTATCCCTGCCTAGCGAGCGGATGAGAGGCTGGTGCACCTTATTCGACGAGCATCATGAGCTTTGGTCTTGGCTTTGGTTAACTATGGTTTGGCTTGGCCGAACGTGACAGCTAAGGTCAAGCTAAGGTACCAACGTTTTGATGACAAATCAACCTTCAAGGTGGGGTTAATGGAGAGGGATAAGAGTATGGGGAACAAAATTTGATGGTAGACATTGATGGTGGACATGGACATGCAGGGGAAAACACGCAGGCAAAAACCTGAGGTTGAATCCGTGCACGTAGGAAGCTGTAGCCAAATGCTCTCAGAATTTTCCGTGTGGATTTTTCCGCCCGTGTATAACCCTGCAGGCTGTAGTAGGCGTCCGCCGTCAATCATTTGTGAGCGTCACCCGGGTCACGGTGTGACATCCGGTTTCCTTCCCCCCACCATCCGTTCGAATAGTACCATTCGTCGCCCATTCGCTCATCGAAATGACCACCAGGGAAACGGGTGGGGAGGCGGGGCAGCTGGGAGCGCCAGAACTGTCAGAAAGACGGGCTTGTGGCAATTTCAATCGGTGAGTTTTTTTGTGCGTAATTTTCAAATTGTCATTCCTCCTTGGTCCTCTCTCGATGGTCCGTTGACGCATGTCGACGACTGCTACGTACGACGCTTGCGTCTGACGCTTGCGACGCTATCTACCGACGACTCCGATGACTCCAACTACCGCCTCTGGAGCACCGTGTTCAGCGGCGCCATCTCCGCGAAATGCTACTGTTCCAATATAGTGCATAGTACATCGTTTCTCTGGTCCTCGATATGCTGCCCGCGGTGTGTGGTCGTCTCTTTTGTACCAATCTCGTCTCTTCGCCAACCGCAAGGCTTTCCCTGCATGAACTTGCGTGTAGGGTATCTGCTTGAGTTGTATGCCTGCAGGCTTTATTGTTCAGGTCATCGTGGGCGGGTGAATCCCTGAACCCGAGATCCCATAGGCATCTGGCTGTGCATTTTACCTTGGCCGTTATAAGGTGTACCAGTTTCCCTGCACCCGTGACCCCACGGGCATTTGGATGCGCATTTTACCTGGACGATTTTATGGTGTACCAGTTCTCCTGCAGCCATTCTCTTGCATGGGTTTGACTGCAGGAAATTCCGGCCAACTTTTGACTTTGCAGGCATTGTCTTCGCGGAATGTTACCATCCCAAATTCAGTGGTGATGTTGTTTCTCTGGTACTTGAGATCTTGTCTGCCCCGCAATTCGGCGTGGAGTGGTTGTCATTGTCTCCTCACCAGCTGCACGTCTGTCTCTGTAGGATTTGTGTGTAGGGCTTTTGATTCAGTCATATGACTGCAGGCTTTATTGCTCGGGCCCGCGTGTGCGGGTGAATTCCTGCACCCGTGACCCCATAAATGTTTGGCTGTACATTTTACCTTGATGGTTATGAGATGTACCAGTTTCCCTGCGGCCATTTTCTTGCATGGCACAGGCCAATGTCGGTAGTATTCTCCCTGCTTGCAGATTCATCCTCCAATTTCGTCCTCATTTCTGGTATAAATGTGTATGAGATTCTGTCCGAGCTGACTGTACAGTGTAACGATAGAACTGTATGTCCACAACGTCATAATAAACAGTTTATCTGAAAGCTGAATGAACTAGTGAACTCTCGCTGGATTGAAATTGGCTCCGACCGGGAAGCTGTATACACTTGGGATGGTTTGTGTTCGGGAAGTCAGGCATTTGCATTGTGGACTGCTAGTCTGATCAAAATGGGAAAAGCACCACAGAATCGAGAACGGGGTCACCAGAAGTCCAGAGATGGCAAGAGGCCGAGCTGTGCCTTCCAAAATGCGGGAAGTCAAAATTTCATTTTCCAAGTTGATTCTCGAGTCGATTGTGAGGTCAATTTCGAACGAATACTTATCTCACTCAGTCAATTCTCGAACTTGATTGCGCTTGTGCCAGTGCCAGGTAATAATGGTGGAGGAAGAGGAGGATCTAATTAACCGTATGGTCTCAAAGAGGAACAAGTGGTTTGCCGTACTAATACATGTTAATTTTCGAAGTCGATTCTCCCGGAGTTGCGAATCTGGACTAGAAATAGGCGCCCCGACTCCATTCTGCTCTGAAAATGGACCCATTTATTCATGTAGGTAATGTCAAGACTTGCTGAAATCTGATAGAACTCTATCGGGCACAGCGACCAGACGGGCAAAATTTAAGTAACTCTGGTCTTTGTTCAGAGTGGTAATACACACAAGACAGCATACTAGTGGTTCAAGCAACTATGCGCCAAGAGGGATGCGTGAAAAGAGACAATGATTGAAGATACTGCAAACTTCTTAGGGCAAACCCGCAAGGTATCCAAACTTGCGAGTGTAGTTGATTTGGTTTGCTTCTGTACGGCTCGGTAACAGCAGTCCCATAGACATCTCATCTAGCTTAGACTGTCAACGAGAGTAAGAGCAAGCAAGTCAAATATATGTATTATGACAAGGATGAGAGTGTCCACGCCACAGCACAGAGACTCTTCGAGTTTCGGGTTGGCTCGATGAATGATTTCGAAATTCAGCTGGATATACTGTAGACATTTGGAAAGAGACTCGAGAGCCAGAGTGCCAGTGTACTTTGTGCGGCGCGGCGGATGTCCGATGAACAGCAAGTATTTAAAGTATCTTGGATTATCGACCGATGATCAATGCAGCCGGCAAGTTTGCTGGTAAGATCCTACAGGGTAGGGAGCGTAGTATTTTGGCTGCAGGTAGAAGCCTCTTGGTGAAGACGTGCAGGGAAGTGGTTGCAGCGCTCTGGCTGCAGTTAACACATTACACTATCAACAATTATGTGCAAGATTTTATCAGTAAGACAGGCCAAAATTGTCATTGCTACGAGTTGCGCCTTGAGGGTATTGAGGAAGGAAGAGGATCGACGGAAATTCCGTGCACTGAAAAACGTGCATGTCCATCCGGGTGTCCACCGCCGCGGCGGTGGATATCTACCATCAATTGATCCCCATACCTTCAACTATTTGGGTTAATCGGCTCAGCTAAACCCAGCCTCAAGCTCAAGCAACGGCGTCGAGCATCACATAATGAGCCTTACCTCCGAGGCGTTGCGCTAATTTAGGACCGCGTCGACGTTGGCGGCGGCGTCTTCGTTGTGGGCGGGTTGTTTGGTCATGTTATGATCTGATCAGACTTTCACTCTCCCTCTCCCTCGTCGCACTGTTGTCGCTACACCCACCATTCACTTGCTCTCTGTTGCTGGGAAGCATCTAGGTTGTCTGGGCTGTCTACCTGGGGCTATTTCGCATCTTTCTGGTGACGATGGAGGGTTGAGAAGCTGATATCATTTGGGGCTGCTGTGCGCTTGTACTGCTCGGCGTTCCATGACGGCGCGCCCAATTGACCCAGTTATTTTACAGCAGCCTGATGTTAGGATCATGAACGCGCATGCGAAGCCTCAGTTCACCAACTTCCCTTTAACACCTGCCGTCGTCGATTACCCCTAAACGCACCTTGCTCTCCCTTCGCCCTCCCACTTGCCTCGCGCCCCTGAAGCTGTATCAGCGACATTCGACGACTCTGTACTTCCTTTCAGATGAATCTGCGGCCTCCAGCGTGCCTCTTCGCACCGCACTGTCAGTTCCGCTCCGCTGCCGCTGGTTTCGGGTCCCTTGCCGCCTTCTCTCCCTAACGAAATGCAAAGGCAGCTTCACCACCTTTAACCATGCTGCCCCCATACTGTCCGCAACCTTCATGGTCTTCACCCGCTTCGTCAGCTTGCGCCGCCGGTTATACCCCTTCGCTATCGATTCTGCGTATACTGTTCTCCCCCCGTCCTGTAGACATCGGATCGCAGCATCCCCACCTTCAGTAATGTGTGGCCCTTCCTCTCCGTCGTTGTTTTGGCCCTCCCCACATCTACCAAACTCGTACCGCCGTTGCTGACCGCCGCCGTCGGTTCCACGTACCGTGTCTTTCGCGCCCTTCAAAAACTAAATAGCAGCTCCATCACCTTGGAGCAAACGACACCTTCCTTCTCCGTCGTCTCTGCGGCGTTCGCGTCCTTCCTTATCTCGCACCGCCGGTTCGACTTCCTCACCGTCGTCTCCGCGCATTTTCTCCCCGTCCAGGTCTCCAACAATCCTGTAGCAACAGCGTCAGCTTCGGGCACCTTGCCCCTTTTGCGTCCGTAAGTTTCGTGGGTGCCGTATTCTTTTCGAGCTCGCACCGCCGATTTCACTTTCCGCCGACGCTGCCTCGCTTTTTTCCCTGCCAATCCCGGACACCTCACCAGCACCTTCCCCTTCGCCTTTACCCCGGTGACGCCGCACGTTTCACCGTTAACTACAGGTGCTGCATCCGTACCTCCGTCTCTCACCGTCTTCGCATCTGCCATCTCCCTTCAAACACGACGGCAGCGGTCACTCTGTACTTCATGTGACGGTGTCCCTATGCCTCCGGCAAATATAACATGTCTTTTCATCTGCTGCTGCATCCCCGACTTCTGCACAACCGCTACCCCCGCCGTCAGACCTGCCGCCGCCGCCGTCGCCGTCGCCGTCGCCGTCGCCGTCGCTGTTCTTTCCTTGTCACTTCTATATCATGATCACTACATTGATTTACTGTCGTCTTTGTAACATCCTGAGATACAATAAATTGATTCCAAGTTTGTTCTTCAGTCATAATCCCTGCTTCCGTCGTTTTCACCACCGTCGTTCTCGTGTTTTGAAATAAGTGAGATATGCAGAGTGTGCCACAAGACTACAGTTGAATATAGTCTTCCAACCATGCAAGCTTGCTGTATTTTGCCAGGGGAAAGAGCGTTGAGAATAATTTGACTTGGAAGTTGAAACTGGTCCTTAGTCCGCACTATGAACTAGAGCGTCTTTCAGGCCATTTGGTGCATCTGAGATAAAAGGTTGGAAACCTACGGATATTTTTACATAGAAAGTTTCGGGGATGTCGCTAGAACAATTTCCGATAGATATCGGCACAATTTCCTTGAGAAAGTAGAGAACGGTAAGCAAAACGAGAGACGACGAGATTTATTCGTCTCACAATTGGTTGGCTTTAAAGCGGTCTTTTACGTCTGTGGCTGTCGGCGCGACAATGCCGCGGGTGTTAGGACGGCTTGAGTGCGGCGGGACGTCGGGTCGGCTATGCCGTCACTGCCCGCCCTGTTCAAGAAGTCATTGCGGCGCGCTCCCAGTGAATCGCAGCTGGGTTTTTTGCCCTCTCCCTTCACTCTCTTTCTGTTTGCTGCTCAGGTCTCAACCTGTTTCCGACAGCTGCACGCTCTCGAACCCGAAGCCGTTGTCTGTTGACCAACCATCGCCGACGCGAGTCCTCGATGCACCAGGAGAAGCCTAAGCTCTTATCTGGTGCTATATCATCCTATCGTTGCTCGGGGCTTTGTTTGGCCTCTACAAATGTTCTCTCTTGTTTTGCAACATAAGTACAACTTGCGTGCTAAGACGGTAGCCCGTTTGTTCCTTCCCTTTGATTCTGGACCAATGCAATCTCTAGCTGTCCTGCAACCAAATCCTCGACGTTGTCGTCGCGTCACAACAACCGCCGCTGTCGGCATCACACCCGCCGCCGCCGTTGAATGCCTAATCAACGACGATTCGAAACCACCCCTAGCGCTGCTTGGCTACCTCCAATCTTGTCACATTATCACGCCCAGAGCCACAATGCCACATCAAGTCCCATCGTCAGCATCCGCCGCTCCCAAACGCCGCCTCCGTCGTATCCACGACGACGGAGGGCGTTGCTGGTTGGGTTTACCAATGTCAACGGCGGCGGGAGAATCGGGGCTCACGGTGACGAGTCTGCGCAGCAAGCTTATAGATTGAGGGTGCTTGCGCAACATTGAGGGCTCTTTCCTAGCAATTTATTACGAGTTTCGCGACATTGTCGACGGAGGCGGCGGCAAACGGGAAGTCGAGAGCGAAGCAGATGAGCAAACGGATGGAGCAAGAGTAGATAGAC
Organism: Favolaschia claudopus; assembly: GCA_037176885.1. Classification (NCBI taxonomy): domain Eukaryota; kingdom Fungi; phylum Basidiomycota; class Agaricomycetes; order Agaricales; family Mycenaceae; genus Favolaschia; species Favolaschia claudopus. Next base: position 123,588 of record JAWWNJ010000041.1, on the reverse strand, counting down.
ATTGTTGGGGCACGGCCTGCGCATTCTTCACGAGTTGCGGGAAATTTCGATTTTTGCCGGCGTCGGCGGCGGTGAACGGCGTGTCAAAAGCGAGATGTAGGTGTGCGCAGATGGAGCTATTGTCTGACACGACATTTCAAGAATATCTTTTTGGCCGTCAGAGACGATGGGTCGACAAAATCCAAGGTCGACGAGAACGGTAGCCGACAGCGACGGAGGCGCAGATATTTGAAGAGGATACGACAACAGTGGGAGAGAGCCGAGAATCCAAGTAGCAGAACGATTACGCAAAGCGCCGCAACAGATAGCTGAACGGGACGAAGGTGTGGATGCGAGAATCAAGGACGACGGCGGCGTGGTTGACGACAAGAGTGATCAGACAGATCAATCTGCCAAACAAGGATCAAAGAATGCGCTGGACACGGCATCCCGGCACTCGCCCCCGTGCCGGGGAATCGCTTGTGATGCCGAACTCTCAGATTTGATCAATGCTGGTTCGCCCGACGACGACGACGACACAAAATTCGGCAGTTGGAAATGACATAAATCATGCTGCCATCAATCCCATCGGCATCAAACAGGCCAACAATTGTTGATGCACGGCACCAAACAAAGATACAGCGCGCTCCTCCTTACTATTTCTCCCTGCCCATTGGTGCGCGGGGCTTTTGGGCCTTACCCGCCACAGACAATATCCCTCATATGTCTGTTGTTTTTATTGCAGTGCCGCCCCGGCAACCATGATCAAGACAGTACTACTAGTGTTTCTCCATCAATAGGACCATAGTAAAGTATCTTGTGTGCGATGCCCGTGCAGAAGCCTTGAGAGGTCCCTCGGACCTTGAATTAACGAGTGTACCCCTTGCTCTCAGCAGTACAGCTCACGTACGATTATTCAAGACTTCTCCTCCCAACGAGACACTCACTTGATATTGCATGGATGCTTTGGTATCGATACATATAAAATGATACCCTAGGCCTGCACTATACAGAAATATATTTTGTTGAGTATTCAGGCCGCCAGCCGCGTTGGAACGCGCCAAAGACACCAAATGAACGTGTTGCTTGGCTCTGTTAGGCAATCAAGACCTTGTTCCGGTACCGGCCTGCTGATGGCATTCGTGGGAAATGCCTGCGATCATGCCCGCGATCATCCCATTTCGCGTGTTATTTCCAACTCCCAAATGCTCTCGACGACGACGAGCCCCCGACGTCGACGCCCAACCGCCATACAGCAACGTCCCAATTAGGCTTAATACCTCATTTTACGTGATACCCGCTTCCGTTGCCGGAGCTTGAGGTAGGGTTCTACGCACCCTCAAAACCCGACCTTGAAGGTTGATTTGTCAGCAAAACGTATGTACCTCAGGTGGAACGTGACGGCGTCCGGTTCGGAACAGCCGCCGCACCGTTCGTTCACATCAATACTGGTGGCAAGCCTTAGGGTTCGTCGCGTCAGATTCTCAGGATATAGCTTCGGGAGCAAGTTCGGGAGTCACAACGCTAGTGCATACAGTATCATTCGTCCGTCCTCTGTTTGGAAAGGTTTTCTTTGTTCCGGTCCTGAAATCTGCCTAGATTTCTGAGCGACGAACCTCAAATCACTCGGAGCGCGAAGAGATCATTCGAGTCTCTGTGACTCTCGCTACATCGACTCAGGTGAGCTCAGATGAGGTGTAATACAGGTGTAGCCTGCTCACTTGCTCTGTTTAACTTCATCAGCAACTACCACCGTGTGCGAGCCTCACCGAGCCGCCCCATCTCGCCATGCTTTCCACGCATGCAGAGGATCGCGCCCGTCTTGTGGAGCTCGAAATTCAAGTACGGGATCTCGAGCGCGTGCTTACTGCCTTGCGACTCGAGGAGTCAGCGACCAGGGAGAGACTCGATGCTTACAAGTACCCCGTCTTGACTTTACCCAATGAAATCGTGGCAGAAATCTTTCTACATTTCCTCCCAAGATATCCTGTTTGTCCGCCACTGACCGGTCCAAACTCACCAATCCTTCTGACGCACATCTGTCCATTGTGGAGAGAAATTGCCCTTGCTACTCCTCAGCTTTGGCGAGCGGTTTCGCTTTCTGGACGGTGGTCCCCTTTCGAGGCAAACAAGATATGGGTCAGCAGGGCCGGCTGCTGTCCACTGGCCATCCGTATGAATGGAAGGGATGCCCATGCTCTCAATGGGACAGAACTCATAGCCGCAGTTCTTCCTTACCGCACCCGTTGCCAATATCTCGAACTCCGGCTCTGTCATAATGCGGACACTCTTCTCACTATGGAAGGCGAATTCCCCCTCCTCCGTCATTTCGATCTTGAAATCGACAGTTTACCCTCTCGAGACATCCAATTTCAAAATTTGGATGTTCCAATGCTTCGCTCCGTAGTACTTGATGGTTGGGCTGCTCAATGGATTATTCTACCATGGACCCAATTGACCATACTGTGCTTGCACGGCACAACGCTCGAGGACTACGAACGCATCTTACGACAAGCCTCCAATCTATTAGAATGCTACCTTAGCATCGTCGATGTCGATGATATCGATGAGGACAGCATCATAGATCCCCCAATTACACTAGCGCACTTACAATCATTGAAGGTGGACGTCGAATCCTCAATGCCCAGATTCCTCGACTCCTTCATCCTTCCCGCACTTTGCAGTCTCGAAGTGGATGAATCTCTCCTCAGGGATGACATGATTTCTTCGCTCACAAGCTTCATCGCTAGATCTGGGTGCAAGCTGAAGAACCTGTGTATTACATACGGTGTTCTGGATTCCTACTCTTATTCCTTGGCCGTTCCCTCCATCCAGGAAGTGAACGTCTTGTTTGACCCTGGACCCGATCGATGGCCCATTCATTTACTATCGTATAGCTGATGAATGTGATCAAGAAGGTCTTCTACGGGTTAAAAAGATTGGAGAAGGTAGAAGTGTTGTCTTCGCTTCCTCTCCCTATATTTCACTTATGGCTCCGTCGAGAGATTGTTACACAGTAATGTCAAAGACTGGACGCCTGGTAGATGAAGTTTGAAAAATAATATATCTTGTACTCTCTTGTACTATGGACGGTTCAACTGTAACAACTTGCTTTCAGAAAGTCGCCGCTGGCCACCATCCTCTAGCCGAGGAATCCCGATACACTTCACAATTTGCCTGTACTACTACGACCTCCTCTAGTGCCAGTGGCGACACTCAGATCAGACTCCGTGACGGTACCGCGATGCTGGTAGAAGTCGGCTTGTACGAGCCAAGTGGAAGATAAAGGGCGTTCAAAATAATCCAAAGAGATAAGTATTTATTCCGAATTTTGAATACGAACATGCACATAGAACCTCCAATGCAAGACCGAGTAGGACATGTAGGTATGGGATAAGAACATCCTGCGATTGCAAGGACATCAGCAGGAGGCGAGGAAAGGTCATACTTTACGCACCTCCAATGTCAGAATCAATCGAATGGATTGGCACCGATAGCGGCGGTCCTCATCTGCTTCAGCTCTTCCCAGGATGGGCAGTCGTACATATTCGGAAGGTTACTGAAAAAGTCTTTGCGCGCGTTTTCTAATGCATCCTTCAATCCGGTGAGACACGTGGCACAGAAATCGTCCGCTACAATATTCCAGTCATAGTTGTCCCAGATCTGGAGCGAGAGAGCAGCATAGCTGCGGAAATGATTCGAAGCCATCTCGAGTGCTTTAAGTCTACCCTCGTCACACTGCTGAAGGGTCTCACATCCCACAATCTTACCGCCCAGACATGCCACAATATCAGCGGAAGTAGCTATGATCTGCTGTTGGTGTCCGTCCAGAAACGTAAATTGAATTTCTTGAAATGAGGACTGGGTTTCGCGTAGTATCGACGTCCCATCCCCGCTAATCAAAACGGATAGATCGTAGAACGCCCACGGTAATATCCAGGTGGCTCCAACTTCGCGGGCAAGCAGTATAGCCCGAATCCTGAATGTCGGTTCATCGGGTCTCGGCCACGAGGCACTCCAACCGGGTAGGTAGTCCCAGTCCGGCCCTCTTTTGTCGTAATAATTTCGATCCGCTTGTTGTAAATCCATAGGAAAAGCAGATGACAGGTGAACGAGACTTCGGGTGCGGAGGTAGTCGACTTGGTATTTGTTACTGAGACGGAGGCATCCGCATAAATCGTCGAAGTTTGTACTTGCTGGAAATGGCATAAAGAACCTGGCAATTGTTAGCGTGAAATTACCAAAACAGCACGCCCAAAGAATATGCAATGCCACTTACTCTGGCAGAAAAATCGCTTTCAAAAATGGAGTAACTTCGTTTTCCGGGTCGGGGAGACGGACCAGAGGGCATCCCTCGACAAGCTCGGCATCGGGAGGCTGAGGAAACGCGAGCATGTCTTCAAAAACAGTCGATCGCGAGGACAAAAAGCCCCGGTATACCCGGTAGAGACTGTCTTGAGCTTGTATTACTAGATTTCCATCCTCAAACCACAGCTCTTCGAGACGGTGAGGTTCACGGCTTGTTTCTGCGTCGACGTCCATTGAATATCGAGGTTGATCATAGAATGAGGAGGTTGAGAATGTGTTACGCGTAACGGCTCCCGTGACTACGCGACGAAGTCACACCTTTCTCACACTTTCTCTCTCTTTTTTTGCGAACACGCACGCTTATGACTCAATGCATTGCAAGAAACACGAAGCTTCAAAACTTCTCTTGCTTTCCCATACTCTCTGTCTCAGCCTTCTCAATGCGACTCCTCTTGGGTCATTGCGTTTGCGTTGACAGTTTGGTCGTCTCTTTGACCGAGGGATGGCAGCGGCGTACCATAGCTTACCCTCAACAGAGAGCCTCGTTCCCGAGCCTGTTTGTTCCAAACTCTCTGACGTGGCCCATTCAATGTATCACCCAATCGTCATTTAGGCGTCAAGGAGGGTCAGATGGGGCTGGAGAGTCGTTCGATCTTCTAGACGTCCGAGTCGTTCGATGAGATAGTCAAAGATAGTGAAGCGGATTCGAAGGTCTCATCGTCATCCATTCGGGGCCTGAATATTTTCTATTCACGTTCTGTTCCACTGAATGCGTCCTTTGCATAGCTAGTGACTGGTACATATGACACCGTAGTGGCTGTCTCTCGTATACATCAAGATATCAAGGAGATTCTGGGCGCTGTGCGCCGCCGATGCTGAACTGACGAGGATAGCGCCATCTATCGATATCGATGAGCGGTATTTCAGTCAAGTCACTTCCCCGTCTCGGCATTCTCCGACTGATCTTATCAGCAATCTGAGCTGTGTATAAAGGAGGCATAGCGTCTAATCCCTCTTCCTCTCCTCCCACACATTATCATGGTACGTTCGGCTTCATTGCCCCATACTCCGTCACTGACGCGTGTTTGCTCTAGGGTGTTACTGTCGATATCGCAGAACAGGGTGACGGTCAAAACTTCCCCAAGAAGAACGGTCAGCGCGCTCGCTGTGTATACCCCAAATCTGTATTAACGCTGTGGCGCGCAGACGTCGTCATTATCCACTACGATGGCTACCTATTAGACGCAAGTAAACCTGACAAGCGGGGCGACAAGTTCGACTCTAGTCGGGATCGGTGCGCATCACTCATTGTGCCCTCCTCGCAATCGCTGACCCACACACGCAGGAAAGAGGCATTCCGGACTGAGATCGGTGTAGGGAAGGTCATCAAGGGCTGGGACGAGGGTGCGTGCTCATCGCCTGCGTTGTTCATCGCCAGCTGATCACGATTATCGATGCGATTGTGATTAGGTATCCCGCAATTGTCGAAAGGCGCCAAGGCACGATTGACCATCACCCCCGACTACGTGCGTCGTCCTTGTCGTCGAGCACGACATTCTCGTACTAACTTTGCGTCATTACAGGGCTATGGCGCCCGCGGTTTCCCCCCAGTCATCCCTGCGAACTCTACGCTCATCTTCGAAGTTGAGCTGATAGACATAAATTAGCGGGTTTCATGGTGTTGTCGCTGTTGTAACATTTCTTGTGTTGTAAACTGTACATACGTCCCCTTCTCCCTCGATTTGCCCGCGTCAGTGTCCATTATCGTCCCTACCAATCGAACGCTTCCCATTAGTGCCCCAGAGTTGATGCATTTCAAACAACCTATATCGGGCCAAGTACAGTATTTGGCGCGGATCCCAATTTGGCAATTCGCTATTTTAGGCAATTTGGCTTGGCCACGGCTTGCCACGGCAGACTACTGGTAGTGGCAGACACTGGCCCACAACTCCGCCAATTTGAAGCATGTTTAGCAAAAGAAACTTTATTCCTCGTAGTCTCCATCCTCATCCTCGTCATCTTCCTGCTTGTTTTTCTTCCGGCCCTTTTTTGCAGCACCTGCCTTTTTCGGCGCCTTCTTGGCTTTTGAATCTCCCCCAGCTTTCTTCACCACATCCCTAATCGTGTCGGCGACAGATTCCAGCTCGTCAGAGGTTACACCGGACAGTGAGTTGAGCGCAGCGATTTCGGCCGCCCATACCTCCGGCTTTTCGAAACTCGGTGTTTCTAGAATCAGAGGGATGTTTGAGAATCGAGGGTCATTCAGAATGTGGTGGAAGCCTTGAATTCCGATGTGTCCCCTTGTCGATGTGAGCGGTATAAATATCATCAAGTGGATTCATGAAGGCTCACTGACATTCCAATGTTCTCGTGCCGGTCCTTCTTGGAATTCAACTCCGTTTTCGAATCGTTTATATGCATTCCACGGAGGTAGGAAAGTCCGATTTGTTGATCGAAATCTGTGACTGTTCCGGCTCTATGAGTAAGACTGTTCTCTAGTGAAAGGAACCGGGAACTGGCCAATTTTTCTTGATTATGTGTTAGCATTCAGATTATTTAATAAACGAAAGACGCTTGGACTTACTCCCAGCCTTCTTTTGTTCGAAGGTCGTATCCCTAGAACAAAAGATTAGCAGGCTCTAATGAATAGACATCATTCAACAGACCGCCGCAAACATATGACCTGCAAGAAGTCTGTCAGCGTACATTAAGCACAATATAAATCGTACAAGTATCTAAACAAACTCCAACTCTTCTTTTATCGTGCACCTTCTCGATGATTTTCGCCAGGTGAGTGAATTCCCCGCCAATTATATTTCCAGCCCCGGCCTGTGTTATGGATTATGAATGACCGTTCACGAAGAATGGGAGGAACTGTAAACCATGTTTTCAAGTACAGTGACAATAGTATTTGTAGCTTTGTGCGCTTCGTTGAGGCATTGAGCGATCAACGAGATGGACTCTTCTGTGGTCGCTTCTCCAACTGTAGAGCCTGGGCTATATTTTTGTTGGATTCATCTCGCTGACAGAGCTGCACACAACGGTAGGTGACAAAACTCACTGGAAATTATAGAGCATGAGCCCGAGAGACTCGCACCGCTCCAAATCATCCAGAAAACAATTGTATGATTTTTGTCGTTTCTCTCTGGGTTTGTGTTGGCTCTGTATTCGTCGAGATGAGAAGAAAACAAAGGCATACGCGTCAGGATTTCCCAGGTTGATTAGATAGCTTCCGTGAGGCAGGATATAACGAGGGTCGTAGTTATGTTCGGCAAGTTTAGCTTTGAAATTGGTGATAGTAGTGCTTGACAGGGCAGGAGACGTCCATTTCCTTTGTAATTTAACGAATAGAGCAAATGCATTTGCCCTATATAACAGATCAGCAAAGGTCCTGGTGTCTTTTGCTCGAAGAGTTGAATTACCCAATAGAGGCGGCATTGATGACTGCGTTTTCGAGACCTCCCGCAGCGGAGACATGAGCCCCGACCTTCCAGAGACTCGCAGGTCTCACGCCATATTGTGGTGGATCAACAATTTTCGCTTTCCCTTTGAAATGTGGTGTTTGAGATGAATATAGCCATATGAACAAGGGTCGCCGCACTTGACTTAGATTTCTTGACAGGGGGTTCCGGGAGATCGCTCTCGTTGATGTCTCCGGGGACAAATTCGTGGATTTGTTTCCGTTTTCGAGCCATGGTTGACAACTCAGGCTGCGAGTTCGAGACTTTCTTGTACGTGAAATTCGTGCTGGTTGTCGGAAAACCTTTGCGAAAATTGAGAGAGACTAGCCCACGGGCCAAGTTCATATACCCTGCTCCAGTTCTGAGAATCCCAGGCTAGAAATTCCGCAATGCTGACCGGTTTCAACGCTCGATGACGGTGGCAGGTTGAAAGGGTGAAATGACGGCATTGGTCACTATCAGTCACACATCAATTCGCGTCTTGCCGAGAACTTTCACCATGATGCCTGTAGCTCGACCTGGTCCTTCAACGCTTCCTGTGGTGACTATCCAGCCAACATTTCTCGAAGTCATCGAGGAAGTGCGGTCTGGCTTGACCACGTCGGACACCTTTTGGCTGTCGTGTTACAAATCATCTGAACCATCAACTCATGCGAAAGTACGCGTCACCCTGGATGAGGTGAATCGGGACCAAATCCATGTTGAAGCATCAGGAAACATTAATATAAAAGATGTGGGGAAGGATGTAAGCTTTTCTTGACTTTGAATCAAGATCGCGCATTCAGCCAGCGCTACAGAATTATGTTGTTTCCAAAGCCGGAGTCACGGATGGTACGAAACTCCTCATTCCAACTCATCAGTACGCCGATCCCAATCGTGCAAATCCGCAACACGTCTGTGTTTCCGCCTTGTCCCGTATTCTGCTTGGCTGATAAATTGTTTCCTAGCCCCACAGAATCACCGCTTTCGACGTCGCTCCAGATGGATCGCAATTTGCTACTGGATTCCTTGATGGTTCTGTTCATATATACGGTACCGCGATGAAGACTCCGCCGGCAGAGACAGCATTTTCGAAGGTCCACAAAAGCACTACGACCTCTCTCCAATTTTTCCCGTCCTCACGCGTCCTGCTTTCTGCTGGAGCAGATTTCACCTTGTGCATCCTGCCGGCTGATCCTACTCCAGCCTCTAGCACCTTGGCGCCGGTGCGCACGCTTATGGGTCACAGAAGAGCTATCACGTCTACTGCGATTGTTTCGCGCGGGCGAAACATCTTGTCCTCTTCTCTCGATGGCACTGTGCGACTTTGGGACGTCTCTTCTGGAGAGAAAATCCATATTCTTGCGGCAGGAGGCAGTCGTTTCTCCCCGGTGACGAGCATGAGTCTGGGCGAACGCGGTGTCTCTGCTATACCCGAAGGCACCGTTGCTGATCCAGATCCCCGTGAGGTTGAGACCAGTGGGAAGCTCCTCTTTTGCGCTCTCCAGAGCAAATCATTCGAAGTATTCGACCTTGGATCTCGATCCGTTGTCTACCAGTCTACTCCTGGACACTCTCCTCTCGCGGCAATTTCGTATGCGCCGGATCACAACCTGCTCGCGACAGGTTCAACCACAGGCATTGTAGAACTCTTCGACACGCGTTCGCTCGGAACGCCTCTGACGTCGTTCACTCGAGGTGAAGCCGGGGTGTCGGACTTGAGATTTGGCGCCGACGGACAAACACTGCTTGTCGGCACAGACGATGGGTTGCCTTTCGTCGCACACATCTCGAAGCCAGAGCACCAAGTACGAGTAGAGGCTGAGCTTATCGGAGCGGACTGCGATCCAGTACGGAGTATCAGGACTGTTGGCAACGATATTTGGACTGCTGCAGACGATGGGATTGTGCGTAAATATGTTTCTGTTGTTTGAACATAATTTTTGCATACAGTAATCTAGAATTTTTGTGTTGTGGCTTGTTTAAAAACATGTGTGTCGGAGTTTGAACAAACTCTTGCCTTTCGCCATGGACCTCGACGACGACGCCGACGACAACGCGCCGCTTCGTTTTCCAGAAGCCTGGTTCGAAGATGGAAATATAGTGATCCAAGCAGAAAACACGCAATTTCGAGTTTATCGTGGTGTCTTGGCCGCCAAATCCCCAGTCTTTCAGGACATGTTTTCTATAACTCAGCCTGTTGACTCCGAAATTGTCGAGGGGTGCCCCTTGATTCGCCTTCCGGATGTAGCGGCAGAAGTCGCTGTATTTCTCAAAGCCATCTTTGACTCCTCGTAATGGACGCTCTCAACGTTAATTTAATAATTGCTTAACAACCCTATTCAGATTTTTCGAACCCTTTCCCTCCCCAACTCAAATCGAATCCATCATTGGAATACTTCGACTCAGTCATAAATACGATGTGGGCTACCTCAAACGCAGAGCTTTATCCCATTTATCTGCTAGGTTCCCTACCGAGTTGGGTGACTTCCGGAATGTTGAGCCAGGGAAATTATGGCCCCAGTGGCAGTGGCAGATGGTCCCTCGACGGGCAGAGGCCTACATCTCTGTGATTCAACTGGCTCGAGAGACTGAAACATTTTGGATTCTTCCATGTGCCTTCTATGACCTCGCAGATGCCCGCCTCACGGGTCAAAGCATCTTGAATAGCACTGGAGTGGTCACTTTCAACGGTCGGACAGTGGAACTCAGCGAAGGAGACAAAGTTGCTCTGCTAGATGGATACCTGGCTCAACTAAATGCTGGAACATCCGAAGTAATGCGGTTTTGGCACGCAACGCAGGTTCCAGATTGCACGACAAGATTAACTTGCTTGACGACTCGGATGCAAGCCATCGAAATGATTCGGGATTGTCGTGCTGACTCTAATTACCAATGTGATCCACTATTCATATGGTCTGGCGATGACTGGGATGACCTGAACGAATTGTGCGCTGTGTGTATCCGATCGCTGAAACGGGCGCACGGAGAAGCTCGGCAGGCTTTCTGGGATCGGCTCCCTCAGTTATACGAGCTACCGTCTTGGGAGGAGCTGCGAGAACTGAAGTCGGAGGCTCTGGGTTCGTGACTTGAGGGTATGTCCAACCGTCTCTGCATACCGACCATGTAAAGTTGACCGTAATTTTCCAAAGTTGTTCGAGTCCGTCTCAGTCTGGCCTACACGCAACCGAATTCGTTCACATGTTACTGTAACATTAGTTTCATCGCAAAATCGATGCTCGAGTTGCTTGTCACAAATCATGAGTTTTCTATTTCTTCTTCGCATGTTTACCGTCTGTCGGCGCAGTGATCACCTCCCGCAACTCATCTAGGTATTTATCCCTCGCATCTCTCCCCTCCGTGTCAAGTAAATGAGATCCCACCCGGAACCAGAACTCCAACCGCTTCAAGTTCCCAAGCGCAAGCGAACGGCGACCCCAGTCGGTGTCGAGATAGGCCCCCAATTCTGTCCGCCCATCCATATCGAACGCCACTTGCTGGAGTCCCATCTTTCGGAGGATAACAAATACCGTTAACCAGCAAACAGACGTATCCGCGCCAGGCCACACGTCTACATCGAGGTCGATGTAGACACTGCGAATGTCGGGAAGGCAATATTCCCCCAGGCCGCAACGAACGACTTCGTCAAGCTGGGAGGCCCAGATGTGAAATGTGTTTGTCCGATGCAGGATCGGGAGTCCTTCGAAGTATGTTTGTCGGCAGGATAACAGGAGACCCGTCGAAACCCTCGAGACGGGAGATTCCAGTAGAGCGCCAATGGGCATATGTGCCAAAGGGTCATCGGGCAGACAACTCCATGACTTGATTACGGCGCAACGGCCTTCCGGGCTATCGGTCAATTTGTGTCGCAGGAAAATCAGTCGTCTGCTGAACAGTTCTTCGTAGATCATCTCCCGTATTTCGAAAGGGAGGTTGAAGAAAGAGCAGGCTTCGGCCTGTGTGGCTAACGGCCGTTTGGCGCGTCGTAGATCAACATGAGGAGGGAGAGATGAAAATCTGGGTGATGGAGATTTGGACCGAATGAAACCGTCTGCGTTACTTGCCGAACGCCTTCGGTTTGTACCGCATTTGCCTCCCCCGCCCCTGAACAGTATGAGGCAAAAGAAGCAGGGGCAGACAACTATGAAGCCGACGCTGCCGAGAGCTATCCCGAGGTTTCTAGCGAAGGTCTTGAACGCTCTTGAAATCATTGGGTAACTACAACGGCACCGGCAGTGAAGTGAGTTCTAAACCTCTACATGTGCGGGAGATACCTTACTCCGAGCAAACTGACTTCAACGAGGCTTAGTGGCAAGTGTAGGATCTGGGTGGTGGTTTAGGACAACTTGAAGCCGTGTGTATATAGCTACAACCGATGGCTGTGCGGAATCGGGGGAAGCATCAACTGCTGTTGAATGAATCAGGAGAATGCATCTCAAGTTAGGCTGTGATCAGGTTAAAGAATGCAACGTAGGTAGGATAGGATAATTGCCTACAGACAAGGAGGCAAGACTGTAATTTTGACATCAAAATCTGTTGAAGTTGCCAGTGAACAGCAATTGAGCCCCGATTCAAGTTAGGCTGTGGTCAGGCTAGAGAATGCAACGTATGTAGGATAGGACAATTGCCCACAGATGAAGGAGGCAAGATTGTAATTTTGACATCAAAATCTGTTGAAGTTGCCAGTGAAAAACAACTGAACGCCAACACGAATGTGAATTTCGAGAGCAAGCTAACAAGTTTGTCTACTCAAAAAATACAACCACAGCACTCACGTCGTCCCTAGAAAAGATGAAAAACAAATCAACCGACAGTAATGATTACACACCTGAAATACCGGGACCGAGGAGCCGGAGTAGACATAAGAGCGATGTGCAAATCTTTGTCCGCTCCTCCAAGAGCGTTCCTTGCTAGATGCCTTGCAACATTCGACTCAACGTTAACAAATTGCTTCTTGCACCCGGGCCAGTTGGCATAATGAGTCTTGCCATCGTCTGGAAGCTGCACAGGAAGGTCCCCACGCTCGATGACTTGCTCCTCCTCGTCGTCGAAAAACGATGAGATCGCGTTGGCTTTCGATCCAGCACCATTCCGCTCAAGCCATGCCCCAACAAGCCCTACCGCCTCCTCATTCGTGAGGCAGTCCCACAACCCATCCGATGCCATAATCATGAAATCGCCCGACTCGATTTTCGTGCTCGTTATCTCCGGCTCAGCCGTAAAATACGGCGGCGTCAGCATAACATCGCGCGGTTTATGCCCCAGACACTTTTCCTGCATGAACTTCTGCACCTCGACGCTCCACTTCATCACGCCGTTCCCGAAAGCGCGGCTAACACCCCACCCAAGGAACCGCGGGCCTTTGAAGAGCTTATCTTTCTCGTCCGGGTGCAAGGCGGTGAGGCGCTCGACCTCGGCGGGGTTGCTACCGGTCTGGTCGAGGGAGAGGACGTGGACGTCGTATATGACTTTCCCGTCTAATGTCTTGTCTTTGCGGCGCCGCCCGAGGATGGCGCGGGAGTCGCCGACGACGGGGACGTGGAGGGTGCGGACGTTGTGGTCGTAGAATGCGACGAGGGCACAGGAGCCTGCGCGCGCTACGTGTAGCACGCGGGCTGCGAGAGCTTTGATCGGGGTGCCTTCAGGCTGGTTGAGGACGATCTGAGCACTGGATTTGACGATATCGTCGTCGAGAGAGACGAAGACGTCTTTGATGACTTTGTGAATGGCGTCTGTTTGCGGTTGAAGAGCGCCTTGAGCATACAAATCATAGAGAGACTCCGCAAGGTTTGGTAAGAGGTGCTTCTCGAGGTGCCAGGCCGTTTGAGGACCGACGTGGCCGTCGTAAACGGACCAAAAAGACCAAGACATGGGCCGGACATACATAGATGTGATCACATCTTCACAAGGATAGTTTCTGGGGTTTGACGTCTTCAAATGGACGCGAGAGTGATGCAAACACCTACGAAGGCCAAGAAACGCTGTCTACGCGGTGAACGCCAGCCTGGGGTCTGTAGACAAAGCTTTCGCGGAGGCCTTGTTGTGGGCCTGAGATGTGCATGTCCGCATATATTTTTCTGTGAGTAGACGCGTAATACACGCCCAGTGAACTCGCAGAAACCCCAAGAAACAAACGGGCCCTTGAGCTTGAGAACCGAGCGAAACGCGAGGCCATTTTACGCGTCGCGACTCTAGACGTCCGTTAAAAGAGCCTTATTCTTCACCTTTACCTTGAACCTTTAATTCGCGGTAGTTCTCTATTCTTACCTTCGAACACCGTGGTCAAGAAGAAGAAGGCTTGGCAGGACGCGTCAAAGCTATTCAAGTGATTGGCGGCTCGCTGATCCGTTCCTCCCTCTCCTCATTCACTACCACGACGAAGGATTCATAGACCTATACTCGTACAATGCTGGGGGCATGTAAAGCGCCTCCCGGCCTCTCTGCTTGTTTTTCTGTCGCCCATTGAACACAATTTGGCTGACGCGTCACGCTTCATTCTCGTCTTTAAGAGTCGGATTCAATATTCACCGCCAGAGCATTCTTGGCAACTAGGCGAGATTCAGACAATCTATCTCAGCTCTCTGCTTCTTCGCTTTTCCCAGCATTCAGAGCCCATTGAACGCCGTCGGTCCAAGTTGATCGGCACCGCGGCCGCTTTGTCAATTTCCTCCGATATTCGATTGAATACTTGCTCAAAGCCTTACAGAATCGACAGATATTGAGGCCAGGTTCGTCCTCGTCCGTCTGCTGTGCACGAACTGAATTTTCCGACCAATTTAGAGGTATCGACAAGGCATCGATGATGCAGATCATCCATCCGTCGATCACACTGCCCTCAGGGTTCGTCGGCTCAACCGCTCTCCATTCTCTTCCTTCCGTACTCTCACCACCGAAACGAAACACGGGCCGCCTCGTGGCCGAAATTACTTAGTAGGACCCGCCCGACGGCGATCCCAAGAGCTCGAAACTACGGAAAGCAGTGCCACGCCTAGCCCCACCATCTCGTATAAACGTCATTTCATTTTCTGTCTACCCCCTCTTTGATTATCCTAATCATGCGCGGTGCACAGGAACGCAGAACCCGATTCAGCATGAGCAGAATAATCGAATCCATAGGGACCAAGGTCTCTCATATGACTGACAACGCCCATGATCTTGCTGCGGTGACTAGATCAGTAGCAGAAGAAAAGTTGCTCGATATCCCTTATGTGGACCTCACAATACAAGTAAGACATTCCAAGTGTGCCCTCCAACTGGTCTTCATTACCTTTGCAGTTCATCGGTGCCTCCGGGATCCCCAAAGTTGACGTTGTGGGCTCTGCAGATCCTTACTTTGTCGCAAAGATTGACAACCGCATCTCTTTTGTGTGCGTCCCGGATCTCGCGCCAATATCACTGACTCTTATTCATGCAGCTCGACGGTCCGGGTGAACACCCTGAAGCCCGTTTGGAATGAAGTCTGGAAAGTTAGAAATGTTCCCATACATGCGAGTTTGGCGGTCGAAGTGTTAGACAAGGATGATGGCGCGAAGCGGGACGACTACATTGGCAGGTTTTCCTGCAGTGTCTCCGAAGGCGCCAAAGAATGCGAGATTGAGGGTCCCCTTTTCCGACGAGCAGGAGGCACGTTCTGGCTCAAAGTGCGTTCACTTGTCCTGTTCGACCAAAAATAAGGCTCACACGATCAGATTGACAGCACCCCCGCCGCAAAAGGCCAAAACCCTAAAGCTTTCTCCTACATGTTCGACGGCCCCGTGCGCTTCTCACGACACTTCTCCCCCACCGTCGGTATCCTCACCAATACCGTCGCCTCAACCGAAGACCGCCACCGCCTCTACTCGACCTGGAAGATGTACATCCGCGGCATCCCCCTCTTCTTTGGCGACGTCACGCAGCCATGGAATCACAACTACAAAGCCGCGCAAAGCATCTTCAACCCTGGCCCCTCGGCGCTCGCAGTGCGCTCAGGCATCATGGCGGGCCACCGCCTCCTCTACGCGCGCTCCACGACCAATAAGTTCGGCGTCGTCGACACAGGCGCAGACGTCCTCGCAGTCCTGCGCGGCGGCCAGCGCGTCAAGCCCGCGGTCTACACCTACATCATTTCCGCCGAGGACGACTCGCTCCGGTTCTCCGAAACCGGCGCAGCGTTCTTTGTCGACTTTGCCTCCAAACACGCGTTGCACGCAAATTGCCACCCATGTGTTCGCTATTCAGGCGAGTTCCACCCGCGCCCGAAAGGCGGGTGGAAGAATTTCACGGACGCGACGCCCGATGAGGACGTCGAATGGGAGATTGTCGTGGATAACAACTCGGGGACGTATTCCCCCGACAAGGCGCTGCTCCCGAAACTCAAGGAGCTGTTGGAGTACAATTTCATGGGGATCAAGGTCTATGCGTTGGACCGTGAGGACCCGGACTTGGTTGAGAGTCGCGAGGCGTGCAGAGAGTACGCCCTGAAAAATCGGGGGGTTCGGCAGGAGGAACTACAGCCGCAGAAACAGAATAATGATGAAGAGACTTTGGCGTCCCGGGCTCAGTCGATTTCTTCCCAAGAACTGGAGAATTTTTCGAGCTAGTCGTGAGGACGCTTAGACGCTGGGACCATTCGGACCAGTGTACCTTACCATATTTACCTGTAAATTTATCTATGTACGGTGTTCCTGTTGTTTCTTTGGGTAGTGCATCTATTTTCCTCTCAGCCTGTACAACAAGATTCTGAACATGGATCTATAACCTGGGAAGACAAGAAATTCACGCAGAAGCCTCCAAATCGACCCTGAGCTTCTTCTCCGGAACTAGCTCCCCAGTGGTCGGCTGAGCACCTTCAGCTCCCGCAGATCGTGGTCGCTTCTTTGCAGCCACGGTATCGCTACCCTTCCCAGGAGGTTCTACGGCGAGACGATTCAGCCCATGGCAACGACTTCGGAGCGGAACATCTCACCTTTCGGCGACGGCCTCCAATACGGCTGCGCCAACCACCAGGGCAATAGCTTGAAACCCGTCCCCTCCTGCACACCCACCAGCTCCGTCAACGTCTTCGCCTTCTCTTCCGTATCTGGGGTTTCCTCAGCCGCAGACTCAGCACCAGTCAAACTCTCTCCACGCTCCCTCTTCTCATCCTCAACCAACCTCTCCTCCAACTCCCGCACTATTTCGATATACGGCTCCAGCCCCGTCGCCCAATACGGTGTCCCCTCCTCGCGTTTCTCCTTCGCTTTCGCGTACCCGTTGACCTGGACGCTTCCGAGGCGGGCTCGCAGGTCTGTGTGCCGTGTCAAGGCGGGATGCAGGATTTTGAAGAGGTGGCCTTTGACGGCGCTGGCTGAGGTGGCGGTGTGGAGGGTTGTTACGATGGTGAGGTATTCTTTGGCGAGGGAGGTGAGGTGGGGGTGGCGTTGGAGAAGGGAGGTATCTGGATCTTGGACGGTGGACGTGGAGGGCTCTGGAGGGGAGGGCGAGGACGAGGATAGCCCAACAAAGAGCGCAGGATTATAGAGGACGCCTTCGGCGGACATGACACCGTCACAGCCTGTCTGGCGAAGACACTCTTCAATGTCTTCTTGGAATAATATGTTCCCGTTGGCGAACACCGGGACGGACACATTTTCCTTGACGGCGCGGATGTGGGCGAACGAAGCCAGGCCCTGGTCATTATTAAATTAAAACATGATACATAATGAAGAAAAGCAGGACGTACGGTATTATGCCCTCGTTGCTCGCGAAGACGGCCGTGGCAGGTCAGAATCTGTGCTCCTGCTCTCTCGAGCATTTTTGCATACTCGACAGTCTTCTCGATGCTAGGAAATATGCGGAATTTGGCGGTGACTGGGACAGTCAGATTCTTGTGAAGCGTGTTGACTGATTTCGGGTCCATGAGTTGAGTAGAAAGAGAAGAAGGAAGGAACACACTAAGGCTAAAGATGAGATCCCAGTCATCTTGTAAGAAGGAACCGTATCTTCCTCTTCGTGCGATATCTTGAGGGCAGCCTAGATTGATGTCGACGGCATCACAATGTTTTTCGACAACTTTGGCGGAAGTGAGAAGCAGGTCGGGGTCGTTGGCGCAAAATTGGACTATCAGAGGCCGATCGGTTTTAGGATCGCCCTCTTCACCAGAGGGTATATCGAAGTATTGATTTCGATACTTTTTCGAGTCGTCCGCAAACATCTTGAGCAAAAGCTAAGCCTGCCTGTATGGACTTCACGCACACGGCCACTTACCTTTGCATTGATCATGGGAGTGTATACAAGCTATACTCAAGCACAACTCAGGACGAATGCATGGGAGCCATGTAATCTGACTCACTTGCCCGCCATATCGTCTACAAAGTCTGCGGAACGCCTGCAGATAAAGTTAGGGCGAAGAATTGAGGAACATAGATCAAACAATGCGTACCAGCTCACTTTGGTCAACCATCGGGGCGACGATATATTTTGGGCTGCCCAACACTTCACGATAGAATTCATAACCTTGAAGTTTTCTCCGAGGCGAATTTGAGATGATTTCTGAACCCATGGCCATAGATACGGGTTGGAGGCGCCTGAGCAGCCCTTCAAAGTAGTTGACGAGACGAAACAGAGTAATCGAAGCGCCAAAGAGCGAGAAGAAATTAGGGAAACTTGATGGTTAAGACGAAGCGAGTTTGCGTGACAATTCTTGTGACACGCGCCTTCACGGTCACGGGATGGTCGCTCATCGCTTTTCTTTCTGCTAATTGACGCGTTGGAATTCGCGTGGGTCACGGAAATACGCGTTCCATGACAGCTGCGATTCAAGTATGCAAGAAAGAATACAGTACAATACATTCTGGGAGTCGATGCTGCTACTAGTAGCCAACGACATGCAAAATAACGAAACTTTGTGTCCGGCGTTCTGTAAGAAATCAAAGGAGAAGATATGAGAGCAACTATCAGGGACTGTTTTTCTTCCGTGGGGATCTAGCCTTCTCCCGGACTTTTACCGTAACTCCTTGTTCTGCTAAACGCTGCGCAACACTGAGACTAAAATAGAGTGAACAAATTGAAACATACATACCTTCGTGAGCTCCGTTGATTCCAGTAGGGGAGGAGCATATTTTGATGAGTATATTGGAAACGATTGGCCGTAACATTCAGCCAGCATTGAAGAAGCAGATCCGTTGGAGCCCGACTTGGAGAAGATATCAAAGAATCGGTACCTGGATCCCAATACTCAATCTTTGAACAGCTAAGCTTTCAATTCTAACCCACCTGAGAATGAAACTGCCTTCCAATCTAACTGCCAAATCCTGTGGTGATGTCTGACGCTTTTCTCAGGGCTAAAATCAACAACCTACGTTGAAAACGAAGACTAGCTGTTTGTGAGTTTTTCCAGGCATTTGAACCCGGTGCGGCTCAGCAAATTTTGAACCAAATAATGCTGTGGTGCGGTTGGAATCTTCCATGACATCGCACCCATTGATCGATGTCAAGACCGCACGGGATAGAGGTGGAGGCGACGGAAGAGGATATACAAGGGTGTCTTCTACTGAGTAAGGTGAAGCCGAATTCGAGCTAAATTCAGAGCTGTTGGGCTCTTGGGGATGTGATTGTTTAACTTCAAAAAGGTCGGTCATGCACATCAAGCCTTCCAGCGCTATATCGCTGAGAAATTGGGCATGAGAACATAGCAACTGGCAAACGTCATCGATGTGCGTACTCATAATCATGCAATTCTTGTTCCCTCTCCATCCTCGTCCCGGCATTGCGCACGTCGAAAAGGCGAAGCAATACCACTGAAACGAAAGCCATGTAAGTAGGCATACACCCGACATATTACCATACCTGGGGGATCATCGAGAACACGTCTATCAACCCTGCCGAACCTACACTGCTGTTCATTGCGCTGTGATAGGTATTGTCTCACAACTGATCACCTTCGTCCGTATTGGGGTCTCTGAACCTCCTCCAACTCAGCACGGATCGTTTGTCCAGCAAATCGACCGTTCGTGAAATGGCGGGGAAGCCCAATAGAATTTGGCGCCGGCAACGAGAGACAGGGTCGTTCAAAGTATTCTCCCAGTTGAAGCTGCAGCGGAGGGGCAGCAAACTCGGAGTGAACCAAGTACGCTGAAGATGAGGGTACAGGATGCATCCTTGGGTGAGGATTGTCTACCCAGTAAATTCTAGGTTGGGGCTGAGGTTAACATAGGTGGTAGACTCCAAAGCGGGGGTTTTGATAGATCGGTCACCACCAGTTCCTCATCGGGTGATTATGCGGGACGTAGATTGCGGAAGATTAGTTGCATTGGGCAAGTAGAGTGTGAGTACAGCCTGAGTCTAACTGACTGATGGAAAGACGCAGCAGAATGAAGGAAGAAATGGGCAGTCATGGGCCAGACATGTGGTAGCGGGCCGGGGGTTCCAGCGGCGACTTTGCAGATAATTTATTGCTCTTTGCTAGAATGATTTGGCTGGATTAGCATCCTCGCGATATACACAACTAAATAAGGAACGCGCGCTGAGCCAGCCCCTCAACGATAGACTATTACAACTCATCCCTTGGAGCCTCCAGCTCTTGCTCATTGGAACCCTCTACTTCGACGGGATCTTCGACCTTCGTCTGTACTCCACCAGAGCCACTGGCCGCAAGCGCGTTGGCATCGGCCGCTACAATTCGCGACCTTATTACACCGTCTTCAGCGAGCTTCCTCGCAAATCGAGAGATCTCCGAGTCATACTCTTCCCACTCTGGGATCTGCCGCGCTCGGGCCAACTTCGGCTCTTTCTGGAAATAAAGTTAGTTTTGCTGACAACCCTGAGTCGATTAGCGATACGCACAGTGAGAGGATTTTGGCAAAGATCGATCGTCTTTGCGCGATGGAGACGGTCTTTGCTGCCTGTAAAGAAAGTGAGCGAAGTCCAGGGAAAACGACATCCCACATACACCATGTCTCGCACTGCCGACGGGTAAATGTTACTTGACGAAGGAGATAGGGAAAACGTATGGACTTACCCATAACCAGTCTTCGTGCAATGAGAACTAGAAAAGAGAATGATTCACTACCCAACCAAAGACTCGCAAGACGTACGATAGGGACTTCACGCTGTAGATTATTCGGAAGATCTATGCAATGATCGGTGTAACGGATAGATCTCTGAGAGTCGGCGCACCTTGGTCAAGGTTCGCCAGCGAATTAGGATCAGCAGACAACTGCTGATACGAGCCACGTAGAATATCCTTTTCTCAAGTTAGATTGGCAAAAACGAGACATTAAAAGTGGCACCCCAGCAGCAAGCTACCGGAACATGTGAGCACTTCAAAATAGGAAAAGGACAGGACAGACTTTACGGAATCGAACGAGGTCGATAACATATAGTGCGCTTGAAGACAGTTAGACAGGCGCGGCGACCGTAAGAGGAGATGCTCGCCTAATATGATATGGGCGACCTTGTAGAAAATCTTTCCAGTATCCCGTCTTCCAGAATCTGAATCCCTCCATGTCCGTGTTATCATCACCCATGGGAGTGTAGCCATATGGTGCGCCATGGAGGTCAAGATCAACAAGCTCTTTCAAGTCCGCTCGCACAATTTGGTCTGCATCGACGAAGATAACCTTCTTCAAATCCATGGGAAACAGGACGTCGAGGAAGAGGATCTTATAGGCCCAGATAACTCTCTGTTTCTCCTTCTGTGCCCGCAGCCACGACGGCCATTTGTAGGTGACTAGCTCGTATTGGAAGTTGTAGGCTTTCGCCAGATGCGGAATGAATTCCTACAACGCCATGAATGGGCGCAAAAGGTAAAGGAAAGAGTGGCAGGCATACCAGGAACGAGGGCGACAGGAAGTTCTCGATGAACCAAAACTTCACAGTACTATTTGTGTTCCGCAGTACACTGAGAATCATAATGGATACGAAGCGCTGGCAGGGCATTCAGGGTGAGTAGGTCATGGTAACACTATACCGCACCTCATATAGCAATCCCGACGCCACGGTGAAGATGTTGATGTCAGCCTGGCCAGAGCCAGACACAGGTTCCACCGCGGTGGTGGTAGGAGGACTAGGGCTCTCCTTGAAACCGAAGATCGACTTGACACTACATGAACGGTCAGTAAACAAGATGCAGGGGAAGAGAGCTAATACCGAGCAGTTAGGTCCCCGATGATCCCAGACGGTTCATCTTCATCATCATCTTCAGGGTCAGCGAGAACATCCTCCTCGTCCATCCCTGGATTCCTGCTCAGGCGAGGGTAAATTGTCAACCCCTCAAAGCTCGTCACAGTGATCTCATTTCCCACTTCCGCGACCGTTCGACTGTCCAGGCCCTCGTTTCCGACGCTGTCCATCGTGAAGATATCCCGACCGCGACCCTCGCGAATCTCAAGCTGGAATACTCCAGGCTTTGCCTTGAATTGGAGGTATCCCAAGTTCGCGACAACCTGTGTATCATCGACAGGGCTCGAATCGCCGTCGAGCAACTGGAGCTGTACACCACGGGGAGGAGCGTTGGTCAGCGAATCACGAGCGTGGCCCTCAACAACGATGTAGTCGAGCGCGAAGACGGCTTCAAGGCTTGAGTCTTCCGCTGATAAGCTGCCAAGCTGGATGTTGTCAAGGTCGTATAACGCTTCGCGGGGACGAACGAGCCACGAAGTAGGAACATCCATGCCCAGGGTATAGATGGGTTCGATAGGGAGATCTTCAAATACAGCCTGGGTCGAAACCTCGTTGCTATCAAATGTGAGGTGAAGGCTAATACATTGCAGAGATAATACTTACCCAGCGTCATCGAAGATTGGGGAAGGCAATAGAGCATACCGATAGAAGCGTTTAAGAGGGATCTGCAAAAGCATGAATTGGTGTACAGGATGACCGCCCAAAGACGTCCTCACCTCTTGATGTGTCATCGGATTAGTATACACTTTGATATACACATCGGGAATATGTGAAAGCCACTGGAAGGAACGTTAGTCATGTTCACAGACACAAGAAACTGTGCACACTTCAAGAAGGCTTGACCACTTCTGCGCGATCTCGCTGACTGGGTCGATCAAGACAGCGATGTGATATAAGGCCGTCGAATTGTCTCCAAATTGGAAGGTGCTGTAGCAATGTTAGGAGAGCACATAAGGAGAAATGGAAGCTCACGAGTAAGTATCGTCCAGCATCTGATAATTCCTCTGCCGAGGACGTTTCGGACTATCAAAGATACCTCCACCATTGGCATCAGGTGCATATAGCGCAGCGAGAACAGAGGACGTCATCGAGATGAGATTCGCAGACGATGCTCTATACTCGTCCCATTAACGACAGGCCACATCCCACTCAACGAAAGCACCTACCGATCCGCCTGCGTGAAATCCGGCTTCACATTCTCAAGAGCCTGTACGACAGGTTCGGTCCTCCTCTTGAGCTCGTAGCTCTCCAGCGTCTTGAAATCCATAGCTTTGAAATCCCAAGCAGCGATGGGACCAACGACCTAGTACACGGGACATCAAGGAGCCAGAACACACCATGCGCCGCGGTCACTCACCCGTCCATTGATAACAAGCGCCTGCTGACCAGGCGCAAGCTGCAACTCCCTCGCCACCAACCGACTGCTTCGCACCCACGAATCATAGTCCTCCGCACTATACCCCGAGATACCCACCCCGTCCGTCAAATCGTCGTCTTTGGAGAGCGGAATCTGTGTATGCGACCCGTCACCAGATGCCACCGGAGCAGCCTCGTCCAATCCCAGAGCACGCAGCAATCTCGGCGCCGACGCCTTGGACAAAAGATTGCTTCCAAGAAGATGCGAGAGGAGCCATGAAACGGGTTGCCGCACAGTGATATCGCTACCCAGACTGGGATTATGCATGAACGACAGCCGGGTCTTGCCTCCTTCGTCCTACACATCATGCGAATCAGCACAATGAATAAGAGCGAGAGCCGATGACACCCACAATAGAAAGCAACGACTCCTTCAACAGCGCCAACCCGCCTTCGCTATCAAAGTCCGCCACGACATACACCGTCATTGGTATCAACTCCGTCTCCGCTACGAAGTGGTCGTGTTTCAGCAACAATGGTCATAGAAAGGAAAGAGATCCAACGTACGAGGATACACAAAGCGCGCAGCACCAACGCGGAACCCAGTACGCCCAAACACTTCAGGGAGGCTCACAATCCGAAGATCATCGGGGGAGGGCGGGAAGATGTATCGGTTGCGCCGGATACTGGAGGTCGGAAGGTCGTAGAAATAGTTGCTGATGTTGGATGTGTCGTCGTCCGAAATTTTGCCGCCGTAGAGCTGGAGATGATGTGTATGAGTATCATTGCATAACAAGATCGTTCAAGTGACACGTACCGCCGCCTGGTAATGCTGCAAGTGCTGACTAATTTCGCCTTGCATCGACCGCCAGAAGCTCTGCGACACAGTTGTATCAACACTCCGCCTTGCGTCTAAACTCAGCGCACTCACATCATCCATCTCGATAAACTTTCCGTTCACAAATCCGCATCCACTCCCGCTGCCGCTCGCACTCAACCGCTCCACGTACCGTTTCCCCCGCTCAATGGAGGTTTCGACACTCACAACAACACTCGCCGCCGGCGACTTGTCCTCCTGGCCTTCACTCGCTTCACCGCCATCCTTATCCGCTTGCGGTTCAGGGTCCTCCCCAATGCCGTTCACGATCTGCTCAAAAGTGCGCACAGGTACATCCGGCGACGCAGGTGTGCCCTCGAGCACTTCGGCCGTAAACGCCGCTTTGATGACCGGCCAATCGAGACGGAGGACATCCATACCGGTGGCGGCATCAGGAGCGGTGACAAAAGCAGTGGAGGCCTCCATGGAGGGATGAGTATATATTAGGGGAAAGAGAAGACACGAAAGACGTACCGCTTTCAGGAAGCTCATCGTTCGCTTCCTCCCGTAATTTTTCACCGAATGGTAGAACAGCCGAGCCATCTTAAGGGCTGATGGTCTTCATCAGCACACATCGCCCTGCGCTCACCAGCATTGCACTCACCGTCTTCATTTTGTGTTAGCGGCACGACACCAAACCGGAAGGGGAACCCTCTCGAGATGATATTGGCGACAACCCCAGTGATGGTAGAGAGGCTCGATGGGTTCGAAAGGTCCAAGACGAGAACCACGTTGAAGAGGTTAAGTTTGACTTGATGGAATTGGCCTGGGTAGAGGGGCCGGAGGATCTGGTCACGATGAGCAAGTCAAGAGGTGCAAGTGTAGGGACAAACGCACCGAGTGAAGAGAAGTGGACCACTGCGCATAGCTACAAACAAAACATGAGTGAGACCCGCAGACATACAGGAAACAACGCGAAAGCGCACCGACTATCCTTCTCAATATCATTCAACCACACAATCGCACCCTGACCCTCCTCCCTATCACTCGCGTCAAAGACCCCATCCAACGCCCCCGCCTCCGTCTGCGCCTTGCTCACCCCCAAATCCGTCACCAACTCCATCACCTGCCCACTCCCCAGCCCCAACCCCACCAGGGACTGCATCACCTTCCGTTCCGTCCTCACCAAACTCAAAAGGCTCAGCGGATGCACGTCCTTCTCCGGGACCGGCGCGCCGTTCAGCCATAACATGTTCACGCCTGCCTGAGCTTTGAGCTGATTCGCATGGATCTCTTCTTGGACGGATGAGTTGACGGTGACGCGGGAGAGGAGGGGCATGTATTTGGGGAAGTTTTGCGAGAGGAGGGAGAGGGTGGTGAGGGGGTCGGGGGAGTCGGCGATGAGTTGGGTGGCTTGGAAGCCGAGGACTGGGTATTTTGTCAATAATTTGCGCGAACAAAAGCGAATTGAACGAACGAGAAATAGCCTCCTCGGAAAGTGGGGTGCCTGGAGCGTTCGTCGATTCGGGCTCGGGGTATGCCTGGATAAGAGCGAGGATCGGGTCCACCTCTGGAGTCTCCTCCGAACCTGCAGTCGTCTCGGAAGTGCTACGCGCACGGGAAGAGCCGGCGTTCCTGTCGTCAACAGCAAGGTAGTCCATCTTCTTCAAGTCCAAGGAAACACCATAGCCAGAGAGGTAATTCGGTTGAGCTGTAGTTTTTGGGGGGACGTGTCGGAATATGTACTCGATAGAGGCTTTGTCGCTATCGGCGAGTGAGTACAGATACGAGTGCAAATCGCGGAAATTGGGCGAGTCGAGCGAGGCATAGAGGATGGCGGTGCGAGGGGGCCGTTCTAGGGTTCGTGCAGGGGAAGGAAGTATGTGGTCGAAAGTGAGAGTTTTCGGGCGCAAGATGGGTTCGGGGCTACAGGACAAGTCAACCAGGATATATTGAAGAAAACAAGACAACAACTCACGGAGGAATATCGGTGCTGTTAGCAGGATCTATAGTTTCTACTCCGGCAAGCTGCCTCAGCGTCTCTACATCGCATACCACCTCTCCGTACCAATCCACCCATGACCCACATCCCAAGTCTTGTGCATTCCGTGCAGTGTAATAGTTATAAAACGCCTCAATCTTCGGCGTCGCAGCATGCAGTCCTAAATTCATCCCCACCGCCGCAATAGACCCAGGTTCAGACAGATAGCCATTTGACGCAGCGACTTGAAGAGCGAATTGGTGTGTCGCTTCCGGCGTCAAAGTTTGTGCAGCAGGTGGGAGAACGTCTGGGTCCGTAACACGGTCCACAAATGCGAAGAAGGCATCGGGATTTTCCAACGAGACAGTCTCGCTAAAGACAAATTAATTTGAATATTATTGCTCCACGCAGTCGATGAACATACATGATTTCAAGTAAAACGGGAGGCGCTGGCCATGAGGATCTGAGCGTTACTTTCACCGGCGGAATAGAAGCTTCGACAGCGCTGGCAAGGGTAAGAAGGCTGCCAAGAATTGCTCTACTTCTCCGCCTCATAGCAAGCCAAGTTGACCCAGTCAAGCGCCCGGGGTGAACTTAATAGGTAGGAAGCGAGAAGACCGCAAGTCGAGTAGATTCAAATGCAAAAGCAATTATATGCTAACGTGGAAAGACACGTCAAATCCAAACAACGCGTAAATCGAGCACAACACGCCGTCGTCCTTCAAATCAAACAAGCCGCCGCTGATCCGCCAATTACCCGCCAGAATATATTTATCATGCTATGGAACTGAGACGCAGAGAATGAGTAGGAATGTCGGGGTTGGATTTCTGGATATAATTTTTTAATAATTCTTGAAGTCATGACGTTGGACGCAGAGGAGATTCGAAACCGAGCCGTGGCGAGTCTCGATTCTTGAAAAGTCTGCGCCGACCTGCCCCATAGAGGAGTATAGTAAATTGTCCTCCCTTATCCTAAGGCAGTTGAAGGCCCAGCTGATGTTGGAGGCCCGGCTAATGGTACAAGATACAAGATACACGTAGCTGAAGCTGTCGGAGAGTGTTCAGTACATTCGGCCGACCCAGGACTCTGGAAGCTATCACATTTTTGCAAGTACAAGTGTTCAACGAAAGGTTGAAAGGCACGGAGTGCGACGAATAGATGAAGAAGGTAGCCATGCATCCTGGTCCATCGCGGAATGGCCTTGAATGAGAGGCTCCAGTGTGAGCGAGCAAAGGCTTAAGCTGAAGCCGCCATACTTGGAAGGTTAACATGTGCACCAAGTCGGCAACACAATTTCTCCTGTAGTTGTAGAAGTCGCTCTCCATCGGATAGCGTTCAGATTCAGGAAGACGAAGGTTCTCCTTGAGCTCGTCGCGTATCATGTATGTTGAGGCTTGACTTTTGCGATGCCGCAGCCAATCACAGTGTTGATAGTAACGACGCCGTCGTTGAAATACACTTGGTAGGGACTTGATTATGGATCGACTTCGGCTTTGGCCCTCCAGAGTTAAAAGCCTGCCAGTGAGTATCGGACTGTATCGGAAGTTGATCGGAGCCTAGTACTGCGAGGTTCGGAAGAAATTGAAGAGGATCGTCGGATTGGCTTTGGAATTGGTAGAGATTTGAGCTCGAGCCTGAACTAGCTTGAATCAAAGGCATATGCTGAGGCAAGGGACGGCCAGCCGGGCAAACCAGCGACGAGGACGTTCAGCAAGCGCCAACTTTGAAAGTGTGGGAAAATGGACTTTATCCCCACCGTATCAATTTTTTTCTACCACTTCTTGCACTGAAGGGGCTCAGCTTAGAAACTATCCTCAGCGAGCCTTGACGAGTGTTCATAGGCGCCACACTCAATCTTTTCTTTGCGTCAAGCTCGTTGTCATGTCCTCCAACTCGATTAACCATCGTCAAGATCATTTCAAATTCGCGACATCGCAGCAGCTTCGCTCTCCGAAGGCTTTAATCCAGCAATTCCAGACTGTTATCGACGTATTTCCGAGCTTTTGAATATTGGTGTACAGTACTGGGCGGCCCAATTGACTCACAAAACGAATCGCCAAAGACGTCTCGCAAACGTGTTCCTCAAGGCTAGATCTCAGAAATCTACCCTACGCCCTCAACCTGTCTTTTCATGGGAAAAGTCCACCATCGAAGCGACATTTTCTCCAGAGTCTCATGTGTCGCGCTTGCCTGTTCTGTAACACTATGACCTGCACATCCTCACGGCAACCGGGGAGGTTAAAGCAGTCGCCGACGGTAACGAGTCAATCGACTCGAAGCGGGTCCTGCAGGCTTCAACAAAATGCTCAAGGAACTCATCTTGTGGCGAAGCTGCTTACAACCCCATATATCATCAATTTTCGTTCGCACCCCAAGCAGGACGCCTTCAAGTTACAGAGAAAACTTTTCAAGATGCTTTTCATCTTTTGTTTCTCGGGCTTCGCTTAGGCACGAGTCTGCTCTCATTGGAGTCAAATTGGCCTCACAACTAAACTGTACAACGACGCACAATCGTCTATGCACGTCGCTTTTCTAATATTGCGCTGAATTCTTGGTCATTCAACTGGAAGCCATATTGCCTCACAGCTTGCCATTCACTGACTTCTGGTGCTCGATATCAACGCAACTTACACACTCGGGCATAGGGCTCCAGCTACGATCCAGAATTGCAATACTAATTGACATAAGCGGACAAGCTCAAGCGTCCGTCCTGCTTGCTCAAGCCCGGAAGTTGCCGCCAGCATCCATTGTCCGCCTCGGGGTCCAGGAGGTTGTGGCCACCGTCCATCCAAATCCGGTATTGCCACTTTTCAAAGCGTTCAAGCCAAACATTGCCGTCACCGCACAATGGTGCTCGGCCGGTGGCCTCTGCGGTATAAAAGCAGCCGCAGTTGTGTTCGCAAACCATCACCCTCACTTCTCTTCTGCCTCACTTGCCTTGCCTCTGACTTCTCTTGCCTCTCACAACAAACTTTTCAAAAACCTCATCACGACTGTACGTCGACCTCTTCCCTTCTGCCACTCAACTGTTTGCTGACATGGCTGCAGACTATGACTGAATACGATTACTCCCCTGAAGCTGTTGACCAGTATCTCAAAATGCAGAATCGCTGCCAAAATTGGACCGTGTCCAACTCCCGCACCCAACAATGCCACCCCAACACTCCTCCGACCGAATACGGGAGCCCCGCCACCACTCTGGAGCCGCTCCCCTCCATGCACTCCGTTGCCACCCAGCGCAGTTGGGATCAGAAGAAGCACGACGCGATGCGCAAAATGCAGCAGTACCAGACCGTCTCTGCCGCTTCGGCCAGTCTCCAGCCCTACCACCAGTCCCGCGCCGCTTCGCGCGAACCGTCTCCCGCTCCTGTGGCGCAGCCAGTCAACCAAGTCTACGCCTACACCCAGCAGACGACCCCCCATGGCTCTCAGGTGAACGTCAACGTCACCACGCAGACCGCCGACGGACGCTACATTCAGCAGCAGCAGTCGTACTCCCAGACCAATAGCCGCTCCCGCACAACTTCGCGCGCCGGCACTCCGTCTCGCAATGCCTCTCGCGCCCCGTCTCGTGCCCCGACGCCTCAGACCCTCGAGGTGCCAGCCATCAACTACGCGCCGCTCGCTCATAACCCGTACCCCGCTGCGGAGCACTTCAGCCACAGCCTCCCTCGCCCCCAGGATGGTGGGGTCGACGCCTCGCAAATGCCTCTCGTCCCCAACCGTCGCAACCGCTCCCAGTCGTCCCATGGTGCCCAGGCCGCCCCTGGGTACCTCGCTGCGCACCAGCGCTCCCGCGTCGCCTCGCATGCCACCTCTGCCAGCCGCCCACCCGGTGCCGCTGCGCCCAAGAATCCCAACAACAGCGCTTACGCCAACGGCCTGTACGCCCTCCCCGTCGCTTCTGGCCCGCCGCCCGGGTCGATTCTCTTCCAACAGGCGCCTGCAGCTCAGGCTCAGCCCCCGATGCGGCCCCAACTCCCGTCCAACACTGGTACCGCTTTCCGGCTGCAGCCCACCGCCGCCTCCGCACTCGCTCGAACCAGGGCCAAGTCCAAGTCCTCCGCGACGCTCAGCACCCAGTACCGCGCTGCCACCCACGAGGCGCGTCACCCTCGCCTGGAGCAGATGCCACCGATGCCCCAGCCCCAGCGCGCGCAGACCGGTTTGGACTACCACCAGCAGCACCAGCTCGTTGCCCCGCAGATGCAGGCGTACAACACCTACCCGCCCGCTGGGCAGTCGGGCACCTTCTATGCCGCCCCCCGCGCTTCCAAGTCCAGCGCCACGCTCTACGCTGAGCCTCGCGATTCGAGTTCCAAGCGGAGCAAGGGCAAGAAGCGGCACGACCATGAGCGCCCACCGATGCCGGCGTTCGACAGCTCCAAGATGGTGGCGAGCTCGAGTTCGCGTCGTGCGATGCAGGAGCAGGTTGACATTGTGATTGTGAGTTTTCCTCCATCTCTCCCCCCTCTTCCCTTCTCCCCCCTTCCTTGAATACTTGTGCTCATTGCCACTCTTAGCCTCCCCCAGAGTACGGTCAATCCCAGACTCGTACCAAGAAGTCCGGTCTCTTCGCGCGCGTCTTTGGCAAGAACCGCGATTAATCGGATAGCTTCCGGAGCCTCGACATCTACCTCTCGACATCACCGCACCATCGTCTTCACGGATTCCGTTTTCCACTCTCATGATCTCTCTGCCTCGACACTGACGCTAGTCGTCATCACGCTCTTTAACGCCTCCTCTCGGTCTTCTCTGAAACCACGCACACTCTTTATCTCTCTCTTGCCTCTTTTCTTTTTTCCTCTACTGTGGACTTTCTGGGACTATATGTACCGTCGCAATTGCTCCTCTCTCGCATACACACTCTTTCAATACAACACATCTCTGTAGCCAATAGCGAATGTTTTCGATGTAGCCACAATATCCGCCTATAGATTTCTCTGAATTTCTCCTTCAAAATGTGCCTGCGATTTCCCGCACTCTAACTTCCGCCTTCCCATTCCAGTCATGAAGAAAGCAAATTCCGACGCATGCACAAGCCCCTTGCAATTGGAAAGCAGCAGGTTGGCTTCGTCGTCATTGCCTTGGCGGTGGAATGAAATGCCGAGCTGTGAAAATGGCTTGAGGACCTCAAGCAGTCTTCTCCGCGTTTACACTCCAGCTCGGAATCAAGGCTACCTGGTCTCTGCTGCTCGTGCTTTCACATTCAAATGTTCATATTCTCTGTACTATATATATGTACATCGCCGTCCGTTACATCCAACTGGATTCAAGTTGATGCTGCCCGGATCATGATACTGTACTGTACGCTGCCCCCGGACCAGCCAGCTACAAGAACCCGCGCGGCTTTTTACAGCCCATTTTCTTTTCGGAACCTCGGTACAAGCAGATCCCTAGATTTGAGCCGCCTCGTGAGCCACGAGCCGAAAATAATGCCCCCAAAGAAACCCAAGTATGTGATTCCCCCCTTCTGCATTGCCGACGTGTAAGAAGAAACCTTCCAGAATATCAAGTATAGACAACTCGGACCTTGCCGTTCGTCAGGAATATAGCTTCAAATGCGGTTTTATATGTCTTTAGGGGAGCACCCTTGAGGTAGTTCGTGATATTCCGACCTACGATTTTCGCTTGGTCCTGCGCTTTGATCGCCTGCTTCTGTTCTTTCCAGTCGACGATGTCGCCGGCAGCAAAGATATTGGGATAGTCGTGCAACTGTAGAGTCGGCTTGACCCTGACGAAGCCAGCGGGTGTGAGGGCCCTTGGCTTGAGGCTGTTTATGAAGGAGGTGTTGGGTCGCGGAGCACCAACGGCTTTCACCTGAATTTCGGGGTAAGAGCGACGGCTTGTACAGTATAGGTGACAACACGTACGACGAGGTCAGTGCTCAGCTTGAGCCCACCCTTGGTTGAAA
Source organism: Favolaschia claudopus (assembly GCA_037176885.1). NCBI lineage: Eukaryota > Fungi > Basidiomycota > Agaricomycetes > Agaricales > Mycenaceae > Favolaschia > Favolaschia claudopus. The sequence continues at coordinate 91,653 of JAWWNJ010000041.1, read as the reverse complement.
CGACGGCAGGACCAGCATGGCCGGGAATATCCTGAACAAGATCCCCGAGATGGATCTTGACGCCTCGCGCGAGGAGCTGGTCCGCTGCTCGCTTGCGGTATCTGTCAGGGTATGTGTCGTTCAGCAGCAGACGTTCTCTGTGCACGATGGTGACCTCTCTATCCTATCTATTGTTGTGGATCGAATTGCAAAAGGTGGGCACGGATGCTTACAGGCCATATATCTTTCAACTCTCCAGCCAGCTCTGGAAGCAATCAGAGGTCGATACACAAGCTATCGAAGCTTGGTGGAGACGTACCACATCCTATAGCACCTCCACCAACAATCAAATAGTTTCCTGCATTTGCGAATCTTTCCCGACTGCGTGAGATATACACCTTCGCATTCTCCGCACTATCCGGGAAGGCAATGGGGTCTGCCCAAGCCATCCCAGTACACAGGACGAGAACATCATAAGGCACCTCCTCGCCACTCCCCAGCGTCAAAACCTTCTCATCCATACCCCGCACAGAATCTTGCATAAACACCCCATTGCCATTGTGAAAAAGTTTGTCGTAAGGCACGAGAGCAGTAGTCTGCAAATTGTCGACGTTGGAAACCACCATACGAAGTGTCGCTGGGAGCAGGATACGATACGGTCGGGGGTTAATGAGAATGAGTTTGTATCTCGTCGCGTCAAGTTGAGCGGACAGAGGACGCGCCAGATGGACGCCGGCATGACCTCCACCTACAACCACAACTGCACAAAGAATCTGCTGTCAAGACTGCAATTGAGCAATGGTCTTGAATGCATACCTGATTTTCGGCCGTCGTTCCTTGCTGCTGACATTTTAAAGCAGAAGATGGGAGAGGACGGACTGGCGGTGAGACCCTGTCCTTCTAAATAGTTAGTAGACAATTCTGATAGCAAGCATGGAAGTGGGGGTGATCTGTCGCCGCCGGTAGTATAGATGGATAACTTGAAGCTAGTGGTAGGTAGTACTAGTCAAGCGCGCAAAGGTGCGTCACAGTCCAAAGCGAGTGCCCATCTTCACGAAAATTGGGGAAGAAACGTTCATTGTTCTTGCAACAAAAGGTGTTGAGCGAGATGTTCCAACGTGAAGGAGCATCTCAACCCATTGAGACAGTAGCACTGCGACAAGCTCGAGTCGGACCACCAGGCAAACAGACGACTCGCAGTCCAGGGGTTCCTTGTCTTCAGGCTATGACGTCGGCAAGGCAAGAGATATGTAGTTGCAAAACGCGAATTTCAATTGAAAAGATGTACGAACTACCGGCTATGCCTGCCTACAGGAAGAGAAATGGTGGGCAAGCGCGACATAGTCAAGCACTAAGACATCCGAGTCGATTTACGCCCTACTTTGGCACAAGCCAGCCTTAGGGAAACGGCCGTCTGCAATTTGACATGAGGGCAAGAAGAGAAATTTTTGGGCGGTGTTCCGGTTTATGTATGGCGTGCCACGTGCGACTTGCCTAATTTGGGTTGGCATCACCCAAAAATTGGGTGAAAAGCGTTCTGTAATCTACAACAGTCTACAACCTACTCAAACGCTGTTGCCTGAATCTTGAACATCTGGCGATACTCCCCATCCCGCTCCATCAGCTCCTCATGCGTCCCCATCTCCGATATTGAGCCTTCTTTCATGCATCTAGCAACAAATGACTGATCAGCCTGGGCACGTAGAAATTGGTCCCTAAAACGTACACGATGACGTCCGCATGCTTCGTGAGATGCGCGAACCGATGAGTGACGAATATCATCGTCTTGCCGGCTCTCGCTTTTCTGAGATTTTGAAACAACTGCCATTCGGCCTCGGGGTCGAGGTTCGAGCTTGGTTCGTCGACGCATACGAGCTTGACTGCGCCAGAGGTGAAGCGCATGAAAGTTCTGGATCTATATGGACTACGTTCAGAGGTGAAGAGATAGTCGGAGATTTCAAGATACGTACGCGACCAACCGCTGTCGCTCGCCTCCTACATCTCATGAATCAACATTTGTTCTCAGCTAATCGAAAAACGCCGCACCGGAAACATCTGCCTTCTTGCTCACCCTCTCCCAGATCTCCGTCAACGCCGTCTTCCCCTTCCCCAAAGTATTACCTCTGGAATAGACCCCCCATGGATGCTCCAAGACCGCATCGTACCCGTCGCTGAACTTCTTTACCACTTCCTCCGCCCCACCCTGCCTCGTCGCCGCCTGGATCATCTCCATGTTTCCCACCTGCGCCGGGTTCCCCAGCCCAATGTTGTCGCGCAGGGATAAAGGGAAGATATGGTGATCCTGCGTCAGTGACGCCGTCGCGTGACGGAGGTCCGCGAGGCGGTAGTCTTGGATGTCGGCGCCGTCGATGGTGATGTTGCCGGAGGTCGCGTCGTAGAGCCGGGTGAGCAGTTTCACTATGGTGCTTTTGCCGCTGCCGTTCTCTCCGACGATGACGAGGACTTGGCCTGCTTTGATTGAGAGGCTTAGGTTGTTAAGAGCGTTGTTGGTTGCGCCTGGGTATGAGAAGCATATGTTTCTAGGGAAGGTCAATGACAGCAGACAAGGGCTTCACTCAAATACGCACTGGAGCTCGAGAGGCATGCCCTCCTCATGCGGACGGCCAAGAGGCGGATAAGGCAGGTCGCCGCTCTTGGTTCGGTGGACGTTGTGTTGCAATTCGTATAACTCTTTGACCCGGCTGACTCTTTCTTGCATGGTCCGAGTATTCCAAAGGAGGTCATCGAACGTCCAGTATAGCATGCTCTCGCTCTGGTGAAGCGTCGCCATGGCCGTCAGTGTCAATCCTTTGGGCCGGAATATCGCATTGATAGCGTAGTATAGCTGCGAGAGAATGAGATTCGTCGAAGGGGAAGGCCGTGCATACCATGGGAAGATCTCGTGCTAGCCTCGAGAAGATCCGAGACAAGGTTCCGTCCCGACGAGAATACTGCTGGTGGGGTTCGCTCATATCCGCATCCCCCAGAAGGTTAACCGCTCGCCGGAACTCTGCAAACGCGATTGATACAGGTCATACTCGAAAAAGCACCACAAACCGCGAAGGATGTGTTGCACGATATCGCCCGTGATGATATCCTGTCTGTACTGCATCATCCTCAATTCAAGCAGACTGCTCCGTCGCACGTAGTGGGGGTTAGTCGCTTCGACAACGTGGGGTTTGTCGAATAGATTATGACTAGACAGAGAGTCAAGGACGGGTTTCACAAGACACAGGGCAACGAAGATGAGTCCGTGTTCGGTCGAGAGGATGGTGAGAGAGATGTAGGTGAGCTGGTTCACTGCAGCTACGATCATGCTGAGTGCTTCTATGGAGAGCCGGAAAGTCGGCCAGGCGCGGTTCTCTGTGAGGTGGGCTGTGGACTGGTTGTTTGCGACGCCGGTCAGGTCTGTCGCTAACTTGGCTGGGCTTGGAGTCAGCGGAAAATATACAAAGCCCAACTAAAACAGGCGAACCGCGCAGGATAAAGCCTTGAAATTTGAGGTTCACTTTACCATTCAACCTCGACTCGAGGCGGTGTCTATCTTTCCAATTATCTAGAAAATCAGGAAAGGTGGCTTTACTCACCGCTCACGGTTCACGATGGCGGTAAAAGCCGTGCATATCAGGCGGAGTACGACGGCCTGGAAAATGACGGATTTGTCGGGATTGCCTGTTCTCAAGCCAGCCTCGATCTGCAACCTACTGAGCCTTTGGCCCTACGTTGAGCACAATACCTACGAGGTTGAGAACCCGACTCGAAAGGTGCAGGCTCAACACTGGCTCAATACCGGTTGACCAGACATGCCCCAAAGCAAAGAGGACGAAAAGCCAAGGACTTGCTGTGTAGACGTCTTTGAAGAGACGAAGCAAAGTGGGGAGAGCTGTTTTCGCCTGCTTCCAAGGGGTCGACAGACTGAAAGGCGGGGATACTTCCGTTACGACGCGGTAGACTCCCAGTTGTTGCGACCTGATTGCGGGGTAGTCCTTTTCTTTTGAATCATTCTTCGTCATGACGGTACAGAATCAAGCCTACAGCGGAACAAGGGGGCTCTTGCTCTTAAGACTCATAAGAGCCCAGTAGGCGCGCGCCTCGCGTCGATTAGCCAGATTTAAGTTATGACTCGGAATCCTCGTGCTGAGGCTGACTCGGAACACCGCTAAAAATTGAGAGAACAGTAACACCCCAGAGAGTCAAATCGTAGTCGCCCAGGTATTGGCCTGCACATATCGAACCGTTGACTATTGGGGGAATTGAGCTCGCAGCAAGCAAAATGCGCGAAAAATTGGGGCGAAACAAATGGGTTCGGCAACAGCTGTAACCCTAACCCTAACAAAGTAAGCATAAACCAAGGTATCATCCGCCCACCTTGCATCCTACCGTTGTAGGTTTGTAAAACCGCTAATTGACAATGTACGGGCTAACAGACGTTGTAGGACGAGTCTCGTGCGGTGCCCGACCCAATATCTCGATAAACATGACTAACGCGCCCCCAGGAAGTTCTTCATATTTAGGGAACGGCAATGGGAGTCTAAAGCGCCAATTGAGCGACGAAGAAGGAAGCACTGGTAGCTACAAGCGTCAACGAGAGAGGGAGAGAGATAGAGATCCTCGAGACAAGGAACCCCGAGACTGGCGTGATGTGCATCTGAGTCGAGGCGGTAGCGGAGGTGGTCGGCGGACAACTGGGGAAGGTAGGAGGGACAGCTATCACAGAGACCGGGATCGGGGTCGAGACCGTGATAGAGACCGCGACCGAGAAAGAGAGAGAGAACGAGAGCGGGAGCGGGAAAGAGACCGAAATCGGGGCAAGGACCGGGACCGAGACTTGGAACGCGAGCGCCGCAAAGAGCGTTCACCCCGCCGACGCACTCCGCCCACTCAGTCAAGCGAACGGGAAGAGGGCGAGTGAGTCGTTGTCCAGTTATACTGGCCCTATACTGACAATTTGCATGGCAGAATTTCTCCTCGTCCACCGTCTTTGTCGCCTGCAACTCCACCACCTGTCACGCCTACGCCGGCTCCTCCGACACCTATGGAAGTCGAACCCGAGCTTGAACTTGATCTAGCGCCCTCACCGCCGCCTGTAGAGCAAACTCTCGCTGAACGTAGAGCACGCCGTGCTGCTATTTTGGCTCGACACGCTAGTTCTACCGCAAATTCCAATACGGGATCAACAGGTCCCCTGAATGGTGTGCTGTTCCGCCATTTTAGCTGTACTCGTTGTTTATGAATTACGCAGGTGCATCTCCGTCTGTCTCTACGCCTATAGATGTCGATATGAATGGTCTGTCTTTCTTTCTTTTCGTGGTCTCGACCAAGCTAACGCTAATCAGCAAACTCTACTGCACCTCCATTGCAAAATGGCCACGGTAAGTTGATTTTCTTTTATCTAATATTGATTCACCTTCCGCTATGGCACTCCTTTTCTGATCTTCCTATTTTCCCTCTGTCAATTTCACGGCCTGCCAGTCAAGCCAGCACGATTAGATGAACCCTGGTGTTTCACGCTGGACTCTATAATCATGTTAATCCTTCCCCAGCTTTCGGTTTTGAACCCCCTCTTGACATCTTTGATCGACGCTGACATTGGTTGTACAGGACCCTCTACACCTCGGAAACCTCCTTCTCGCTCTCCTACACCGACGCAGGAGCAGGAGCAAGAACTCTTCACACTGGCCAAGGCCGATTCTCCCACCAAACATTCAGGGCCGCAAAAAGTGCCAGTAGAAGAGCAGGAAGAAGACGGTCAAACGCAGGTGAACGCCGCCGACTACGATCCCTCGCTCGATAGACGGGAAGACGAGTTTCGACGGGTACAAGGGCACGGCGCTACTCTACCCAATCAAGCTCCTCCGGTTGAGGTGCAGGATGTTGAAGAGGAGGAGGAGGAAGATGAAGAAGACGATGAAGACGTAGACGATATGTTTGCATTCGCTGGTCCCGAGAAGAGTAAGAAGAAGAAGACGGGGAAGAAAAAGACCAAGACAGCGAAGGCGCCTGCTCAGCCCCAACAAGTGCTGCACTCTGACACTGCGTCGGATCCAGAAGGTTACTACACTGTCATTCTAGGGGAGGTCCTAATGGCTCCCCCTATCGCGGCTGGAGAAAAGGGTGAGAGGTATCAAGTGTTCGCGAGCATTGGTCGAGGAATGTTTGCTGTGGTCGTGCGGGCTAGAGTTCTTTCGGAGGGTGAAGATGGCAAGGAGAGTAAGGAAGGGGGGCGGGAGGTGGCGATCAAGATTGTGAGATCGCAAGAGGTTATGTGAGTTGCGGATCCCCCTTCGGCTCGAACCCGTTTTGATAACTTGTTCCAGGCACCGCGCGGGATTGAAAGAGTCTGCCATTCTCCAGAAGCTGCAAGCCGCCGATCCGGAGGATAAAAAGCATATCGTGCGGCTCGAACGTACCTTTGAGCATCGCGGGCATCTGTGCCTAGTCTTCGAGAGCATGAGCATGAACTTGCGCGATGTCGTGAAGCGCTTCGGGAAGGATGTCGGTCTGAACATCCGGGCCGTACGAGCATATGCGCATCAGCTTTTCATTGCGCTCGGACACCTCCGCAAGCTGGGCGTCATGCATGCCGACATAAAGCCCGATAACATTCTTGTACCTGTGTCCTTCATATGTCTTCATTGCCTAACTGACACAATCTCAGGTCAATGACGCAAAGACGATGCTCAAGCTCTGCGACCTGGGCTCCGCATCGGATGCCGCTGAGAACGAGATAACACCGTATCTTGTTAGCCGGTTCTACCGTGCTCCAGAAATTAGTATGTATTCCTAGGGCCTGCCCTTCTCACATTTTACTAATGCATTCTCTCAGTTCTCGGCGTCCCGTATGACCCTTCCCTTGACGTCTGGTCTGTGGGGTGTACGTTATACGAATTGTTCACGGGCAAAATTCTCTTCCCGGGGCGGAGCAACAACCAGATGCTCTTGCACATGATGGAGCTCAAGGGGCGCTTCAATGGGAAGATGATCAAGCGCGCGAAGTTTGGGGATGTCTTCTTCGACGAAATGGGCGGGTTCGAAAGCGTGGAGAAGGAGAAAGGGAGTGGTAATGTGAGTATCTTCTCTTTCTTCACCGCGCGCAGGAGACCCTTGGCTGACCAGCCTTTGGATAGGACGTCATTCGCAAGGTGCATATTTCCAAACCGGCGCGTGACCTGCGCGCGCGACTGCTTCCCAGCGGCGGCGCACGGTTGTCGGATGAGGAGACGAATGTTATACTCCACTTCGTGGATCTTTTGGATAAGTGTCTTTCGCTTGACCCCGTCAGGCGGATTACACCGCGGGAGGCATTGGCACATCCGTTTATACGAGGATCGACTAAATGAGGAGCTGTGAGTGGACTATATATCTTGTAGTAATCTCGCTTGTAGACGGGCCCCGTTGCTCGGCTGGAGGGCACTGTATCCGGTAGAAGAAAGAAATAATACAAACTATATATACACGCCCTCTCTTCCTTTCAGCAATATACCGTGGGTCATGGCGTACGTACTCAGTCTGAAGATAGTCACTTGCTCACTCTATTGAACTCGACTAGGTCTTCTCTACGCCTTGCTCCATGGGACGGCCAAAACGACCGCGAGTGGTATATCCCTACCAGCCAATCCGCGGGATGCAATTGCGATTACGGGTTCTCATAGCCCTGGCAGTTTCTAGAATAAGAATATCTTTTGCCCAGACAAAATCAACTCGAAGCCCTGCGAGCAATTAGATATAAGTATAGTTTCGTCGATGGAGATCCCCTATTCCCTTCGGAATACTAAATCGCCGAAAGTGTTCTCACCGACATCCGCCCATCTCATCTCACTTCATGGCGGCCAGGCGTCTCAAGACTATCGTGTCTCATCTGAACTCAGCCAGTGCTTCAAGCCATCTCGATGCGACCTCTGTGGACTGGACGACTGCCGAAATTCCTTCTTACGACTTGCTTCCTGCCTTCAAAAATTTCCCGGGCTGCGCTTGGGGGGTCTGGGGAGCAGAAGATGAGCTTGGTACGGTTAACCTTTTGACGGATGAGGTGGTCAAGGCAGCCGCGAGAGAGAACATCAAGATCGGCAGGTCTGTCTCACTGAATTGGTAGGACGTTTTGGCCGAGAGACGACAAGAAAGCGCCACTAACTAATCGGCAGGCCCTTAAATTTCCCTGAAAAGGTACTGGTCTAATCTTATCTGCGATACATTTGTTCGTCTCATCATCATCTGTTAGCCTGTCTTTGACCGCAAGACTCCTGAAGTCAACATGAAAATCCGGCACCCGCAAGAATATGGCATCAGGGACGACGAGATTCACATCGTAAGTCAATGGTAGCGCCATCTGTTCAACTTGGATCACTGACCTCTTCCCGCAGAACACACAGTCAGGAACACAATGGGACGGTATGCGACACTTTCCCATCCTCGAACATGGTGTATTCTACAACAAGTAAATATGATTCGCGTGCCACGAGATATTCATGTGAACTCATCGTCAGCACTCCTGGCTCGACACTTCCAATTGGCATTCTCCCACTCCCGAATCCGCATCAAGTGGATCCCGCACATGCCCGTATCGGAATTCAAAGTCTGTTTTAAACCGTGAATGCTGCTACACCTATTGACCCATCGTGCTTTCACAGACTGGGCGACACATGGAATATGCGGACGCGGTGTATTGCTTGATCTCGTCTCGTACCAGACATCACTTTCCCCGATTAATACACTTCCATACGAGTATGTTTTCAGTCTATTTCGATGCTCGGGGGTATTCGTTGACTTGGAACACGCATCATCATGAAGTCCTTGGACTACGCATCCAATTGGAGTAAATGAACTGGAAGCATGCGCAAAGGATCACGGGATAAAATTCCACAGAGGGGATATTTTAATTTTGCGGGTAGGGTTCATCAAGAAATATTATGAGGCTTCCGAGGCGGAACGGGCTGCGTTGCAGAACCGAACAGAAACATTGTCAGTGCAGTACGATAATTGAATACAGCAGTACAGCTGATATCATGAACAGTGCGGGCATTGAACAGTCGGAGGCAATGAAACGTTTCCTTTGGTGAATTCTCATCCACCTGAATTACCAGAATAGACTCATGCGACCATCTAGGGACAATCATTTTGCGGCCATTGCCTCTGATCAGCCATCGCTTGAAGTATGGTTGTGTCGAGTCACCAAACGAAAAATTGTGTTTGATTTCGGACCCTAGTCTTGGCCTCCACCAGAGGGTACCCCTCATATGCATCAGGTTCGATCTCCATCATCTCGGTATCTCAGAACTGACACTTGCATGCATCCAGACCATTTTAAGGTGCGCAATTTCATCCCGTCTGCCGAGGCTTACCACATGTGATGTTGGCAAATAGTCTGTGGGGGATGCCTATCGGTACGTGATTTGAAACGGAGGAGGAGTCATATTCACTAGATCGATCATGCCGAGCAGGGGAATTTTTTGACCTCGAAAAACTCAGTGAATTGTGTGCTGAAACGGGACGGTATACGTTTTTCTTCTCGTCGTGGCCGCTCAATATGTATGCGACGCATTGCTTTGCACGTCTTACTATTCACACTTGCTCTGGACAACAGCATCGGCGGTTGTGCCTCTCCTCCCAATGCAGCGGTGAGTTATTGTTCTACATTTACTGTGGCTCGGAACTTGATCTGTCGGGCTTATAATTTATCTAGGCTTATTTCTGAGTCAGGGTTGTATCTAATAGCCTCCGCCGGTGAAAGCCTGCCACTGTGATACTATCTTTGATTTTTTCTTTCATTCTACCGCGCAGACCCCGTCCTGTTCTGTGCTACATTTTCAAGGTCCTTCACGTTAACGTTCGAAGACCGACTGATGTAGTATCTCCAATTGTTACCGATATGTTTAGCATTTATCTTTTTTGGTTTTTGGAAGAAAAGAAAGAATTTGGATCACTCCCCAAGCCTGAGCAGTTTCCGCACAAGTTACATGTCGGCAAGGAATAAACCCGATTTCGAAGGGGAAAAACAAGTTGAACCTTGGTTGAAATCCCACGCTGTAATCCGGCAGTGTCGGGCCGATGGGAGTTGAACAGTGCGCATGACCGTCTGCTCTTGGGACCAGCCTGGACCTTGCAAGGTTTCAACCCCCCACGACTCGCTGAATGTCGGTGGACTGGACGACGGCAACCATACCTTCGTACGATGAACTACCTCCTTTCAAGAACTTTCCAGGATGTGCCTGGGGCGTTTGGGGTACTGAAGACCAATTGGGAACGGTGAATCTGTTGACGGACACGCTGGTGAAGCAAAGTGCGGCGCAAGAGATTAGGTGCAGGCGCATCTATGTTGAAACATCTGTCCCCTCTCAAAGACTCTTAGAACAGGAAAATCGGTGTCCCTCAACTGGTAAGTTTTTGATTTGTAGGGTACACCGGTTGAGAATTTCAAAGTTTTAAGTCCAAACATTGGTAAAAAATTTCCTTCTGTTTTCACCAAATTTTCACCAAAATTTTGGGCAAAAACTTTAAACTTTTTTCACGCTGGGTTTGACCAAAAATCAAAGTGAAAAATGTGAAATAAAGTTTGATTTTTTTTAGTTAAAAAGTATTTACTTTTTTTACAAGTTTTTGAGGTCAAAATGAAGGTGAAAAACTTAAAACTTTTTGATTACAATTTAAAGTTTAAAATGGGCAAAGAATTGTGTATAAATTCTGTGAAGAAATGAGGTAAAAAACTTGAAACCTGGTTTCAAGTTTTTAATGCCTTTTTCATCGACGTTTTCACCCATCTTTTTGGTAAAAAAAGAGGTGAAAAACTTCAAATGTGTTTGACCAAATTTTCAAGTCGAAAAAGAAAGCAAAACATTAAATCTTTTCCACAACAATTTCAAGTTTCAACTTAGGTGAAAACTGCGAAATACTTTTGTTGAAAGTTTGAAATTGTTTTATACAAAGTTTTGTTTGCAAGTCAAAGTGAAAAAAGTGAAACATTGTTTGTTTCAAAGTCAAGAAGGTTTTCAACCTTGTTTTGAGCCATCTCGTTTTCAAATTTTTACCAGTTTTAAGGCCGTAACTTGAGATGAAAAAAGTGAAACAAAATTGGTGAGAACTTTGAAACCCGGATCCATGAACCACGGTGGCAAATCGAATTCGAGTCCTGCCCGAGGGACGTTGTTTTGCATCGAAAGCGCTCCCTTGCATCCAGTATCGCCAGCAGATTGCCGTTCGTTGCCTTGGTCTTGATCTTCGTGCCTCGATATACGTACCACGGCGTCGTTTTTGTCGTCTTCATTAAGATTTTCGTCAATGTCGAGGGGTCTTCGAACTCGTCGCACCACGTAAGACATTGTAAGCACGGGAGGGAGTCCAATTCCGACTCTGATGACTGGGGAATTGATGTGTGACAAAAAAGGACTCACATGCCAGTGTACAATCGCAGTGCTGTTCAAATCCGCAAGTGTGGGAAGGTTTGAGGGTCCAGAGACGGAACGAGCGCGCCGCAGATTCGGAGTCAATCTCAAGGTGTCCGTGTGCATACGAAGCTTGACCGGTGAATGCCAGTAAGTGCAGGTGTACAAGAGACCTGATATTGATGTGTTGCGGGGTTCCAGTAGAAGGCCTTCGATGCAGGCACTGAGAGGAATACTTTAGATCCGAGCAGGAGGCATTAGCTTCATAGCATACCTGTAGAATGTCTTTGTAGCTGCGGGCACCGAGCTTCTTCAGTTCAGGAACACTGTGCGGGAGGCGACGTATCGTGGATCGACCGAGCGGTGCGACTTGCCGAAATCTGACACAACAGAAGAATCTGAGCCATGTTATCCCTCGCCGAAAACGAGGACCTACCTGGCGTTGAATTCATGAACTGTGTCTACTCCTTCACTATTCAAGATGCGTCAGGTGCCGGATTAAGCTCTTTGAATGCCCTAATTCGGACTCGTGCATGAAATCAACGACGAGAGCATCGAAGGTATCAAAATCGAGGCCATGGAGGCTGTTGGAGAAATACCGGTGGAGACCGGTGTCAGCGATCTGCGAAGTCACCTTCTGGATGAAACTGACCTCCGTTGGAACCAGCGATTCGGGCATGAGAAGCTCTTCGACTTTCGTGCTGTTGACAACGTAGCCGCCTTGGTAGATTAACTTCCGCGTTTCAGAGACCTTCTGGTGCCCGAGCTGTGTCATCGCGATAGATCTCGTCTACTCTGACCGCGGCGTCAGCAGGTGCACCAGGTTGGGAATGTTCTCCTTTGTGATTTTGCAGCGGGGCAGGACGATACCATCCTTGTAGGCATGTATGAACTCGTCGTCGAGCATGAGCTTACACGATTCATGGAAAAGCTCGCGCTGGCAGTGAGTCGGCAGTTGAGCGCTGGCTCCCTTGCCCTCCTTGCGAATGAAATCTTGTGTATCCGGTACTATATATGATTGTCAAACTAGTTCGAAGTCGCCAGAAATAAAATAAAGACACGAACACTTTGAAGGTATGTAATCTGCGACGACGCTCGGCACTAGATTGGGCGCCCAAACACTTGTTCGCCTTGGTTCGCCTCTGTCTTGTCAGCTCGATGGTAACATTCTGTCGAGCCTAAGCGAAGAAATCAAAGTGACACCGCGACGCTGTGGGAAAACCGTTAACAGTCACATTCGCAACGTATGCTTTGGTACCAGCAGGGGTGACTTTCTGTACCAACTTTCCATCGAAACCGACCGTGATGATGGTCGTTGAAGTGCCAAAGTAGGAGTTGTGAATGGTGTATTTGGGTGTGAAGGGCAAGAGGGCGAATTGTGTCGTTGAACGGTTGAAGGGACTATACAAGATGTCAGTGGATGGAGATGAAAGAGGCGAACCAGGATAGAGACCCAAAAGATGGAAAGAGAGAAAGAGACGCCATAGCAGCTTGATCGTCGTTTCCTGGCGGGCAAGAGGGCGAATTGTGTCGTTGAACGGTTGAAGGGACTATACAAGATGTCAGTGGATGGAGATGAAAGAGGCGAACCAGGATAGAGACCCAAAAGATGGAAAGAGAGAAAGAGACGCCATAGCAGCTTGATCGTCGTTTCCTGGCAGTTCCGCGGCAGCTGCGGGGAATGAGAGCACTGACGATGAAAACAAGCGATTACTCACTCATGTCAAAGTTCTCGAAAACGACACAGCAAACGCGGTCCACACTCTGGGCAAGACGATCGGCATCCGTTCAGGCGGCGGAGTAGAGCTCTTGAAGATCGATCCCCAAAGCCGCAACTTCGTTGTGATAAGTGAGTTGCAAAGTGACCAACAATAACGTCAGCACTGGATCCTCCTTGTGTCGGTCTGGGCAAGTTGTTTTCGCGACACTCAGGCATCCATCCAACCGTTCTTGCGCCAGCCATCGATATAGCTGTCGATAATCTGAGGGAATTCGGCCGGCGAATCTAAGGCCACGAGAGGATGGAATGTGCGGAACTGTGATCAAGCATTGTCAGCGAAAGCGGCCAGCAAAAAAAGAGATGCACACAGTGTCCCCACTACAATACTTACAAGGAATCGAAATAGAAGGAAGAAGTGCCTGCAAACAGTCCTTGGGTTTCACCTGTAGCATTATTCTGCAGGAACGATTAGTCAATATCGAAACTGAGATCAACAGTAGCGAGCGAATCGGAGTGAGGGGCGGCGCGATAGAGCGAGCTGGACAACATCAACGTCACATTCTCCGGGGTGTTGGGAATGTCTATCTCAATCTTCGAAAGTTTCTCATTCCAAAGTGCTTTCGCCGCCTCGTGAATATCCTCGAACGACGAACTGCCCCACTTGGAACTCGGCATTCGCACAGGCCTCATCGGTGGATACGAAAGAAACGCCGACACGAAGGTTGAACAGCTGCGGAGTGTTTTCGACGAAAATAGTGCGCCGCTTTGATACACTCCTCCGATGAGGTTGAGACTCAGATTCAAATGCGTTTGGCCGAGACTAGTACTCTTGGCATCGAGTTCAAAGCTACAAATCTCATCTCAGTGAGGCGAAAGACAACGCGAACGCATCATGATACTCGCTCAGCTTTTGTTTCCCGCCATGAAGCAAATCGTAGCAGGCAAATGCTTGGTAGTTGAATCTCCCAAGCCCAAAGCTTTTCGGCGTGGATTAGATGATGCCCTTCGGTCATGGAACAAGAAGTAACCTGTGTTCCTCCGATGGTAATCCGCCCTTTTCCGGTGTCAATGTCCATAGAACCCCCAGCAAGGGAATTTGGGAGGTCATTCGCCAAGGACGAAATATAGCTCGGAGCCCCTCCGGGAATGTGAAGCGCTCTAAACCGGCACGCCGCGTGGCTGTAGCCTCCATTTCCATGTTGTTGTTCAATGTCTGAGCGAAGTATCCCGGGAAGGCAAGTGTATGAAGGGGACGAAAACACATCATGAGGTAGATCATCCGTAGATGCAATGTGTTAACAAACGTACGATCGGTATTAAGCTTGCAAAGCCGTTGACGTCTTGCGAAGCTGGTAGTTCGAATCCATTGGGGCATAATCTCAGAGTGCAAGGGACTCAGACCGCGAATGAATTGGGTGGGGTCATGATCAGTGAGATATCCTGCAGGTGTGTAGCCCGTAACATCGATTGAGAATTTGACCTAAGAAGGCGTTGGGAGAAAGCGATTCGTGGTTCGCAAAAACGTACCGTGCCAAAGAGAATAGAGGCCCCAGGATTGTAAAGAGCCGATCTAGATATTTTGACTTGAGAGCTTGACATGCATACCAGACATCGCCAAAGTTGTCTAAATACACGGATGTCATCGACAGTCAGAATTTCTGAACGGTGAAATGTGGGCGTACCAGTTCCGATGAAGGGGCTATTTGAACGGTTAACGGTGCTCTTCACATGGGTCATAATACTCACTTGACAAACGCGGTATCAGGGTTGTCGCGTTGGCAGTATTCTTAATCGCAGCACTGATGTCCTGCCTGTACAGACGGAGCGAGATGAGCGCTCACAGACAGGAGGAGTCCTGCTGCGAACAGGAGGAAAAGGTGGGCCATAGTGCTTCGAAGGCACTCCGTACTTTTACGCACCATTGAATGGTGAATTGGAAGCTATCGGACGCATATGGCCGGCGCACGCGGTTACGCAAAACAGTTTCGAGAGCGCGTCACCATAGAGGGAATCGCCGTGTCTCAGCGCGTCTTGTGATACCGCATCCCATCTGCGAACATTGTTACACGCGTTGAAGACGATTTTTGATGTCAGCATGAGAAAGTGTCGGCATTGCAAGCTCAGCTTGAAGCTGTTTTCAATCATCGGATCCTCCGATCATCCCCCGGGGATATAAACTCAAAAGGAAGGGTCGTATCGTTTCCAGTGAGAGTCCTTCCGCCTTTCTGGAATATGATAGCTAGAGGCGATTGAGGCGATTGCGAGCACTGGGGGTCCACGGAAGCAGGCTTCTAACGATACAGAGCCGACAACCAAAGGCAGCTCCGAGCTCCAAAAGCCACCAGAGTCGGATGCAGCGAACACATGATCGGAGGAGGCATGAGAGAAAGATGGAGGCAGAAGAATGGCGATTCGGATTAGCAGGGTTATCCGTCGGTCCCGATTTTGTCAACTTGAGAGGTTCGGTGGCTGGAGAAAGAATAGAGAGACTTCAAAGAGCTATTTGGAGGCGCAAATATTGTCGTCGAATTGAAGGCGCTCGCGCGTTGATCCTCAACTGGGGAACTGTCTTCCAGACAGCGAAACTGGTGCGCGGCGTGCGCCGAGTTTTGAGCATTTTGACAGTGCTCCGATGATATGGCGGGAGGGAACATAGGCTCGATGAGTATAGCTTGACTTTTGAGTGCGTTCTAGCAGAGCTCACGATCAGGAATGGGAGATAAGGTAGACAGAGGTAGACCTAGAGTATGAAGCTCACATCTGGTGACAAATATGTATTATGTGATCAATCATCCTTTTTATTCCCCATGACTCTGAGCTCACACGCTCACGACCTAGCAAGCGAGGTTTTATCTGGCTGCGCCAGAGCTTTCGAGTGGTTTTCCGACAATACTTGTTCATAAGGGGAAGAACGCGCAAAAAGATGGAAATAGAAAGTTGAAAGCAAGAAAACAAAGTAGAACAAGTAGAATAAGTAAATCGTATCGAGCCTGTTCGGATACCAGTAACTGTTACAGTAACCAGTAGCTGTTTTCCTTCCGACTTACAATTGTGTAGTTTTGATTCAGGTAACTCTGTGTGAACGTTGCGAGACTTATTTGAGACTTATTAAGGATAATATGCGAAGGTGCCGGCTCGTGAGAGACTAGTTTTGAAACAGCCTGCGAGAATGATGGGAAATTTAAAGGTCGGGGAAAGGGGCGAGGGGCGACCAGAAAATCTTGAGGAAACCAGAACTTCAAACTTCAAGCTAGTACTAAGGCCTAAGCGCTAAGCTTTAGGCCTAAAGTCTTAGGAGCAAGGTTCTGACCCAGTACTAGTGGCAGTCGTCGGCGACTTTCGAAAACCAAGCAGGTGACGTAGTTGCCATCAATGCCTAGGATTGCGTCATAATATAATTCAGTAAGGGCCCTCCGGGCGTCCCTGGTACTGGGCCAAGATTCATTTTCGCTTGCGGAGTAGGCAGCTAAAGAAAAACGCATCCAAATCACCAGAGGATGGAGGTAGGTGCTGTGGAGGACGAGATATCGGCGCCCCCATCGAAGGCATAGAAGGACGATTGGGCTAGGCCCGCTAAGACGAGGAAGGTGTCTCTCCGTCAATAATGCAAGTGGATCATTGGATCAAGCAGCACGTTTACTCCACCGGAATATTTCGAGGCAGCTGTCGGGACCCCATCACTCTTCGCACCCAAATCGAGCGAAGATTCCGCATCAGTCGAGATATATATCATATAATAAAGTTTGGATGGGGGTCGGCACCCCTCCACTAACTTTTAAGACCCAAGAATAAATCTCCAGAGTCCAGACACTTGTTGACACCCCATCAGGTCCTGCAACCTCTCTCCCGCAAACAGGGCAGTCGCGCGCCTGGTAGATTTGTTTCGCGATGAAAATATCGCCAGTTTGATGGCATCACTGGCACTCTCAAACAACCTCAGAAATTGGACCAGCATAAATTTATCTTACGGGAAGTTCACCCACTGTCTTCAAAAAAGTTTATATATATAAAGTCTTGTATACGAGACTAGATTGAGTTAGATTTCGATATTTACCCATCTATGAACACGTCATAGTGTGGCTGTGCTCGTTGGCTCCAGCCAGTCTCGCACAGTCTCGACTCTCTCCTCCATGGCGGCTTCTCTGCTTTTCAAGTGCTTGGTCCATGGCTGACACCAGAGTTTGGGCTACTCCCTAATAGTGTCTTCCTGACGTTTTCTTCAATCGACAGTCTGGCGATGAAGCTTGACGGTCTAAGGCCTAAGGGCTTCAAGTTAGAATCTGTTAGATTGCTGGTGGAGATCGACAGCTATGATATGTATACGTAGTCCTTCCATTTGCGCGAAACTTAAGGGGACCCACCCTCTCCTCCGCCCTCTAGAGCCTCCTTTGCGCGCTTCTGTTCCTCACCGGTGCTAGCCTCACCCCCACCTTTTATTTCCGGGGCCGTAAATACTTAAATATTAACGTTAAATCCCCATTAATGAGACGCAATGATTAGCTAAGGTGAGTGATCAATCACTTTTACCTACTAGTAGTGCTAGTAATCTTTTTCTTTGTCTTCGTCTTCGTCTTTCACTAAGAATTCCTCCCATTCTTCTTGCTCTTCGCTCCATTTCCAAGCTCACTATTTACCATGGACCATGCTCTCCCCGAAGCCTTTCCCTTTCGGCGCGCTCCCAATGTCATGAGCCGGCAAGACTTTCACCAACACGCTTTGAATCGCTTTCAGAGCCAGGGTCTGGTGGACACAGGATTACGCTTTGGAGACACCGGTTTAGCGGTGGGAGTCGAGCATCTTTCACTCTTTTTCTTCTTTCCACTGACTCTCCTCTAGAGCGAGAAGAAGCCGCTGACTTTGGAAGCTTTTAAGCAAGCTGTGATCCTCAAGCATGTTGGTACGTAAATTCTTTCCCGCCTGCGGTCAAAATGAATTCGACACCCATTATAAGGCCAATCTGATCACCCCAACTCCCTCCAACCACCCAACCTACCGAGCAGCGACATGCACGATCCTTTGTCAATTTCTCTGCGCCATCTTGCCCAAGGGCTCGGGGCAGCAGGTCTGCTTCACCGCATTCAGGATGGCGTCGACCCGCCCGTTGCAGATGACTATGTTATCGTCGACTTGGACGGCGGAGATGTTCGAGACGCTCTGCCCAGAACTTCGGCCGGTTCCCTTCTTTCGATTGAAGACAGCCCCGTGGTCAAGCCATCCGCGCTTCACAATGCTCAGGCCAGGATTTCCCCGGTTGACAACCCGTCAGACAGCAAGTCCATCACCCCGGCGAAAAGGTGTGTTCTGAGTACCAGGAATTCAATTTCTTCATCGTCTCCGCAGCACAATGGGAATAGCGATCAAGCAAGGGCTATCCCCATCCCTCCCGTTGGCTAATACTGCGTACGTGCCTTTGACTCTGTTACGTGCGATTGAAAGAAGCTAACCCAATTGTTTAGGGTGCGATCCTCGAAACCTTTGAATATCCAGAATCCGAAGATCGCCAAGACAGGGTAAGTCTTTGAACCCTTGATCAAGATGGATTGGTTCTCATTTTCGAAATAGCTCTCAGAACCGTTGCAGTGTATGTCGCGAGCTGGGTCATAATGCTCGAAGGCACAAGTCATCCCCAATGGCCTCTTCACCCCAAGAGGGAGAGGAGGAGGAAGAGTATAGCCAGGAGTGGTTGAGCTCTGGACCGGGATCCCCGTCGACAGGAGACCTACAATAGTAGCTGAAATCAGACCTCCCCTGTACAAATCAGTCTGCTGAAGTTGGTGTATGGTGAATACTTCTAACGTAGAGAAGCCGGCTGAATACTTTTCTTCCTAATTGTATCTTGTAGGACTGAAACCTCCTTCGCGATTGTATTGAGCCACTTATGTATCGCCGGCCCTTATTACATACTCACAAGAAATAAACAAGTATCAAAAAACAACGACAAGTAGTTGAATTTGTCGTGACAGCCGTACGCGGTCACGTGATCCCCATCAAATATCTTTGATCTGTTCGTGAACGATACACGATACATTTCCGATGGTTAAAGCGCGTCTCGATTTAATTCCCGCATCCTCGACGACTCTATATATCTCCCCCGGGTTCGCCGGACGCGGCGGCCGAGATGCCGTCCGAATGTCTTTATAATCCTCGAATTTCTTCGAATTATCTCTTTTTATTCTTTCCTCTCAACCTCCATGTCGTCTACGGCCGTTATCGAACGCCCGGCTCGTTGGTCGAAGGGCGAGCGTCGGAGACGAGCGTATATGAGACGATTGTGGGTGATTTTATTTATTCTTTTAGGAAACGGGCTGATATGTTGATTAGTTCTCGCATGACAGCGCTACAAAAACTACGCATCTTACGCGACCTGAATCCATACCGTGACTACCGAGGCTTCATATACGCGTTCACTCAGCGCGTCCTCCGAAACGGTGTATACGTCGGCACCCGGGTCAAGTTCGGCCTCACCAATAATATCGATCGGCGTCGGCGGGAGTACAGAGGTTGTGGGGGGATGTGCTGGATATCATATTGGGCCTCTGATTGCGTAAAACTCACTGGTGAGTGTTAGTACGCTTTTCAATATGGACTCACATCTCTGTATAGAAGCCATAATTCATGCCCGGCTTCGCGCGCGGGGTATCCACATCAAGAAAGTCGTTTGCGGTTGCGGGACCCACCACAGGGAGTTTTTCTGGAAGTCGGGAATAGGAGGAACGGTCGATATCCAGTTGGAAGTTGAGCAGACGTTGATTGATACTGCTCAGCCGATTGATAGGTGAGTTGAATTTATTTTCTTTGGTTTATAATCTTTTGCTCACCCTTTACAGAACAGATTTTTGACGCGCAAATGTGATCGATCCAATGTACTTGGCAAATATCTTGAATGCAATTGGTTGGCGAGCTTTTCTATTAAACGTGAATCTCGGTGGTGACGCACGATTGTTTAGAAACATACCTATGGAGAAGTCTCAGCACCAGCGTTGCTTCGTCTCAATCAAGCAGTCATTCGCGCCGCGTCCCTGGCAGTGTCTCCCTACCAATTCGGTGAGTAACATGATATAGTATCTAAAGCTTACCGTTTGGAATAGGTTCTTACCCCGTTATCACAAGAGGTGAGTAACTTGTTTAATGAAAACGTACATACAATAGAATTATAACTCGGATACAATCAATATAAATCATTCTTTCCCATTCCAATCTTCAAATTCGATAGCTACATCCTTTCTCGCTGTGGTGGATTAAGTAGGATTGGAACATATATGCTCCTTGAACGTCTCCAAGTCGGTGTCTCCGTCCTTGAAACCCGAAACCACTCGCTTCCTAAGTTCATCGGTGAAACTATCGCGTACTAGACATAGGTTAGAACTGACGACAGGTAAGGATCGGGGAGGACGCACGGGCAAGATCCATAGACAAGGAAGGAATTTCGTCCGGACAAACCCCGAGACTCAGTTGGACTTGATGACTTACAGCGAAGTCGGCAGCACGGTTCGAGACCGGAACCGCAATCGCAGAAGGTGAATCGTTTGCTATCGATAGTCGTGAACTTTAATCGAAAGGAAGAAGAGGACTACCTACTCATATCCTCGTTCGGCACCCCATATTCTTCCATGTCGGCGAGCAGACCAAGGGCGGCATTCGCCAGGGCCTCGCTGGGCTCTAATGAAATCAAAATCCTCCATGTTTCGAAGTCGATACCAGATAAGAAAATTAACACTCACCAGAGGTAGGCACATGCTTCGCAGATAAATGCACATGCTTCAACGGGAATGGCAGACCCCCGAGCACGTACAGATTCACACCAGTTTTATCCAAAATCTCAGCCCTCTCGTTCAAAGAGTCTCATTGCCGAAAAATGTAGGGATAAATCCGCTGGCGGGGCTGCTAAATCATCTCCGGAGTCGTGCGATGCTAGACGAGAATAAGACGAGGTACCAACTCGAGAAAAGCACAAAAATCACTGACCTGTGCTGTTAGCGTCCCAGACGGGGCCTGCTAGATCATTTTCCAATCCATAGAGGCAAAACGAGTGAATATTCTGAGGTGATGCTGGAAGGGCAAATATCCTGGCCGTTTCCAGCACCGTATCTAATAGCGTCAACGTTTAGTCAACAAGAAGAATGCCAGTTTGGACGAGAACCCACCGCCATGAGTGTCTGCGATGTTTGAGGTCACGGCGAAACTGGACAAGGATCGTGAGACGACATTCAATAATAATAAAGGCATGACATACTTGGTGGCGCGACTGGATGATGAGCACAAGATTCAAGCAGACTAATATCCGACTCTTCCATGTTCGAATAGGTGCTCCCAAAAAATCATTCACTCTCTTAAGTATGGGACTTTCGTAGTCCTGAGTCATTCGAGCATGTGAATGATCTTGCAAAACTATTCAACATGTATGAGCATCGTACATATGCGACTCACACAAGACTCACAAGCCTCGCTTCATCACTGGATCAAAGCGACATACGATACTAATCGGAAATGACACACGCACGGTCTCCAGATAACGATAGATCGAAGATACCTCCCGACGTCTTGAACGCGACTAGTAGCAAAATTTAAGAAAAGGACGACACAAGAGAGTCGGATTACCTTCGGGGACGCAGAGAACAGATTTTCAGAGGCATCAGTCATCACGACAAAGGAATTTCAAGATCCTACAACAGTGCTCATTCAGTATCGAATCAAAGAGAAGAAATGTCACGTTACTAATAATCATGTGATGACCGAACACTGCAATATATCCGGCCGGTAAACTCCGAAATGGAGTCTTGGAGAAGAATTTTTACCAGTGAACGGTCTGACCCCACACACCTCTCGATGGCAAAAAAGAAAACCATATTGATGAAGCTACACTCTGACTAGAAGATCTTCAAGAAGTTGTACTCATACTCATCCTCCACACACAACAAATATAACTCAGCAACACAATTATATATAGCATCTAATAATGCCCCGCGCAAGTGCGAATGCTACAATATGGGGCGAAAACTATGGCGAATACTGCTAAGCACCTATGTATGAGTACCTGGGCACAAGATCCGAGCGACAAATGCTAGTGACAGGAAAATCGTAAAGTCTTGAGTTTATCGACACCTTTCGGCCACGCGTCGTAAATCCGCCCTCTCCAATCAGCGACATGTCCCCCGTTGCGTCGGGTCCGATGATAACAACAAACACGTTAAGGACATCGAGCACACAGTGTGCCGCCTCCCGTGTAACGGCACCTTCGAACTCGTTTGTCGTCAAAGGGAAAATGTTGACGACAGGGATGAAGCGATCGGTAGCCAACAACATGCCGAAGCGCACTTTCACTGAGCCTCTGATGCTCCGTTTTATTTCGCCCAAGGATTGGATGACCCCGATCTTGTCGTTGCAGTCCACGGATCGCGGACCAGTGGCTCCATGGATGATAACATCGAAATATTTACCCTGCAAGTTGGGATGGAGAAGCCAGCGGCCCGGCTCGATGGTCGAAGGAACGGGAGGGGCAGGAGTCGACGATGAAGATGACGCTAAAGTTGAAGATGGGCTTTGATCTGCCAAAACCTCCGGCCACGCTTCTTGCGCCAACGGTAGAGATTCCGAAGGGAACTCAGTCGTCGATGCAGTATTAGGCGGTCCAGCCGCACGCGCACTCTCTTGCTGTATTCGTAGCGCACGAATCTCGTCGGGCGGCGCGGCTCGGTAGTCTGGAAGAGTCAAAGAGGTACTATACATGCACTCATGAGAAAACGATAAAGCAGGGAAAAAGATGAAAAAGAACTCACTGGCGTTCGACGACGTTCGCGACAGGGACTTTCTCGATCGTATTGATGGCTCTTCCTTCCGTTTTCACCCATACAAAGTCCCCATCGAGGCTGGTCGTAATCACCGACCCAAAAATAACGCCAATGTTTTTTGCAAACGCCTTTACTTCGACGTGCTTGTATGGGTCCTGCGATGCGCGGGGCACTGATACTTTATTGGTTTTATAATCTAGAACTCGAAAATCTCGATGCGCGGACGTCTCATTTCTCGGACGGATGTGGCTCCACGGAAGGACATACTGAAAAAAACTGTTGTTAGATAGACAAAAGACATAATAGATCAATACTACTCGCGTGAGGGTTTGAAACTGCTGAATCGTCGGATTCATAGGCCGTCATGAGATGCGGAGGCTTCAAACCACGCAATGGCGGAGGTGGCATCGGAGCAGGAGGTCGCTGCAATGATGAAGAAGGTTGGTCGTCTGAAGCATCCCCTTGTACCGCCCAAGTGTCAGCAGATGGTCGGTCTGAACGGCTGGACTTGGACACACCAGGTGTAGACTCGCCTGGCACCTTACCGGCTTCCGCATCGAGGACAGCCATTCCATCGCCTTCACGATCCTTGGTCTGAGGACACGAATTAGTGAGCTCCCTGCACGGCGGGCACGACATCACAGTACCTGAGGCTCTTCATTTTCGAGACGTTCAGACGGCAACGGCTCAGACGTGACGGATGCGTGGTACATCACATCCACCTGACGTTGCGGCCAGTCAACCGCCGTAATCCATCCAAGCATCCCTGTCAATCTCCCAATTACCACCTGAACAAAGTCCCCAACGCGGTGATGCAGCACGAGCTGCGAAGCCGGCACGTCGACCTCGATCGTAGGGGCATCGGGGTCGTACAGTTGCACTCGAACGAGCTCGCCTGCACCCACATCCAAAACCCTGCCGACAGAAATGTTGTCGTCTGCGATGATACGCACTTGATCCCCGACTTGTAGTTCTCCCCGCGTGTTCGTCGTCTCGACAGCCTTTGCCACGGAAGCGGCAAATTGGAGGACTAATGGTTCGTCGCGGTTGTCAAAGCCACCCGGCGTGTGTTCCGCAGCGAGAAAGAACGGACTAGATCCCCACAATTGTGCTTCATCGAAAGACGGGACGACATTGTGCCAAGTGAGATCCTCTTGAGGCAGAGAAAGAACCAGGAATCCGTAATGAAAAGTCGCTCCGGATGAAGATACATGGACATTGGAAGGGTCCAGTTTCCCCGAGACGTGGTCTACGAAGAAGGTTGGCTGCCAGTCGAGAGGTTGTGAAATCAATGCCCGTTTCCGCTTTTTACCGAAGGGGAGGACGCTTCCTCCAAGTAGTTGCTCAGTCTCGGGCTGCGGCTCGCTTGCAGGACGTTCCTCCCCATCGTGATCCCCCGCCCTAATCTTTCCTCCACTTTCTCCCTCCCTCACTTCCATCCGAGGAACAACGTAGACAACGTACCACGGCGTGTCTTCGATGCGTGTCTGTACCCATCCCAGATCACCAAGATAGCCGTTGTTTCGTCGTATTCTAACCCAAGCCGATTCCGCGGTGTCATACTCCGGACGGAGGACGAGGGCGGACCGAAAGTTAGTGGATGCGACCTGGCGGGGAGGGATGTTGCGGCGAATGAAGGCCACTTTTCGTTGTAAGTTGCGTACAATGCCTTCATGGTCGCACTCGATGTACACGATACCGGGAGCGGACGGGGGTGCTGTGGCGGACAAAACATTTTCGCCAGTGTGAATGGAGCAGATCTTGAGTATCGTGCCCACCACATCCAACTCACGACCACGCTATAGACCTCGGATATAAGAAAGGCAGAACAAAGATTGCTCTAATAGAGACCGTACGGTGACTTTGATCATCCAGACAGGGACTTTGAAGCTGCCCTCGATACGTTCCATGGTATGCGCCCATTCGAAAATCGAGTGGCCGATTTCTGTGTCACCAATCCGAGCTTCAGAGTCCCCAGAGTATCGCGCTCTATAACGCTCCTCTATGTCCCGGGCGGCTTGTTCAGGGTCTATAGAAAATGGACTATCAGCAACGAATCGAGGAGGACGGACTTCATTCGACGAAGTGTCTTCGTCGTCGTCAATGTAGGCCGCACGAGTAAAAACTGGCAAGTCATTGGATTCAGTCAGGCAGAGAGCACGAAGGGAGGGCATACTATCGTTCAGTTCATGCTCTTCTTCACTATCAGAATCATCTACAGCAGCGAGGTCGAGAAAGTCGAGTGCCCTGTACTTTTTCATTGCCTTGGACATCTAAGAACTTGTTGGACGGAGCTGTGAAAGAAAACTTCATGCACGGGCAACCTTAGGTAGGCTCTCAGCGAAGGTTCAATTCGGGTCAATATGTGCAAGTACAACAAGACTGGTTATTCTACAATACGAGATGGTGGCGAAGAGCAAGGAAAATTCGCTTACGTTACTGATACGGTCACTGTTTGGCTGCACCTAGGCGGGAGCTCCCGAGACGACTTTTCCGGCCGACAAACGGAAGCCCGAAACGCCGACGAACGGAGATCGCCGGCTAAACTCTGGGAAGAGAATCATGTGAACGCTGACGTAAAGGCTTCCTTCCTGTCGACAACTCCCATTATCTTTGCCCATCGGGCCTCTGTGTCGCCTTTCCTGGAGCCAGCGTAATGCGGGGACACTGGCTCTCGCCTTGACAGGGCAACCAGTGATACTTGCTTTACAACCGTGCCACCCAGCGAACCCCAATTCACTTTCGTCACTCAAACTACCGATCGATCTTGTATGTGCGCCGTACATACGAAAGCAATCATGGTGAGGAGTCTTCATGCTAGCCCGTCATTTCCAACTATATCTCGTCAAGCATTCACGCAAGACCATAAAAGAAGATGCAAGCAAAAACAATTCTTGGTGATCCAATGTACACGGATTGAATGTCGTCAATTCAGGTAGGATCTGTCCCTCATTTATCAGTTCGATCTAAATCGCGAGCACCAGACGATCGCCCCTCCTCAGCTCGTAAGTGAAAGTCCGAATGTCACAGGACTCTCTCGCTTATGAATCATACGATAGCCGCAGATAGACGGAGCGCAGCCCTTGGAATCGTGGAATCGTGAACGGTGGAATCACCAAATCGACGCCCTAAACAATCGGCACTCAGGAACCAGCGAGTGTATGGGTAGAATTGTAGACACAGGCAATCGCGAAACTTATCTAGCATTCTGAAATAGCCTTGTAATGTAATAAATATGAATACCTGGGTAGTTGGACCAAGCGACAACATACTACCGACACGGAACTATTCGTTCTGGTCCCGACAAAGCGGAAAGCACTTCTTGACATATAGAGCAGGCAGACTACACACATAGAACGAACTAATTCAAATATTGTGCTCAGCGACCTCTCCTTCCTCTTCCTCACCACAAACTCCCTTGGTTATACCGATCAAGCTGTGTCCCTTCCCGGTATCCTTCCCGTGCTTACGAACCCATCGACGCCGATGATTCTTCATCTTGTTCGCTTCTCTCTTTCTCTCCACGTCAACTAAGTATTCGCATACCAGACGGATTGGTCGACTTGGCACAGTGCTGCGTGTCAGGCCGACACACAGAGCACAGGCAACCGTTGTCCGCATCGAAAAAGTCGGAACCATACCCGACAGTGATTTGTTCCCCACGTCGAATAGCACGCAACGTACGAACGACGATCGTGCTACGACAATTCGGCTTCAGCTCTTCGTACTTGCACATGCCACACGAACGTCAATAAAGGACGGAAAAGGTCAGCCCACAGCTATCGCAAGCACGGAGCCACTCACGACTGTGTTAGCAACGCAAGAATGATTCACCATGCGGATAGGTCCGTACAACACTCGACTGGTTCCATCTCTCGCTTTCATTTCGCTCAGCTGAGTACTTTTCTTCTTTGCCTCACCATCGACATTGTCCAGCATTGAATAGTTGACCGACCAACTCGCAGATGATGCAACCCGATGGGATATCATCGGTGGCGAATATTGCAAACTGATTTGATTCATTTGCACCGTAACGAAACAACTTTAATTGGACAATGGCCCAGGGAGCGAGTAACATGAATGCGCTTCGATACACCTAAATAATTATCAATTGCTGGTTATATCTTCTTCCGAGGAGTCCTACCACGTAACCGCGCGCACGGACTGGGACAATATAGTGTGTGGCATCGCGACATGCGTCCAGCCTTTCAAATCGAGAACTTCTCGAGCATGGCCTTGTGCAATCCTGTCGCAGTCTGAGAAGAGTCAAAGAAAACGCTTTTATGCGTCTCGAAAGCCCGATAAAGGGTATCCGCATGCTCTTGCAAAATCATATCCTGAGGTAGCGAGCTGAGTCTTGCGATGTACATGTGGTGGCTCCTTTGCGGAGGTTGTTGGTTCCGCTGACCAAATAAGGAATTCACGACAGCGTCGTCGCTTCTCAAGGCATCAGAGGCAGTCAAAGGACGACATTTAGCCAAATGAAGGCTCCAATCAACGGATACTTACTGAGGGCTGATGACGACTCCAGCTACGAGTCTGACTGGAGTTCTGAGTACTGACTGTGATACCGACTTCGATGCCGCCAGCACCGGAGCTAGGATGTGCGCGGATTCAGTGTTTCCAGGTCAATCGCAGCGGCGAAAATTCAACAAGAAGAACTCTAAGGGACGCAAGGCGGCGGCCGATTTGGCGCAAGATCGAATCAGGCAACAAAGCGTAGGGATGTCAGTCAAACGGGGAATTCTGGGTTCCTCTTACCGTACTCCCAACGTACTCCTGGACTGGTCAGGGCAGCACTCGAGGATGTGACCAGGGTCCCACAAGGCTGTCTGCATTGCTGCAACTTGCCGTCACGCAAGCGCTGCGTTCAACGGGTGGTGTTCGTAAGGCGGCAGGACTGGGAGCATCTAAGGGGGCATGCAGTCACTTGTGCAGCGCCAGATGATCGATTACCGCCGAAGCCACCGGTATGAGTCCGCTATGCTTCGTCATCTAACTAACAGCCTGAGGGTTTTAGCCGCAACCTCGGAATGGGACTGTGCCCAAGCCTCCTCAGCCTGTCAAGTACTTCCATCCGACAAAAGACCTCAACTGGATGACGATCAAGTTCCGCAAAGATGTTTACGAGCGCTGTGGTAAAGACATTGTTCGTCTGGTTCACAAACACCCTAATGGTGCTGGCGAAATCGTACGTTATCAATTGCTTGACAGTAGGTGGATGAATCTCATGAATCCAGGTCGGGGGCGTCCGGTATAATCCATTCAGTGCTAAAAGTACGCTGGAACGACTAATCAAGAACCACCGACTCGAAAAGGTGAGGACTGTGCGTCGTCGCGGAAAGCTCCATCAGTGGTTATAAGTACAACGGTAGTATGACCGCTCAAGGAACACGCAAAGCAACTGCCAGGGGGCGGAAAGGTGATAGTTACGTGGCCTACGCTGGTCATCGGGGAGACACACCAGCAGACATCCAAGCCCTTGGCCGTATGGCAGTCGTACGTGGTGTTTATCTACTCAGGATAGTTTCAGACGTTGATCTCAGGCTGTCGTTTACAGAGCACAGATGCTTTGGTCGAGGTTGGCGAGACAATTTGTCCTGGTCTCAAAGCTGAGATCAAAGGACTCACCGAGGCCTCTGGTGTTCAGTTCCTAGGTCGAACGGGTCTGACCGACTATACCTGTTCAAACTATATAAGCCCAATCCACACTGATGCAGATCATGGGCTTTCGGATGTGATTGAGGGAAGAAAGAAGAAGGACGGTGTTGGCGCCTTGTGTCCCTGTGCTCAGTTGGTGAAGACGCGCGCGGGACAAAATCAAAGGACTCGATGTGGTTATAATTTACGTCCGCGTGTCTAGTACTCTGTTTTATCTTGATGTAGTCATTGGTGTAGAAATAAAAGAAGCTCCTCCCAATAGTAACGTTTCATGATCATCTTGGAGATGGGGATTGTGCGATAATGTTACAGTAAAGAAGAAAAATTGGGTCAGCCCATCGTTGGCTTTCTACGGATCGTAAGTGTCTGCGGGAGGTCCGGTCTCAGAGACAGATTTGCTGTGAACTGGTCAGTATTGTATCCCTGCAGATCCCTGCGACGAATTCAGGGTGTATACCTTGTCCTCGAACACCGAGCAGTTGGCACGTTGCTGTATCTTCCATCTGCGAATTCGAGGACGTACTGGTCCTATCGCACTCGTTACTAGGTCACACCATGACTAGTTGCTTTCGAATCATACCGGTTTGCTGTTTGACCCTTCAATTTTTCTAACGGATTGTCCGACGTATTCGACCCCACCATTCTGGAATTTGAGGTTGCTGCCCTATGAGGAAGAATCAGCCTGGCGCGGATCGTTGAAACCTAATGACTCTCATTATAGTACCTGGTTGAGTAAGCCTTGACCGCCTCCTCCGCTGAAGTTTGTTGGCTGAAACAAAAGCCGCATATTAGTACAATTGTGACACGAAACGATGCTTAAACAGTAATGACCACGCGAAACTCAATATTGCTTGACATCTCGAACTGAGAAGAGTTGATACACACGCCAGGACAAGTGGACGTGGATTTTATACCCCAGCATGGGCACATTGTGACAATGGTGTCATTCGAGGCCTCTTCGAATTCTAGACTTGAGAAATAAGATTCGATGATTCAGATCGTACCTCCTTCGTTAATTCCGGTGGCATTGTAGTGCCATTGTCAAAACACAATGTCTCACTAATTTTTCCCACTTGCCCTGATTGTCCATAGAGATACGAGGACAGGTTTAAGAACTGGATAAATACACTGTCCACTCTTTCCTTTAGTTTGTGTCACAGTCTGACGCTCAAACTGGATATCGGGATCCGGATGAGCTGCACTCTGATTGACCAATTTTTAGTGGATACACTCAGATGCGATAGGGTACGATAAAATCACCGTGTAACCTATGGTGTCAGGCGCTCTAGGTTTATGTGGAAGTCTTCTCATTGGTGAGAACGAAGCGCGTGGCGTACTGTGACTCTCACCATGCTGTGAGAGGACTCCGATAGGCAACTCCTTAAATGGAAAGTGGAGAGAAAGCTGCACCGGTTCGTGATACCACGAATTTCGCAAACTTTCGAAGTGTTATCGCGCTAGAGTCGGTGCAGATGGCGAGCGAAGCATACGCAGCGGGCAGATGTGGGTCCCGCTCGCTACGATTGCCAAGGAATCTAGGGTTTGGCAGAGGGTTTGGACTTCGATATTTACAAATCAAACCATTTTGAGGGAGACAGCATGGACAGAGTGTTCAGTGACTGGGACAGAGTGTTCAGTGACTGTCGACTGTGTGCTATTGTATACGAATAGAAGAACCTGGCAACAGCAATACTACATAGGAGGAGCGACGGAAACTAAGGCTGCAGGGACCGAACTGAATGAATGAGGCAGCGGAAATGACGGTGGGGTAGAGGCATAGGCAAGAGTTTCTATACCTTGACCCATATCGCAGGCGCTCAACACTCAGATTGTGATCTCCGAGAAGTAATCCGGTCATAGCCTTGCGGTGCGCCGGCACAACCACGTCCGTCAGATAGAAACGGAGGCGGCGGGTGACCACGGTGAGCTTCATCTCCGAATTGAAGTCCACCCGGTTCCGAAGCAGGTGGTTTTAACCAACCGGTCGATGTCGCGCTGCAGCCTGCAGGTCTTCATTCACGAATCACGATGGCCTCCACGTCCTTGCAAACCTGCTCGATCGTCTCCAGGCAGAGCAGATCACGCGGTTTGAGCAGAATGGGGGTTGGGAGCCGCGAGAAGACAATAAGCAGATCACCCGCCCACCCGGACTTCCCTTCTTCCGCTAAGGAGACAGAGTCCTGGAGAGCGGACACCACGACGCGGGGATCGGTAAATCCGAGCATGTATCGGAGCCGACTGAGACCGCGAAGAAGCCGTCGCGACCGGTTTTTGTGAACAGAACCAGCCCATATAGTTGACTTTTTACAAAAAGTACTGGGTGTAGCACAAAATGTTTTGCAAAAACGTCAAGCTTTACCCAGGCTTAGTCATGCGGCCGAGGGAGACAGCGGCATGGGCCAGCGGAGTTCAAAATCAACTGATCTGATGTAGATCAGTGCTATTTGATGGGACTCCGGCAGTTCTGCACCTCCTGCCGTTGATTGGCATTCGGCAAGCGGCATTTTCCAGTGTTTTTTTGATCGCTTCGGACTTGACTTGATAAATTGAGCACCGGGACTTTCCGGCGGGCATGTTGCGAATGAATCGGGATTTGTGAATCGGAGTTGTGGTGGCTGAGCGGTCCGGATTCCGAGTTCCGGCGCATCAATCATATGAATCAAATGATTCGATCAATTCAAGAAAACATATCACCACCTCTTTTTTCCCCCCACTTCAGGATACCCAGCAACGGCGGGCTCGCTGCTTCCCCTCCTTATTCACCCCTCCAAACCCTTCCACTCCTTCAACCACTAGCCCCCACCTCCGTTTCACCATTCTGCATACCACCGGCACCATTTCCGCTTTCGGCAGCACTGGTAGGTTGCGTCAATCAATGGCAGGTACGGTGGGGTTGGATATTATGAATCTATACTTACTCGAGTCTTTCCAGGACCCAGCGCAGATCCTTCACCCCTTCTACCCAATCGTTCGCCACCGGATCCTTCCACCCCACGCCGCCATTCGTTTTCAATGCGTCCCTCCACCAGCGCAGGCAAATAAGTACGTTCAGCAAGCCGTTTTTACCCGTTTGCTTGCTCAACGCAACCCAGTCGCCCTCCCCGTCCCTCTTGAGCCTCAATTTACCTGTCACTCGACCCCGCCACCTAGGATTCATCTCTACCCAATATTTCCACCACGTCGAGGCGAAGGCGTAGACATCGAGGATCGCGGGTTGAGGGCCACCGACGCGCGCGCGATTAATCCACCCTTTGACCTCGTTGGGACGGAAATTCGTTGCCATCCCCTTAGCCTACAAATCTAACCGTTAAATTCGTTCGTCAGAAAGCAACCCTCGGCTTACCGGCCCCTTGAAATCAGCCCGCTCCTCCAGCCTCCACCACAGCGCCACAATTTCATTCCAATCGTCACCCGCGTCCCCGTCGAGGAGCTGGGCCTTGGCATCGGTGGCCCAGTTGGGCACACCGTTCTCATCCTCTCCCGGTGGAACGCGTTTTTTCGCCGCCCGCACCGGCACCGCACCCCCGCCCTCGTCGTCGTCGTCGCACTCGTTTGGCTTTCGACGCTTCGCCCCCGGTTCCTCACCTCCGCTC
Source organism: Favolaschia claudopus (assembly GCA_037176885.1). NCBI lineage: Eukaryota > Fungi > Basidiomycota > Agaricomycetes > Agaricales > Mycenaceae > Favolaschia > Favolaschia claudopus. The sequence goes on along the minus strand of JAWWNJ010000041.1, from coordinate 59,537 downwards.
GCCGGTCGTTTATTAGCGCTTCTGAGCTCCGCCATCAGTTCCGCAATTTCGGGCAGGACGACGCCCTCTTTCATCTTCTCGTCCACCCGCGCTAGGTTTGTCGCGCGAACGCGCGAAATCTGCGTCCCGACTTCCAACTCCCGCACGCGAACCCCTTGCGATGCGCTCGGCAGGCTTTTGACGGCGCGTATGAGCGGCGAGCCGACGCCGGGCAATGCGATGAGACGCGCCTCCCAATCATCGTCGTCGTCGTCGTCATCACCGCCGCCGACGCCCTCCCCGTCTTCCTCGTACTCCTCCTCGTCCTCGTCTTCGCCTTCCTCATCTCCATCCTCATCCCCCTCGTCCCCATCGCCCTCGCCTCCTTCGTCGTCATCTTCGTCTTCGTCCGTCTCACTTGCGCTGTCCGCATCGCTTTTGCGAGCCGCCTTCTTAGCCGTCTTCTTCCCGCGCCCTTGGCTGCGGGTAGGCGGGACATCCTTCTTCCCGCGCCCTCGGCTGCGGGTACGCGGGGCATCCGGCGGGACACACGGTGCGGTTAGCGGCGCTGGTACGGTTAGCGGCGCTGGTACGGTTAGCGGCGCTGGTACGGTTGGCGAGTCTTCGCTGGCGGATGCGTTCGTTGGAAGGGTGTCTTTAGGCTGAAGGGGGCCCGTTGCGCTGGGTTCATTCGCTGAAAGTCCCCGTATCAGTCGGTGGTCAGCGAAGGTGCGAACGCGCCTACCGGCAGCAACAAGGTAGTTCATCCAATGTTGCATCAGCCCTTTGAACGCCGGCGGATCCCATGCGGTGAAATCCAGGCCTTGCGTCCCAGGGGCCTTCGCGTGCATGCAGCGCATGTCGAATTTGCCGTTGGCCACCATAGCCCCCGACATTAGAAGGATTTGGCAACCGGTGATAGCTCGTAGGGAGTCGAGGAGGGGCTGAACGGTTGCGGCGAGTCGCGTGCGAGCTCTTTCTGCTGGTGAGTGACATTGTGTTTGCTGATTACAATGAACTTACTCCTTCTGCAATTCCGTATCAGTAACCGCGTCCGCCTCGACCTCAGCGCACGCCTCGTACGCCCGCATTGCCGCCTCATACTCCTTCTCCGCCCTCGCCTTCAAATCCTCTTTGAACTCGTCCGACTCATTCATGAGCAGCTCGCGCGCGATTGCCGCCCGTTCAGCAATCGATTTACCTTGGCCCACTAATCCTGGAAACCGCTCTTCACAAACCTTGTTTATCTCATCGTTTTTCGCCTCGTCTTGCATGTACGCCTGATAGAGCGGTATACGCTTTGGGGCGTGTTCTTCGATGTGGCTCATCTGGCGCAGCCATTTCGCGAATGGGTTCCTCGCGCCCGGCTTGTTAGTCCGCCTGTACGACATCCACCGCTTCATCTTCTACGCGCGCGACACAATCGTCAGCGCTGCCTTCCACGCGACGAATTCAATCCCATCACTCACCGCCTCTGTTTCTTCCATGGTCGTTTTCTTCAGCTCTACTTCCTCCCCGGTCAGCTCGCCGTCCGTCTTTCCGTAGCCTTGAAGGCCCTCTGGCGGTTCCACGTCCATGGGCAGATCCCAGGGAAAGCGCTTCCAGTACCCGTTAAACAACCCAGGCCAGAAATCACGCGTTTTCTTTTTGTTGGACGCAGCACAGAAATCCTCGACTTTGCTGATCAAGTAATCGCGCCGCGTGCCTTTGAAATCGCCAGGATTTCCGCGTTTCTTTGGGGCGTCGGCGTCGGTGGCTTTTTTGTTTTTGTTCTTCTTTGCCATGGGCGGTGGTTTTCGCAGACGGTGGATGGGAAGCGAGGAATGGGCTAACTTTACATACTTACACCCCCGTCGATTTCCACCCAAACTACGCCACACCCCCGCCTCAGCCCTTACTTTAATTCTCTTACTTACTTGACTTATTTCCGATCCTTTTTTTAATATACAAGAAATGCATTTATTCACAACAAAGAAAGCTAAGTACAAAGAACAGGAAAAACAACAGGAAATAGCGAGAGCAAGATAGTACGATGCATCAGTCCAGGAAACACAGGGATAACAAACACAGGGATAACATGACGGAACGCGAGGGCGGAGGAGTCCAAGAAAGGGGGTGGGGGAAGTGGATAGGGTGCAGCACAACAACAAGATAGTCTAGTCCATGTATACGCGACGATGATAGCAGTAGTATTGTATGTACGAGGGCGGGCGAACCGAACGAGGGGCGGGAGAACTACGCCGAGCTTGAAGCGGCGGGGTGAGTGGACGCGACAGCGCCCCAGTTATGCATGCTCGCAAGCTCGAGCTCGTCGACGGAGGAGATGAGGGTGAACATACTCCCCATCCCATGCGCCTGCGCCGCCGCAACAGCGTCCCGAGGGTCGTCCCAAGACCCATACCTCAACCCCTTGACAGCCCACATGAGACGCGGCGCGCAGATCTCATCGTCCGCCCCGACGAACGCCGCCGCATACTCGTCGTCGTCGTCGTCCATGTCGATCGCACTCAGGGTGCGCGGCGACGAGCGCGGCGAAGCTGTGGTCGAAGGGAGTTCCATGTCGGACAGAAAGCCCGACGAAACGGACGATATGTCGGTGAGAATATCGGACACGCGGCTGAGGGAAGACGAGGACGCGCGGCGGTGACGGTGAGAAGACGCGGTCGAGGGCGGCGCGGTGGGGGAGGTATGCGAGTACATGGGGGACCGGTACAAGATAGGCGGTGGCGGCGTGATCCCCAGATCAGCCAGCGGCGAGATCGTAGGGAATGGGGCGGGAAAGGAGGAGGGCGATCTGACCGGTCGGAGGGGAGAAGGGGAGACGCTTGAGGGAATGGAAGGTGATGAGAAGGGGGAGCCAAGGCCGGGGGCGGGCTGAGTTCCTGGTTGGGGCGTAACGGGTGGCCGCGAACGTGCGATCTTGGGAGAGGGCGGCGCACGCGAAGCTGCGCGCGGAATCAACGACGGTGTCGGCGCGTCCTGCGTCGACGCGCCCACGGGAGACCAAGGCCTGAAGGTGGAGGGGCATGGCGGAGGCGAACAAACGGAGGGGGAGACCAAGGGGAGGTAGGAAGCGACCGCTGTGCGTAAGGACATGCCAAAGTGCACGGGGGTGGGTGCAGCGAAGCCGGGGGGAAGGGTGAAGTCGGGGCAGCCATTGCCGTGGAGGTCGTCGTGAAACCCCCGCCACACCTGCTCAGCCTCCTCCCAAGTCTTCACCGCCTTGCGCTGGTAGCCTGAAAAGCCATTGGTTTCGCGGTTGGCCCTGGCGCTAAAAAGGAGAAAAAAAGTCAGTCGTCGCAGCCCAAGGTGAAAATGAAACACTTACGCGGAAGTGAAGATACCACCACCGCAATGGGCCAAGCCCAGGACGTAGTACCGCTTGTTGGGGTCGTGGTCAACCATCCAGGTTTTCTCGTCGCCTTTTTCGGGGTAGTAATAAGGGAGGCAGCGACCGCCAGGTCTTGGAGGGTTCGATGGGGGGAACGACAAGATGTCGCGGATGCCTTGCGCGTCCAGTGGGTGAGGATAGTCGTCGTTCATTTTTTTTTGCAAAGAAGGAGGGGTAGTTTTTTGTAAAAGGTTCTGGGTAAAGAGGCGATAAAGTGCGTACGAGTCACCTGCGAAGCTATATAGCTTCGCTGCGCCACATTCCCGCGGTAAGTGCGGTCCCAATACCCTCCCAAAAACCTCCAAGTTCCCCCGCACCACAATGTCCAACGGCGACCATAACATCAAAGACGACGGAGGGGAGAGGTGAGAGACTGTGAGAACATTCACGGAGATGTCATATCGGCTAACAAACCGCATAGCCATCACCCCGAAGAGGCTTTCCTCTCCGGTCCCCTACGCGAAATGCAGGCAGGCTCTCGCCAGAACACTCTCGCATATGGATACCCGCCTCCCGAAACTACCTTCCAGACTACCCTCGGTGGCCTCCGCACTCGCCTTCACGACCTTCGCACCGTCGAGAAACCCATGGACGGCATGGAGTCGACCATGCACGATCTCTTCTCAGCAATCCGCGCAGACAAAATGGAGCTTTATGCTCAGGAGAACGCCTCTGTAGCTGACGACAACGCCTCGTCCGTCGCGGTAGAAGATCACGCCAGCGATAAAAGTCCCAGCGAAACCGACAGCGCGACCGCCCAACACGACGCCGACATGCAGGAAATCGACGCCGCCGAGCTTGCGTGGACCCGCCTTATGGCTACCTTGCGCAAACTGGACGACCTGCGTGGCCGCTCCGACGTCAGGGAGGAACTCAAGGGTGTCCTTCGCGAGCTGTGAGTTCTACCCTGCACATCGCGTTCATTCCCTGACACATTCACATTTTTTAGGCAGGCGATGCGCGGCACGTTCAATTAACATCATACGTCGTAGCTATTTCTTGAATCGTAAACAGCCTAGCCACAGAATGTAATGTAAAATGTATATCGCAACAATCTTCAGTCTTCAGTATCAGGAGCATTGACTTTGAGTAAGGTACTACATACTACAAGTATATTCAAGGGAAATTCAAGGACGTTAGTTTAAAGTAGAAAAAGGTGGAGATATGGGAGGGATAAGGGACTGCGGGATTCGAACCCACCACGCCCGCATATGAACGTTTCCTTTGAACAACGGCTATATACCAGTCACCCAAGTCCCCGTGATGGAGTGAGGGAACTCTTTTCAGTCCCTACCGCAATCTTATAGTAAGTAACCACAATCTTATAGTAAGTATATAGTAGATATACAAGGGAACCAAAATACATTTGCGGGATGAAGTACATTCAAGCGTATATACTGTGAGCTGACTACGACGTCGACGCGACCCTAGTGGCGGTTTGTTGAGGTCGTTGGCGTGCGGGCGTCGATGCAGCGATCGACGCGGCTATCTTTTCCCGCCTCGCCGCTCGCTCCAGCCAACTGTTGGGCCCGTATTTCTCGATATATGCCCTGTAGATATGTTAGCAATGCAATGGATGAAACAAAAATGAAACGCACATCGCCCTGCGGTCGACCTGCCTGCTACGCAAGCGCCCTGCCTTCCCCTCGCGATATCGTGCATCAGCCGCTCGCGCTCTTTCCCGATATTGAGCGCGATCCTCCGGATTTTCGGCGAGAAGAGCGCGACGCCTTCAGACAGATGGGTCAATGATCAGTGAGCTGGCAGAGAGCTTACCGAGCCATGCGCTCCCGAGCCTTCTCCCTCAGTGCTGCCTGATTTCTGAGTGAAAGAGAATGTCAGTCGGGGAAATGAAAACAAGCAAAACGGCACTTACTTGACGCGATATCGCGCCATAGCGGCTAGCTGCGCAGGTGTACATCCTTCCTCTTGCGTGTGACTCCCTCGGGGAGATTTTCGTCGGCGTTTTGAGGGCACGGGGCAGTTTTCGTCGTGAGTGCTGTTTGGCATTCCTGAGACGCGTTGGGGTCAAATTGTCGGTCCAGGGTAGCCGTAGATAGTATTAGAGACCTAGTTGGGCGAGCGAGCGAGGTGGAAAGAAAAGGTGACGAAAGGGTAGGGTGGGTTGGTGGAGTGTTGGTGGAAGTCAAGTGCGATCCATGTACTGATCATTCACTTCGGGTTTGGAAATTCAAAGCTTACCTCGCTTTTTTGTACGCTTCACAAAAATCTCAAAATATTCCTAGCGTCAGGTAAGCCCTTGAGTAGTGGTCGTGTGCATTTTCAGGCTTGTGGGTGCTGAATTGAGCACCGAGCTCACCGTCCGAGCATCGAGGAGTGATCGAGTTCGCTATAGCCAAAATGGGCCGTAACGGGTTCGCTATACGAGTTCGCCATATCGCGACCCGAGTTCGCCATATCGCTGTCTCATCCGGCATCCCGAGTAATTACAAACGTTCATATGTATTGCGTACGGGTTGGGATATCTACGGGGCGTAACCTAGGCGTATACTAGCACGACAATGTCTACAAAAAGGCGTATAGGGTAAGAAATTGTCCGTAAAGCAACCGCGATTCAAAGTGTGGTAGTGGGGCCTTCCCATTTACTATACATCTTGATTCCATCGGCCCACCGACGCTCGCGGTCCCTGCGGCGCTGCTCCCGCTCTTCCGGGGTGGTGGTCTTGGATGCGTTGATGTCCTTGTCGGTGCGAAATTTGTTGTACACCCAGCGGAAAAGGCCGGCGGGGGTATATTGCGTGAAGGAGAAGCGAGTCTCATGCGGGGCGATGTTGACGTTGGAATGACGGAGGATGGCGGAGGGGATGAGTATGGTGGCGCCGGCGGGAAATCTGATGATGAGCTTGAGGTCCCAAAGGACGAGATGGCCGCCGCGGTCGGGGTCGTAATCCCCCAGCGCCGTTATCGCACACCAGCCCCAGGCTAGGTTGCGGAAGTCGATATGGGGGAGCGTGACGGTGGCGGGGCCGAAATTAAAGGTGGTGGTGGAGAAAACGGAGAGTCCGCGAGGAAGATTGCGGCGGATTTTGGGGTCGTTGGCGCAGATTTTGTCGAACTCGGTGGTGTAGAAGGTGTGCAGCTGTTTCGCGAACGCTGAGAAGATCACTGGGGTTGGGTGAGCGGGGTTCAGGCGCTAGGGGTGGGAAACGTACTGTTCGTGAACCCTGCAATGCGGCGGAAGGGTTTGGAGGCGAAAAGAGAGGCGAGGACGGCGGCGTTGGCCACCGACAGTGCAAGATTCTGCGGATGGACCTGCCCTCCACCCATCGATGCCCCAGCGCTCTTGAATGCGTGACCCCCGCGGCGAGCGGTGCTTTTGCCCGACAGGCGCTTGCGTCGCCAGCGGGGTTCGGTCCACATGTCGATGGCGGCGGCCTGCATCTTCTCCGCAGCGGGGACGGCAACGTCGGCGACCCAATCGTCTTTGCCGTTGTCGGGGAATCCTGCGAGGCAGAAGAAGATGTTGTTGTCGGCGTCGACAACCGGGGTCGGAGCGCCCTGCCAACCGTAGACGCGGAACTCGCTGTCAGAGGCGAGGAGTTTCTTGAGATCAAAAGTGCGGGCGTCCTTCTCGTCCTGGCGCACCGCTTGCCAACCTGAAGACGCGATGGGCGCATGGAACTCCTGCCCCACGCGAACCTCGAGAGCGAACGCGACGGCGCGACGGAGGCGGGTGAGAGCGACGCTCTTGAAGGCGGTACCGGCTTTGACTTGGCGTTGCTCGCGCTCGTCGCTGCGGACCCGTCGGTCCCGGGCACGTTTCTTCGCGAGTTTATTCGCTTGGACGTCGGGTCGACTCGAGCGAGGTTTTTTGGGGGTGGTGTTGGGGGCGGGGGTGGTTTTGGGCCGGGTCGAGGCGGCGCTTTTGCAAGCGGTGGCGATTTGCGCGGCGGCGGTGGCAAGGGCACTCTGAATCTTCTTGCGGGGAGCGCAGCGGATTACGGAGCCGGGCATCGCCGTGCCGACGATTGGCGGAGTTGTCGGTTGGCCGTTGCGCGGGATGCGGATGATTGAGCCTTTGGGTGCGCTCGACGTAACCACGTCCGCCGCGGGGGCATCGACTTCGTCGTCGGACTCGTCCTCGTCGGACGCCGTGTCTGACTCGGTATCGGAATCCGGGCCCTCTTCGCGACGGGCAAGTAGTTCACTGATGCGAATATTGGGCAACGAAAGGGCGACGGTGGAGGAAAGCGAGAACGGGCTGAACTCGACCCCCGAACGCGTGCGCCGTTCTGATAAAGCGTGTTAGCAAAACGTTAATAGCGGTGGAGAAAGGTTGGGGGGATCGGTTTCCGCGACTCCAAAGGTCGGAGCGGCGTACTAGCGGAGGAGGGTGGGGACATCTGGAACGCACCGGAAGTAGACATTTCAAGTTGGGGGGAAAAGCGATGGGTGGGGGGCTCGTCGAGTTGCAATAGGCTGATAAAGGTGGGCGGTTGCGGGTTTCATGTGGATTCATGTCGATTTGCATGTGGTTTCAAGAGACAAGAAAGTGAAGCGGAGTAAGCGACGTTGGCGAAGTTGTTGGGAACATGTTCCGGTTTGCCGAGTAGCCAAGACAGCGTGACGAAAGCAAAAAAGTGAGCCCTCAATACCAGCCTTGGGCCCTCATCCCAAGGCTGGTATTGGGGATTTGAGTAGCACTTTGAAACGAAGCTTTCACAAAAAGATCTGGGTAGACGGGAGTGATGCTTGTTTGGGTGCCGTTGATTCAGTGTCGTAAGCACTCCAGAACCGCCCAATCACGTAACTAGTCCAGACCCGCCCAATGACGCAAGTGGTCTGGCCTTGTCCAGACTGATCGGCGTACCGGACTGTCGGAAGTTTCGGCTTGGACTTGTCGCTTTGCGAAATCTGACCCGGAGACGCGTTATTTACCCTTATTTTCTTTCTTTGCTTACTTGGCTGCTGAGGCTACGAAATGCGGCGATTCAAACCCTCGAACAGGCGACACGACGCCCCCACCAACGAATACATTTTCAATGAACTCTCAGACTTTGCTACTGTGCCGGCGGATCAGCCCATTGAAACCGTTGTCGAGCGACCATCAGCCGATGGACGTCGCGTCCGCTCGGAAATCATACCAATTGCTCCCTCTTCGCCCGTCAAACGTGCCCGCGTCCAACAACACCAACAACAGCTTCACCAGGGTGCTTCCACTGAACATGTCCATCCTCCGGGGGGTTCCGTCGTCCCCAGCGAGCTGTATGACATGGAGCTAGGTGGATTCTTTGCCCCTGCTCCTCCCGCACCTCGCAAAACCAAGAATCTCACACCCTCGGTTTGTAATTTCCACAAGTTTACCAATCTTTACTTACATATCCGGCAGAACAAGCTACTCCTCGAATTCCTCCCCCTCCGCGACGAATATTTACGCGAATTTCTTCGCCTTGACGGCTGCGGCGATGCCTCGGAGGATCTATGCCCGGGTTGCGGCGTCTCTCCCCCCCGCATTCGATGCCTCGACTGCCACAGCGGGTTGTTGTATTGCGGCGAATGCTGCGTTCGCAATCACGCAGACAATCCGCTCCACATCGTCGAGGTATGTTTCCCCCCTTCTTGGTGCGCGAAACTTGACAACTGACCCCATGGCTTCATAGGAGTGGGACGGGCGCTTCTTCCAACGCACCACCCTGAAGACATTGGGTCTGACAATCTGGTTCGGCCATCCCGACTGCTCTCGACGCCATAGCGGCCACCAAAACTTCGTTGTCTTGGATGTCAGCGGTATCCACCAGGTTCGCGTGGAGTTTTGTGCGTGCGAGCGCCGGCTTGAGATGGGTTCTCTGCGCACGCAGTTATTGCGACGCCGCTGGTTCCCTGCGACCGACGACCATCCACGCTCCGCCGCTACGTTTCGCTTGCTGGACCATTTCCAGAAGCTGACCCTGCAGGCCAAAACAACGCATTGGGACTTTTATTGCACGGTGGAGCGGATGGTGGACGCCGCGGGGGATGTACCGCCCAACCGCTATGTCGAATTCATGCGGATGGCGCGGTTTTTTCGCCACCTGTTGCTGCTCAAGCGGGGCGGGCGTGGACATGCAACCGGGGGTGTTGGCGCCACCTCGGCCGGTGAACTCGCCATCCGATGTCCTGCGTGCCCTCGCCCCGGGATCAACCTCGCGAACGACTGGGAGTCGGCTTCTCCGGAGCAACGGTATGTTGCGCGGCCCACCGTACCTGCTGTTCACTCACACTCGACCAAGGTTTCTTTACACATTTTTCTTAGCGCTCGACGCTTGCTTCCGCCTTAAGCGGCGCTTGATCTCCAGCGCGCTGCGGGATCCCGGTCTTGGTACTGGATGGTCGTACTTTGTGGAGCCTGAACCGTATCGAAAATACCTACTTACCGTCACCAAGCAGGAGGAGGTAAGCGAAGATTGTTTCAATGTTTCCAAAAGACTCATTGTGAGCCCCAGATGAGCACCTGCAGCGGGTTGGCCGCGTTAGACTACGCCAACACCAAGTTCTCGCAGGGTTATAGTGTGACGGGGGTTGGGATGGGGGTGTGCGCACGACACGAGTTCGTGCAGCCTACGGGGGTTGGAGATCTTCAAAAGGGCGAGCGGTGAGTTCCAACCTTTGACGATTGCATTCAATCGAACTAATCGCGTTGTAAGCTATGCGAATATGGACTATATATACGCCGCGATACTGCGCTGGCTACACCGCCGCCTGCGGAAGGTGGTTTCGTATGACATTGTATGTCAATGGTTCAAGAATTTGCGCGAACGCTTGCAAGACCTTCCTCCGCTCGTCCGCCTCAGCCTCATCCTCTATCTTTGCGCCTATGTCATCCCGAAGATGCACATACATGCCCACACCATGGCCTGTCAGCTCCTGTTTTCTCTCAACTTCCTTGCGGGCGCTGGTCAAACGGACGGCGAAGGAATCGAGCGGCCGTGGGCCAACCTCGGTGGCGTGGCGTCCAGCACCCGCGAAATGGGTCCTGGATCGCGAGCGGACGTGCTAGATGATCATTTTGCGTTCTGGAATTGGTGCAAGCTTGTTAGCCTCGGTGAGTACCTTCATTAACATCATGCCTTGCTTAAATGCTCATACTTGATTCAGGTGCTCTGCTACGCAAGCGTCTTGACAGGGCAAAGCGGGAGCGGGAGATCCAGCAAGAGTCGTTCAAGGTTTTCTCGGCAGAACAGGCTGAACGTGTTCCGGAATGGGAGAAGCAAGTCTGCGACTGGGAACGCGCTCCCAAAGAGTTCAAGAATCCGTATGAGATAAAGACTACCGGTACGTGATCAATCTTCCAATCTACACGTGTACTCACCGAACTTCAGCCTTGAAAGAGGCCGACGTTCGCCTGCGATTAGCGGAGGAGGAGGCCGCCTGCTTGAGTCGGGGTGTGCTGGCGCTGCATGACGTTAGTCCTAGCGCCTTCATTTTCGAGGGCTTAGAGCTTGAGGAACAACAGTGCGTACCTTTGACTCCATTTTTGACTGCTGATGAACGAAATCCAGGCGACGGATTCAAGCCCAGGTGTTGCTGAAAAAAGCCGGTACAGCGGCTCAGCAAATCGACATCATCGCGATGCGTCGCAAGCTGAGCCGTGGTATAGCTCGCTTCCGCAAACTCCAGGCAACCTACACACCGGGTGCCCTTCAAGCCCTCGCGCGGCGCGATCCAAACCCGGAGGAAGTGCCCGAGCATACGCCTTTGATGCTACCCTCCGCGTTGAGCTCCGCTGAACGCGACGCTGGGTGCATCGGCAGCGTCCAGCTGGTGGAGAACTTTGCCCGTGATGCGCAGTGTTCCGAAGCGCTGATGCGCTTGCGGAACCAGCTGCACATCAAGAGCCGTTTCTTCACCTATAAAGAGCTGCATGTGCGGAATCAGGGAGCGAATACGCGGGCGAGGAATCTTGTTGCTCGCAACGAGAGCAAGATTCTCCTCCATTCGGCGAAGTATCAAGCGGCATGGGCAGCTCTGCGGGAGCTCAACCAAGGCGCGAAGCAGGGGTGGCGAAAGCTGCGGCGTGAGGATGTGCGCACCATGGAGGACCCCGAAGAGCTCACCAAGAAGGAGGCGTTGCGGAGGAAACAGGCCGAGCGGCGCAAGGAGAAGATGAAAAGGTTGAGAAAGGAGGGGGAATACTTAGCCTCGGAATCGGAGGACGAGGAAGGGGCGGACGCTGGTGAGGTGGAAGGAGACGGCGAGGCGGACGATCCCATGGTCGGCACGCGTGCCGAGAACCGTCGGGAGGTTTCATGGATTTGGACCAGTGCTGGCTCGACGGGCACCGACGCGGAGCTCGAGGATGCGTTACGTATCGAATGGACGAAGGCGCGTGCGCGCGCCCGCCGCTGGGAGGAGGAAGTCCAGCTCCTCGAGGAGGAGTATCGCCGTGTGCTCATTTCATTTGAGCATGAGGCGTCGGGGTGGGAGGAGCGAGCCAAGCAGATTCCGGTCGGCACGGTCGAGGTGGGATACGCGCAGGGTGCGGTTGCCTACGCCCTGAAGCAAGCGGCGCTGTATCGGACATTGGCGGCCAAGGTGACGATATCCATGACGGAGGTGCATTGTGGGCGTGGGCGGAAGCGTGTACCCGCTGCCGGCGGTAACGCTGGGGATGAAGGATCGGATGAAGAATCGGGGGATGAAAGCGGGGACGACGAGGACGAGGGCGGGGCTGCCGCGGGCCATGTGCATGACGACGAGGAGTTTTTTTTAGGCGGCGAGGATGAGGGGGATTAGGAATAGGGCGGCCCAGGGGGGCGGGGCGGCGGGCGGGGTAATAAGCGCGCATTCGGCGCCTTTTTTTAATATATAAATGTGATTTTCATCGTAAGCGCCTTTGGCGCTTATCTGAGCATGCCTAATCTGTCTTATCTTATCCAAAAGCAGTGCTGGATTCTAAAAACAAGTGATCCCGCATCAATTGCGGTCGCGGAACAGCTCGGCAGGCTTGAGCACACCAGATCATCATTGATCTGATGTTCCCTGCCGGCCTAGAGAGCATGCCGGGTATGCCGGGTGGTAGCATTGATAGCAAACAAGCCCAACGGCCTGATTTCAAAGTTTTTGTAAAACATTTTTGGCCACACCCAGTATATTTTGCAAAAAACCACTTATATGGGGTGACAGAACGGCTAGCATGGAACGAGAATTGAGCCCAAGCAACCGCAGCAAAAAGGTATGCTGCACGTCCTGGTGTTCGTGCAACAGCACGGAGTCGGTGTCGAGGGCTAGCTTCGCACCGAGGTCAGGTAGCAGTCAACTCGTGCCATGTACAGTACGAGTCCCTCTCGAACGGGTAGCGAGCCAATCCGGTGCTTCAGCGCAAAAGCTGCGTTACCGATTGCTCGAGCTTTGGACGATTTAACCGCATAATGCGCGGCGAAAACATTACTCTGAATGGATGTGAACCGGATACCGACGTACTTGAATTCCAAAGAGTCGACAACCTTGATACGGTGCAGAATCCTATGTGCCCGGTACGGAGTTGGGTAATGATGGAGGTCTCGGTGCGGCTGCGATCACGATAGAGCTTGAGGCCTTGAGGATGCGGGCGACAGGGGAGATTTGTCGATCATAGGCGCTTGAGGCGCGTGACGAGTGTGACCATTCTTGCCCCACTCCCTCCACAATGCACATCCGCTTCGTACCTTCCGCGGGACGGGCTGCAATACTAGCTGGCAGCGGAGAGTTAAGCCAGCCAGCTCCGCCTTTGAATACGATGGTGGAATTCTCGGATATTGGCCGGGCTGAGGGCGATTCCGCGATTGGCTGCCAGAGCACGAATGCATGCTTGATTATTATCAAGAAGGATTGTGGCGGAGTGGATACGTATCCGAGGGGTGTTGCGGATAATGGCCAACAAATGGCCAAGGCAAGTATCGTCCCCATCAGCTCCCCCTCAAACACTGTATGTGCTGACAACGGGCCGAGATGGAATCGACGAGTTGGTGTTCCGGATCACTGTTTCGTCTAGATCTCCGCCACCGCGGCCGCACCCCCGAGTCGTCCGAGAATATGGTGAGGACATCGTCTCGGGCCCTTCCCGCTTCCTTGACCGCCTCGTCTCTGCTCCGGGCAATTGCCCACGTACAGCGTGGCGTCCAAGCAAGACGAGTGGGGGGTCGGGTCGATGGTCTCGACATCGTAGGCGTCAAGTAGGCGTCCGGGAAGGCGTTGAAAATCTGTTCAAGCGCATTCTAACTGGTGGGACGAATGCATGGTACTCCATCACGCGGCAGGCGTGCGTTCGTGACCAATCAAGTCCATCTTCGCAGAGACGTTCGAGGACTACCACATTGGCTTCAATGCTTGGACCTGACACGACTAGGGACGTATCGTCGATGAAGCCGAGCGCTAACCTGTGCTTGGTGTCTGTGTCACAAATTTCTAGCAGATCAGCGGCGTAGAAAAGGTACAGAACGGGGGATGCCGAAGTTGGCGTCGCGCGGGTTCGAGGTGAAGTCGTCGAATCTTAGGGTTGTCTTACGTTCAACAGGAAGCTTTCAATCCAAAGAACAAGGTCCTCCGGAACGCGACGCTTGCGGAGGTTAAAGAGGAGCTGTTCGTGGGACACGGTAGGGAATGCTTGGGATATATCCAGGAAGAGTGCTGATGTAACCTGCCCTCGAAGCCAGGAGTCCTTGATCCGTCAGTGAACAAGAAGGCTAGCAGGACGGCGTCGCTGATTGTCCGGCCTGGGCGACCTCCGAATGCATGTTTGGGAAGAAGACCACTCTCTTCGGCGAGTGTAATCAACAGTTTCACAACGACTGACTAGCACACGTTAGCTTCGAACTCGTTACGTTCTACCTGCGCGCGCGCCTGGACTGCGCCTGGCTGAAGTTCTCCGACGCCTCCCTGAGCTCCTTATTCCACCAGGGTTTGCCGCACTTTGCCCACTCTCTCCGTCGCCTCGTGTATCGCATTAGTGAGAGCCCATGCTGCCGCCTCCAACTGTTTGTTGGACACCGGTTGGTCGTCGTCCATAATTGGGGCAATATCCGGACTAGCACACGTGATGATGTTGACTTTCACTGTGGCGGTGACAACTTGAGAACATTTCACTCAACCACCACAATGGGGCTCGATTCGTACACCACAATGGCGTCTATCTGTACCATAGCACTATATCTCGGGTGGAAGCTTCGTTCTCGACGCGTCTCTCGTTCAACGGTACGTCTTGACTTACATACATCAGAAATCAAAATGTTGACGATGCGGACAGCTCCCTCCGAACATGGAATTATGGCGCACAGCCGGAGAAGATAATGCGAATTATAAAAATCCGTGGACACTACTGGGCCCTTTCTTTCAAGACAAGGATTACACACTACACCCTTGGGTTGGCGAGGAATCCACCGACTATAAATACCGCGCTACATGCCTCCCAACTTCGACCCTTGGACGTCACTATCCACGGCATCCAAATGATACATTTCACATCATGGTACTACTTCAGACCATGGTAAATGTTTTTATTTCTCGCTCGAGATGCCGATCCATTCATGCCGGCTTTCAGAATGCTCTTCTATGTCCAGCGCGCCACAAGAAAGGGTTTGATGTCGTTATCAAGACACTATGCGCTGGAGATGGAGGGAAGGCCCAGCTTAGAATACTACGGAAGCTTGCGACGACTGATGCGGCCATGAAGCCCACAAATCATGTTTTAACGATGTTTGAAGAGATCCACCTCGATGACATCGTCTTCGGCGTTTTCCCTTTTCTCACGACCCCCTTGCATCCCATGTTTTTCTGTTCATCGGCTTGCTCGGCTGCAGACATGCTCAATCTAATGCTTCAAATGTTTGAGGTGAGCTCTTCCAGTGTGATCGGAACGTAGCTTCGTTTGCTGAGAGTTTGACAAAGGCAACAGTGTACATTCACGACTGTCTAGTGGCACATCAAGTATGTTCTCACTTAGCACCATTTACAAATGAAAGTAATGGTCTCTTATTATTAAGGATCTATTTATCGACAACTTCATGTGTGAATACCTACCGCGCTCACTGGCCGACCGCCACTCAATGCCGCCACGCGTCTTCTTGATAGACTTCGAGGCGGCAGTTGACTTCCCGCCTGAATCACGTCCTGAAGATCGGCTCGTTTCGAGCCATTTTTTCGGCGAGGAATTCACTCGAGCCCGTGCTCCCGAGCTTCGAGAGAAAGATACCCCCTACAATCCGTTTGCCTTGGACATATGGCAGCTCGGTTACAAGATGTCAATGTTCAGTGTGAGCCAGCTCCTGAAACTTTGCCCTCCGATTCAAACCTGAAATTATTGCCTACAGACCAAAATCGAAGCCGTCGACAGTATCGTGCAGGAAATGATCAGAGACGAACCAAAATCGCGACCGACGGCAAAGGACATTTTCGACCGAGTCATGAAAATTCAACGCAGCATACCGCCAGATCAGCTTGATTACAAGCCCATAGATTTCGAGTTAGAGAGGGGTAGGTGCGGGGATGTTAGTAGTCTGAGCGGTTCAGAATTGAGTACTGCCAGTATGTAGTGCGTACCTTTGAATCGCTTCTTGAGGAGCGAAAGTTGGTGTGCTTACCCTGGGTTGACGGTTGTTTCTCTCCCGCCGCTCTGGAGCCATCCAATAGACACTACCACCCCGATTGGTACTCATGGAGCCTGTGACATCTGAAAATTTGCTCAATCCGAAGTCAGACAAACATGCTGTCCCATTCCCTTGTATCAGGATGTTGGCCTGCAAAATAGTGAGCAAACAACCCTCAGAACAAACAATGTCTTTATCGTCGACGGCGCAGCCATCTCCTGGTCCTCCGAGAGCAACCCCTCATCGCCCTTTCGTCCACCGAGGCCGAGTACATCGCTGCCCCTAGCGCCGCACTTGGTGTCCCTATTGAAGAACTCACCTCTTCGTCCTACTCCCCCATCCCACTCTTTTGCGACAATCAAAGCGCCATCGCACTCGCTATCCACGGGCTCATGAACTCCCGCAACAAACACATCGACGTCCGCTATCATTACGTTCGCGAGGCCAACGACGACGGCACCGTCTCCCTTGTCTACAAGCCCACGGATGATCAAATCGCCGACGCCTTCACCAAGGCCCTCCCTCGCCTCAAGCTTGAGTTCTTCCGCGAACAGATGGGACTCCGCGCGACTTGAGGGGAGTGTTAGCGGAATAAGTCGGAACAAGTCAGTGCGGAGATCTGCACGCTGATCATGAGCAGGTCCCTTACGTGTCCCCGACGGCGCTCTTTGTTCTGCCCACATCCACGGCTGAGCGAAGAGCTAATAAGTTTATATTCATAGTGCCCGCACATCGACGGGACTTCACGCACATCAGCATACCTGCATATCCTCCCCACACCGTCACCTCCATCTACCCCCGACCTCTTTTCTTAATATTTCCCTCCTTTCTTCCTCGCAACCGCATAAAAAACAGCGACATGATCGAGTACAGCGGCCTCTTGTATTTCAATGTATTTGGCTAGTAGTTGCACAGGATTTAGGAGAGAGAGGGTAGTAACACTGTATACCCCATGCGCTTTTCCCTGCAATATCTTGAGAAATTTACACCGTCAGGTTTGCTGGTTGTACTGGCACGAAGTGCGATTGTGCCCCTCTTCCCCGCAGACAGCACAGCGGCCCCGGGCTCGAGGACGAGTGGGCGGAGGAGGAGCTTTGATTATCTCCGGCTTAGGACAAGTCTTGCGATTATGACCCGATTGTCTACAATTTCCACATCGGTCTACAGGGCAGGGTTAGATTAGGAAGATGATGAGCAAGGTAACAGGTGCGTACAAGTGAATTTAAAGTAGTTGATTGAGTGTGCGTTGCTCGGAATTGGAACGCCTTGCAATTGGCCGTTTTGTGACTATGAGCGACGTTTTGATTCACGTAGGCCGTACACATGTCATATTGGGAACATACGTTGGAACATGCGTCGTAGATCGTGGCTGAAGGAGAGCCTTTCGGTTCCTCGGTCTGTGGGCCCTGAGGCGGTGGGGGGCAACATAGCAATTGGCTGATTTTCATGTTGGACTTCCTGAGTGGACTGGAACACATACAAGGTTTTTATAATCGTGTCGTCGAATACGGCGCAGGGAGCTCTCATGTTAAGCGATGGAAGGAACCTAAGATGTTCAGGTTCAGATCTTGAAAGTTTAAGTAGGACTGAATTGACGGGTCGGATTCCAAAATCATCAAACCCTCCCCCTCCTCACCACCAGTTATGTACCAGGACAGATTGTTTGAGCTCAAGGCTCACACGCTTAAGATCGATGTCATAGTAGCAGATTATAGGGACGCTAAAAGACTGCTTACTAGGTAGGAAGCGTCGACTCTTAGTTTACTCAGACCCTTACTTGATGAAAAATCCGTAGCTTAGTTTGCTACTCGTTGCGAGCGCTTTGAATAGTGTCAGCTGGGTCTCCGAGGCACGGAGGAGGCCCAGCGTAGGCACCGAGGAGGCCCAGCGTTAGATAGAGTGGCGAGTGGGTGGGAGAGCCAATTTGAATAGATTGAGCAAGAGGTGAGCGAACTCTGGATCTGGCAATTTGATGTCGGCATAAGCGAGATCAGTGATCTGCCCCTGATCTCTTCCAACTCGCGGTGTATTTGCAGGAAAACCGAGTCTGAGGCAAAATGTGAAGTGGTAGCTGAGGGAAGTAACATTTGCTGACCCTCAGCAAGGTTATTCGCAGTTTTTTCGTTTCTTTGTATAGTCGTCCTAATAATAGAATTATCTAGTGCCTGAGTGTGTTGAATTTCTTGCTGAAAATAAAGGAAGCAGGGCCATATAGTAGGGTGGTACGACTACTCTGAGAACAATCTACCCACTGACAGCCTCAGCGGACGCGAAAACGTCGTAGAATGAGGTGATGGTTGATGGCAACCGATGATCATTGCCTTTTCTGGGGGGGGTTTGGGTGATGATTGATCCAGTGATCGCTCACCTCTTGACTCATCCGCCCAGTGACAGTGTTCGTGCTCCTACCATCTGTTCACCGTGCAACTGCCCGTTGAGCTCTACAAGGATGAGAGCGGCTTCCTATGGCTGATGCGACGCTAACTTGGGAGTGTAAGGAATCGTCGTTCTTTCACAATACGGCTGAGCTTCCGCTGATGCAGAAGACAACCTTTCCTTTGCTCGCTATTCGCAACGCTTACAACGTTCACATTGAAGTTGAGAACGTGAAGTCAGGGCTGCTTACTGAAACGGCTCGCACCGCTGCTCTCGCCAACAACCGGAGGTTCCAGATGTTGGCCTGCCGCTGAAACCCTTGTACGCGTCAGGACGGATGAAGTATAGGCTTGCGTCACGAATCCGGAGGTCTACGAAGTCCTGAGACCTATTTGCTTTGCTCTTACCAGCGCGGTCACGCTCGGGAAGGGCGCGTCGCGCTGAACCGACCCAGCCGCCATGCTGGCGGTCTAGAATCTGTGAGAACTGGCCTCAAAAGCGCCCGGGTAAGACTCTCGCTCCCTTTCTGCCGCCGAGTGTCACATCGTGCGTGCCTTTCTATTGTTTTTTATACCTGCGTACGCGGACTTTCACGTCCGCGTCGGCTCCCAGCGCCGAATGTCACATCGCGCGTGCTGCTTTCCCGACATGTTTCCTATACCTGCGTGCGCCGATTTGCACATCCGCGCCCGCTCATTTTCTTGCATCGCTCTGTGTGGGTGGTCCTGTTCAGACCGGTTGCCAGGCTTGGCCAGACGCGCTACTCGCTTTGGGAACGATGCTCCTTTTGGGCTGTACTGCTTCATCTCATTCCTGGGCGACCGGTTCTCCACGCTCAGTCGCGCTGACCTCAGCCGCAGGTCTTTCACGGAGCCTCTTGGCTTTGCACGCCCGATTCGCATCAAGCGACTTCTGGCTTTCCCGCCCCCGAACCCGCGGCTAATAGGTTTGTGTCTTCTCCTTCCCTCTTTCTCTCCAAAATATAGCTCGAATGTCGGCTAGTAGGTGCGCTTCCGTTGCAATTTTCATGAGAACCATCCCGCTCATTCCGACAGCCAGCTCCACGTCGCGCTTTTATCTTCATACCCGCCATGCCAACTACGGCCGACTCGATGGCATCAAGTTCGTCAACGTGACGAAAATATGGGAAAAAGTGCATGAGAAATGCGATACAAGGGGACAACGCATATCGGCCCTTTCTGCAGTATCTTCAGCTTCAACGATATACAGTATGAGTTGGGGGCTCACAAACATCGAAGAAAACGCAATCTGTGGCGGAGTCAATTGCAATGGAACATGTATATCAAGTGCGACGCGCTGGGACCAGAATAGCTTGAAGTATGGAATCATGGAAAATGTAAACGGGAAATGACCTTCGGAGATATTTATTATGGTGTGAGCTAAGGCAAGCCGAGCTTGCGAGGCGGCCTAAGTGGGAGGCCACTCAGTGCCCTCGGGTCTTCTTGCTGCGTCCGGGTTCGGCTCGGCCCGCGTCCCAACGCCTTCCCGACTCGGTTTTTGCCGCCCTTTCAAACAAGGAGCCGCAAAACCAAAGTCGACCGGGACGGCCGAACCCTTCACAAAACCACAAAAGAAGGAGTGAATATTAAAGTATTCACTCTCATACAATCTCGAATATTTATATATATTCGAGCCCTTTCCTTCACTTTCCCGGATATCCCCGTTGTAGCAGCCTTGCCCTGCAGCCGTACGCGGACACGACAATTCTTATTTTAGTGGTCGCCCCTTGGGACACGAAGAGCACTGGTTTTGATCATGTGGCTGTGCTCGCTGGCTTGAGCCAGTCTCTCATGCGTCTCGGTCTCGGCTCTCCTCCAGTCTGGCAATGAAGTTCCGGGATACTGATTCACTGGATGAATTTGTTTCTTCCCACTGGAGTACTTCGGTCTTCTGGGACCTCCATCCAAATCGGCAATGTGTTTAGCATTGCCTTAGTTTAGTCATGTACCCGGGACCCAGGAATATAAACAACGTAACTCAATCCAAAATCCGCAACATCTTGCTATGGGTTTTGGTCTTGGAAGATCTTGGACCATGTTCTACATGCCTCACAACTCACCTTATCCGCTGTCCCAAAGCCGATTCCTCCTCCCTCTCATTACAAGCGATTTAATTCATGAATTTGCATGAAGTGAATTTGCTTGCAGCACTTTCAAAAATACAACAAATCGAATGAAGTTTGTTAACGGTATTCAACGTTATTCAAAATTTTACGACAGAAGGCCCACTAGCCAACGCTGAACGCCGTTCTACTCAATTCCTGTGAATTCGCATGTTTACTGCCTGGAATGGTAAATATTATCCTATCAGAGTCCGCATTGCGCACAACGCATTCACCCGATCTTCATACCGGAAGGGCTACTAGTTTGATTGGCGCTCTATAGTTATGTGGTCCTCTTCCTGCTTTCCGTTCTGGATGGATCAAATGATGGCCACTGACGCAGAGCCGTGAAGGCTGGCCCTAGACGGCCGAACAGTTTGCGGCTGCAGCCACACGTCGCTCGTGTAATTCCCGTTTACCCCCAAATCGAGTATGTAAACAATGCGCCTTGTGAACTAGAAGCAATCTGAGGAGAAATATACATAGGTCAAAACTTGATTCGGACGTACCCTCCCAATGAAGTTGCTGGTGTTCTACCATGCAGTTCAGTACAGGGCTTATGATTGAATCCGTGGTACGAGTACCTCGACTACAGTATGCCACACTCTTGCATCGACGGCACTGTTTCAGGTTTTTTGCAGCGCACGTACCATCTGGGAGCACATTGCTGTGGCAAGGGGATCCACATCCAGAAGCGCCACACTCAACCCAATGGAAAGTGACGATTACTTTGCTGAGCGCGGGTCTTGTTCGCAGGTTTTGCATGTTTCTGAAAGAGATCAACGTTGAAGGACCCTCATTTTAGACATGCAATTATCTCACTGCTGAGCTAGTCCATGCAATGCCTGGTGGCGAGATCACAATTAAGAAGCAAGAGCTAAAAACAAAGACTTGACTCGCCTTAAATGCCTCAAGGTCTCTCTCGCTTGCCATCTTGAATTTGACGATTGCTTTGCTTTCGTTGACAGCAGTTTGCAACCAATCTCCGAGCAAGTCCAAATACTTATCGGAGAAGAAGAAAAGTCGACGAGGGAATTCATTTGAGTCTAAGAGTGTGATGGTCAGGCAACGAATTGACCGATGAAAGCCACTCGCATTGAACGAGAAGCCGAAGCACATAAAGAAATAGACAAATGTCGGACAGAGGGTCCTGGTCACCGTATCCATACTTGATCGTGGGTTACGGTAAATTGGTGACTTGAATTCGTGGGGAGAAACACACATACTCGGAGTATCTCCACCGGTGAAGGGAATTTAACTAACACCGCTACTTGAACTTTTAAAAGATTTTTGCAGTAGCCCTTCCGAACATATTTGACGAAATAAGGATTCGGTGCGACCATGGCGAGCGCAGGTACATAGGCCGAGCCAATTGGAATGGATGTGAAGGCGGAGACGAGGGATGGAAGGTAGCGGGCCGTGAAATTTGACTGAAAATATAATCAGATAACAGCTACAGCACATTAGAGATGGGTGAGTACCACGACAGCGGTGCGGTTAGTGTCAAGACAACCGAACACGACATCGTCATCGATATAGGGTATGAGCTATGAACTGATGAGACGTGGTTTGAAGCAGCCGGAACACCTACAGTTTTTCGCGCCTCAGCGTTGCCTATCTTAGATAGAGGGGAGAAAGAATAGTCAGTGCTAAGCCCAAGTTGCTCCCCAATCCTGGAGGAAATTGCATGAACAGCTGGTTTGGAAAGCGAGATAGGCATTGAAAGTGGAGATATCAGTGGCGTACCTCGAATTCTGAGCTTTATATGATCGGTGTAAGGTCTTTGTGCCGTGCGTGCTTTGTTCTGCAGTGGATCAATGCATTCTTTGGTATGGGTGTGAACGTAGGAGCGTGCAGCCATCGATATTGATCTCACAAATCCGGTTGTTGAGGTGGCGTATAGTAAATCCTACTGACTGCGAACGTACAAGCCTGCTGAATAGTGTTCATCCTCGTGACAGTCTTGAGGAACTGATGGATCGCCAGTAAGCTCTCCGCAGCAATACTGAATCTGTTTGAGCATCAGCAGCATCGGGCTTGACATCTGCCCTTTGGTTCTGCATGGTACCCCCGAACTCAGAATGAAACTGAGGCTGGAGCGCTAACCTACACTCTGAGCGAACATACGCGGAAGAATATAACAGTGAGGAGGAGAACGGAGAAGAAGGGACAGGTTATGGAGGCATTGATATGGCAAGACAAGCCCAGGTTCAGGAGCAGCATGAACGTCGAATAAACTTGAATGGATTCGGAGCAGCAGGCGCGGGGACTGCGTGGGAAGATGGCACACAAAGACAAGCACAGGATGCCGACTGGACTTCGACACCCACCGTGTGGTCTTGCGGCCACAACCGTCGCTGCGCTCTCCAACAGCAAGCCACCCTCAACTCAGTCACATCGGCGTCAACACCGCTCTCCGGTTGCAGCGACCTGCGCCTTGGGTTGCGGCCGCTCGCTGGTGCACGCAGATGACTTTGGATCGACCTCAAACGGTGCGTTGGCAAGCTCTCTACCCTCGTGCTGTTCTGAATGTACTATGATTTCTAGATACGCAGTCTCATCGGCGTCATCATCGTTCATCGGTTGCAGCGACCTGCGCCTTGGGTTGCGGCCGCTCGCTGGTGGACGGAGAAGACCTCGGATCCACTTTAAACGGTATGTCATCGGGTTTCTCGTCTTCGTGCGTCTCATTGAATCCACCTCAGGTAGCGCTCATGGAATATCAAGTGCAGCTGTCAGCAGCTGCTCATGACGACTCTGCATTGAAATAGGACGGTGCGTTGTCAATCTCTTTCCCTTCTTCCTTTTCTGAATCTAGTATGTTGGGCAGATACTTAGGAAGGTTTTTCTGATCGACTCTGACACTAACCTGCGCAATGTGAGCCGTCCTACGGCCACAACCTGCGCTCTCCAACAGGAACTCAGTCACATCGGCGTCAACACCGCTCCCCGGTTGCAGCGACCTGCGCCTTGGGTTGCGGCCGCTCGCTGGTGGACGCAGATGACTTTGGATCGACTTCAAACGGTGCGTTGGCAAGCTCTCTACCCTCGTGCTGTTCTGAATGTACTATGATTTCTAGATACGCAGTCTCATCGGCGTCATCATCGTTCATCGGTTGCAGCGACCTGCGCCTTGGGTTGCGGCCGCTCGCTGGTGGACGGAGAAGACCTCGGATCCACTTTAAACGGTATGTCATCGGGTTTCTCGTCTTCGTGCGTCTCATTGAATCCACCTCAGGTAGCGCTCATGGAATATCAAGTGCAGCTGTCAGCAGCTGCTCATGACGACTCTGCATTGAAATAGGACGGTGCGTTGTCAATCTCTTTCCCTTCTTCCTTTTCTGAATCTAGTATGTTGGGCAGATACTTAGGAAGGTTTTTCTAATCGACTCTGACACTAACCTGCGCAATGTGAGCCGTCCTACGGCCACAACCTGCGCTCTCCAACAGGAACTCAGTCACATCGGCGTAAACACCGCTCCCCGGTTGCAGCGACCTGCGCCTTGGGTTGCGGCCGCTCGCTGGTGGACGGAGAAGACCTCGGATCCACTTTAAACGGTATGTCATCGGGTTTCTCGTCTTCGTGCGTCTCATTGAATCCACCTCAGGTAGCGCTCATGGAATATCAAGTGCAGCTGTCAGCAGCTGCTCATGACGACTCTGCATTGAAATAGGACGGTGCGTTGTCAATCTCTTTCCCTTCTTCCTTTTCTGAATCTAGTATGTTGGGCAGATACTTAGGAAGGTTTTTCTGATCGACTCTGACACTAACCTGCGCAATGTGAGCCGTCCTACGGCCACAACCTGCGCTCTCCAACAGGAACTCAGTCACATCGGCGTCAACACCGCTCCCCGGTTGCAGCGACCTGCGCCTTGGGTTGCGGCCGCTCGCTGGTGGACGCAGATGACTTTGGATCGACTTCAAACGGTGCGTTGGCAAGCTCTCTACCCTCGTGCTGTTCTGAATGTACTATGATTTCTAGATACGCAGTCTCATCGGCGTCATCATCGTTCATCGGTTGCAGCGACCTGCGCCTTGGGTTGCGGCCGCTCGCTGGTGGACGGAGAAGACCTCGGATCCACTTTAAACGGTATGTCATCGGGTTTCTCGTCTTCGTGCGTCTCATTGAATCCACCTCAGGTAGCTCATGGAATATCAAGTGCAGCTGTCAGCAGCTGCTCATGACGACTCTGCATTGAAATAGGACGGTGCGTTGTCAATCTCTTTCCCTTCTTCCTTTTCTGAATCTAGTATGTTGGGCAGATACTTAGGAAGGTTTTTCTAATCGACTCTGACACTAACCTGCGCAATGTGAGCCGTCCTACGGCCACAACCTTACATACATTCTTCTTCGGTGACACTGCCATTCTTCTCTTCACATTTGCAGCCGCCTCCGGAAGAGCTGTGCGTGACTGACGCCGTACTGGATGGGTTGCCGATTCCGTTTTGGGCTGTTAGGTGCGTCGTCCCTGTCCTTTGCATGTTCCCTTTTCCCGCTCTAGATCTCCGCTCTCTGCTCTTCCCTTAACCCCACCTCCTTCCGTACTTCTTCTACTCGTACGCCCTTCTACTGCTGCTATCGCCTTCCTCGCTATCTCCCCTAACGCCTAACGACACCTCCACCTCTCATCTTCCTCTCATCTTTCTCTTTCCCTTCCCTTCCCTACCCTTTTCTCCCCTTCCTCTCCCACGTTCCTTCTTGCTTGCTCCCTCCAACGTTTCTCCATCGCTAATCCCTCTCCCCAGCACCTGGTCCGACGTCGGCGTCGACTCCAACGGCAAAACTCAGTCCGAGCCCTTCCTCAAAGGCGTCGCATGGCCGTGCATCGTCCGGCTCCTCCACTGGGCGTTTCCTTCCTTCGCTCACGCCATTACACAGTGCATTGGCTTCTGGCTCTCCTACACCCTCCCCACCATCGTCTTCCTCTTCTGCCCCCTCGTCCTCTTCTTCGGAGGCAACCGTTACGTCCGCTCCCCTCCCCCCGGCTCCGTCCTGGCGCTCCTCTTCAATGCCTTCGGGTACGCCGCTCGCGGTCGCTGGTCACTGAACCCGGTCAAGACCATCCGCATCCTCAACGCGCCGGACTTCTGGGAGGCCGCGAAGCCCAACAGCGTGGTTGTTGCGGGCAAGACTGGACGGCAGCCGCCCAGAGTAAGACTTCAAGCATACATTGCGTCGCTAACGCACCTTGCCAATTTGCCGCTGACCTTCCTCACTCCCTTTCTAGCTCTTTCAGACGTACAAGATCAGCATCGTTGCTCAAGAAATAGGGCGTCAGCTCACCTGAGTCGACTCCTTGTATCTCCGCCGCCGTCTACATACAAGAGAGTCAGCAAACATTTGACTGTCAAGGTACCTTGCGACTCACCTTCTCTCCTGCGTCGACCCTTCCCAGCATCCTCGACGTGCATGGAGTCGGGATCGAGAGATAGAGTGCGGAACATCGGAGGGGCAGGGGAGAGGAGGAGGAGGGCGAAGGTGAAGGTCTCAGAGAACGAGTCGAGGGTAGGCAAAAGAGGAGGGACACACCTCACGTCGACCCGTCGTTGATCCTTCCACCGCGCCGTACGCCCTGCAAATGCAAGTTAGCATCGACACTCGGCGGCGGAATCATCCAGTCAACGTACCGTTTGTGATGGACGCGCCCCCCTGCAGCCTTCGGCTGCGCTTTGGGTTGTCGGACTCAGAGATTGGACAGTCAGCTTTGTATGTACTTTATTAGTTCGAGTTCTACTTGTTTGTGACTAGTTAGTTCTTTGAATTCAATCCCTTCGACTTGGAGCTACTTGTACGAGTACGAGGCACATCCCATATGAATAAATGAAAGAATCTATCGATCTATTTACTTCGTGGACTTCGGCACGCAACGCGGTTTGAATGAGATCCTATAGTAGGTAAATCAAGTCAAAACAGATACCTGCTCCAGGCTGACATGCTTCAACGCGTTACGGAAGGCGATTTGGACTTCCTTGGTCAAGACAGACGATGGACGCGCTCGATCTCAATATCAGCATAATAAAAGGTGACATACCTATTGCGACGAACGCGCACCGCTGCAGCCTTCGGCTGCGCGCTGATTGGACGAGGTCGCCTCGTTTCGTATTTACCTTATTACTATTGGATCTACCGCTTTGTAACTGGATAGTTATTTTGAATTCAATTCCATTCACTTAGATCTTCGATACATTCGAACACAAGGTACACTACAAGAATGAATCCGTCTATGTAATTGCTTCGTCGACTTCATTGCGCGTCTGAACCTAGAATCTGAATAAGCATCCCAGTATACAAGACAAGTACTCGGCGTACCTTGATCTAGGCAAGTCTTCGAATGTAGGGGTGGACGACCGAATGTTGACTCGTCAAGGCTCGCGAAGAAGTACTCGCCGCCCCGCGAAATAACGATGTCTGAAGAAGGGAGGGTGTAAGCGCAGTCAGCACCGAGTCAGACAGAGCAGGAAAGAAAGTACGCACTGTTCCCGGTGAGCGTTATCGTCTGGTTGGCGTTGTTGGGATCCGGCCCTTTGATGACGCGCTCCGCACCTGCGAGAGAGCCGATGATTGGGTCTACGCCAACGCCAGGGTTGACGAAACTGTAGGAGGTTCAGTGAGTACAGAGTTCGTGAAGGGAGGGTGAGGAAAAGGGCTGACTTGATGCTGTTGGCCCAAGTTTGTTGCATAAAGCGGAAGCCGTTGCCGATGTTGGATTGGTAGGCGACTGGAGAGAAGGTCGGTAAATGGAGCATGGATGATGATAGGTGAGAAGAACGTACTGAAGGCGAGACCGCGCTCAGTAGACGTGGTGTTGGCGGCGGTTTCGTCTTCAGACACTGCAAGTTGGTCGTTCAGTCAACGTCGTACATGGGGGAGGTGGCTGCTGACACGAACCTTCAGGACCTACGGTTCGTAGATTAACAATGCAATCAGCTCAGTGGAACTCGAACGGGCCGTATGGAATTCCAGTACGCATGATTTGAGTCACATAATTCTCCCCTTGATCAGCGCGAGGACGCGTCTTTCTCGTACGCGCTGAGAAGGGACATCTACAGCACATGAATCGCAGTCAGCATCGAAGATTTTCAAGCTTTTATGGGAAACGCACCTCGATGGGTCAGTCGAGAGATCCAAATCGCCATGCGCGTATGGTGCGTAGAGGATCCGCGCCGAGCTCGGGGTCGTCGCGGAGCACCCTGGGAGCCGCACAGAAATAGTGAGAAACAGAGCAACACACTAAAGAGTCAAAGATAGCGACGTACGCTCTTCCACCGTCCCATCATCCGCGCACCAAGCAGGTCTGATCCCTCTTCCCGCGTCAATCCATTCCCAACGATGGGGTTATCAACGAGGAATTTGTTGAACTGCGGGACGAGTTACTTCAGCTGGCGGAAGACGAGGAACGAGCCGTCTTTATTCCGTCCAGGAAGCCGAAATCTATGCAGAACTCAGTTTGACGAGTGGGAAGAAGGCAGCAAGAGAGTACACTTTTTTGATGCTCCCTCCCAAGGCCAATTCAGTTGCTGTGTAGTGCTCGCGACGAGTTGTAGTGTTGCCGCGGCTTGAGCCGGTCACGCCTGTCACAAAGCAACTTTTGACCTTCTGAATGCGAACAAGGACTCAGGTTGCCCAAATAAATAGCGGAGGTCATTTTTGTGATGGATATTTGTTATACTTGCTCCCTACTTTTAGTTGAAACGGACTATGCAGCTCCCTGAAGAGCCATCTTCAATGGCTCGAGCTGTGACAGTGAGCCGCGGAGCCACGGAGCCTCTTTTGCATCGTACCAGCCAAAGCACAAATATTGGGGTATAATTTGTGCGGAGAAAAATAAACCTAGGTATCCATTGAAGACTCCCCGAACCAAAAATCCGCCCTAAGACTATCATGTAGAACGGAAGAAGCTGAGCCGCGCTCAAGCCGGACTGCGCGAGCCGAGCCGCGGCAACACTAACGAGTTGGTGTCGGAGCATGGGGTTGGCGTAGAAGCTACAGCCCAATATGAACTTCTATCTTGCAGCGAACCTTCTCCGCATCATCCAAAACGCTGGCCAAATTATCCGCATCGACCACAACCGAGTGCCCGGAGCCCTCGTACATCATCGATTCGGCGAGATACTTGGCAACATCAAAACCCCTTCCTTTACTGTGTACTCCGCCCCCGAGATCGTGTACATACACCTCGTTGCGAACGGTCAGCTCAGTGGTCGAGATTTGGTGATCGAAGAAGACATGTCTTTGACGGACGAGATGCCTACATCCCTCTAGTATCGACACCCCAGGTAGAATACGCGGCGGGTAGCGCTGCGGCGACGTCGACGGTAGAATAGGGGTGAAGTCGACAACGTCGAAATTGGACGAAAATGGTGTCCAGCGGTAGACACAGTTGAGTAGATTGCAGTAGGGTAGTAATAGCAGGCAGTAGGGTAGAATTCAAGACGAGAATTAGCGTAAGTAGTTTTCGATGATGGTGTCCAGCTGAGGTGCACGCCTCTCAGCAAACGCGTCTGCAAACTCAGCGAGCACCATTCGATAACCCTTGATCTAAGAATACAAATCAGCTCACAGGATTCTTCGAAGGCATCAACTTAACCTACATTTCGTCGGGCTTCATGAAGACGATCTTCGCTTGCACAAAGTTTTTCCCGAATAGACTCCGCCAACTAGAAGGCACACGGTATCATTGTTATCATTGTGAAGGTTACCGGAAAGCATAGATAGATCTGCTTGCCTCGGAGCCGGTGCGAAATTGAAGCGACTTGAAGTGTAGCTTGGCGGCATCGAACAGAGCCCCCAACTCCGCCGACTCGTCGTCGTCATCGATGTACACCACCCCAACTTCACGTTCGATCCTCGACAACCTGCATCTGATCAGAATCTTGCCACCGGTGGATTAAGCACGTACTCAGTCTGACCTGCTGGTCTAATTTTGAAAGTATCCGTTTCAAAGTCGGCTTCAATGATATCATGATAATGCTGCATGAATTCATCGAAACGGCGGGTAACGATAGACGGTCTCAAGACGAACCATTGCTTGGAAGATGACCTTGAGATGTTGCTGATGATCGGGGCCAAGGATGGCGGGATTGTAGAGGCTAGCGTTATTTTTGACTACGAGCGCCGAGTTGCAACTGAACGCCAATCCACAACCAAATCAGAACCCCGCACCTCGCGTTGCAACGTCCGAAAAGTGGATGATCTGATTCGGGTTGAAGGTGGAAATTTGCTGTGTAGCCACTAGGATTTCTGGCGCAATATATTTGTGAGTGCATACAGAACGGACTCGGAGCCAGAAACGCTGACGTTGGTCATAAGGCACTCGCGCCAAAATGGTTTCGGGCTTGGTTTGAGGCATATGAGGAAGATATCAAGTAGTAGCAGATAGACAGTGTCGCAGACAGAGATTCTGGGTCAGGAGATGGCGAGTCCAAGCCCTCTCATGATGAGGTACTTATACCAGGCGAAGTCCAGTTCAAAGACGATGTTGAGTTCAAAGGCGTCAGCATTGAAAGAACCTTTCCGAACATCACAGCGGCAGAAACAGCGTAGTGTGATTGTAAGTGGAAATGGCTCGTGACGCTGGAGCCTCGTAGCCATAGAAAATGCCGCTTCCATTGTAAGTACAGTATAGCAAAGGAGACAAAAGAGGAAGCGAAGAGAGCAACAAGGAATGTGTTTGGAATGAGCCTTGAACATGGACAAAGATTCCCCAATCAAAGGGACAGGCTTAGTCTCGTAACAAGACTTACATAATATACTCCTTTGAAGTCAGTCGTTCAAAGGTTCAAACGAAAATAAAGTCTTGTTTTTGTTCGGGGGTCACGCTGAGACACAATGAATGCCAATGCATCATGATGCATGTACAGCCCTGGCCGCGGCGTGATGACGGCTTCCCAGTCAGGAATATCCCGTTTGAAAAAAAAAGTACGTCTGAGACGCGCTCAGTTTGCAATTGACTCGCGTTCTGTTGAAGGTGTGAGACCATCACGCGCCGCCTTCCCTATCTGTCCGTTTCCTCGCTACACCCCCCCTATCCGTCCCTTCGTATCTTCCTTATATTGTCTCATACGTTACCGTATAAGTACCATTTTTCCTGTAGCTCTCGCACCTGACTCGCACCCCTCTCGCGCCTTGAATATACTTGCCTGGGCTCAACATTGTGTGAAACATAACCTGTTCTATAGGTTATGGGCCCCGCGCCGGTCCTCTGCTTCTGATTTCTTCCCTTCGCCGTTCATCTGCCCCAATCCTCATTTCACCGCTCCTTATTGCCCGTCTTCTCGACGACCGACCACCGTGCCTGGGTAGGCAACTGACCGACCGAACCCGAACCCGAACGAACGTGCGCCTGCGTTAGGTGCCCTGACCGACTGTACTGCCTTCTGCGATGGACTCGAAGGCTCTTCTCGTTCGACGACTGGCAGTTTGAGACCCGGGCCGAGTTGCGGCGCCGGACTGTGTTACCCATCGTTTTGGGAGACAAGACGAGGCCGCTCGGTAGCGACAACTCGAAAGCCGTGAAGGCCTGGATTACGAGGCGGGATCTGGCAACTGCGACGATTATTGGCCGCCTCGATCCGTCCCAATTTGCTCACGTTCGGGCATATGAGGAGGATCCGAAGGGGATGAGGGACCGGTTGGAGGAGATGCAGCTCAGCACTGGGCTGGGTGGTGTTGTTGCGATGTGGAGGAAATTCTACAGCCTTCGTAAGCCTGACGGTCTTTCGAGCATGCGCGCTTACATCGCTTCCGTTCGAGCCCATGCGGAGAAACTCGAACGCCTCTACGAGGACAAGCCGTCCTTCAAAACCACTGTTGCGCAGCCGGAATTGTGAGTTTTCACAACTCCTTTGATGCATTTTGAACTGATTCTGTTAGCGTATAATTGCTTTCGTTGCGCGCTCCTCTGGCAGCTCGTCTTATCCCTGCTCTTATCGTAGATTTTAAATTTGTTTTAAATAAAAACTTTCTTGCACGCATTGGGTCCCCGCTGTTCCGACTTTCCTCTCAAGATTAGGATGTCCATCTTCGGCCTTCGTCTGTGTCCGCTTATTTGTCAAATATGTGCTTATTGGGAAGACGCTACTGACATACCTCAGAGTCATTAGGTTTCGGGCCGCGTCGACAGTGACATTTGAGAATGGAGGTACCTGTTATAACCGTTTTCAGCATCGCAAATTATCACCGGCGTTAGGTAGGTAGGTAGGTAGGTAGCATTACACGGCATGGTCAAATCTACTCATCTTCGACGCGGAATTCAATCAGACAGCAGTAGAATTCAAATTCGGATCCGGGGTGCGAACTGAATTTACCGTACTTTGTTCAAATTCCAATCCTCCCCAGGGTGCGTCTGTATATCGGTGTGACTATCGAGTATTCATTGGCACCGTAAGAATACTTGCCGCGCCCTTGGATGCGGTCTCTTGAAGAAAAGAGCTGCGAGGATGATATGATTATGGTTCATATGCAGCCTAAATATGGCGTGAGTTAACCCATGATCTTCGACTTTTATTGACGTCGTATAGTTACCGTCGCAGGAGCTCTTCGCCCCGTCGTCGGTCCTCGACCGGCAAAGCGCAAATTGGACGAAGTTGTGGATCGAAATCAATGGAAGGTTACAAACCCTTCCGCGGCGCAGAATGTCTCCGCAACAACTAGTACCCTGTATACTGGACCTGTGGTTAAGCCGCATTGTGAGTGATAGTCTTCACTGACTGCTACTTTCATTCACTTTGACTGATAGCTTCGGATATGAAATTGGGAGCCCTCTACGATCCCCGTCTACTCGATGACTATGGCGGCCTGTTCTTTCGCCATGTGAAGGCATGCGCAGGACTTGTCCAACTCGATGTACGCGACGCCACCGTTGTCAAGAAGAGCGACAATGACGAGGATCCGCTGGTGCCGCCTTGGGAGTTCTACGATGAACTTCGCCCTGGAACGCTGGTGCTTGTTAGTGCGTCACTGCACATATTCGTTATGAACGATGGCGAATTCAAGGGCTCGAGTTCGGCTCGCCCGAGGAAGCGAAAGGTACGTTGGTATGCATATTTTCAAGACCTGAGCACTCATTAGTGTAGATATACCAAATCAACGCTCACAGCATCAAGATTCTTTCTCACTCAGATCTTCCCGTCCAGAAGAAAACTATCCTGGTGCCACGGGGCTTCAAAACCGCTTCGACCAGCAGCGCTCCTCCTCCGCCTGAGTTTTCGGCTTTTAGGTTGAAGACGCCATCCGCTGAAGCGCTGAAGACTCGGGTACAGGTGATTCGGTTAATGAAGGCGAAATAGTTGACCCAGGTACTCCTTTTCTGCATACCGCTGAGTTTTCTTGACGGCGTACTGTAGGGGCGATACCTTGGGCCCGACTTTGAAATGTTGGATGCCGAACACCAGAAGAAGAAATCAAAGAAGAGGGGACAGTCATCTTGAGATTTTGGCTGATACTTATTTCTGAACCGTCCAACATATGTACTTGAGGTCGGTTATTCGTGAATTTTGTACTTGTATCCGATTGTACTACTGTTGTACTTGAATATATGTCTGTCTACTTGTATCTGCAGTTAAAAGTTGGCGTTGTTGACGGAGGAAGGCAAGAGGGAAATTCTTACGGCACGTTTCACACGAAAACATGCTTCCAATTGGCCGGAGATCTCCGTTCTTGAGGTCAGGTTAGGGTTTCACCTTGTTGAAGTCGTTCCGGATGTTCGGCAGATATGTCGGTACTTTCCGCCCGGTTGCAAATGCGGCAAGCCCAATATTGACTGCATCAATGACACAAGTCAATTTTCCTCTTCTTCGCAACCACATCGATTTGTACCGTATAATATCTAGTGCTCTTGTTGTGCCCGTATATTGACCTGAAATTGAGCCTTCCCGAAATAATACATTTAAGGTCGCTTGAGCTCCTTGCTTTTGGCGTCCACCAATATCCGCAACAGATGTCTAAGCGTCAAAAAAAGCTCAGAGTACTTGACTTCCTCGACATTGCTGCTGTGGACTCAGATGGTGAAGACGAGCAAGACTTGGATGATAGTACGCGCCGCATTGACACGCAACGACCTATTCAAACATCGCTTTGCAGGTTTTACTCGGGCGCCCTACATTGACGATGAGGAGGGCACCTCGTCGACTGAAGTCCGCCCTCCACGATTTGTTGCTGCTGATCCGTATTCCATAGACCCGCATGAAGAGGCACAAAAAATAAAAGAGCGTTATGGAGCGAGACGTTCCGAAACCATGCTTGACGAAGAGCAAACAAACGACCAGTCGATTTTTCAATGGGCCCACACGATGGAACGCGCCGCCGGAGAATTCAAAATCCCTGTATGGATGCTCAGAGTCACGGTGAGTTCTTGAAGACCTTTTCTCAGTTGTTTTATAACTTTGCGTTGCCAGCGAGGGCGCGAGTTCGACGTCGTCGGCACCATACTCAAAATGTGCGCGGCACACACTGGTGAAAATGTCCTGTCTGCCACTGCACCCCCGTCCACCGCTGGGATCGTCTACATTGAATGTGACCACGCAGCTATCGTCCGCAATCTACAGCAGAAAGTCGCTTTCATTCGCCGCGACATCCCTCCTCGCCAGGTCGTGTCGACTGAGTTTCGGTCTGCCCTCGTTCTTCGACCAGAGAATACCATTCAGGGATCTACTTGGGTTCGGATTCGAAGAAAGAATGGTTATTGTGGTGATCTGGGATGGGTACAGGTACACCTCGACGATACGCCGTGGTATGCTGTCTATGTTGTCCCTCGTATGGGAGTAGAGGAGAGGACAGACGAAGAAGAGGCCTTGGAGAGGGAGACTGATTCACAGGACAGTTCTACAAGTGGAACGCAGCTTTCAGAACGAGAGACTTGGGCGAACAATCCTCCCTTTCGGTAAAAAGCGCAAACGCGAATCGCCTTCCCATCCTACCGAATGGCAGCCAATTTATTTTAAGGAACACGCCTCGGATAATATGGATCCTTCCTTAGTACACGAAGCTCCATCTGGAGCGCTTTTTCATTATGGATTTCTGATCCTTTCCCTGCCTCAGGAGGATCTCACCTGGCATAACGTTGTCCCGTCTCCCGAAGAAATTCAATTGTGGGCTTCCAGTCCATTCTTTCTCGCCGCAGGCCGTATATTCGGTGACTTCGACAATCGCGATGAACCAGTAGTCCTCCAATTCGCGACTTCGCTCTCAAAGGCCATCGAGACGGTGCATACTCGGGGAGAGCTGCAGGTGGGAGATTACGTCCGCGTTGTCGCAAAGGACGAGCTTTCTTCTGTTGGCAGAGTTCTGGAGACTGCCACAAAAGATACCGTTCGACTACAGCTCTACGATGACGGTATTCCCGCGATTGAAGTCGAGCTGCCCGCTACGCAGCTCGTATTGTATCATCATGTCGGGGACTTCGTCCAGGTGGTCATCGGGCGGTTAACGGGTATGCTCGGGTGGATTACGGGCCTCGATTGGCCGCAACGGCAGGTCGATGTGGTTTATGAAGCATCTATCACGTCCGAGCCTGTGCCATTCGAAGATAGCACATCGCAGGTTTTTGTTTACATGCGTGTGATTGTATGCATTGTCTAATCTGTGTCTCAGAGCTTGGGTGGTGTTAGCGGCGATGGTGATACTGTCCCCGGCGTTGAAACACAAAATGCATCAGATGAGTCGATTTCTCATATCCCGACGCCGGGCCATCCAGACCTACACGTTCCCAACGCTTCCACGACAAATAAAACTGAGCAAAACGAATCGCTCCCGCAAGCTTTGAAAATCCATCCTCCAATGAAACACCCTCCCCCATTGCGGGGTTTGAAGCCTCCGCACATGATGACACCGTATGAGCCCGATGACCCTAGCAATCCAAACCCTCACGCAAGCAACTTCCTCTATTCTTTCTGTGTAGCTGACAAACGTTTCCTTAGTACGTCCTTGCATGGTCATACGTTCGTCCAAGAAGCGATACCTGCGGCCACCGAGCCTTCGGAACTGTCGACGCCCCGATCCATAAAATTTCAGTACCTCGCGCAACTCAAGATCGCTACAAACACTTGGAAGTGAAAGCGTTTGACAAGAATATCGGCATGTTTTTCGGAATGGTCACCGCGACCTGCGCGGACGGACAATCTGTTTGGGTGAGGTCCGAGGGAAGAGCAGTCAATTCGACAGAGAAAGTACATATTTCAAGGGTATCCGAACGCCAGTAGGTCGTTTTTACTGGGACCTGCGTCATTCTGCTCAATTATACGCGTGCAGTACCGGTTTAACCCTCGAAGAGTATCAAGCTGCTCTGCCTGACGAGATTCATGCGCTGCGAATCCAGCAGGAAACTGCGCGTACCGCTAATGCACCGCCTAATGCGTCAACTTCAGAGTTTCCTCTCGATGCATTACCGTTGGCGCAGGAAGCGTGGCCCGAAGTCGCGATCGGCCAGAACTCGTCGCCCGCTTCGTCGATGCCTTCATCGACGGTCTCTGCCACCGTCCCCCTGCCTTCGGTCATTGAGCCGGGGAGGTGGCTGCTTCACCCTAAATTGCGGGGGAAATATCTCGATGTCATCGTACACGGAGCTACGGGCGAGCGAAATTCGGACTGCAATGACAAGATTGGGGTCATACAAGAACGTCCCGAGAAAGTTAACCGGGGAATGAAGGGGTCTCTCAAAGTGCGGTTTGGGGGCATGATGGCCACAGACCGCTACATCCCTATCGTTAACATCTTTCCGTTAACAACAAACGAATTTGGAGTCATTCCACGGGAAAAGGCGCGCTGTATCTTGGCCCTACTCAACGTGTATGTCATTGTCATCGGACCTGACGCGACGGGGGACATGTCGTTTATTGGAGAGATAGGATATACGACTCGGGGCGGGAAAATAGTCGTTAATTCGCAGCTCCTTGACTTCCCTATCACTAGCATTTGTCGCTCTGACCCGCTTCCTAGATACTCATAGTTCACATGCAGTATATACATATTTGTCGTCTGCCGCTGTATTATGCCACTTGTTTGCACCTGCTAAATTCGATCTGGTGTGTATCGCTCGCAAAGTAAGGTCAAGATCCGACTCATCGAAGGGCGTCACTCATTATTTAAGGTGCTTGTCATTGTTACTCACAACCTCATATCTTACTCACTACCACCATTATAGCGATGCGTGCCTTGCAGAAAAAAAGTGGACGGAAAACTAAAGCCTCTGTCCCTACCAAGGACCAGATCACCGCTCATTTTTTAATGCAGCCGAGGCGGAGAAAGAAAGTCGCGTTGGTTTGCTGAAGGCCCTCTGAAATTCGCTCCACTCCGCTAGCTGGGCCGTCCGGGTCCTCCAATTCCCTCTCTTCTGAATATAATCCCCGACTTCTTCGACCGGAGGTCATGGCCCCGGCCCCTTCTCTTTTACCCCGCCACCCCGATGCTAGCCACAGTCCACTACACTGATGGAGAGCGTTGCACCCGCGCTCGACCCTTACGTGCGGAGGATTTGTATGTCGGAGACAATACTTGCCCTCCCCTACTTGATGCTCGAGAATTCCAACATCAGTGTTGCGTGTGCATGCAGCTCAAGTCTCATCCGGTGTCGTAAGCATCTCGCTCAGCTTTAAGAAAACTTTCTCAATACATCACAGGTTGGTACAGTGTGGCCACGGCAATTGCCACGTATGCATACGTATATGGCTCGAAAAACGCTGGGATTGTCCCGAATGTCGCGCAATCATATCACAATCGCCAATTCGTATTTATTCGGAGGAGCACTCTATCTTCAATAACCACCGGAAAGTCAGCTCTCCAATTTAGCCATGACGCGCGATAGAACTGCGCTCTTGTCCGGTTCTTCGATACTTACAATGACCACTACCGGAAGCCCGGCCCTGCGCCTTACATGGCTGGGTGTTCGGCCAAGTCCACGACATCAAAGCTTGCTTCGATCATTGCTTAGATCTCGCAAAACGGACAGTAAGTACTGTTGGTTTCCCTGATACCGAAGCTAAATCGTCATCAGCAGCTCATCAACTGCTATGTGATATCCTTGAAAAGCGCTGATCAAGCGAACAAAGAAGAAACAAAAGAAGAATTTGACAGACAAGTCGAGGTCTTGACGAAGCTGATGCATTGTGATCGACCTTGGTGTTGTATCGTCGGTATTTTACCACCTAATTCGAACGACCACTGAGAGCAGGCACGTAGGACGACGCCGAAAACGACGGTTGGCTCGGTCCAGAAGTAAACGGTTCGAAAACCATCAAGGTGCGCGAGCCACCGCCCACCAATTTTTTTTAATCGTTCGCTTTCCGACTAGGTGACCTTGACCGAGGACCAAATGATGCTGTGGAACGGAGGAGACTGGGCTTTCCCACCCAACCAGAACATTCGAGTAGCGGTTAGTCTCGAGCGATACGACGGGTCCCAGTCTTACATCCACGTAAGCTCAGTCATCCGAGTGTGCAGCAAACTCACCCTTTCCACAGACTTATATAGCGTGGATAGAGTTGTTCCAAGTAGTCACTGAATGGGAACTAAATTAGTCTACACGATGGACCGAGAACGGAAGGGGTCGAGATATACAGATTGAATAACATATGCCTGATCATTTCGACAAAGAGCCTTCCCTGTTTTTGATACTTCCGTTGGCCCCATACGAAGTTTCTTATTGAAAAAAGGTAACATACGACATCGACTATCGACTAGACTCGAACCAATCTCTCGCTGGCACTTTGACGGGGAGGAATTAGTGCCAGGAGAAGGTAATACCGAAAGTAAAGTGCTGGTCCGAGCCTAACTATCGACTTGGGTAGAGCAAAGGAAGCTTACCTGAGCGGACTGAACCTCGCTATTAGTCGGTCGAATGTGAACGTGCACGTACCTATTCGGCCTTGAGCTGTGGATTTCCTTTAAATCGGTTCTAGTGAGCGTGAATATGCACTCACATATTGCAGGGATGTCCGCAAAGAACTTTTCGCCAGTCGGCACGGTCTTGCGCTCCCGCAAGCCTAGTGTAAGTTCATTCAACACTTGGGATCACACAGTCGCGCGAGACGGACTGACCACAACGATAGCTATATTACAAGATTCAACAAACAGCTAAAAGAATTCTAAAGCCAGTATCTATGAATCGTGAGTATGTCAGAATGTGCAAGAGATCCAAGTAACTCACCTAAGAATAGGCTGCGCAGTGTCCCATAGGACCTCCTCGACCTCGCGGCATACATCGCCTATCCCCCAGCCCCAAAAAAACTCGCGGTGGGCATGTCCGCACCAGCAATAAAACGAGCCTACTCCCAGCCCACGCGAACGAAGGCGCGCATGAATCAAGGCTTCTGCAAACCGAATCGGTTAAACGACTGGAAGAAAAAAGAAAAACGACTCACCGGTCAACTTCACGCAAGATGTCGGCCACGCGAACAGCCACGTCGTCGGGAAGCAGTCATCGTACTGTTCCATGCGCCGCTCGAGGTTGCTTGTCAACCCGTATTTAATCGCCTCGTAATACATCCCCGTCGTCGGGTCGAATGGATGTTGACGGAGCGCGTAGATCCAGCCGTGCCGGTCTTGAAAACGATTCCAGAAGAGAAAGTAGTTTGCCTTCTCTTCCGGTGTATCCGCTGAGAATGGCAGAGTGGTGGTCCAGAAGCCGGAGATCCCGCAGAATAGCTGAGCAAGGACTCGATAGCGAAGGCTACGGACAAGGTATGGATGATCGGGCCACCGAGCGCTGCAATCTATTAGCGACGCTCGGGACAGCGCGCCGACCTACACATCGTCGCGCAGAAGTCGGCGTTGAGGTTCCGTAAGCGGGGGGCGCTGGGGATAACCGGGGATGAGGGGTCGAAAGTAGTCAGGCATTGGGTAGGTGGTGGTGGTGGTAGATGAACAAGAGAGAATATATCGGTGCGGGAAAAAATAGCTTTTTTGTTCGCACTTAGCCGGCAACTTCCGGACCTCAAGTAAAAATTAGAACGCGCTCAAGTCACGAGACCGTGTTCTTGATATCATTTACTCATTATCTTATCTGACCTGTTTAATATTATTGAAACTTGATAGCTACTCTGGAAATTCGATAAACATAACATTCAAAACAAATTCATTCCATGAGGATTTAAGCAACAGTATTTAGTGGGTGCCGCGCATGCGTGGGCCTACTGGGATTATCTGATCGGCTTGATGTTCTGGAGAATCGATTCAAATTGCCCGGCTCGCTCGTTCCCGCAATGTCGGCCGAACACCGCCGAAGCCATACACAGGGGTCGCCTTTGTTTTCTTTGTTCTTTGTTTCCTCTCCTTATATATAGGATCACTCACCACGCTTTTCAGTCTATCAATCTCTTTCCCGCTCTCTCTAATCTGCTCTCCTTATACCATGGCGTACGAAAAGAAAACGGGTCAATGGTGCGTGTGTGCCTCCGATGTCTCTCATTGTTGTATCTCGTTCCTTAAGCTTGACCATACTCGCCAGGTCCCGGCAGGTATTTCCAAATAAATACGATGAACTGCACATTGGTTTTCGGGACATCGTCATCACGAACGTATCGCTTGGACCCGACCTGCAAGGCGACGCACGCAGCGTGCTGCTGCTTAACCATGTCAATACAGCTGAGACCGCTCAAACCGCAGGTGAAGATGCCGCAGGAATAACTGAAATTGCGATTGCGAGTCTTACTCCCGGTAAAGTTCGTGTTATCTATGCGTTGATTGATTCCCTGGTTCTCAATCATTGGACCACAAGCTTGAGACTGTAACTGTCAATATCCCCTTGAATCTTGGGGAAAATGTTTGTTTCCGTGTTTTGGGAGACAAGTGAGATAATTTACATGCTTTCCACTTTGCACTGACTGTCTTCCCTTCCGATTCTCTTCTCCCCAGCGCAGTCCATCTCTTTGGACATTACACAGGTACTGTGTTGTTGTACACAATTTACGCGATCTGACCACAGTTTCCTTTCAAGTTTACCGTAAGGTTACTGAAACCAGAGGCAATACATCTGTTTCCGCTCCAGTGAGTATCTTTCGTCCGTTCACCTACCCTCACTTCTTCATGTTGTCGTCAGTCACGCGGGCCGCCACGCATCTCACAAGGCAATAGCGCTAGTGCAGCAGGGTATCGTCACCCACAAAATGTTCAGGTCTGTCAATCAACCCACACAAAGATGGACGACGCTCATTCATGTTCCAGGCTTCGTCTTCGAGAGGCTTCAGAAGTCGGGAAGAGGTGTATAGCGACGACGACGAAGCTGATAACCGTGCACCTGCTAAACGTCGTCGCTTCCTCGCTAACAATTAGCACTTTCTCGTCGTTACCTCGTCTCATACTTGAAAGTTGTCTCTTCTATACTCTTGTAACCTTTTGTAATGGACGTTTGCCTGGAATTTGTTGTTGTACATTCCAAGACGTCGCACTACTCGAGTTGATGCCTCAGATAAGAAGCCAAAAGCTCACTTTGGAGGTTCCTGACGGAGTAGAAAGATCGAAACACGAAACACGGCTGTCAAGGAGAGTCAACGCCTTCCACGCCACGAAAAGAGTGGTTCAGATGTTGATTGTTTCGGGTATCGCATTTATCGAGTTTGTTCTTCGAGGACATATTCGGGTGAGCACGGTTTGAACTTTGGTAGCAGAGCGGCATTAGGGGAAGTCAAAGATGAGTTTTCAAAGACGATTCAGAGGCGATTCATAGGACGATTCGCAAACGATTCGGCGACGATTCAACTGACTGAATCGGGTTCAGGTTTGACCGCCCCCAATTCAAGAACGACTCGACAGACGATTCGATGAACGATTTGGCGGCTGCTTGGCGGCATCAAACCGTCCTAGCGATTCGAATCGCGATTCAGAAGTTGTTTCTCCTCCAGAGGCGCTTCAACGATTCACGCAATTCACGATTCAAGTCCTTGAATCGCCCTCTGAATCGCCTCTTGAATCGGTTTTTGAATCGCCTCTGAATCGTTGCCTCAAAACCATGTTTGACTTCCCCTATTGAATAGAGTTGTATAGATTCTTCGAACGGAACGTCAAGGACAAGACAGGTCACAGCGGTGGTGGAGAACGTAAATCAGTTTGTGTTTGTTGCCAAAGGACTAATACTGGGTGCTAGTGTACGCCGCAACAGAGAGTAGGTCTTTTTGGCAATGAGGAAAATGGCTATTGAGCAACTGGAGGCAACTGGTAGGTTCCGTGAGGTTTCCTGCTTCCGCTATTGGTGACGATGACTCAAAAGTTAGGACGATGAGTGTGTTATTGAAGTCAGGCCAACTCCTCCGGAATGGCAACAAAACATATGTACCTTGAAAGGAAACCCAGTTTGCAGCGGAGAGATTCCTGGTTATTACCAACTCCTTTTTTTCACGATCCGCTCCGCACGAATTCTCCGGCCTCACGATTACTCGCTAGCACTCACTATGTACTTACCGGTGAAGCTAGCGCCAGTGAAAAATCGGGCACGGCTGGTATTGCCAGCGCAAGCCTTCCTGACACTGCGCGATAGCAGACAATGCCAGCCGCTTGAAAGGTGAGAGCGCCATCAATCCAACTTTTGGGTTTGTATAACTGTTAAACTTTGTAGCGCTGCGTCGCCTACTAGCGCAGTATCGTGGTATGTAAGAGCTTGGACTTTCTATGGTGCCTCGAGAAGCGTCGGCAATGGCTGGTCCACAGACAACGGCTTCGGGTGCGAGAGCGTGCAGTTGTCAGGGGCAGATTGAGACCTGAGGGTCGAGTCGGCAACAAACAGAAAGAGAGTGAAGGGAGAGGTCAAAACGCGCAGCTGCGATTCGCTGGGAGCGCGCCGCAATGCATTAATGACTTCTTGAACAGGGCGGGCAGTGACCGTGTGACGGCATAGCCGACCCGTCCCGCCGCATTCAAGCCGTTCTAACACCCACGCTAGACGTAAAATGCCGCTTAAGTTATAAAGCCAGCCAATCGTGAGACGAATAAATCTCGTCGTTTCTTGATTTGCTCACCGTGCTTTGTTTTTTCAGGCAAATACTGCCGATATCTATCGGAAATTGCTCTAGCATATGGCGACTAGCAGGGTGCCAGAGGGTGCCCGAAACTTTTATCCAAAAATTTCGTTAAGTTTCCAGGTTCTTCTCTCGCGTGCACAAAATGGCCTGAAAGGCACTCTAGTTCTTAGTACGGATTATCCTAACCCACAAGTAAAAGTATTCTGAATACTTTTCATTTGGCAAACCACGGTCAATCTGCATGATGAGCGGCCCTGTACAACTGGTTAGAGGCTATGGATTTCTCAATATCCCAATGGAATACAGCTATTTGTTGATTTCAATGATTTGATACACAACGAAGGCGACGGTTGCGGCGATTCAAACGACAGAAGTGGGTTCTATGACAAGGCTAAGATTAAGTTATTGTATTCAGTACGCTACGAAGGTGATAACAGATTGGGCTACATGCTCATAATCTGCGAGGTGAAGGGAATTGGCAAAGGGAGCGACGACGGTTATTATGAACACAAAGTGCAATCATTGATGCGACCAGACAATATTCAGGCTCCGATCATAAACGCGCCGATAAGATAAGAT
Source organism: Favolaschia claudopus (assembly GCA_037176885.1). NCBI lineage: Eukaryota > Fungi > Basidiomycota > Agaricomycetes > Agaricales > Mycenaceae > Favolaschia > Favolaschia claudopus. The sequence continues at coordinate 16,584 of JAWWNJ010000041.1, read as the reverse complement.
AGCGATGAGGGATAGCAGTGGGCAAGGCGGTTGTCAGTCGAAACTCGCGGCACGCAACAATATATTACATGGAGTGCTCGCGGATACACAATACAGACTAGTGAACGAGCGTAGCAACAAACAGCATTGGAGCCCAGCTTTTAGTCAATCATCATCTATGTTGCATTGCACCCAATACCGTTTCCCGCCGTAAATGAAGCCCCTTTTCGCAACGCGAATTGCTTGGTCCAAGTCGAGGTCCAGCAAAACCACCAAGTTCATGTTGTTACGAGGTATACTGCCAAACGTAATCTGCTCCGCCACCCAAACCTTGATAACGATTACGGGATCATTGGGAGTCGATAAAGCTGTGGACACCTGTTCATTGGTTAGAGCAAGCGGGAAATTGCATATGACGACGCTGGTGCCACGCAAGAAAGGTGTAAAGCGATCGAGCTCGCTAGTTTCGCACAAGTCGCTAAGTATCCCATACACGTATCTCGCTCGCGATCCCGCTTTATGCGGCGAAGGGCCTCCTTTGAACTTGATAGTCTTGAGGCCGTTTCTTCGGTTCCTACGGTACTGCAATAGAAGCCGTTCGCACAATATCTGATAAACTGCCGTGCGAAGTTCGGCTACAGATGCGGAGAACTCCTGGATATAGGGACAGTGTCGCAGAATTGGGACGAGCGCGGTATTATGGGTCGGGTTGGAAAACAGCAAAAGCGTGGCCAATTTGGTAGCGAGCGGCCCTGTCAAAGCTACTAGCAATTCGTAGCTCAGGGTAACGAATTTGTCTGTAACCTCCAGCGTCGCAAGATTTGGGGCGAGTATAGGGGGTGGAAAGGATACACGGTTCAGGGTTAACGTAGTTAGAGAAGGCAGCGTCGCAACCGAGGTTGCAGCAAAGTCGCTGCTGCTATACCAATGCAGATGGGTCAAGTTAGTGCAAGGTGAAAATATCGTCGTCCAATTGTGGGTGCGGTTGATCGTTATATCAAGGTATTGCAAGTTATTAGAAGGGCTGAAGGCGACAACAACGGGAATCTGACAATCTACAATCTGAAGATGGTTGGACACGAGACGAGTGGGTTCGTGTGCGAATCGGCATATGCGATTTTTTCCGTCATGCATTGAGATATTAACTTGCTTCAATGTCACTGCGGCGCCGATAGCGTTCCCATCGACGAGCCCCGCCACGCATTGATTTTCTCCCAGATCTTCAATAAGATCTAACTCAGAGCACCAATTGGCTCCAGACAAAAAGAGGCTCTCCCACCGGCCAGCCACGTTGACAACCCTGTTCCACGCGTTAAGTGTAAAGGTCTACACGCGTTCGACAAACGGGCAAGTTGAAAGCAACGTGAAGGGGCAAGGCGCCTGATCTGCTTATATGTAGCCTGATAGATTTACAGGACGCAGATAAAGCAAACGGTCGGCTCGGCTTCGGTGTCTCGAAAGCTTTGCTCGGTTTGCGAGGCATTTCGACGGAAATGCAAGTCCAGAATAAAGGGAAGTCGTCGATGTAATTTTTGAGCGTCCAGCAAGTTGATTGCAAGCGGACACGCAGCAAGTCATTCTGGTAGATATCTTCTGCAGACTTTACGTCGCTCCAAGCGTCGGCAAGAATTACTGCCTTCAGTTCATTCGGTACTTCTGAATCATTGCTATTAACGACATAATACCGCTAACTGTCTTGGGACTTACGGTGAATCAGGGCCATGGCGCGGAATGGCTCGATCGAAAACAAGAAAAACTCAAGAAAAGTAACACATTACTTCAATAGAAGATAAGTTGAAGTGCCTCTGGTGTAGACGGAGCTGAGAGGCAAAGATTTCATAACCATCAAAACAATTTGATCGTATCAACATCAACAATCGGGCCAAAATCGGGCAACGCAGCGTCGAAGGGATTTTCTCGAGCGGACTCGGATGCCCACGACCACTATAGGTCCACGAGTCGCAGGCGACCTGCGTTCAGCCGCAGCGAGACTAGTGGGAGTCCGACGGTCGTCCCGCCAGAGGTACACCCTGCGCTGTCTACGCTTATTGTGCTTAGAGTCTTAGACTGTTGCAAGCCCGGATGCCCGCATACGCAGCTGCGCGCGCGTGCGCACCAGCACTTCACTTTTGTCAGACCACTGGCCCCCTTGGTAGCATCAATGGAAATATATTGATAAAACAGATCTAGATTTTTCGATTTGGCTCATTAAATTCATATACAAACTGAACGACTTGATTTTTTTACGGATCCTCTCAATATCAATGTACGAGGGTGAGGCTTTAGTGATGGCAACATATACAAGTTGGAATGATCTGGGGGAAAACATAGATTGTTGAGGGAATCTATCTGTTGCGAAGGGAGTGCACGCACCAAAATCGTCAGTGTTCTCCGGTAGACGTGCATGTTTGTAATGATATTTTTGGAATTGCTGGAAACGCGCGACGATAAACCGGAAGGTCGCGTTCCACATCACAAAGATGAATGTCGTTGCCGGTCACGGTAATGCATAGCTCCTCCAAATTACAGGCGGAAGCCTTGATGAAAGAGATCAACGCACTGATAGCGCTGTCGGAGCGCCATCTAGTAATGATGGAGGTTGAAACCACGAGACGCTGGAGGGCAGGCGTCACCAAGTGTTGCAGAATTCGATGGGGTTCTCGCCAACTATCGATAACGGGAAGTCGTTTGTCCTTCAGTGTCAGCGACTCCAACCGAGCGAGTCGAATATGGTCCCTATCAGAGAGGTCACCGTGATTGGAGATAGTCAGTTCAAAGAAAGTCAGGTTTTGAAACTCCTTCAGCATGGGGGCAAATGACCGCAGAACGCTGGTATCAAGCGCCAAAGACGTGAACTGCAACCATGGAAGGGTGATTGGGGGCCAAAGATATGAAAATCTGTTGTTTCGAATTGATAGCGAACGGAGGAGCGGCGCATCCGCAAAGGCGGTGGCCGGCGATTCACGACCACCATCCAGAGCCAGGAGCGAAGGAGTGGCATCGAGCAGCGAAACACCTGCCGTCCAATGACGCTCGAGGATACCCGTAGATATTCCCAGCGGTCCATGTGAGTGGCTATAAGTGTATAGATTTTCTGTCCATGTCCACCGTTATTCTTTCTTTGAAGTTCACGGAAGGCGTCTCGATGAATTTCGAGCGAAAGAGGGCAGCACCCGGATCGCCTGAGCCAAGCCTCTGCTAATTCAACCTGGCGACGCGAAGCGGTGGACTTGGAGCTGTGGCTGAACGATAAAGCTATGGCTCTCCATAGCCGTGGAGTGGCAAGAGCTATTTGTCGCCATCTAGAGCAAATGTGCGAGAGGAGAGCTGGGGAAAACGGTCCAGCCTGGGGTGGGCAGACAGGGTAGGGTGGTACGAGGAGCTCGAAAATTTCCGAAACTATCTCGTTCGGCACGGTCAAGATAGGATAATTGTCTGCACTGACTCCTTTTCAAAGAGCAATTCAGCACAATCGTCCCCAATCTCGAGAATTTTGGAGTCGATGTCGGCGATGCGCTTTCTGTCGACGGCGAGGGTACTCAGCATGGGTGATAAGTGCAAGCAATTGTTGAACTTCAACTTGAAGTGACTGGGCCAGGGATAGTCCAAGAGGTGAGCGATCATAGCCGATCAGACACAGGGTTCTTTGACAACCCCCCTCAAAAAGGAAAAAACCGTGACAAAATGTGACGTATCTCCGGCCTACCCCCCCGAGAGCTAACAGTCCGTTGGGATCAGTTCTCCAGAGAGTACTCCAGAGAATCTCCAGAGAAAATGATAGTGCCGGATACCGCCGAGAGACGGCGATTGATGGGGTTTGAGAGAATGATGGGAGAACGCTCCCGAGCCGGCTCAGGTCCGATTCGACCATGACGCGTCACGTCGAGGACGCGTCGAGTATGCCCCGCCGCCTCCCCCTTTTGACCGCCACCCAGCTCGACAATGAGTCTACAAGACATTTCCTCTGCTCTTCACCGTTTCCCTGTCCTCTCTGCCCTCAACTTCCATGGTCTGACACAGTTTCTTCGGTTTTCCTCTCTGGCTAAGGAAAGCATCGCGTTCCGACAAGTAAACAACCGGCGGCCTCCTCCTGTACTCCCCCTCGATATAGCTCAAACTTTGGCTGCGTCTCTGAACGTGTCCGACATTCAGCTCATCCAGGCTTGCTGGGCGGCATTCAAGGAGTTTGTCTGGGACCATCCTGCTGTGTGCGCGAGCGATGAGGAGATTTTCACCTACAATAAGGCCGCACTTTTGAATGGTACATGTAAGTCAGGAGTTCATTTGCTCCGATTCTTCCACTTAGCTTGCTATTCAGCTTATCGACATATTTATCCTCCGATGCGCTTGTATCAACCCCCACTGCTCAAATCATCGAACGGACGGCGAGACACTGACACTGGTGGAGCCTTTGACTCATAGAGCGACGCTCCATACACGCAATCACGGTGCGCTCCCTGTTTATACCACATCGCTGTACTGTCGAAGTAAGTTTATGATCGACCTTTGAATTCTTGACTGAAGTATTTGTAGAATGTCATCGCCGATATCACAGCAACTACTACGTTCACAAGGAGTCGTCTCTGCGCGTCTATTACGGCGGCGTTCCCAACGTTCTTCAAGTCGCGACACACTTCTTCATCGAGAGTTCGCTCCTCGAGCTCTTCGCAAACGGGATGGTGTTCGGCTGGTGAGTGATAATGTCGATAATTTCACTTCCACTGAGTTACTGCGTGAAGGATTTCGGCCTCAAACTGGGCACGTATCTACGAGTGCGGGCTCGCCGAACCAAGTCCCCATGTGCGCAATAACAAGCTGGCGTTCTCGACGACCTACAGCTCGTTGCCGACCTTGAAGACCATCGCTGCGGGGTGGAATCTGGAGTTGCGCAACGACGATGTTTCCAATGGTTTTTTTCTCTACTCGCTGCTTCTCGACTGATCGGAGCAGCGGGGCATTCTTGTTTTACCTCACGATGAGAGCAGCCAGCGTGATCGCTTGCAACCATTGCTTGCGGAGCGCAACAAGGCTATGGAGGGCACGGGACAGGAGCACTGGGCCCATGCGTGCGACCTGTGTTTCATCGTGTTTGAAGACGACGCCGGAAACCTTCGTGAGCACACTCAAAGTTTTCGGCAAATTAAAATCTAATGCCTACTCTTAGTCAAAATGCAGAGCGCACATTGCGACGGTGACACCATCGGCCATCGCTGCTGTAAATTTCATGACTGCAAAGCCCCACTCGCCTCGAATCGTGACCACCACTGTCCAAAGCATGCTCACCTCGCGCTGAAGTGCGCGGTCATTGAGTGCTCGGAGAAAGTTACTCCTGGCCATCGCACATGCGGCGATACAGCTCATCGTGCGCTTGAGACCGCTTACTTCAGTCGCGGGAAGGCTTTGTTTCAACTTCGTTCGCGACTGAAAAAGGCCGGAGTTGCTGTTCCAAATGATTCGCTTTCGCCCGGCGACAACATCGAGGACGACGACGAGGTGATTATTCAAGGAAACTGTGACGGGAAGTCAGAGGCGGGCAATCGCACCCTCCGCGCTTACTTTGGCGCTCGTCGCACGCACAATGAGCAGTTAATTATGCGGTCTTGCGGCGTCATTCTCGCCCGCGCGACTTTATTCGGGTCGGAGTCAGTCTCTGCGGTGAATGTAAGTGCTCATATTGTTCTCTTGCCTTACATTGCAATAACAAATCGACAGGAATTTGCGAAACGAGTTTTTCCAACGCCGGAGTCGACTCCCGAGTTCTTTGTGTTCGACAACAACTGTCAGCTCGACGCACATCAGCGGGCCACCAGGGATACACATCTTAAGAATACCGGCAAGCCCGTTGACGTCTTCCACTTTAAATGCAAGCATAAGCTAACAGACCTCCATTGCCAACGCTACTGCAACCCGGCCGCATTTCCAGAGCTCATATGCGACGGTAAATGGCGTTTTAATACGTCGATCTGCGAGCAGACGAACGTGTGGTTCGGCGGATTTATCTCGATCGTGCAAGATATGGAGGTAACACGGTATAACTTTTATCTCGATGAGATGATCAAGCGGAGGAATCGGTACATTGTAGCTCAGTTGGAAGCCAAGGGACATTTTCCGTGGACTATCCCTAGGCAGACTTTGTTTCCGGAGAATACCTAGTAATTTATTCGACTTCGTTCGCTTGTTAATCACGTCCGATAATTCATAAATGAGCATTGAATATATCACAGTGGCGGCCCACAATAGAATGGTCATCGAAGAGGATGCCCATGATGCTTTCTAACACAGGCAGAACATCAAGTAACACATTCATTCAACGAGTTCAAGAGAATCGGTGCAGTGGACACCTTGTTTGTCTCTGTTGTCACCGTTCAAATGAACATTTTCCAAGTCACCGAGAGTCATGGTGCACAATGTAAACCAGGGAGAATGCACTCAAGATGCTTCAGGTTGAAACTAAACTATCAGTGGGTATTCATTTAACAGCCCGACTTCGTTCAAATCGGTACAAGCCGCCGGCGCTTACGAGAAACTCAAAGTCTTTCATTAGCGTCGTTCAGGGATTTGTTGTTCAACTTCGACTTGTTTAACACTCGAAATAATGAATTAAGCATGGTTTATAAGTAACTTTTGTAGGTAAGGACTCAGAGTAGGAAGGAGTAAGACGGAAAAATGCAGAACAATTGAGCTAAATTACCTAGTTTCAGGGCAACGCAATAATCATTGCATTTGTGGTTCATATGAAAGCCTTCAACCGCTGATGCACCCATACTACCAAGGAAGTCAGAGCCGCACAAATTCGACTTGATGTCCTTGACATGAGTACGAGAGTCAAAAATGCGATATCCAGTTGATATAAAGAAACCTAACAACGGTGAGCAAAAGAATGAAAGTTAGCGTAGACAGCATACCCTCGAAGTCAACATAGACACTGTTGAAATTGCTTGCCTCATAGGTGTAGTGAGAGAGGGCAGTCAACGCTTGAGCAAACCAAATTCGAGTAGCGTCAAAGTTGATCATGTCAACTCGAGTTCCATGGCGCCATGGCTGAGCCAAAGAAAGCTTCTCCGACTCGGTATCTGTTATAAGACAAATTGCAGCGACTTCAAAATCTGAATGAATGCGTTAGCGCAAAGTTCCGAACAAAAACTCAAGGAGATGAAATGTTCACCTGGAAGCTGCACATTCATGTCTTCCGCCCGTTTGCGGAATTCGTCGCAAAGTCGATTCAGCTCTGAAGCACGAGCTCCCTCCAGCCATACCACTCTCGCATCATCATCGTACATGCGCTCACAGCAATCACCAGCTCGTCGGGTTGACCGGGAAGCTGGAACGAACCCTACGAGGCCATTAGAAATGAACCAATGTCAGCAAATTTGAATGCTCGCCATGTGAACCTACAACACACCGCAGGTACGAGGACTTCCGTGTTGTAGCGTCTGTCTACGAGAGACTAATGTGAACCATAAATTTACTACCCCACCAGGCGCACTCCTCCAAGATCGTAACTGGTTGCGAAGCATCCAGCGCGGGTGGGCGAAAGTCGACAAGAATACCGTCATTATTGGATTGGTAGTACGAGATCAAAGCCGACACCGACTCCGAACGAGTGCTCTCATCCACAAAGACAGTGTTCTGAGGACCACTCTCCGATGGATTGAAAGCCGCGTTCATATCACCGACAGTCAATGAGCCTTGCGTAAGATTGAGAATTGCGGGTGCTGAGAACATGTTAGCGAGCGAAGAATCGAGCAGCAAAGAGAGAAATACCAGGGCCCTTGCGAAGTTCATCAACTCGGCGGACAACCTTAGCCCAAGTGCCGTTGGGAGAGCGGCCAAACACTGCGACTTCGTCAAGAATGCCGAATTTTTTGGCGAGATTGTAGATGTTGATATGCTTGTAGACAGTCTTCATCACATAAGGTATTTTATCGAAAGTGAGACCATAGGCAGCCTCGACAGATAAAGTCTCGGAACGAGAACTCAGTAAGGCTTCCATTTTGGGCACCATATCGGACGCGAAACGATGGGGGAATTGATCGAGTCTTGCATCGACTGAGGCGTATGAGTTGACGAGAGCAGTGTTCCGAGCGTTGTTGTCAGATGCTGCAGCGGGAGCCACTGGGAGAGCAGGGGAGGGGATTGAAGGAGTGGCGGCAGCTGAAGCCACTGGCACGCTGGCCACGAGAGCTGCATTCAGCTGCATAGCGGCGACGGCGGCAGGCGTTATTGAGATACTAGACTGCACATTCAAGTAGGGGGCTGCAAGTGGAGTAGAACCAATGATTCTCGGGGCCTCGACATCGAGATTGAAGCAGATTTCGACGTCAAGAGCCTTGAGAAGGATCGGAAAGCCAGGTGATATTGTTATTGGCAGGCGAGAGTCATATATGGTCCAAGATGGAGGAGAGGACGGGAGGAGTACACAAATAAACCCATCTTGGACCACGGCGGAGAGGGCCGGGATATTGGAAACAACTAACTTTCCATCCTCGCCCTTTGTCGTAAAAGACTTGGGCGGCTGAGGAGCTCCCTGAACAAAAGATTTCAATCCACAAAGCAATAGAATGCGACCCAACGAAGCGAAATACCTTGAACCACACAAGCACTTGAACGACATTCTTTGCCAGGTCATCCTCTACCTCGGCGCGAGAGCGAGACTCCTGAAGCCCCTCCAAACGTGCACCAAGCCATCCACGACTATAGTCCTCGGATAATGCCCGAGCATAGCGGCGAGAGTCCCCGCTCGAGTCGCTGCCTATTAAGAAAATGCTGAATGAGTGAGACTCAATGAGGTGCGAGCAAACCTACCATCAGTAGAACTCGGAGGAGCAGGCACTGTACATGATACGGTTAGCTCTGTAGTACGTCCAGAGAAGATGAAATGGTTACTTACTGCTTGTCACGCCGCTTTCCTCAACTCGGCTGGAATGCTTAGAGCAGCCTCCAGCGGCTCTACAGCACGTTGCGCAGTAAAGCCGTGCGCATTCCTTGTTGGCACGGCGTGGCTGACCCTGTGCGTTGGATCCATGGCAGCTGGGGCCCGTGCACTCGAGGTGTGCAGCCGTGTTGTCCTTTTTTGCGATCTCAAGACTGGCTTTTGTGGCCCAGCGAATCTATACAATGCTCAATTAGAAACAGAAAATAAAAACCTCGCAGAAAGAAATACCTGGACCTCGATAGGAACTTGCGAAAGCGGTGTCTTATGAGGGTCGCGGAAGTTGATAAAAGTGCACCCATTGCACTATTGAATCATTCAGCAAGGTACAGAGAAATAAGGGAGATACATACACGTCTATACCGACGGTCCCCAATTACAAACATCCTGGCCTTTACCCTCGCATCTTTTTTCATCCGAGAGGTATTCAGAGCGGCCGCACTGCATGCAGTGAGTAATTGGAGGAGGGTCGATGGGGTTGGAATGCAAGGTCGGAGACGACTCTGCGGGCGACGTCAGGGATGGAATATGTTCGTTTGGATGCATGGTGAATAAGAAGACTCAAGGGAGAGTGAGAGGAAGTTGTAATTTACTGAGGAATTTTCAAGTCAATCGTACGAGTCTTTATATGCCTTGCCGTGGTCCGTGCGTGCTCATTCACGTGCGGCGGCATCCCCGAAAGGTGAAACAGTCGGGCGTGATGGCTGGGAGGCGCGAATCATGCAGCTATTATTCATGCTCACTTGCCAGGTACTTGCAGAATAACAGAATACGAGAAAAGATTGGACAAGAACATATTATTGCATTGCTCTACTTGATAATATTTGCGAAGTAACAGCTCTGAAATCCAGCTGAGGGTACTAGAAGTGTTGAGAGGGAGTACAGAGCTAGTCGCCATCCGATTTTGACGCGTTTGTGCGCAACCACCCGCAAACTATAGCAGACCGCCTTTGGCCAGACAAGAAACCATATCGGGACGCGAGGCGTGGTGACATAAGCCCAGATGAGTAGCAGCCTTGGTTCGTCTTCGTTCGAGAGAACGCGTCGAGCTCGCCCAGCTCGCGTCGGGGATGAGGTGAAGGTAACGAAAGGATGACGAGAACCGGAAACGTCCGGGCCCATCAAAAGTCTCAGAGAATTGAACGATCGTCTCCAGAGACCGATCATTTTCTCTGAAGACGTCTTTGGAGCCTCTCTGGCCCCCCCCCTCTCTGGAGAGCCTGATCCCAGCGGGCTCGAACTTCTGACCCCCCCCCCCCCCCCCCCCCCCCCCCCCACGATCATACGATGATTCGATCAGGGCATCGTGACCGTGACTCGCGCGTATGTCACGCTCGCGTCGCCCTTCAATGTTTTCTCACACCGCAAAATTGAAACTTTCTGCGATACCAGTAAACTTTGCAGTAAACATTAATTACATCTGTAACAGAAAGCTTACCAGTAAATCAAGAATACAGTCTGTGCAGTATATGGAACAGAAAAGAAAGCTTTCAGCACGACAGAAAGTGATGCCGAAAGTAAAGCTTTCGGCAAGGCAGTAAATGATCCGGAAAGCAATGCTTTCTGGAGCACTTTCTGCGACGCAGAAAGCGAACCAGAAAAAAGTGCTCCAGAAAGCATTGCTTTCCGGATCATTTACTGCCTTGCCGAAAGCTTTACTTTCGGCATCACTTTCTGTCGTGCTGAAAGCTTTCTTTTCTGTTCCACTAGCAGTGAGCCCATGCTTCGCCATGGGATTCCGCTCTTCTGTCCTACAAAAACCAGGTGCCAGTGCCGATCGTCGCCGACCTTCGGTCGACTCCTCGCGGCCCCGTGTGCGAGCTCACTCCATCTCAAATGGCTTGGTTTCTTACATATAGTAAATACAATGCAAAAATCTCATTTTAAGCCGTTTACGATGTTGAAATGCCTGGGGAAATTTGTTGCCATCCAAGCATCATCTCCCGTCGTTGTTCCTCAGCATAAACACCTCGCCGAACCTCATCCTCATACCGAAGCATCCTACTTCGGTAAGTAACTTTCCCGATATCGGTCATTGCGGCGAGGCTGATTGACATCGTATTCGTGGTCGAGGGCTTGATCTAATGCCTGAGTTGGATCTGTGAGGAACAAACAGTAATTACAGACAATACAGCTCCAATTGGGTGGACACGTACCGCATTCAGGATATGACTTTAACCTTCGTTCCCCTCGTTCAACTCTCCGCCGTAGCGTTTGCGCTCGAGACCTATGACAACCTTTATATCCCTTGATGTCCAATAGATCCTCAATATCGCCAGCGAGCTCTCGTTGCCGGCGTGCTCGTTGAGCCAATGATCGTGTCAAGTTTACAGGTCTTCCAATGCCTGACTGTGCTCGCGAAATCAGTGCGAAGTCCACAATGTAGCTCAGATCGCAAGTCTTGCGTACCAAACGACCATCATTCTCTTTTTCCTTTGCTTCTCTCTTCCTCCGTCTTTTTTGGCCCGCTGAACGCCGTTCAGACTCGGACTAAGGAAAAATTCCTTTTCAACAGGTCCGGCATGCCAACATCCTTTTGAATTGCTGACCTGACTCCGACTCTTTCTTGAAACTGGGCTCGCTCTGATCCCCACAGGTGCACCGTTGACTGCACTCAGCTCGCCAAGATTCCCCTCGCGCTCCATTGTTTTGCTTAGCTGCTAAGCAAAAAGGGCTCTGGCTGAGTCATAGAGGGCGTCTTGGGCAGCAATGGGCGAAGACGGGCCGTTGTCGCGGGCATGGTTGAGCATCGAGTGAATTGACATCGTGCAGAGAGATGGCGTGGAGCATGGGGCACGAAATCAACATCTCGACAAAATGACGCACCAAGTGGGGCGGTTCACGGCATTTTGTTAGCGGTCAGCCAATACGAATGTTCCTTTCGTTTGTCTTGTCTTGTCCCACCCAGACACGAAGTCTTTGGTTCTTATATAGATATACTGCACACTGTATTCTTGATTTACTGGTAAGCTTTCTGTTACAGATGTAATTAATGTTTACTGCAAAGTTTACTGGTATCGCAGAAAGTTTCAATTTTGCGGTGTGTCTCCCACTATGCTCTTAATGTCTGAAACCACCCCCTCAGTTGCGCAATCTCAACCAAGCTCCTCTAGTGCGAAATTTGTTCCCTTCCATATTCTCTTCACGAGCCTGACGCTTGTTGTCAGCACGTGCATTTTCTCCATCTTCGCCATCGTCATCTAGTGGGTCAAGTAGTACTGGGAAACGCAGTTGGAGTGAGACATCCAGTAGTGCTAGCGACACTGGATCAAAGCGCGTAAAGAGGCACGCGCACTCAGTTGTGTCTCCATTCACCAGTTCCGATCGTTCTTCTCTAGTTTCTTCCGACGTAGGTGCACTGTGCAGTGTGGCGTCTTGCGCTTTCTAATGATACTTAGCTCCGTCTCGTCTTACCCCGCAACTCCGACGGGTTTAACGACTTCTGCGCTCAGTCGGACGTGGTGTTCATCGACAAGAAATCTTGCATTCTCGAACTGCCTGAGAGATTCCGGTACCTACTTCTCCGCCCACCACAGTTTGGAAAGAGCGCCTTTCTTTCCACACTAAGTGAATATTATAATATTCAGGGAGCCGACGAGTTCCAAGAGCACTTCAAAAACCTTTCGGTCTCTACTCAGGCTGTCCCACACCGAAGCCAGCACCTTAGTCTCACTTTTGCGCTTTCGGATATCGACGCTATGGGGGATATCGATGATATAGGAGCGCAGCTGGATTTCCAGATCATCAATGCCCTGGACGGCTTTCTGATCGAATACGCCACAGAACTAAAACTCGACAATCCCGACAGCTTTTTCAGATCGGGTTCTGGTGATAAGCTCACCCGCGTATTCGTTAGTGCCCTATCTACCCCGCTTGTCATGTCTCACGCCCGTTATGCAGGACCTTGTCCGAGCTTCAAGTCATACACTTTCTGTGGGTGTTGATGACTACGATGCACCAATCACAAACCGTACCTTTCGCACCCTCAGCCACCTATTTGCAGCTCCCTCCAGCGTTAGTTCAGCTGAAATTGAGAGCCTCGTGGATAGGTCCTTCTGGCTTCCCTTGCTCGCTGGATCCGATGTTATCGACAAGCTGTTCTTAACGGGTACATTTTCGGTGAAATACCCAGCTCTACAAGACGTTTCGTGGACCGATCTCAAAGATGTCCCTGGCTTACAAACATGCTGCGGTTTCACCGAAGACGAAGCAGTTGATTTGGCATGCTCAGTACTCGACAAACCTGATCTCACGGAGTTGCGTCGCTCTTGCGGGAAATATGTTTTTCCAGTACAGGACACAGATAGCGTTGAGCCTGTCCTTCCCTCTCGCCAGGTCATTGTCAAGCTTTTGGAAACGAATAATCCACACCCTGTTCGCAAGGAAAACCCTTTCCGAATTCTGACCGAGTTGGTGGGCCGACTTCCTCTTCACTCAGAAAATCCCCGCGAGGCCTCTCTCGATGGGTTAATTGAGCTTATCTGGTCTGGGGTCATAGATTGCGAACTCGACTGCTCCTCTTCATTCGATGCCGCTGCCTTGAGATGGGAAGATTTATCCCACGCTGGCGCCTTTATGTGTGATCGTCAGTCGAAGGTCCTTCGACTCGAGAACAGTGCGGTGCTTGACCTTGTGCGTCCTTCACACTGCGTAGACAACGTCTGAAATAATCACTGATTCATCCCGGTAGATACACTCTTTCATTGACACCATTTTTTCGCAACGCCATGGATTAGACACGTTTTCAGATATTTGGGACTCCTGTAACAGCGCAAGAACGGTCGAACCCGTAGCGAACGTCGTGTCAAGTGTTTTTCGCGACCTTATGCGGTCGTCGTTTGGCACCAAGCATGAACCAACTTTGCCAGGGGTCTTCGAGCTAGTCATGGGAACTTACGAGCAGGGTCGAAATCCAGAACATCCTAAAATACTCTTTCCCTTGCCCGACGGACGAGTCGAGATTCCTGCACACCTGAGACGCGCTCCATACCCTAACGCCCCCGAATACTCCACCGACGTTCATATCTGGGAGCTGAAGACCTTAACCCTCCGCGGCATGTTGCTCGGTGCCAACCCTAACGACGACAACCCGACCCCTGATGCCCTCGAGAAGCTCTACGAGGACCTTCTTCGCTCTGAAGAGGAGGAGGAGGAGGCGCTGTTACGGAGAACGTACAGACAGTGGTCAGAAGCTCTCAATGCGATGGAGACAGTGCAGGTTGGTAGCTTTTTGGACGACGACCCAGTGGTTCCACAGTTCCTCTCGGTCGGAGGTGCCCGTATTCTGCTGCGTGTGCCTTCTAAAAAGCCCCAAGAGCCTCTGCAAGATGAGAGATATGACGGCGATGCCGGTGAATATTTCAACGAGGAGGTATACAAAGCCTTCGTCGCCGAGGTGGAGCGCGAAGAGCGAGCGAAAATGGAGCGGTTGAAGAACGAAGCTGGCGATGACGATCGGGATGCTGACATGTATTATTGAATCCTCTAGGCAATGGAGAGACGACGTTTGTCGGCAGCTGTTTCGGCCACGAGCTGCTGGAAAATCCTCCTTTCGTGGCGGTGGGTGACCCACCCGAGGCGAACAAGAAGTGGAGCCCACCGAGTCGACTCATATGCGTTCTTTCTCTGTTGTCATCTCCATTGCTATCTACCTGCTATTGACTCTGGAGCCCACCGAGTCGACTCATATGCGTTCTTTCTCTGTTGTCATCTCTATTGCTATCTACCTGCTATTGACTCCTGTACACTCGTGATGAATCCCACAATGCACATACCTCACACATACCTCTAGTCCTCCCCCTATCCACACGCTATTTTTCTATCTACATGTTATCGCACAGTTTTCCTCGACGTATTACGCTCTGTATCAATGGCATCGATCTCTGTACATACCCCCTCATTGGGTCGGTGGTGGACACTACATATGAGGCTGATGGATTTTCCAAAGTGACCGCGTAGCTGAACAGGAATGACGGGACTCGTAAGTTCCGTGGGAGACGACGGATCGTCACGGCTGCTTAGCTAATTATGAGGTTGGAGAAGACCGTCACCTTGTCAACCAAGGTAACCAATCGCGATTGAATCAACCTGTCGCCGATCTGAGCTGAAGCGCTGAAGCTCTAAACTGCGGTCGTAACGTCGCTATCGAACTCGTCACACTGTGCATCCTCTAATGTCAGATAACATCCAGCCTTCGACCGCTTTCGACTCGGAAATTATCATCGATATTCCATCCAGTGCTACTAACCGCCGACCACTATTGAGCTCGTCACACTGTGTCCCTCTAATGTCAGATAACTCCCAGGCTTCGGCCGCTTTCAACCCTGTAACAGAATCTGGCTGCCAACCGCGTCTCCGTCCGCGCGCATCCTTTGGATACAGATACAGAGCTTGCAGAATTGGTAGCAGCACAGAAACGCAGCGCCCTTCGCCTAGCCGTTTTGGAGTGCCGTGTCGCGAATATCAAATATTTGGCCCACCAAAACCTGTCCCAGGATACGAAGGAAGCGGCACAAATCAGTATCGCTCTCAGGAAGGATATCAATTCTGCGCGCCTGAAGGTTGAGCAGCTGCAGTTGGGGCCGACGTTACCGCTCGAGATCGTGGCCATGATCTTGTGGTGGTCTCTTGGCGACGAGGGAACGTCGGGCCCCGCCCATCGCAACTGGCTAAACTCTCGACAATATCATACTCGTGGAATCGCGCGTTGCGGAGCACGGCGAAGCTGTGGAACACGGTGGAATACACATTCACGTCCAGGACGTCCTATAACTTTGGAGATGGGCTCGCCTCTTTGGTGTCTCGCGGCGCAAAGCTGGGTCTGCACATCGTCTTTCACTGCATGCGGTCTGAAGACGCCTGCGCGGCGAATTTGGCGCTTTTCTGGGAAACCGTGGCGCCGTACACTCGGTCCTTGACAGTAGCAGCACCTTTATGGGAGGATTGGCTGTATGCACATACGCACCCGTACCTCGACTTCCCAAAGCTGCAGCTGTTGCACATGGAGAAGTCAAGGGGTGAGTTTTGGGGAAGTTCAGCTTACAATCTGAAATACCTGTTCGGCGGCAGCTTCCCTTTGCTCTCCCGCTGCGTTTTCATCTTCTGTGACTGGGACGAGGACGATGATCCTGAAGAATTGACGGAGGGGCTGGTTTTTGTGGTGAATACTTTGAAGACGTTGACGCTCAGTTCAAGTCACTCAGGGCAAGCACATTGGCTGAAACAACTTACCTTGCCGTGTCTTGAGGAGCTAAGCGTGCAGCCCGCGGACGTGGAACAGCTAGGCCCATTCCTCGATCGTTCGCAACCGCCTCTCACAACGTTCACCTGTGAGTGGATGGAGCCATCCCTGTCCGTCAAGCTTGCTGGCATCAGCAAGCTTGTCCTCACAAAACACACCACCACTCAAGGTCTTAGCATTGCCAGTTTGCTGGATCCCGTCGTTCTGCCCAACCTCAGCGAGCTGAACATTTCGCAGCGCCATCCAATTGGGAACTGGGACATAATATGGGACGTGATGAATAGACGTAGGGAGAAACTTAAAAGCATAATAATTCGGTCCCATAGCATGGGTTTGAACTGAGGCACCCTGCTGCTTCTTTGTAGGAAAGTTTGTAGTTGAATGACAATAATAGCGAGCCGGAATATGGCCTTTCCTCAGCTGTCTCAGTTAG